>JAODLC010000113.1:10788704-10834340 GCA_026781145.1 Hippopotamyrus pictus
TGGCACTAGGCTCTACACGCATGACACTCGTTTATAATTTGAGCGAGGACTCATTAGGGACGGATCCGTTCAGATGACGATCAGGAAGGGTCTTTTTTTCTTGAGCTCGACGTTTTCATCAACGATGACGATCTCTTGGAACTTTCCGGCATGGGTCAGCTCAGCCCTGACATCATACTTTGTGTGATTTTAAAGCAGCCTGCTTTAGTCACTCCCAGCTGATGCTCATGAGATGCAGATTACAGTAGTGTTGGAGGTCCGGTTTTGGGGGAGCGGGGGGTCTGCTAAAGCTTCTCACACTCCAGCCTCCTTTCTGCATGCTAGGGGATGAGAGTGGGGGCAGCACTAATGGCGAGCTGCAGCATCTCAGGGGGACCCCCCCCCCAGGGAAACCCCCGGCACAAAGGCAGCCTCTGTATCACAGCAGCATCCATGACCCTGCGGCCTCGTCGCTCGCGATAACACGGACGAGGCCGCCCCACACACCCCCGTGACGGAAAAACTGAGACGTTCGTTGTGACACGTCCTTTGTGGGCGCGACTCGAGCATTAGTGACGAGCCCCACGTACAGTGACACCAACCGACACCCACCAAGAGCGATCCTCTGTCCTTCAATGAATAAATATTACTGGGCAAAAGTCTCACCTTACACTGGCAACACAAATCGCTAATAGCAGCTAAAATATATATGATGACCTTTATGGTCTGATAACCTATTGCCAAATTAAACATTATTCATGGTGTTATGCTGACATATGCGTATTTGTAGTCCATACTCACGGGTCGCTTATCCACGCTAATGCTTGGCGTGTGCAGCTGGACTGAAAAAAATAAATGATAACGCGACTCTTCCTTTCGTTTTTCGTAAAACAAGAAAGTGAAACTGCAGCATAGAACCACTGCCCTCAGCTGCAGTGGCTTCTCTTCCATGTGGACTTGAGTAGCCTTCTGAGGGGGCAGGGTTGGCTGTATTCGTGTTGAACTGAATTTGTCCTAAAGTGCAGTGAAATGAATGGTGAGTAAATGAAATATTCACCGAAGCAGCTAAAGTCTGCACGTTGGCATTCCTCTGTAAATTAAGCACGGTTGTATATTCACGACACCAATAGCAAAAGTTTAATCCATAGTCTATATTTAACAAAAACCAGATTTCATTCAGAATTTACCAGAGAAAGCTTAAGTTTCAGACCTGAGGGATGACTTGCTGATCCTGAAGTACGGGTGTGTCTGACGTCAGCAAAGCAGAGGCCTACAGGAAAAGCAGGAACAGAAGGAGAGCGAGTGAAGCCACGTCTGTCGGGATGTGGCTGCTTCATTCAGCCTTTCTCAGACATGCAGCTCCGCCAGCTATCCATCCATCCATCCATCCATCCATCCATCCATCCATTCATCCCCAGCAGTATGCACACACACATACATACACACACACACACACACACACACACAGACATACACACACAGATTTGTAATTATATCCTTGTGGGGACTCTCCATTCATTTCTATGGGGAAAACTCTAATAACAGCATTACAACCTTAACCCCTACCCAGCGCTAATCTTACCCTAAGTAACCAAACAAAATACAAGACTTTTAGCATTTTTAGTTTTTTGACTGGATTCACGGATTTTTATTAAATAGTTTCCCCTTTCTGTCATAACCGGTTTTTATCACACTGCAGTGTCATTTAGTTCCCACAATGCCACAATATAATATAAACATAACACACACACACACACACACACACACACACACACACAAATGGGAAATTTTGAAATGCCAGTTAACCAAACTGTTTGTCTAAGGACTACAAGAGGAAATGAAGGCCCTTGAAATTTTGGTTTAAATAAATAAATAATAAAATTAAAATGTACAGTCTATCACAGAAAATTAAATTTTTTAAATAATCATCAGTATCATGTTCAGTATGGTAGGGTGACACAGCCTAACTGTAACAGCGCAGGGGCCCATAATTTTTACATTGCTTTTTCTCACCTGAAACAAAGAGCAGGTGGATGTACATGTGTGGCAGCTACGATTATGTCAGAGGATGAGCATCACAGGCAACTGGTACATATACTGTAAATATTATTATTGTGGAAAATATTTTTGTTGTTTTGTTTCCCCCTTGTGGCAGACTGAAGTACTGCAAGTATCTAGGCCAACGATGGCCAGTGTTGACGGTTAGTCTACATTTCATTATAATGCTTTTAATTAAAGGAACAGCAAAATTAACTTTTTAAAATGTCAATGTTGCAAAAGTAACACACTGACATACCAAAAGAAAAACATTCCTAAAAATGCCTATACCTACTTTTAAGTTACACATGCATAAAAACGGCTTGTAAAAATGCAATTCAATGCAATTCAATACATGCCAAGCACATCTCAAAAAATCAAGAAAATGATAAAACACAGATGTAGTACATTAGCTTTGCAAGATTTTGTATTCATGGAGCCGCAGGTCATGTTGAACACCCCAAGAGAATGGTACGTGACACACTGCTGCCTTGTTACTTAGGACAGGTTAATAGAATAGAATAGAATACTTCTTTAATGTCCATCAAATTTACATCAGGTGGAAATTCATATTTGACAGTGATGTAATTCAACACACAATACAGACAACACTATACACAATAAACATATGTCAAATTAACATATGTTCATGGTAAAGGTTTTTTCACTTTTATTTATATAAGGATTAGCAGGCTTATACATATAGCATTTATACATTATAATTTTTTTTTTTTTTTACGATTACAACGATAACATTTTATCATATATCACAAGAGGGCAGCAAAAGCTTGCCAGACCGTCTTTTATACGTTTAACAATCATTGTCGGTAGGTCGCTCACTATAGTACTATACTATAGCTCTCATCCTCATCATTTTAAAAGATGTTTAAAATTTTGCAACTGAAAATTGCGTTTATTGAGGTAATGATCTGAGCACCATTGCAGGGTATTACTACTGTTATTGACTAATTTAATGCGTGCGTTTGATACTGACTTCATTGTGTTGTTTAGCAGTGTTGTATGTTTCTTACATCGTAGTTTATTTGAAATTGGTTAATTGCTTGTTTTTATCGTGAGTGTGTATATAACGCAAGAGTGCCAGTGTGAATTATTTAATGGTGTCTCAATAAATGCAGTTGTATGCTAAGTTTCTGTTGCGTTCTTCAACACCACGACTGTACTTTCTCCCAGATCAGTAGAGTTAACCTATTGGGGATTTTCTGGCCGAACTGTTGTATCTGTGCGCATTTCCATTCTCTTGTGAAAGGCCCAACTGATCGGGCTGCTTCCGAAGCCCAGCTTGACTTGGAGCATAGCTATTCCAGCGGCCAAAGTCAAATTGAACAGAGCTGACAACATGCTCATCCAGTCCATAGCCACTCTGGACCAGTTGGACAAAGACATCAATGCATTCTCCATGCATGTGCGTGAAAGGAATGACTGCTATTTCCCAGAACTTATCGAGACCGTGAGTGACAGCACCATGTACTGCCGCTTGGCGCAGCTCATCGGCAACCGTAAGGAGCTTAGCGAAGAGTCCTTGGCAGCATTAGAGGACATGGTGACAGATAGTGCCAAGGCTCAGGCCATCTTGGAGGCCGTACGCAACTCCATGGGTATGGACATATCCCCCATTGACCTAATTAACATGAGGAGCGCTCGAAGATGGGGCAGCTGGTTCCAAACTTGGCTGCCCTCATTGGAGAAGTGGTTGGGGCTCGTCTTGTATCCCACACCAGCGGCCTGACCAATCTGTCAAAGTACCCCGCCTCCACAGTGCTGATTCTGGGGGCTGAGAAGGTCCTGCTCAGAGGAATCACTCCTTAATATGGGTAGATCCTTCACTCCGCCTTTTTCGGGTATGCTGCAGCAAATAACAAGGGTAGCATCAGTTGCTGCCCGGCAAAAAAGTGCACCATCACCTCACGCATTAACTGTATTTCAGAGGTACCCACCATTGTGTTTGGGGACAAGCTGAGGGATCAGGTAGAGGAATGTCAGTCCTTCTATGAAACAGGAGAAACACCACGCAAGAGCCTTGATGTGATGAAGGGGGTTGTGCTCGAGGCTGGAGAAGAGGCCGCTGAAATCAAGCAGAAGCTGGAGAAGAAAGAAAAGAAACAGAAGAAGCCTGGAAAAAAGAGTTGGAAGCCCTTCCTACAGCTAATGCAGAGGAGGAATAGGGTGGGATGAACAATTCTGAGGCCAATGGGGAGGAACATGAAGAGAATGAGACAGATATTGTGGTGAAGAAGAAAAAGAAGCATACAGAAGAGCAGATGGCACTGAGATGAAGAAGAAAGAGAGTGAGGTAGTAGCAGCAGAGCTTGTAGAGTTACCACCACAACCAGAGAATAAGACGAAGTCCCACCGCCATAAAACCCCACTAACAACATTAAAACACACCACCATACATCCCCTTACAAGGCACTTAAATACAGACATAACGAGGATCAATAAGAGACAAGTGGTAACAAGCACAAGGAACTCAAGCATGTGTCAAAGCAATCAACAGGTAAAGGATGAAACACCAGGGGTGACTAGAAAACAAGGGTAACTGAACAATCATTTCATCAGGGAACAAGAAGAAACCATAAACACAAATACATAATCGAAGAAATAGGAAGAAACATAGACTGTCGAAATTACAAACATAAGCCAGCCTCAAATCCACAACAAGAGGGAATCCTGGGCGTCTCAGTCGACCATTCGGCCCATTGAGCCATGCGGCAGCCCGGGGGGGGCAGGTGAACATATTACAGGCTAACTTAGGGACACTAGGAGGACAGAGACGCTGACGGCGAGCAGCCAAGCAGCGAAATGGCAGAGAAGGCTGTGGATCCTGACACAAGGAGCACATATAATACGGCAAACACAGGACAAGCTGCGTTCTGTGTGCTCCTGTCTATTGGGACTGTTTTGGGGCTTGACTTCTCCATCTTCACACCGTGGGCTTATTTTCTGCTTCTTTTCCTCATTTTGTATTAGTTTCTCTTTGCTTTCAGTTAAGTTTTTATTAGTTGTAGTTTTTTTGTAATATAACGTTTTCATCAAATGTGTGATTCAGATAGGTCATGAGAAGTATTGTGTAATAAAATCTCAGCAAAATATACAATTTTATAAATGTGTTCACTTAGGGTAAATGAGCAACCATCCACAAAAAAACCAACTATCAGAGATGTGTGTCAGTCAATGTATTTATGGTATTAATCAGAATCAAATTCTGCTTCTAATGTGAGACGCAGGTAGTGTGAATCTGAGAATGAACCAACTCAAAGTTAACTCATTAATAAAGTGCACTGTGCATTATCAATACACAAAGTTGTGTAGACATCCCACTCTCAGTAAACATATTCAGCAGTGCTTCCTCTGTCTGGGGGTGCATCCCTGTGCCCATGACCATGAAACTTTGTATTTCATTCATTTATTTATTTTTTAAAGTATAAACAACTTGGATGGGAACGGAACATCCGTACCGCCATTCTACACCGCGGGATGATGCGTTTTAGAAGCGATGTGGCTTATTTGAAATGAACAACCTATTAATACAGCATGACGAGTCTTAAGAGAGCCAAGACAGAACATCTGCTCTGTGGTCTCACGTTATAATTTTTACCCTTTTGCCTTACAACACTATTGTAGCCATCGGAAATTGTGGTTTTTATATAAAACCTGCAGCCTTGCAGAAATTAGCACAGCTACACCTTGGGGAACAAAATTAGCTACTTGGTGAGATGGAACTATTCCTTTATTCCAAATACTATAATTTGATCCGGACTGCAGAGACCAGGTCATGGGCGAGCAGCTGGGCACCGTCAGATGTTTTTATCCAAGCAAAATACTCCAGCTGGTCAAAGCGCAGCACTGGTGATTCATCGCATTGTCCCGAAGGTGACAGCTGAAACAAGGAAATCCAGGCCATAGTCAGCATGGCGCTCATCTAAGCCCTACACCGAAAAGTGTCTTTCCACAGGAAGCAAATCAACATGGTAGCAAATGTTGGATGTGCTTTTCTTTTGGTGGTATCTATAAATGGCAAATGATTTTGGAAATTTCACTTCACAATAGTGTTCTGATTGGGGAAATCAAAAATAGCTATATGTTTTTGCATTACATTACATTAATGGCCGAAAATTCAAAACCAATAAAGTTGTGGCAAAATTCAGCTATCCTGATCATTCTACTATCCCTTACAGATAGCTCCTTAACCCGGTTTCTGTCTAGTTGGAAAGTCTTAGGATCAGATTGTGAATCACACACACAAAACTGAAAGACCTGGGGTGTGAATCTGGGTGTTTATCCTACAGACATATTGCAGTCTCCCAAGTTTTTATAAATTAGATCCTTTATGCACAAGTACATTGGAAGGCTCTTGCTCTCCATGAGATACACAGACATGGGAGGGCAAGCTTAAGGAGGGGGGGGGGGGCATAGCACAGGGCCTTGCTCATGGCTCCACAGACATCGGGCTGTTCTGGTAAAGCTACACTCAAACCTTCCAGTCAGTCACAGCCCCATCCATTCTTAGCCCACTGAGCCACTCACTGCCCTCACAGTTACATAGCTTGTTGTCTGCCCTGTTTTTTCCCCCAATTGCATTGGGATACACATATTTCCATTATGGGATAAGTCGATCGATAGGGCGGGCGGGGGTGTTCCTCTCAGAGCTCCAGGAACCAAATGACATGCCATTGCTCAAGATTTCCATAACACTCATGAACACCTGTCCAGCAGCAGTTAGATCACAGACAAAGTCTGTTCAGCAGCAGTTAGAGCTCAGAAAAAGTCTGTCCAGCAGCAGTTAGATCACAGAAATCTTCAAAGATATTGCATAGATGAGCCTTTTGCCACACTGTGACACATTTACAGGTGGTGCTGTGTGAATCAAACTGATTATACTAAACAATGGTGCATGTTAATGATGTCCGAACCTTCCAAGTGTAGATGTTACGAGTAAGTATGTTCATTGAAAATGCTACTAAAATATGAAGTATTGACATTGTATGAGTTGTCACTAGCATGACAACCTGACTAGCCTCACTAGGATGTAATAGAGTCACATGCTAGTGAGGGTGGCATGGTGTATGTGTGGGTCACAGTGCTGCCTTGCAGCTTCCAGGCTGGAATGCTGCCAAAGATGTACGTGGGGAGTTTGCATGTTCTCCCTGTGTCTCATGAGTTTCCAGCCAGTACTCAAATTCCCTGCTCATTAAATTGTGCGTGTGTGTTTGTGTGTGTGTGTGTGCGTGTGTGTGTGTGTTTGTGTGTGGCCAGTGACAGCCTGCCATCCCATTAGTGAGTATCCCTGCACGTCCTGGAATAGTCTCCAGGCCACTGTCCCCAGCCCCCGAGATCCTTGATAAGCAGTTGGAAGATAAATATGCTGGTCAGAGACAGAAAAGGGCCCTTTTTGTAACAATCACTAAATCAAGCAATTAATTACAAACAGAAAACCTGTGCCAGAGGTTAATGCCCAATCAGCTTATCATACTTTTCCTGGCCTATCAAGTGCATATACTTCTAATTGTTAATCTTATATAAAATGTGTCTTTGGGCTTCTTAATTAAGACTGCGGCCACCATTACAGCTGTGCAGCAAACTGAGATACTGAGAAGTGTCATTTTTTCCCAATGTTGTTAGATTGTCGGGATGTGACCATTGTCGTGCTTCACTGCAGTGTTTTGGTACCACTGCCATGCTTCTTTACCCCTATCGGGGAGGGATGGAGATAATGGCAACGTCTGAGTGCCTCGTCGTCTTGATTTGACCTGCCCTTTCTCACTGGGATGCTCAATCTCAGATACTCAACGTTTTTAAGTCTTACCTCAGTCTGGGCTGTTTTAAAGGTTCATTCTTTTGAGGATTTGGATACCCCCTGATTTTCATGGAGTAATTTAAATCAATCCCTGACTGAGGGACTGAATCACCTGAAATCAACAACTATTACTGCACTCAGGAACTGTTCATCTTCTGATTGCCAGTCAATTTGTGCAGATGCTGCTTTCCTATAATAAAAGGCACTGAAGGCCTGGGTGAAGGGAACCCAAACTTTTCCATCTGTATGTCCATCATTGGCAATATTATATCATATTATACAGTGGTACCTTGTTTTGCGAGCATAATATGAAACGTGTTTGTAATCCAGAGCACTCGTATATCAAAGCAAATTTTCCCATTAGAAATAATGGAAACTCAACAACCCAAAAATATTCATGCAAAAATGATTAATACAAAATATAAAGTAAAAATGCATAAAACAAATTAACCTGCACTTTACCTTTGAAAAGAATTGTGGATGGTGTGAGGAAGATGAGAAGAGGAGGAATATTTCATAGGATGACTTTCACTATAACTAACAGAATCACTGCTATCTGTTGGCTCATTGGAATCTTTTTCTTTTTGTGTGACTTTAACAAGGAACCTATCCAATGACGGCCACTTTTGCCTCCTTTTCGATTTCGCGGAAATGTGGACATTGCATTGTCATTAAACAGATTCATTGCTTGCACTGCTACGCCCTTATTTGGGTGGTGCTTTTCTATAAAATTTTGACTATACAAGTGAGGCACACTGACTGAGACTGCGCATGGGAGACGATTACCCACAATCCCGCAGCGAGAGAGAGAGAGAGAGAGAAGAACCAGCGGCTCAATGGTGATTACATGATGCTAGGCAGACAAAACGTATACATAATACTCATATTGCAAGACCTCATTTATCATATTAAAATTTATTTTTAAATTTTGCTCGGTTTGCAAAACACTCGTAGACCAAGTTACTTGCAATCCAAGGTTAACACATGTTACTGTATTATATTATCTTTTTTCTTTAATATGTGCAGGGTAGGATGTGAAGACCAAAAATATAAATTCAGTATAAATAATGTTAGAATTGACCACTACAGGAAGTGAGATCTTCCCTAGGTCACCTGGCAAACGTTCACCGCCTGTTAGCTCTGCTGTCTTTGCTTATGTACAGAAGGTGTGGTACCACACTAGCAGGTAGGCTGACTCCTGGGCACCCATGAGGTGGAGAGAGTGGAAGACATTACGCCCAGACACTGGTGGGGCGGGGGGGGGTTCAAGGGCCAGATTATTGTGCAGCCTGAGAGAGCAAGGAGCGTAACTCCAGAAAACTCCAGAAAAAAAGTGTTCCAGTGATGAAGGTTGGACATCAGAAGATGCATTGCCTGTGGCTTTGACAAGTTTGGCAAACTTGGACTTGATTTAGGCATGTATACAATTTCAGTTACATGGCTAGCTGTATTTTCTTAACTGACAAAACTTTTAAACTTTTAAACAATGAATTCAACAGCTCAAAATGAACCACCAAACCCTGTAGTCGATAGCAAAGATGCTAATAAGAAATTAGCTAAACTAAGAGAATCAAAATATATGAAATTCCTTATTATTGGCCATAGTACAGTGTGGTTTGTGGCTCAGTACGTCTGACGCAACAAGCAAAAGTACAGGCTGTAAATCCCTCAGCCTTGTTTACAGAAGGCAGCCCAGGCAAAAACAGCTTTTGTGGGAGGAAAGAATGAACGGTATGGGTGAATTCTCTCACCTTGTAGCCAGCATATAATCATCTAACATGTTACAGCATTTCACTTGTAATTGCTGACCTTTTAAATTACATGCTCTCACTCCAACATATTTAGAGGATCTGATGTACTTCTGTCCATGGAGAAGCAATTATCCAAAGTCGTTTTTTAACGATAGCTAACCACTGTCAAATATAGCTCCACTGAGACCATGTATCGCTCCCTCTCTCTCTCTCTCTGATTCTGTCTTTCTGTATGCACACAGGCATGCGCAACATATGTGGAAAATGTTGCCTAACCAGCCCCATCCATTAATAATCATCAAAGTCATTTGTCTAGCAGCAAGACCCCAAAAAAATGTTCTTTGACATGGGTGTATTAATAGAATCGAGGTGTGCGCCCCTTAATGACCAGTCAGCATTCATACCAGGCAAATGCTTAATAATTAAACACTTAATGTCACCTTTTTCTGTGTAAAACCAAGGTAATCCTGCTGTGGAATTAGTTACGCTTGTTTCACCACAGATGTCGTTGTGTAACACTCTCTTAAAGAGCTTTAGGTCTTTTACTAGCTAACAGATACTGCATCAGTATTTTCAAACAGCTTTAATCCATTAAGACTAAAGCTGGTGTACACGAGTCCTCAGGAACAGGATTAAGATGTGTATTTTTAAAAAGTTACACCATATCCCAAGGGGACAGTCATTTTACATACAAACACTCAGGGGCCTCGGGACATCAATTCATCACTGGGGACAGGTTCCACTAGTGCCAGGAACACTGGCAGGCATGCCGAACTGAAACTGTATCCCACTGGCCTGTCCTCACACACGCTGTCCACACTCTGTAACCCATCTCCCCCACCAGAACTGTTTATTAACCTTTCTATATTAAGCAAGCGGCTTCCTCTCTTTAAACCCTTTCTACTCTCCATGCAACACTTCTAGCTGGCAAACATTAAGTTCCCTGCTATTCCTAACCCACTTGAATCTATTTTTATGCTTTTGTTTCGAAAAGAAATTGTCTGTATCTTCAGTTCATTAGTAATTAGGTTGAGGAAAAAGAAGCAAGATGCAGTCAAAGGAAACAAACCTAAAAAATATTTAAATGATAAAAGTCTAAGTGGCCCTCAGAACTTCCAAAGCACCAACAAACAAATGATGGCAAACCTAATAAGGTTTACTCTTTAGTTAATGTGTCAGGGTCGGCCCCTCACTGTGTCCCTTCCCCGTTTGGCCAGCAGGTGTTGCTGGTCATCCCGTCCTTCATGTGTGTCTTTGTGTTTCCCCAGTTCTGTTTGGCCTCATGGCTCAACCCCTTGAGTGTCCAGTTGTCTGTGAACCTCCTGTCTTGTGTTTGAATCCCACCTCCTCTGTTTTTGTATTTTGATCCCTAGTGTTTTATTTGAGTTTCTCTGGTTTTTGTGTCTGATTTTGTATTTGGTTTCTGTTTTCTTCCTTGTGCCCCTGCTTGTGTCTTTACCTGTTTAATTCCCTAGTGTTGGTTTCTGTTTCTTTGGTTAGTTCTTAGTTTCCCTGTCTTGCTCCTTTTTTCAGTAGTTTCACCTGTGCCCTGTTTCCCTGGTTTCTGTTAATTAGCCTCACCTGTCCTGTATTACCTGTGTTACCTGTCTCGTTACCCCTTAGTATTTTAGTTCCTGCTTCTGTCCAATTCCCCAGTGGTTCATTGTGTGTGATTGTTGTTGCTTCTGATTCTTGTTGCCGCTAGTCTGATTGTGCTTGCGTTTGATGATTGTGGTATGTATTTTGCTTTCCTGCCTGGTTTTGTTATTATTTAGTCTTTAGTTATCCCTTTTACTTTAGACCCCTCGTGGTCCTTTTGGTTTCGTGTTTGTAGTGTTTCTTTAGTTTAGTTTAATAAACCCCGTTTGTGTTCCTGAGCCGCAAGTGGGTCGTCCACTTTTTTTTTGTGCCTGCCATGCCTCGTTCCCGCTCCCGAGCCGCCCGGAACCCTGATATAATGACCTGGAATGTTCCGTGTCTGTGCCTACTAAGGCCGGGCAGTTCATCCAATTTTAATTTCAACTGCACACCATGTTGGAGATCTTTTCTGGGACTGGAGTTCGTCTACAAAGATCGCCAGTTGTGTGACCAGGGTACGGTGGAACCACTGGACCAGCCTGTTGCTCTGAGGGTGAAGGGTCTCCGCAACACCCCACCTGCCGACTTCGTCAAATACCTGAGCCTCAAAGTTCCCTCCCTGGCCTCTGTTTCAGCTCCTCAGGGGTCCCAAACCTACAAAAGTACTCCTTGACCAGTTTAGTAGCTGTGATGGTGGCATTCTGATATGCCTTGGGCCACTATGTAAAATAGTCGATGGCCATGAGTATGTAGCTGTTCCTGGCCTTCGTGTGGGGGACCCAAGATGTCCACCCCCACATGCTCCAGGGGAGCGCCCCCTAGGTATGGCTGCAAGGGAGCCTGGAACTGCTGGCTAGGACCCTTTCCCAGCTGTGCATGTATCACAACAGTGCATGAAGTGCTTGGTGTCCTGCAGCTTCCTGCGGCGATCCTGGACCTTGAAATCAAACTCCGCCAGCACATCCAACCAACAGGGGAACTGCTGGCCACTGGGGTAGGGACAGAAATGCTTACATGCCTGCATCATGGCTAGCAGTTCCCGTTGGTCACACAGTAGTCGTGCTCCTGCCTACTTAGCGTTTGGCTGAGATACGCAACCAATCGCTCCCCTCCGGGTGCCGCCTGCAAAAGCACAGCGCCGAGCACCTCGCCGCCAGCAAGGATGACACGGTTCTGGGTACACTAGCATGGGAGCATCGGCAAACGCAGCCCGGAACTGGTTAAATGCTGCGGCACAGACATCCAACCACACGAAACCTCCACTGTCTTCTCCGAGTTGATGACCACGCCCTCCCTGCTGACGACGTGATCCAGTAAGCACATTTGACTCTGGAGGATAGAGCACTTCCGAAGGTTCAGCTGCAGTCCCACCTATCAGATCATGTAGAGCACAGTTTCTAAGTTCCAGAGTGCCCCGGTAAAGGCAATGGCAGGCGTGAGCAGACTGAGAAAGACAGCGCCCTGGGTCCGGGGAACATTAGCCAGGACGCACTCCATGAGCATCGTGAAAATGGCTGGAGCATTGCACAGGCCGAACAGCATCGACTGAAGTGTCATAGTCTGAGGTCCAAGAAGCTGAATCACATGGACCAGGCGCATCGTGAATGCACAGCAGTGAAGAGGAGTCCTTCCTCGTCTCCACGTTGAGTTGTTGGTAATCAACACAGGACCGGCATGACTCATCCTTTTTGGCACCATGGATTACTACAGCTACCCACGGGCTGGTGGATGTCATATCTTGGATTGTCTGCTCCGCCTTGTCGCTTTGCCAGGGATAGTCTGTGTGGATGCAGCTGGATGAGCGAGGCATCTCCTGTACTGATGTGGTGCTGCAGCCGGGATGTGGGATGGCACTCTTCATCCCTGGCAGCGAAGATGTCCTAGAATGAGTCCACCAGAGCTTTCATCTCATCTCGCTGCTCCAATGTCAGGTCCAGGCTGCTACGCTGCCATAACTCCTGGACAGCTTGCACCATCTTGGGAGACAGCCCCGCTGAGATGTTACTGTGCTCCACAATCCGGGCAGGACTCGGGGTTGTGTCACCAGTGATCTTCCTTCAGAAGCTGTGGGGTGCTCTCTTCCCCCTCGGCGATGACTCCTCTTCTCTTGCCCCCCACCGCTGTCCATAGCTGTCACTATCGCACTCCAGGGCCGCCACGTTCATACTACGGTGGAGGGCTGCCCTCGGAACATCGATGGCAGCCCCAAGGTGAACTAACACGTTCGGCCCAATGATGCAGGGGTCAAAGATGTTGGCCAACCAGACCTCCTGCAACACCATGTGGCCTGCGAGCAGGGCCCCGCGGCTGTCCCTTCCCACTCATGGCTGTGCGCACGCCAGTCACAATTGCCAGCTGGTGCCCAGCACCACACCCGGGTGGATCAGGGTGATGGTGGTCCACCAGGGCTCTGCAGGGAGTTCCATCCACCAGGCAGTCGATGTTGAGGCCACTAGCCTCACCAAGGCAGCCCACTCTTGGAGCAGCTGTAGGGGTTGGACTGGTGTGCATTGCGGTTGGCGTCCCCAATACGGCAATAACATCCCGTTAACGCCGTCGATCCTCCAGCTGCTCCCTCATCTTCCCCTCTCACTGTCGGTGGCCAAACCGCCACTCCAGTACAGTAATCAGGGCCCCGCAGTCTCCGGTTCTTCTGAAGAGAGGCTATGAAGAGCCTTCAGTGCCACCCCCTCCGGCACCGTAGCCAGGTGACCGGTCATTTCCCCGGGGGTCCAGGCTCTGAGCCTTGCTGCCAACCGGACCTGAGTCAGGTAGGGCTCCAAGTGCCCCTTTCAGTCATAGTGGGACAAATTCACATGGGTCTTGATCTATTGCCGCTTGGGTAGGTGGGGGGGCGCTAGCGCCTTTGGATTGCTCTGGGAAGGCAAAGCGCTCAGTTCCTGGAGGTTCCCTCTGGTTGACTGTGCCCCTTATGTGTTGGGTTCTTCAGAGCTCTTCTTGCTCCCTCTTGAGCTCCTGGATGGTCGCCCCCTGTTCCGACACCACTGTAGTGAACTGACCGACCATGGTATCAGAGGGTGTAGTAAGAGGCAGGAGGCAGTAGGATTCAACCACAAGGGGGTCCAGCGCTATGTTTAGAGTTCAAGGAAATACGTTCAAGTTCAATAAATGCATGACATTTCCAAAGTAATCGTGTTAAACTATTGTGACCACGATATTGACTAATACAATCATGATTATGATTTGTGCCGTTATCGAGCAGCCCTCGTGCCTGTCTTCTTGAAAATTTCAGCCTATTCTGGATACAGTGACTGTTTTCTGTAGCGGTCTCTCATAATGCATAGCTATCATAATCTACAGAGATTCTAATTTACATTTGATAATAATGCAGTGTTCCTGTAACAGTAAGACTTTGGGTTTAAAATACAATTCTGGGATAGTGTTCGTTTCCCATTTCTGTGGAAGTTAGGAATGAAAAGATAAGTACGGTGACACCTAAAGTCAAACTGCTATGTAATGACCTATTACATTAAGCAATGTACTTCAGTAGCAGCACCTTCATTTATTTTAATGACTCTGCTTTTATGTTTCGATTTCGAGATTCCGCCCCAAAGGTCAGGCCAAGAAAAAAAGTTTTAGCTCAAGGTGCTAATCCAGGCAACAGCTGGGCCTCAACATTTTGTAGTAATGATGTTTTGTAAACTAGATCCGGATTTAGGTGCCATAGTAGTGCTAGTCTAAGGATCACCCCGTGCGGCTCTGTAATTCCATGCCCAGACTGAACTCGTGGCTTGCAAGGCGAGATGAATGCAAAAGGGGTGAGATGTGTCACAAGCCAATGTCAACGATGGAGGCTGGAACGCAGAACAGACACCAAGTCACTCCTGTGTGTAACCATGATACCAATTGCAGGCTGTCAGCTATTTCAGGCTGGACCCCTCAGTGTCTGGAAATTTATTTTGCTTTCGTGTTTGTAATTAGACTTAGTGAGATATAACTTGAGGTTTGCACTGCAAAGCCTGTGTTTTGTTGGGGTCCTAAGCGAAAAGACTGGCTTGCGGGGTGCATCCCATGGTGGGAACATTACGAGATATGACAGACTTCTGTTTAAGGTTACAGCGTAATATAATTGCTGCGATTAGCATCCCTAGTGGTGAGTGACAGAAAGAAGCATGTGTTCGAATGTTGTCATTACAGTAAATACTAACTGAAATTTCATGTCGTTTTACTGTTTCCATCTTTGTAATTGTGTATTTCAGATTCATAATCATAATTCATATCATAGGAATACAAGACAATAAGTGTCTGTATGTAGACAATGTAACAGTATAACTGAGCTTCTGCTGGGTTTGGGGACATCGGTAAATATCTCAAGGTATATAATGTGAACAATCGTATAGTAAAGACATGTACAGAAGATTTAGTGTCAGTTCTTGAGGTTATTAGACCTACCTCTTCTCAAGGTACTGCATGAAGATAGCGGGCCACAAAAAACCCATCGCTTGTCTACTGTACACCTCCAACGGGAATGCTGTCATAAGCCATGTCGGCAAAGCCAGAGGAGCTGCTTGCCACAGGGAAACATCTCAGACCGGCTTATTCAGAGCCCGAATAAGGGAGAACATCCCTCATCACTTCCCATAATTTGCAATAAATCCCAGCTGAGATTTCCGAGTCCATTTGCCCCATTTTGTTCCCAGAAAAGGTTTCGCGTAAAACCCCAGAAGGAGTATCGCTCCCATAGTTACCAAGCTGATCTGGTGCTAAAGGACACAACATCTGTCCGCACATCTGCTTTGATGTCTGCTGCTTCTCCATGAACGATAACTACCTGAAATTTTCAAGATAAACCAGAGTACCATTGCTTATGCCTCAACACATTAACGAATACTAAAAATACCAAGTTTAGTCAACCTCTCTCCAAAGTATTTATAATATAATATAATATGTAGATATGGAATTAGATATCTGTCCAGGTCTCTTGTTTTATTGTATTACCAGCCATACTGCTGGACAGCTGCTGAGCACGGGAGTGTTAAGGATGCAGAGGGATGCTGGGTGCTGTTCACCAGTCAGTGGTGGGGTGGCGCCCTGCTGAGGGCGAGCAAAGATGCCTGGGCCATATAAAGCAGAGCCCATGCCCTCGACTGAAGCCAGACTCCAGTGGTAGTGGTGGCAGTGCGGAGACTCAGGTGTCACTCCATGTGCGGGACTGGCGCTCACAGCGGGACAGCGGGACAGCTGCAGCACGACTCGGAGAGAGGCCCGGGGGAGAGGCAAGCAGAGGGTACCTGCTCTTAGTTAATACATGCCTGCACGCTTTAGGAAAAAGAGTGTGAGTATGTGTCCGCATGGATGAGATGGTGAGAGGGACAAGAAATATTCATCATGATGTCAAAGATCATTCGATGTACTGACTGTATCAGCACACACTTTTATTAGTTCCTTATTATTATTAATTATTTATTTGTTTCCTTTCTGATAAGGTGAATGTATTCCATAATACATACACAGGTAAATATACACTAATTTCAGTATTTCATTTCAGTATTATGGTTATAAATATGTAAAATGAAGATTTTTGTAAATTCTTTTAGAGTATTGTTACATTTAAAATTGGTTCTTAATTTTTAAATACCCTTAAGATTCTTACACTTGTCTCTGTATTTATATTTACTCTTCTATACATTGCCACATCATGGTCAGATTTAAGCCAAACAATAGGCAATTGTAATCCCTGAAAAGAAAAGTATCGGAACATTTACTTAAAAGGATACAGATTAAGTGTGTTTGTATATAGTACATATATATAGTACAATGATAATGAACGGGACAAATGCATATGCCTGTAGTATCACGATATCTTTTGTCATGGTATAAAAATGTTTACAAATAAGACTGCCAGGAGAATTTAGAATTCATTTAAAGTTGGTCCTTCATAGTTATCAACAAGAAGCCAATACAAAAACACACAAAATAGTAAGATAATTAAAATACTGTACAGATGCAATACAATGTGCATGCATTTATTTAACCAAAATTGCATGCTTAAACCTGCAAATCTTCTCTTGCAAATGAATAAAAGAATTACAATGTACGTAACAAACATTGAAATAAAAAGTGGATGAAATGCTTTAATGAAAAATGGAGGGCAGTGGGATTTATTGTTTATAAACAGTATAAGGTGAGTGAAAGGCCTCATTTGAAAGACTCCTGTCTGTCTGAGATAATATGATCAAGGCAGTAATACAGAAATTTCTACGCACAATACGGCAAACTTTTGTCTGAGGTCTATGAAAGACCTCTGGTTATTGCCCCAAAGCAAATGCTTTGTACTTTCCGTTGTACTCTCTCATTACAACAACAACAACAACGTAATATAGATGATGCAGTGGGAATGTGGAGTTGTATGGTGACATTAAAGCACTAAAATGCGATATTTGCAGGTTTTACTCGATTCACTGTGTTTAAGCACAGTGCGCTGTGAAGTACTGGCAGATTCAAGGAATCAATCATGTTTATTAGTGCTGTTTAGCCGCAGGAAGTGCTAATTGTGCCTGCTGGTGTTGGGTATTGATTTGATAATACAACACCATACACATTGAAAGTACAATATTCAAACAATAATTAAAAGTGTGAAATGTCATTCATTTGTATCTTTGTTTCCCTTAAGCAGACATAAATGTTCATACTGAATGAATATAGTGAACTTGTAATAGACAGCTGAACATAGATAGATAACAGATACGACTATTTTAGTATATCCAAACACTTGCGATGCAATGGAAATTCAAATTATGCAAAAAGGACAGATTATTTACATAGTCAAAGTTTTAAACAGGAGTGTCACTAGCGATTTATGAAAGGGGGGTAAGCCTTTCTGATATTAATGAAACTGAATAAGAGCCCAATAGTTAAACTCAATTACATTACATTTATCGGTGTGACTAAAGAATATTTTAGGAGGGTCAAAGCCGCCCCTAAAACAGTCCTAGCAATGCCCTTCATTTGGAAGGTGAATTATACATTATTTATTGTGATCAGCCACAAGGATTGATGCTTTAAATGAAATGTGCAACCCTTTTAAAATTATGGATGTTCAGAACGAACTTTGTAACGCCAGGTGGTTGATATAAATAAGTGTTGTTCAGTGTTAACAAATATGATAAGCATCTCTAAGTTCAAAATTAAATATATGCTACAGACCAGGCATTTACCTAGTTTAATTATATGTATCTTGAAAAATAAAAACAGTTTGTTAAATAGTTGATGAACTTCATACATTTTATGATATAGTTCATTAAATTTCCAGGTAACACCATGTAGCTACAGCTTAGAATTGCTTGTTAAATGCAATCTCAAATTAGTAAATGAACAAGGCCAACAACTTGCTGATATTTTGCTTATATGACTGAGTTTATGATTTCCATGGAAAATTCCCCCCAGATCCAACGTCTGACTCACTCCAGAATCAGCTATGGCAGACGGCAGCCATATTGATGAACTGATGGAGCTGACAGCCCAGAGCTTAAGCTACCTTGAGATCAATGAGCATTTCAACATCATCAAAGAAATTGGCCGTGGAAAATATGGGAAAGTGTTGCTGGTTACTCATCGCTGCAAGGGTATGTCTGTGAAAGATGTCTGTGAAAGATCTGTTCATGTTTCATGCTTATAGCGTGGATGTATCTAAATATCCATCATCCATCCATCCATCTTATCAGTGACAAATATTTAAGAATGCACGTTTATTTGTTTTTAAATAAAAAAATTGAATCTTGATCTAAAATCTTACCTGACTTTACCTGACCCATACTAGTAATTACAATATTACAGTACTAGTTGCAAAATATTACTAACTACAAATTGTATTAGGCTAACTCATTACAACATATTTCCTTGTTACATGTTGTAGGTCTACATGTATTTTCTATAATATGTGTGACTGTTTATTTGATCATCACTTTCTTGTTGGTCTGTAGGTACCCCAATGGCCCTGAAAGTCATGCCGAAGACCTCTACCAAGCTGCAAGGCTTTCTGCGAGAATACTGCATCTCACTGCAGCTGTCCTGCCACCCCTGCATCGTAGGGCTCTTCGGAATCGCCTTCCAGTCCGCAGAGCACTATGGATTTGCGCAAGAGCTGGTGATAGGGAGGGACCTGTTTGCTGTGATTCAACCACGGGTGAGTGAAGGACTAGTCACATTAGGACATAGCCTGTATTTTGTGTGTCATGCTCTATTTTTGCATCAAACGTTTAGGGCCTTAAATTCTGATGGAACTCCTCAAAGCTCCCAATTCTTTGCTATGGCGATTTACACGCCTTCACCATGGTGACTTACACACCACTTTACATATTAGAATTTTTGGGTGGTGTCTAGTTTCAGTTCGAGTTGTAATTTCAGAGATAAAGTCTTTAGAGATCTGTGACTAACCAGCCCTGAAATCTAAATAAGTAATTAAAGACATGCTCATGTGCAGATCATTTTACAGGAAAGTATCACGTTCCACATTCAGAATTTGAATATCAAAGCAATAATGCAGTTATTGCAGTTTCGGTGTCCGATTTACTTTGGGTTGAAGCAGAACATACAGTATTCCACATCACCATGTTGTACACTCATTGTTCTGTTTACCGTTTATTATTCTGTTAATTCCTGGGAGAATAAGGTCTGCTATTCCAAGCTGTAAGAACGATAAAGTGATGCATTAAATTCAGATTCTGTCTGAATGGGTCACACTGCAGAATTCAGAGCGATGAATTAAATTCATATTCTGTCTGAATGGGTCACACTGCAGAATTCAGAGCGATGGATTAAATTCAGATTCCGTCTGAATGGGTCACACTGCAGAATTCAGAGCAGCATCACCCTTTGATCGGCACATGGTGCACTTTCTTCATGCTGATAGGTTGGCATCCCAGAGGGGGCCGTGAAGCGCTGCGTGCTGCAGGTAGCCAGTGCCCTGGAGTTCATCCACGAGCACGGCCTGGTGCACCGCGACATCAAGCCCGAGAACATCCTGCTGTCGGATCGCCACTGCTGCCGGGTCAAGCTGGCCGACTTCGGTCTATCCCAGAAGAGAGGAACACTGATCAGCTTCATCTCGGGCACCTTGCCCTACATGGCCCCGGAGCTGTGTGCGATGGCCCTGGAAGCTGGGCAGAAGGCTCCCAGAGCTGCCCCACTGAGTGTAGAGCCAAGCCTGGACACCTGGGCCTTTGGTGTGCTCATCTTCTGTATCCTCACAGGCTTTTTTCCATGGGAGCACTGCACCGCATCTGATGACTTTTACCAGGAGTTCGCCGATTGGTGCCGAGAACCCACAGGGGACAAATTACCATCTCAGTGGAAAAGATTCACACCGACCTCAATGGAAATGTTCAGCAGACTGCTGGCGCTAGACGCTAAGAAAAGGTGTAAGGTGGCTGTGGTGGGAGCCTATTTGAATGAAGACTGGGTGAGGACAGTACCCCCTGGTGGACGGGTAGTAGATCACGCCAAGGTCAAGGCTAGGTCCACCCTCAGTGTGTCCAGGAGCAGCCCTGTAACGGTAGAGGTGGAATAAAGATTATCGGTCTCGATGACTAATTATTTGGTAATTAAGCTTAATTATTAGTTTTTAGTTGTAATAAAAGAAGTTCATACATCAAAGTATATAAAAAAAATATTTTTTAATGTATAGCATTAATACCACTAGATGTGGCTTGCTGTTTAGAGAGTGTATTGTAATTTAGAAATTATATTTCTGTTATCTTTAACATACATGGATCAGCCATAACATTAAAACCACCTGCCTAATATTGTGTAGGTCCCCCTCATGCCCCCAAAACAGCTCTGACCCATCGAGGCATGGACTCCACCAGACCTCTGAAGGTATCTGACACCAAGACGTTAGCAGCCGATCTGTTAAGTCCTGCAAGTTGTGAGGTGGGGTCTCCATGGATCAGACTTGTTTGTTCAGCACATTCCACAGATGCTCGATCAAATTGAGATGTGGGGAATTTGGAGGCCAAGTCAACACCATGAACTTTTTTTTCCCCTCAAACCATTCATGAAAAATTTTTGCAGTGTGACAGGGCAGATTATCCTGCTGAAAGAGGCCACTGCAGTCGGGGAATACCATTGTCATGTACTTGGTGTGCAACAATGATTAGGTAGGTGGTACCTATCAAAGTAACATCCACATGAATGTTGGGACGCAAGGAATGGGTCCCAACAGGCTAGTCTTTGCTCCCTACACGTACCAATGAGCCTCGGGTGCCCATGACCTTATTACTGGTTCACCAGTTGGCCATCCTTGGACCACTTTTGGTAGGTACTGACCACTGTATACCAGGAACACCCCACGAGACCTGCAGTTTTGGAGATGCTCTGACCCATCACAATTTGGCTTTTGTCAGTCACTCAGATTCTTACACTTGCCCATTTTTCCTGCTTCCAACACATCAGTTTCAAAAACGTACAGGTACTGTTCACTTTCCCAAAATATAATGGCTGCCTTGACAAGTATCATTTTAACCGGATATTCAATGATATTTACTTCACCTGTTAGTGGTTTTAATGTTATGACTGATCAGTGCAAAACATTGTGTTTAATAATACTCATTGTAACCATTGTAACATCGTCAATAAAAATGCCTTAAAAACTTAAACTGAATGTTTTTTCTATTACAATGGTAAATGCAGCTGGATAAAATATAAGATGCATGTCAACAACTGACATGAACAGTATTTTTTGCATGCTGAGAGCATGGCAGTGGTTATCTAATATAATGTAATAATATAATTTGCTGCGATTCATTCATCTCATCGCCCGTTTAAATGGGCGGAGCTGTCACAATTGCGTGGTGTGGGTGGTGCTTTCCTGTTACTGAGCAACAGCAAGGGTAGCACCACCAATCAACAACCTAATGATTATCCCCACCCAGGGTCACCTCTGTTCCAAGTGGCTGCCAAGCTGTTTAGCTCAAGCTGTGATCCAGCAGTCCGTGCTGCTGTAGAATTTACGTCTCCGTGTGTTTGAAACATCTTAGCTGTAGTTTTGTTGCGTTTCTACATAATCTGGCCTTGGAATAGCCCTAACCCCCATTCTGATTGATTCCTCCTCCTTGCTCTTGAGCGTGGACCAAAGACCATTGCGACCAAAGACCCAGAGCAGATTTATCACAATCTGGTAAGTGGTCTGGAGGCCGCTGAGTCCAGATGTTGATCTGTGGTGGATGTCCATGCGACAAGAGCACAAATGACCTCAGTGGGTAAATGTGTCAGTTCACAGTCGACCACCGGGGCACAGATCAGATTTCCTCGTTTGCAGCCACCTCCGCAGCGTGTCTGATTGCGGTGGCCTTTTCCCCCCGCCCTGGGTTCAGCACTCCCTACCAACACCCATTTCAGCCTCAGATAATCTCCTGGCAGCTGGTCCTCTTTGATGGATGCTGGCTTTTGTGTTGGCCGTGCCTCAGCCGGGCCGTTTCTGGATCAGTATTGGGTGTAACATCGGAACAGAGGCAGTTTGGCCAGGGGCCTGGACTGACTCATTCTGCTGCTTTGCATTGTATTTTAACCGGCTAATCCAGCCAAGTTTTACCCAACACAGTGGCTAAGGAAACCACTGTTGTGATTTTTCTTTACCCTGCTTCATCCTGGTGCTCATTCTGCCCAGTCCTGCACATTTTGTGTTTCACAGCATTCCACTATTCTCACACATGCCCAGTCAAAAATAATCTTCAAGTATGTCATGCTGATTGTACTGGTGACTCCCTCCCCCCACCCCCAATAAATTGTGAATACACATTCGCGGGCATTTCTTCAGACTGTCAATAACATAAGATTTCCTGACCATTACTGAAGGCTTTCGTATCGCTAGTATAAAATCAGATGCTCACTACATTTGTTACAATGTTACAGAAAGTTTTGAAACATAGTAGCAGTGTCCGTAATGTCTTCCATATTAATATATAATATTTCTCCGATGTTATATAGATGATGTTTTCTGCACTGGAAAAAGGAAAGCTTTACACACGTGGCCACTCTTTCACAGTAGTACTTCAGCAGATTCCCAAACCGTGAGACGACGTGTATCACCTTACACTTACCACCGAGTAACTGTATCAATGATTGCATGAATGAAAGCCTATCCTCTATGTCAGTTTTTTACTATGTCTTACCTCAATTGAACCCTTTCTAAATGTCACCTGTTCTGTCCTTCTAGGATTATTTCTGAGCAAAAAGGACACGGCCCTTAGTGGAAGGGTTGTTTGTCTCAGTCGGCTGTGGGTATGTTTTTACGTTAGTGAATGCGGGTTCGCACTGTGCTTTGAATTTGCGGACTTTAACGAATTGCTGCTCGCGCTTGTATGGTCACATATTGTCCTCATAAATCATACTGAGGACAGTGCTTGCTTCAGCACAGGGCGAGTGCGAGTCAGGGGTGGAGAGCTTAGAGCTGTCATCCACCACACATGCAGAACCGTAATCCCTTTAAACCTGAAGCATCCGTCAATGGCTGTGTCGCTGGACGGTTTGAAATCAAATTTCAGAAAGTCAGCCAAGCAAAGTGGAGTATAGACAATCTTGGCTTAAACGTTCCTTTATCTTTACATCTCGGGAAAGTGCAAGAAGACACAAACTCCTAGACCTTTTCCGTTTCCTGTAGCGTGATCTTTTTCTTCCTTTCTGCCTTTTTAAGAGTCCTGCCGTTGCGTAAGTGTGACGGGGTGGTGAAAGGCAGAGACACGTGCCTCAGCGCATCTGTGCCGGCTCAGGCGGCTCCCTGTCCGGCACCGTACACCGATTTGGACAAAAGCATCTGCTAAATGTAAATAAATAAAAATGATGGAGGGGAACCCACAAGCTAACTGAGTCGCCTGTCCCTTTTATCGGGTCATTAATCTGTCAGGGTGTAATGCAAATGAGACATTGTCCCGATCTTTAAAAGCCCAGCTACGCCGGGGATGAACTTCACGGGCCACGACCTGCAATAAACTCGGCTGATCAACAAGCACCGTGTTTGAAGCCCTTCGCTTTTTTGAGGCTAACGATGAAGGATGAGAACTTGCGTCTGATGCGAGTCCCTGAGTGCTTATTTAATCCGTGTCATTTGCAGATATTTTTCAGCTCAGTAAATAAGCAGGCATTTAAAAAAAAAAAAAAAAAAAGCAGGCATTTTCATACATAGTTCTGGTAAATATTATGTACAAATCCTGGGGCCCAGCATTCCAACCGGCTTCTGAATTACTAGGAATAGGGAATTCTTCAGTATTTCTGTAAGATGCTTTTAATGATCCAGACTTCCTTTATTTAAATTGTTACTAAAATATCTCTTAATTATGAGTATCCATCTGATGTTTTACCTGCCAATTTATAGCCATTGCACATTCTTAGGGTTTGAAAGAGCTTTTGAAATGAAAATGTCAGAAGAATTAAGACCAAAGTTACCAGCGTTATAAAAGTGCTACAGAACATGCAATCAAAACTGGCACGACTTTGAAGGAATTCACTGAAGCGACAGGGGGGGCCTTAATGGCAAAGTGGACAATGGTGGAGGTTCAAACCAACTATCCACCCGATCATCTGCGGACTGTTTAGTCTGGTAAGGGTCAGGGGCCCTGGAGTCTCTCTCAAGCAGCATAAGGCACGTGTAAATCCTCAACTGGATCCCAGTTTGTCATGGGGCATAGACACATGAACATTGTGTGCAATTTAGAGATGCCCATTAGCATAAATGTAGAAGGAATGTCACACGACACAGAGTGAACATGCAAATGCCCCCTCCTCCCCCAAAAATGCAGTGTGGAGACAGCAAATGGACCCCAGCCCTGGAGGTAAAAGGCATTCAGTCAGCAGGCTGTCCTTGATCAAACCACCTTTAACTTAACAGACAACTTCATCAACACCAGCATCATACTGAGTACATTAAATTAAGTAAATGTAACACTTTGAATAGTATGATCCACTGCGAGCCTTCATAGAAAAGACGCCGAACCAAGCCAGGAGGAAATTATTTTTCTCTGAACGATATCTATGTTCACCTGGATTTTACTCTGTCTCTGATGAAGGAACATACTGCAAGAAATTAAACATCAGCTTTTCTTCACTGCCAAATCTCTGTTTCAGACTGACCTTCAAGAAAACGTACCAGTAGGTTAGATATGTTCAGATTGCTTGTATTGGCTCATTTTAGGGCTCATAATCTATGCCCGCCTGGTCCTGCCCAACAGTTCCCTCTGCGCCTTCCAACCCCGCTGGCACCTTGGCACCATCTTGTTCCTGTTAATCAGTCTTCTTGGCACCCTCCTGCCCAGCAGTTCCCTCGCCGCACTGCTGCTCCTGCCCAGCAGTTCCCTCGCCGCACTGCTGCTCCTGCCCAGCAGTTCCCTTGGCGCCCTCCAACCCCGCTGGCCTCTTGGCACCATCCTGCCCCTGCCAAGCAGTCTTCCTAGCATACTCATGCCCAGCAGTTCTCGTGCTGCACTGCTGTTCCTGCCCATACTGTCTGAAGATACTTGCATGCCTGATCCTGATGTTACCCCTCATTTGTCCTTGATTTAAGTACCTCTTTGTCTTGTTAGCCCCAGTGTGGTTATTGACGTCAAACCTATGTGTTGCCTATTCCCTTCCCAGCTCCACTCCTCCTGTTTTGATCTTGTTTATTTCCAGCTTTTGTTCTTTAAATTCAATAAACCCTCTTTCTGTTTCTTCACAACGCCTGACCTCAGGTCATCTGCTCCTCCAGCCATGACACACCATTTCATTTTGGAGAATTGAGTACCTCCATATGTACTGGGGGCCATCAGCTTTATTTTACAGAACTGTATATATTTTTTTTCATAAACATAGTCTGATACCAGAGGTACTTTATTGAACAAGCTTACTCAGGCTGAAGCCGCGGACTAAATGGGGGCCTTAACCAACCTTGCTGTCGACATCTATATCATCATAGAAAATAGTAGGGGCATCTGTCACTTCTTTTGTTGGATGAATAATATTTAATCGTTTCTGAGTGAACGAGTCACACTGCCCCATCTCAGCCCTCTTTTTCGCATCAGCTATAAGATCCAACATGATAGTGCCACACAGGAACCAACTTCTTAACGAGATTATGAGAAAAGGCAAAGGGCTAAAGTGAGCCGTTATTTAAATGGCTTGTAGCTGCGTATATATAACCCCACTGTCTGTGTGTAGCGAGTTGCCAGTCTATACACAAGAAACTGCTATGCTGACATTGAGATGTTCTGTACTTACTGTTCAGGCACAGTCAGTGCCTTCTTGACTTTCAGGATCTATCATTGCAAGTTCTAATTTCCCCCATCCTTGTACCTAATTGGACAAAGGCAATATTTCCCAACCCAGTCTTTGGGCACCCCCAGACAGTGCACATTTTTGCTCCCTCCCAGGTCCCAGGAGCAAAAACGTGGACAGTCTGGGGGAGAGACGGGGCGGTCCCCAAGGACCAGGCAGGGAAATATCGGTATAAGGATTTCTTATTTTCATCTGGAAACCTATAACTGACCTCACTCGATAGGTTTGGCTTTCACTGCCTTGTTTAAAGTACAAACACATTATTCCACAGAAAATGTAATCAAAAAAGAACTTCAAATATGTTTGCATGACATGCATGACAAGTACAGTTAAAAATATATACGTACAAAGGATGCCAAACTGCAATGTTCTCATTTTACTTTAGATGATCTTATTATTAATAATTGGCGCTTGGCGCCCCATTCTAGTGACCATGCATAGATATGACATGCAGCTGTGTGTGTGAGAGTGGATGGATTGATTTTTGAGAACCCCAAGATCTTAAAATGAAATGGCGATAAAGGACATGAATTAGAGAGATGGTATGGAAATGAGATGGTCTGATTGAGTAAATGAGCTCAAAGGACAGGAGCAGTATAACCACAAAGGCTGGTGTCCTGCTATTTGCCAGCTGTCCTGAGTCAAGGCGAGAACATTTACTGATTATGTCATTTGTTGCCTTTTTACATTACATCACCCTTCTAGGTCCCATTGTGCATTCAGACAAACAGATGCCACATATGCTGACATCCACCCCAATGAAACAGTCAGTACTCTTATGTGGGCTAGTTGGCAGGAACTGTGACAGATGCGATCAACTGATTGCGTTGGAAAATTCACACAAAGGAAACCTTCACTGAGCCAAGAGCTCCACATTACAGCACCCCAAAGGTTTGTGGTGATGTAAGAGAGTAATGGAAGCTTGTGTAAACCCCCCCCCCCCATTCCTAAGAGGCAATACGACAGAATGTCAGGTATGTGAAGACATAGCTGAGGTCCCTAACTTCAATGCAAAACCTACACACTGTTTACAAATCCCTTTTTTGTAGATGACCTTTTACTTTTTTGGGGGGAGAAAAAAGACAGCAGCCTCTTTAATGTTTTTGTTTTCTATTTTAATGTTAAAAAGTTTAATAGCAAGAAAGTGAAGTTTACAGCTGCAGCCACCAGGCCCTTTCTCAGGCCCTGCTGCTCTAAATGAACTTCTTTTAACCCCCTGGGGTTGAGTGCATCATCAGCATATTTTTCGCATCTATTTCAGTTTATATCTCGCTTAAATCTTTATGTAAAATTGCGAAAAAAAGGCTGACTAAATCCGTAATCTGTCTTCTTTCCAAAACGTCCATTGTCGGAAGTATTAACATTTTGAAAATTAGGTTAAATGGGCAAAAAAATAAACCATGTCACCTTACTTTGTTTTACCTGCATCGGGGACATTCGCATGGTAAGCTGATGAACAACGCAATGGTGAAACGTGATCCAGATACATCCCCCGTCAGTGCCATAAAAGGGGGGGGGGGGTTGTGTCCAGGTGACAATGGCTCAAGCATACACATGAGAGCACCTACATATTCAATGAAAGGAGCCAGAAATAGTGACATGAGTTTGGTTTTTCTTATTTATCCAACTGAATGTTGCAGCTACACCATTTACATCTTCATGTAGCCAAGACTTTGCTGATCAGATATCTGGGATCAAAACAAACTGCCAGCATTGCTTACTATGTACTTTTATAATGTTTCTGCAAGTGTTCCAAACAGCATTTTGCAAAGTCTATACTTTGATGTCATATTACAAACTTAACAGAAATCTGACATACTTACAATATACATTAAAATAAAGATGAGTGTAATGCCAAAAGAAATATATAAGAAATAATTTATTTGCCATGAATTAAGTTTATGATATTTAACGAAACGTGTGATCATGCCCCAGTCAGTGAAA
Source organism: Hippopotamyrus pictus (assembly GCA_026781145.1). Lineage (NCBI taxonomy): Eukaryota > Metazoa > Chordata > Actinopteri > Osteoglossiformes > Mormyridae > Hippopotamyrus > Hippopotamyrus pictus. The sequence goes on from JAODLC010000113.1 coordinate 10,817,073, forward strand.
GTGTGTTTCCTACCCCCAGACCCCAGAGGGTTAACCAACAATACTATTTATATCTGCTGATTACTGGCGTTCATGTATGTTGGAAACCTTTATTCATTATGGTGGCACGTAAAGTAAAACAAGTGAAAGTGAAGACTTAAAAAAATTTTAAAAATGAATAAAAAGCAGTGCGGCCCCCTTTGGGAATTCGAGCTGCAGTATTTTGGCAGAAAGTCCCACTCGCTGACTGTCGCTCCATCTGCTACCAGCTGCTGCAGTGTGCCATGGCCATAAAAGCCAATGCAGTGAGTGAAGGGTGTTGCTATGTGAGCCACACGATGCTCTTCTGGGAACCGGAGGCACAGCAGAAGTGAACGAGTTGCCCCGTCGCCCGGGCTATGGCATGCACACGTGGCGCTTTCCCTATCGGCCCCTTGAGACACTTTAAGCCCGCATCATTTTCCAGAACAAAGGTGAGGTTGCTGGGATGTTATGTTCGTATCGTCCTGTAGGACATACGAGTGGCCCCCATGGGCGTATCCTGTGACCACGGGGCTTTACTCCGCAGGACCACTCCTGCCAAAACATCCTATGTAAAGACCTTAAAGGGTTTGTTTCTTTGGATTTGCCGTTAATGTAAGATGTTACTTCTGCCACATTTTGAGATCCTTCTGAAACGTATCATGAGTTTTATTATGAAAATCATGGGCAATTATGAAATCAAATCTCATGAAGCTCTTATGTGGAACATGGTGAGTAGTGGAAATCCATTTTGACTTTAAGCACTTTTTAAGAATCATAATGCCTTGAAATTAAAAGTAACAAAAAAAGAATATTTGTCACTTAAATACTAAGCTCAAATGTCTTTGCAACTGATTACTTAATAAAACAATTACATTAGAATAATAATCAGACTGGGTGTATGTGATATTGTAGAAAATTGCCCTTTGTGCTGTATATCAAACTATAGAACCACGTGTAACATACAGTTTGATGCACAACACCAACGGAAATTCCCAGCTAAGAATGTGTGTTTGTCTCAAACTAACCAACTGCTACATCAATCCCCAAGTCACAGCGACATGCTGGACAGTACTCTGCTTGAGTAGCTTGACTATAATCCATGACCTTTTAAGTCATTCAAAATTTTGCAAATTCAGGCTCTTATGCATTATTATACCCTACAGGTCTATTATCTGCTTAAGGTGTTCCCTAAGTTTTCTTTATTTAAATATTTATAGTTTACATGATAAAATGATTCACTTCTATTACATATTTCCGCTTCTAATAAATATCTACTTTTATGGCAAGCCAAACTATAGATACGTATCACTAAGACTGCATTTTTTATTAGTTTTGTCAAAAAATAACCTCAAGCACATTTTCAAAAGTTTCATATAAAAAGATCTGAGATGTCATCTCTTTTTCATTGTCTTCATTTATAGATGCACATATGTATATGGAAAGCTAAGAAAACAAAGCGCAGGATATTAGATTAAGAAGATAAAAGTAACATGTTCCGAATAAGTGGTTATCAAAATAAGAAAAGAGGCAGTTTAGCAGAATAGAACAACAAACGAGGGTAGCCTTAGATAGCCATAGTTTCAGAACATACATATCAAGCCCAGTTAACTGCCCACTTCTGGCTGGTATTTGATGTGTTGAGGATAATCTCTGTCATTCTTGCTCCCCTGGTTGCCCCTCACCGCTGTGCTCTTGAGAAGGCAGTGACCTTCGAAACACAGCTGTCTCGTCCTCACACTCAAGAGGTGCCACATTGTCATAGTCCTCCAAAGGAGCAGCCTCTATCTCACACGTCATGGCTTCTCCTTCTACAACAAACAGGTAAAAAACGTCACATAAACAATCATTGATGAACAGTATAACAGACAGTTATCAGCATGCAACACAGAATTAAAGTTACAGTGATACAAAAAGCAGTAGTTTTTTCTCGACTACAGGAGTTGATCATGAATTTTTGTAAAGGACTTTATTGTATAAGCACATCTTCCGTCGTACCCCGTGCGAGAGGGGCAAGCCTCATTTGTCGTACTAACCTCCTTCATGCATAGTCATGCTCATCATTTCTTTGTCATCAGAGGCAACATCCTCGTAATCACCACTCTCAAAAACGGACGAATTTTGTTCTGTACGTCTCGCTGTAGAACACATTGTGCATAGTGACCTTTTAGTATAGCCCCCTGACCTACATGTCCCATATTTTTGAGGTTAAGAATACCGAAGTAAAAAAACCCACAACTGTTGAGTTCTGACCAACATCAGGTGTCTAATGCTCTGTTTTTGATGTGATAAAACGTCTTAGTTCAATTATGCTTGGTTTTGAAGAAAATACAGTAATTTACTTACCCACTACACATACAGGTGGACACTGAAGCCCTTTTATTCAATTTCAAGTTTCAGTGTCAACATAGTTACTATGTTTTGCCTTTGTAGGGGAGAATGACACATCCAGGATCTTAACTGAACAGTGGTAAAATATCGTAACCCCTCCCCCTCCCCCACCCCCCCCCAAAGTCTATATATAATGATAATGTGTCAGATCATGTGTCATAGTATGGTATTTTGATAAAACTGAAACAATGCTAAAGAAGCTGTAGAAACCTTTTATTTGCTTATGAGTTAAATATTCCCTAAACTAGTAAAAATAAATAAAAACAGGAAGAGCGCCCTCTGTTGTTAGTCTTCAGCTTTGTCTGTGATTCACAGATGAACTAAGTCTAAATGAAAATTACATTACAAGTATTTTCCTCACATGTCGTACTCTGTACTGTACCGTGGAACTATGGTTCAGCCATAAGACAGGAAGTTCCAAAGCACTTCCTGTAACGTGAGTTATATTATACCCTTTCGTATTCCTTTCCAAATCCCATGAAATTTAGCCCCTTCCTTCACTTACATTTTCTGGCTCTTTCGCGTCTTGCCTTCCAGACCATGAAGGCAGCTATTGTGATAAGAAGCGAGGCACCCAGGATTACTCCCACGATCAGAGCCGCAGAGCCGCGGCGTGGATCATCTATATACTCTGAAACCAAACACATTACTCGGGATGAGCTTCAACCTAACAACATACATATGAACCACATTCACAACCCTCTCTTAATAGTTTTTCAGGGGTTAAAAATGTTTTTTAAAAGCTTGAGGCCAGCATCAATTATACAATTAAAGGGGCTAGTTCAGTATTTCTTAACTCGGTCTTCAGTGACCGCCAGACGGTCCATGTTTTTGCTCCCTCCCAGACGGTCCATGTTTTTCTCCCTTCCAGACGGTCCCTGTTTTTGCTCCCTCCCAGAGGGTCCATGTTTTTGCTCCCTCCCAGACAGTCCATGTTTTTGCTCCCTCCCAGACGGTCCCTGTTTTTCTCCCTCTCAGACGGTCCCTGTTTTTCTCCCTCCCAGATGGTCCATGTTTTTGCTCCCTCCCAGACGGTCCATGTTTTTGCTCCCTCCCAGATGGTCCATGTTTTTGCTCCCACTCAGATGGTCCCTGTTTTTCTCCCTCCCAGATGGTCCATGTTTTTGCTCCCTCCCAGATGGTCCATGTTTTTTCTCCCTCTCAGATGGTCCCTGTTTTTCTCCCTCCCAGATGGTCCATGTTTTTGCTCCCTCCCAGATGGTCCATGTTTTTGCTCCCTCTCAGATGGTCCCTGTTTTGCTCCATCTCAGATGGTCCCTGTTTTTCTCCGTCCCAGATGGACCATGCTTTTTCTCCCTCCACCCCAACTCCTTTCCAGATGGTACCTGTTTTTGCTCCCTCCCTCCCTTCCCGCTCCCAGCCACAGTCCACATTTTGGACTGTCTGCGGCTCCCCAAAGACAAGCTGAACCAGGGTGGGGAACACTGGTCTAGCTTAACTGATGATGCCCATACAGTGGTGTAACATTATCCTGCACTGCTGCACATAAACTGAGTAACACATGAGACATGAGCGTACCTGCATTATCTTCCCACACAGTCCATGTGAATGTGCTGTCAGAAACAAAAATAGCAGCTGCTTCACATGAGACACTTGAGCAGCGTAAGGTACGGGAGAGGAACAGCAGGAGGCTTTGCAGTGCAGCAGCGTAGGGTACGGCAGAGGAACAGCAGGAGGCTTTGCAGTGCAGCAGCGTAGGGTACGGCAGAGGAACAGCAGGAGGCTTTGCAGTGCAGCAGCGTAGGGTACGGCAGAGGAACAGCAGGAGGCTTTGCTCTGTCACACCTCCAGGGTACAGGCTTCAAATTTGGCCCTGTGGCGCTACGTCTGAGCTCTCCTTGAATGTGAATGGGTTTCTCTCCCGTAGTCCAAAGATAGCAATTCTGATGATGTCGCCCTTAGTAAGCAGATATGTGTGTGAGCGTCCTGTGACTTGTCTCTCATCCAGCACGTATCTCCTTGTGAGGGCAATATCCCCCACAAGCCCTGACTAGGTGAGCGGTTACTGAATCTTGAGAGGAACACAGGTTAGCATAGCATAGCATTACCAACGCATACATGTTGAACTAATACTTAGCCTCACTTTCGCAGTAGATCTCAGCAGATGAGACTGAGTGGCAGCCTTCTTTTGGTACACAGTACTTGATAAAGTTTTCAGGGCCTTGGCACTGCAGAGAATTGTTCAGATTGAGAGAAAGAGGGGATGAGGAAACTGGGAGGCTCTTCGATGTGTTCCAGACATTTCCGCACGCCAGCTCTGAACATATGATTTGTCTCTCCTTTTGCGAAGAGAGGCAAACGTATTCACAGCTGTTTCCGTAGCAGATTTCAAACAGCCCTCCACAATTCTTAGACAGCTGAAATCTGATGCTATCTGGAATGAGAAAATGTCAAAAACTAATTAATCTCTCTCTACATCTATATTTTCATAGTATCCTTGCACTTATTTAGGCAAGGAAAGTCACGTTAGTCCCTTTGAAGAGCATTTTTTAATATTTAATAACAAAATGGCAATGGATACTGTTCTGAATAAATTGTTTTACTTTATCCCAAATGTACAAATATTTAAGCAATTATAAATGTACCCCTCCCTATCACAACATTTAACTCTGAGGAAGAAATACATCTCTTTTCATACATTAAAAATAGTGCAAATAAGTAAAATAAAAAATGAAAAAAGTCTTTCATATTTAATGACTATTTATATACTACTTTAATGTCAGATATGCATTAATACTGTTTTTTGCATTCATTTTCCAGTAATTTCAAATTGATTCACACAACTAAGTGTCTTTTTAAACTGAAATACTGAAAATATTTTACTGGGAATAATCAAACTTAAGAAATATGCTACACTGAAAATTTTACAGAAATAACTGAAGTAGTGTTCTCTATCATTTGTTCAAAAGAAATAACGATCAAGGCAAATAATGGGCAGTTTTATGGCACTACCTAGCAGGTCCATTTCAGAAGTGCATCCAGGACTACATACTATTGAGTAAAAGGCTCCATCTCCCTGTGGAATGTTTGCTACAGTCCTCTGAAAACACTGCTTCACTGAGTGGTGGCTCAATGAGTCTCTCTCATTTAGACATAGCTAGTAATTTTTTTTTGCATTGGGTCACATACCTGTGCATGTCACAGAGACGGTACTATTACAATTGCCCAGCTCTGATTTACACTGCCCGAGATTCGACTCTTCACCGACGCAGTCGAAATGGTAGGCCTGATGTTCAGCTAAGAATGGAGTGAAGTTGTAGAAAGCATCACCACACCCCAGCTCCTGGCAGACCAATCTGGACTTTGCCAAGTTCCACCCGTCGCCACAAATGTTCTGCATCGCGCCATTATGGTTCATCCGTACCGTGCCAAAGCATCGGCTGCCGTCGGATATCTTCACAGTTCGGCTGCCTGTGAAGTAGATATGAAGCACTTTGCCATTAAAAGCTGGTCAGCGGTAGGAGTCACTGTGACTTTCAGAGGGCTCCCGTTAGGTTACATTTTACCTGAGCAATTGATGAAGAGCTGCTGCTCAGTTATGTTTGACCTGCTGCTTGTTTTGCAATCCCAGATTTTATCCTCGTTCCCGGTACATTCGTATGTCTCTGGCCACCACTTTTCCAGAGTACTATTCAGGGCCGAGTGCTCAACGTATGTCCCACATTGCAGGTTTCTACACAACACCCGGCCCTCATTTCCACTCCAGCTCTCCGCACTCACAGGATGGAGACTCTCCCCACTCACCACGAACACCCTTCCCTCACACGGACCACTGCCGCCTATCAGCCGAATGCGCGCCCAGCCTGGGAACAGGACAGGGGCACGCGGGGAGAAAAAAAAAGTCAATTCCTGCTCAAAAAGGCCGCAGTACTTGAATCTCAGCCAAACATTATACAGTATACAGTCGGAAGTATCCCAACACTTGGCCGTTACACCCACAGGTAACTTTTTGACATCCCATTCCAAACCCACAGGTATCAATATGGAGTTGGTCTCCCCTTTGCAGCTATAACAGCTGCCACTCTTCTGGGGAGGCTTTCCACAGGATTTTGGAGCGTGTCTGTGTGTCCATTCACCCAGAGGAGCATTTGTGAGGTCAGGCACTGATGTTGGACATGAAGACCTTGTTCACAATCTCCATTCTAATTCATCCCAGGTCTTCAGTGGAGTTGCGGTCAGGGGTCTGTGCACTGGAGCAGAAAAGGGCCTTCCCCAAACTGTTCCCACAAAGTTGGAAGCATAGAATTGTCCAAAATGTCTTAGCATGCATACCAAGACATTTTGGACAATTTTATGCTTCCAGCTTTGTGAGCTGAATGGGAGTAGAATGGGGGTGTCATAAATGTACCTGTGGGAGTCATGGCCAGGTGTCCCAATACTTTTGTTCATATAGTGTACTTCCATGATAATGGCCTGCGCTACTCTTTAACAGAATTATGAATAAGTGAGGCCTGACTTTTGAAAAACACAAAAATATCATTAAAAGTTATTAAAATAAATGAATAAACATTAAAATGTCACATTACAGCTAAAGGCAACTTTGTTGCTTCAGTGGCAATGCATATATTTTTATGTAACATTTAAAATAAGCACTCCACATGTGGGCCATGTCTTGGAAAAGTTCTTAGAAAACACAGCAGCCTTTGCAAAAAAAAATAAATAATTCAGTATTACTGAATTACAAATTGATGTTAGCAGGGTAAAAGGAAAAGCTGAATGTCACAAGGTCAGAAAACTTGTATTTCACATGAAGACGAAGAGGTGATGGACAGCACAGTGTCCCCAGGAACACTGACGGTGTGTCGGGTGATAGTGAGCACCACATGCCAGACATACATACCCGAGCATTTTAGGTTGACTTGGCTGCACTTGACTTGATTCTTCTCATTTCCTATTTTACAGTCTTTTATGGAGGCATTACATTTAATGTCCTTCAGTCCTACCACAGATAAGTTAATGGGTTTGACACTCCTAATTTTTCCACAGCCTGCTCGTTCACAGATCAAATCAGGAAGGTTTCCATTTAGTGTGCCTGAGCAGATGGGACTCCACTGGTCCAAGTGGAAGAGCTCAGGGGTGCCAGAACAGTGATACATCGAGTCCCTTAGCTTAGTTTTTAAACTCGCTGAAAAAGACCCACAACACTTATTAGCATGTTCTTTGTTTGCAGCTGTTGTATACATGACACACGCACATAAGTACTGTATGTGTTCATATTCGCGCGCCGCTTCTGCATTGACAATGACAAGAGCCTGAGCCACACATTTCATCCTTCCCTGCTACTGTGAGTCACTTTGGACTAAAATGGCTTAAAGGTGTTTAAAGCTTGAAAATAAAGTGTTTGTGAAGCCCGTAATCAACAGGATGTGGAGAGCAAGTAGCTTTCAAGCAGTTTCCGGGGGATGGTGAGGATTCAATCTTTGTGGGGGGGGGGGGCATGATAAAATTTGGTGAGCGAGGAGGTAGGTACAGTATCAACCAAAACAGGTAGATTTACCTTTACATACGCTACATTACAGGCACCAATTTAGAGGGATACTGAGTTTATGTCATTTTTTTTCCAACAGTGAGGATTCCATCCACACGCATCCCATTACAACTTGAAACCTGCTTTTAAGGAAGAAATACAAAATACAAAGAAGATGCTACCTGAGCAGAAGACTCTGACAGCCGTCTTGCAAGAAGAATTATTCTGGAGCTTAATATTACACTGCGTTATGTTTTTAGTTGGTGCTGGGCAGTAGATACTGTGATATAGGTCTGAATTATTCAGTTTGTGCTTGTCCATCGCAGGAAAAGCTTTTCCACAGCCCAGGTTCTCACACAGCATCTCAGAGAGATCCTCTGTCCATGAGCTAGCGCAGACAGGGCCACAAGCCCCATTTTTGCATATCTCCACCTGCCCCCAGCAAGTGTTATCCAGACGAACAGAGACACTGCCTGCAAAGACAGTAGGTGCATTAGAATTCCGACTGCGATGTGTTAAAAGAAATATAATAAACAGCAGATTATTAGGCCCAAACACTTTACCTGAACAGATCACGTAAGCCACTGCACTTTGGTTGACACGTTCTACTTTTTCACAGTCAAAGAGGGACGTCTTGTTTGATGAGCAGTTGTACAGGTACTTCCACCATGTCTGATTTGCCTCTTCAGATGGTTTGCTTTGAATGGAAACGGCGTCCCCACATTGCCTTTCTCTACACACCACGGTGGCCGACTGATAGGTCCAAGTCTCATTGGATGCTGCGAGCCAATAGTTGGTGCCCTTGTATTCGACGCCCACTTGACCAGTGCAGGGCACCTGACCCTGAAGGTGAAGAGTTCTGTACTCTAACAAGCAGGGAATGAGCAAAAAGAATTAGGCAAGATCTGCGCGTAGTAAGTCACGGAGAAATGGCCTGTGTGAAGATGTAGTGCTACTACAAGGACTTGGTAAAATATGCTTAGTTTAAAAAACAGGCAAATCCCTAGTTAAGTTGTATATAGACCATATTTCTGAATTTATTGCAAAATAAGAAAGGCGTATATGCCAAAGTGCCTAAGCTTTGACAAAAACCTGTTTTACATTTCTGTTAATTTTCATTATGATTGCGCTTTTTGACTTTGAAAATTCATGCGATGTGAATTTTACATGCAATTTAACTACAAGGAAATAAGCCAAAAATGAAATATTTCCTGTCGACAAAATAATTGAGAAGATGTTTCTTATATGGGAAAAATACACAAAATAGCTTCACTGAACAGAATGAACGGTACGTTTTTGGTTGATTTTGTGTTATGTTCGCCTGTCATCTGAAACTTAATACTCATCACTATTAGGATGGCAAGAGGATGAGATGCCTACAGAGACTGTCCATGGAAAACACACCCTGCTTACCTTCACATGTTACTTTGATTTGATACTTGTGGTTCTCAGGGATGGTGTATTTCATTAAATGCTGTCCAGTTGTGGTCTTAGGAAGATCCTGCACCTTAATCCCAACCGGTGCCTCTCCCTCCATATATAACTTGCCACTGTGGTTATAGCTGAGGCCACACCCTTGATTTTTGCAAACCAGATCTGAGTGTTGCTTTTCCCAGCTGTCTTTACTCACACTCATCCAGGTGCCACCATAGAACACCTCCACGATGCCAGAACACTGGTTAATACCATGAGTAAGACGCACCTCTACACTCCCTGTACACACAAAACACAGCATATACCTTTATAAAACAGCCTAACTACTGTACCAACCATCACTTTCTCTTAACACACATGAAAGACCAGTCATGAGCATGAGACCATAAAACAATGCATTACATTTATTAAATGATAATGCTGACCTTCACAAATAACAGTAGCTTTCCTGCACTTAGCGACTGGTTTATATTTGGCTACACAGTGCAGAAGGGAGGATTCTGAACCATCACAATCCATATGGTCGACCTGACCGTCTCCCACAGTCGTGGTTTGGCTAAAAGACAAAGCTTCTCCGCATTTCAGCTCCCTGCAGACCACGCTGGCGTCCTTCGCGTCCCACGAACCGGCACACACTGCTTCATGCTTATGATTTCTTTTGAAATGCACAGCCCCAAAACAGCGACTCTCCTTTTCTTCCACCAAGAGCACCAGTGTAACATTGTCTGCCACAAAAAAAGGTGTTCGCACACTGTCATATCGCTGCCAGTTTGTAATATAGATAACCTGCTGTTCATTGGCTCATTTCAATAGACCATGAACACATGCGATATCAACTTACTATTCTAAATCAAACATCTATTTTAAGTGTTAAGAATTTCAAATGGAAGTGACATTAAGAAGAGTAAAACCTTTGCTTTACCAGAACAGGTGAGACTGACGTCTTGAGAAGTATTACAGGATAAATGTTGCTGAGGGCTCGAGGTACCACAATGCAGAGTTTTGCATACAAGGTCAGGATTGACCACAGGATAGCTGGTGTTACATACTGGTTTCCATGTCTTGCCCACTCTCCCCTCCAACTTGCCTGCACAGCGGTTTTCCCCGTCACTCAGACGCAGATGTATATTATCTGTTAAAAGAAAAATGTTTTGTTCCAGTTTAAAATGCAAGAGCAAACCAGTGAAATAAGAGAGGAGGAAACTCAGTAAGTTGCTTCAAAATCACAGTTTTCCATTTTGTACAAATTAGTTCCATTAGTTTTTCAAAAGGTTTCTAACAATGACATGACAACATAATAAATTTACAAATGAAAGGAGGCCATTCAGCCCATCAAGCTCGTTTGGGGAGAACTTAAGATTTTAACAACTTAACAAAAGTTATCTAGCTCTGATTTAAAGGAACCCAGGGTTTTAGCTTCCGCTACACTAGCAGGGCGACTATTCCAAACTCCAACTACATGCTGTGTAAATGTTCTCCCATTAATTTCTACCTATGGCCACGAGTTCTTGTATTTGAACTAATATCGAAATAACTAATAAATATTTACTATTAATATTTGTCCTTGTACTATATTGTACTAAAGACCATGATGATTTGTGCTTTTTAGTCTCTTTTACGGTATATATTTTGCAGGAAAATATTAATATTTAAAAAGGATGGGTATGAATGTAGTATAAATGATATCTCAGATATTTAATTACAATATTGCAATATGGTGACTGATTTTAAGTTTATTTAATTCACTGAACTATTGTCCCTCCCAAAGATTTTACGAAAATGCAAGGAAACTCAGATCTAGTCTGAGGTGCCTGTCTAAATTCTGACTCATTTCATGCCAATGTAGATTTTTTGATGCATGTTATACTACTACTACGAATAATAATAATAATAATAATAATAATAATAATAATAATAATAATAATTGTTGTTGTTGCTGTTGTTAATATTATTATTGTTATCGTTGCTATCATTATTGTTATTATTACGTCGATATTAATTATCACCCCTGCAGTTGGTTGTATGCTGGTAGCCAGGCACTGCAGCATGGCTCTGACAGCCAGAGGAAAAAGCAGGAGACTTACTTGAACAAATGACTCCCGCGGCAACTGAGCAATTTTCTTTGATCGTTTTCTCACATTTCCAGAGATGCTTCTCGTTGCCGGTGCACTTCACAGAGACCGTCGTAGTGAGCCTTTCGGCCGAAAAGATTCCGGCGTTTGGGATATGGTCAGCCTCACCACAGTCCAGCTGCCGGCACACGACACTGGCTGCATTTTTATCTAAGCCAAAGGAAACACATGGCGGGGAATGAGTGCCGCTAGTCAGATAGTGAATTTCACAATAAAAACGCACAGTAATGCAATGCATGAATAGTGTGCGCAGTAGCAGGTAAAGGTTTTACATTAAAGAAATGTCTCTCCGGAGGAGGTTCATTGATAAGCCACTGACAGTCTTACCCCACGTGTGATCGTGGCACACAGAGTGAGTTCCATTTGAATTTGTGATTCGAACGGCTCCGGCACATTTCTTTGTTAAGTTCAGTACTATATTTTCTAGGGTGAAATAAATAAATAAATAAATAAACAAACAAACAAACAAACAAACATCCCAATAAATGAATGTATCAAAGCTGGGGTACACCCTGGATGGGGCACCAGTAAACTTGCACTTGAAACACATAAAGACAGAACTAGCTATCGAATAAATAAAGAAGTGTACAAAACTTCCGTACAATAAAAAAAAAAATCACTTGACTGAAAAACATGCTAACTGGGACGGAGACGGAGATGAGTCTAAGCATACCGGGGTCTGTACATCAGCTTTCAGCTTATCCACAGAATGCATTAACATGTTGCTAGCACGTTTCATATAAGTTCTCAAAATGTTAATTAGGTAGTACTTTTGAACCTGAGCATTCAATGTTGACGTGATCAGACGTAAGGCTGCATGCACTGATGCCCCAGCCAGGGAACTTGCAGTTCCACAGATTTGTTTCGTTTCCAAAGCACTCGACGTTATTCATCCACATCTTAATAGGCAGGTCGGAATAACTGTGTCCCTTGGTATACGTCTGGGGGCTCCCGCAACTTAACATGTTGCAGACCACTTTCTCATTGGCCTTCGTCCACTTCTGGCTACAGACGACGCCCCAGCTCCCGTTATAGAACACCTCTACACGGCCAGCGCAGGGCTTTTCGCTCCCCTGCAGACGAAGCCTTTGGCTTTCTGTAAGAAAGAACAATGAAAAATGTTCTATATTCCGAAGATTACTTAAATTCAGGATCGAGTATTAATATAATTCGAAGTAGGGTCAAGTTTTTTTTTTAATCAATCATAACTGGTCATTGTATTTTGACATAGTGTTATGTAGTCTATCCATCATGTTAGGTAACACTATTATGCAAGAATTTTGATGCAAGAAATAAGCAAATAAATGGCGGTAACGTACGTTAACTAACAAAAAAAGGTTACATTTTCATCTTTAATGAAGGGTGGCAGAGTTAGTCGGAATTTATGTTTAGGGCATGTACATATAGTTTTCTATTATATATATTATTATGAGAATCTAATGTTGAAATAAGTGGTTTTCTGTTGGACTTGGCAGGACCCGCTTTTGTTGCGATAGTGCCAAAGCAACATTTAGCAGAAAAATGGCTGACAACATTTTCTGCTGAAACGTACCTCGCTCTTATCATTGATGAGTTTGTGATGTGGCTATGAAGATAAGTATAACTCAGTTAGAGTCTGACCCAGACTCATCAGTCATTACAACCACAAATAAGCTTTTTAGAATATTAGAATATTTTCTAAGTTCAAACTTTAAGGTAGTGGAGTTAAAAAAAAAAAACTGAAGGGGAAAAAAAACAATTTATGATGATGAACTCACTATGGTGCTACCTGGAGATTAGAGTTTATATAAGAGAGCCATATACTATAAATACTGGGTAGTGTGTATTTGCTCTGAAAACAACTTAACATTGGAACATATGTAAATTAACAGTAATACAATAATAAATAAAGAAGAATTTCTTCTGTTCTATAAAAACTTAGTTGGATACCTGGATGGCACCCGCTTCTTAAAATAGGGGTACCTCAGTCATACCAACCCAATTTCACCACTAGCTTAATTAAAATTAATGAATTAACTTAATTAGTTCATTTACTCAATGATGTATTCCTTGCCAAACAAGATGAGGTTGCAGTCAAGTCAAAAAATACATGGACACTTATTCGACAGTTCCTGCAAATGCTGGCGTGATCTTAGGAGACGTTTTGAAATGACTAAACTAACACACTTTAACAGATTTAATATCGTAGTTTAATACCAACATGAAGATTTGAATATCATCTAAGACTTTTCCATAGTACTGTCATTTGCGCTGTTATAACAGTCAATTGCCACAGATACTGTATCGCTTTTAAAGGTGAATGTGTACTTGTCTACCAGTTATCTACATCCCTGTATAAATACATACATATGAATAGCCCTAAGTAATACCTTACGTTTTGCCTCCATTTGTCCCATGTTCATTGTATGCTATATTTTATCAACAATATTGCAAGTAGTCTAGCTGTATATTTTTTATCTGAACCTCTTGCAAGGAAGGGGAAATAGTGAGAAATGAGAAAACCATGGGCAATGACAGTTACGGACAACAAGCCTGTCTGTCCTGTTACTGGTGTATGACTGACTTTCACGTCCATCCATACACAACCCACCCTTGCTAACCACTTTTCCAACAGAGAAGTACAGTCACAAAAAGCTAAAATGTTATTTTCAATGACTGAAAATATTTTACAGGAAGCTTTTGATTATTAAATAATCCAAATTAATAGTTTCATAATTTAATGTAAACTGTGTGGCACACAAACAATTGTGTAACTAATGATTACTGGTTTAATTACTCAGTACTCTATTATGTTAGAATACTGTTGATCATGTTAAATGAGAAGTTATCATTCAAATGCATTCGTGACATTCCTTCTGAATGCCGTATTCTTTGTAATTAATTTTGTAATTAAAAGTGTATGCTTGCATCTTTTGCTTTTGGTTTCTGCATAAAATTTCACCAATACTCGATTAATTATTTTATTTATGTAATAATATGGAAATGAATGTGCCATAAGCATCTGTGGAGTATATGATCAATACAAAATGAAAACCATAAAACTTACTAATAAAGTTAATATGAGCTAAATGAAATTATAACTTATTTTTTCCGTCTGTTTTCTGGACCTGCTTGCCCTGCTCAGGGTCACAGGGGGTCCAGAGCCCAGGGATGTTTCCAGAAGAAACCTCAGAGTGTCACGGGGAGAACATACACACACCCCACATGCACGGAGCCTCAGCCCCAGCGGTATGAGGGGACAGTTACAACCCCCCCTTTGTTTCGCAATATACGATTTTCATTACTTCATTTTATAGTCAAATATGGACAACTGTGACATATAGCCGCAAATAATTCAAATGCAAATTATGAGACTTCAGATTATTAATATAAATAGGACAATATTCACCTAAATAAAGGATCAACAGCAAATTAATTTACTTCGAGTAAGAGGTTATTGATAAAATAATTTTATTAAGCTATGCTGCTATTATTGTTGATAACGCAAATGGTCATAAAATGAATGTGTGATTTGCACAGGTCCAAAAAGCTCATATACATTTAGACATTTATATCCAAATTAATTAATTATTAAGAATGCAGTTAGAGAAATAAAAGTTGCTGAATATGAAAGTAATTATTATTAAATTTATTATTAAAGTCTGAACCGTTTTAGACAAAGGTTCTACTAAAAGAACAATTAGTGACTTTTTAGATTATAAATTTATAAATCTAAAATGAATCTTTTAATATTATATTATATTTCAATTTTTGTACAAATTCATATTTGCATACATGAGTACAACTTTATTATTTAAACCAATATTAAATGCTTCTTAAACATATATAGCCCCGTTTCCCATAAAAATGCAATGCAAGGCATTTTGAATAACTGGTAAATTCTCACCACATAACACCCATGTAGACAGGAGTAGTAAGGTGACCCTCATGTTTCCAGTGCAGAAGCCGCATTGACTTAAGCTCACACAGAAAGCTGACATCAGTGTCCACCAACCAACATGATAGACATCTTGCTCATCTTGCCTTTATAAGGAACTGCGTTCTAAAATGGTTTCAACCAAATTTCAGGACTAGATATCGTATAAAGCATTACTGTTTTAATATATTACGTTTTATTATTATTGTTTTTTTTTTTATTTCTTAATCCTTTTGAAGATGAGTCAAGTATTTGCATACACTATATAAATACACTTCAGTTAATTCCTTATAAGGACATGTGATTTGGATATGTGACGCATTAAGAATGTTTTGTGATGAAGTTTAATATGAAATACATATGTTTTTTATCTGCATATTAGTAATATAATCTATGTGTTTGTGAAAATCTGAGGGCTATATACCATCAATCTACCTCCAGGACCTGAAGGAAAACAAATCTGACTTTTATCTTGCCTGCAAGAATGTCCACGAAGATCTAATTTTCAACAACAGCATCCACTGCAGGTCATAACACAATATTGAATGAGAGTATATCTTGGCATATAGTTTTCCAGTACCCTTAAACATCCATGCACCGGCTGATTTTTATTTATTATTTATCACTTCATTAAATCAGGCATTCAGAAATACTTCCCACGACTGATGAACCTTTAGAAATGGTTCTAGCATGGATGATAAACACATAAGGTTTCTAAAGGAACCTTCTTTTTTATTTTACTTATATATGAGTGTATGGATGGATGGATGGATCTCCAATAATAAAAAAAATATTTAAAAATCTATACATTATTTTTTAATATATGAAAAATACTGACACATACTGCATGAAGATTATTACGATATGCAAAGCACAGCCTTACCAATGCAGAGATAAAGACTTGAGTACTCATTCAAGAAAGTAAATAGCTCAAAAACTAATAACAATAATTTGTTCTTCGATATCAGTTTAAATATAATGCAGATAAAACTATAATGAAGTCAACCAGGTCAACAATGCATTGGAACAAGATGTATATGGGCTTAAACTTGATTAATAAATTTACATGAAAAAAATCCCCTGCAACCCTATACTGGTAAAGAGAGTATGAATGATAGATGATCAAAGTATTTACATTTATAAGTTTTATTTTACAGGTAAGCAAGTGCCAGGGAACAGACTAAAGATTACAATCGGTGTGACATCTGTGTTTCTGTCACAAGTGGCACAGGCGACAGGAGAACCACATGCGAGTGTGTGACCAACCGGGCTTACGAGGAAGACACGGACACTGCCATCAGCAATGCCAACCTGACCACTAAACTGATAATGACCGCTACAATGCGACAAATGCACCAAAAGTCACACAATGCGACAAATGCACCAAAAGTCACACAATGCGACAAATGCACCAAAAGTCACACAATGCGACAAAAGTGACCAGGCGGGCCTGAAGCCCTTGCAAGTGACGTGTAAACACAGGTGAGACACATGGCAGCAGCCAGGGCAGGATAACTGGTAAATACGAGACACAACAGGGTAACACTATAAGTAAGTCTGATGGTTTCATTGTTCAGACAGCTTGTTTTTTAGGATAGCTTTACTCCTTTGTCAGGGAGAAATGCAAATGAAGAAAAAAAATAAGTACTTAAAACACTTAGGGTCTTCTGGGTTATCATGGTTTAACTGAGTTATACAGGTTCTGAAGTCAGAAAAGATTATAGATTATAAGATAATAACATATGCTCTTCCCAGCTTCTTCATTTTCAATATGCCTGCTTCATACAGTACACACACACACACACGCTTAAACACACACACACACGCTCGTGTAGGGTAAACATATCCTTATGGGGACCGCTCATTCATTTCAATGGGAAAAATGCTAATGCTAACTATGACAACCT
>JAODLC010000113.1:10838655-10866095 GCA_026781145.1 Hippopotamyrus pictus
CGTGCCCCTTCTGCGCCCCTGGGTAGGGCCCCTGTGAAGTGCTGGCCCCCTGAATCTGCCGGGGTATCCGTGCCCCTTCTGCGCCCCTGGGTAGGGCCCCTGTGAAGTGCTGGCCCCCTGAATCTGCCGGGGTATCCGTGCCCCTCCGAAGCCCCTGCTAGCGGCACGATAATTGCACTGTAATAAGGTTGGATGGGTACGCTTACACTCCTTTTGTTGCATAGTACTTTTCCTGGATGTTTTTGTAGAAAACTGAGTTGACTTGAAGATGTGTGGTACAAGATTAGTAATATACAATTTTTAACACATTGCTAATCATTCCCAGCAATTATATATATAAATAATATTATATAAATCCTTATGAAAGTAAATGCATCATTTAACATCTGTAGTGACTGCGATTGCACAATGCTTATCTCACACACAACTGATTTTTAACTTGACTCCAAAGTATTTTTACATTAGAGCTGTCATGATTACTTGATTAAACCTGATTATTTAAAGGCATCAATTAAAATTTCCCTTCTCGAATTACTCAACTATGTCGTGGGCATTAAAATGAAGAGCAAAATCCATGTGGAAGCTCTTCACATTAAAAGTGAATGAAAGTGCTGTCATGTCAGCATTGCAAAGCACAACTTAAACATCAGCACAATACAACTGGAATGCAAATACGTGTTAAAGAATTTAAATCTCCCTGAAATTCGAATTCAATTCCAATTCTGTTCCCCATAGTTTTTTTCCAGTCCCACCTCCAGTTTCCTGATTTGGATTGGAATTGATGAATGTCCTGCATTCTTTATTACGAATCATCGTATTTAATCCTAATTATTAATATAACAGGCTCTCAAGTTTCATTAAAAGTCTGGAGTGAGAGTACATCTGTTAGAAGCAGAGCGTGTGTCTCACAGTCATTGTGTGAGACTTTAGGGCCCTGCCTACTGCAGTCATCGGATCTTGCTCTGCCAGTTCCATCTTGTCTGCACTCCATATATGTGCGCAGCCATGTAATTACGTGCTTGCAGAGGGATAACCATGAAACTTATTTTGGAATTTACCCGGAAACAGCAAGTGGTATTTTATGATTGGCTGGCAGGAGCCTATTAACTCTGTATAACTCGGGATCGACAGCTATGACCTTCGCAGAAAACTCAGCTCCATATACCTGCACATCGTCCATTAATCCTATATAACGACACACCCTGGTGGGCATTATCCTTTACTTCTCAGTGTGAGAAACACAAGGTGTGGCGTGTGAGTGTGTGAACTGGTTAAACTGCGTGTCTCATGGTCAATGCGTGAAACCTGAGAGCGCTGCCGTTTTTAAGTACGAGTTCCCGTAAGTCGGGTGTTCTTAACTTGGGGACTGCCTGTAACTGCAACATTTTCACAAATTTTTGATGCCCGTCCGTCTGGCACAGCAGAGTAGCTCCGATCAAATGGAGTGTGGTAAAAAAAAAAAAAAAACAGTACAGCGATCAAATGGGGTACATCTTCAGCCCGAAGCCAGCTGCAGGTAGCGGGGACTTACGCCGCAGGGATTGATTACCACAAACAATAAACACATCAGAGACCATTCATCGTTGTCCATGTCTGGGTGGTGCTCGGGGCGGGCACCATCTGAGCTGGAGTCCTGGTTTAGTCTCATGGAGGGTGACCTCGTCAATGGGACCTACTGTACGAACTGTATCATTGTGGGTGCAGCCATCATGGCCACCCAACGCAGATAAGGTACTCCTTGATGGACTTTGTCTTGATACTTAATCACAGTATATACCTAGCTTTTAGCAAGCACTCTTTTTTGTTTTCAGTAACGTTAACGTGCCCAGGGGGGTTGGGCAGCCAGTTGACCTTGGACCCCCAGAGGTTTTTTTCCTCCTTACTTGGGAGTTTTTGGTTCCATTCCTTTTTAAATTTAATTTCACACACAATGTTTCACAACACACCCATGTAAAGTGCCTTGGGAAAAATAAATTGAATTTAAGACAGTGAGGACTATGCTCTCTCTCAAATACACACACGGAGAGTATGTCAAATCAGTATTAAGAAAGTACCATATGAGTTGTTGTCATCGAATACGAAGCCCTGGGTCCCTCCAAACTACTAGTAAGAAAGTACTCACAGGCTGGCTGGGCCTCGGACAACATAGCCAATAGGATCCACTCAGGATCCACCACTGCCAAGGCTCCACCAATCCCAACAGGGCACCTCCACCAACCGGCACAGCCGCTCACCCTGCAAGACTAAGCAAGTGATGCAGATGACAAACAGCACCCCCCTGAGGGCATGCTGGGTGATGAAGAGACCTTTCGCGCTCGGTAAGATATGTAAAGCTGAGACCACATGCTTTATAGCCTTCTGATGATAAACTCCAAAGTAAAGTATAGGTCAGCATCATTGAGAAAAAGCATTATTGTTTAAAATCAGGGGTCTCAAAGCACCGGACAGCCACCTTTTCTTTAATCATTATTGAATGTGGCCAGTCGATCACGGATATCAGAGAGAAATGAAAACGTCATTCCCGCTGAATTGGCACCCATTGCTCAGCAAGTTTTACCGGCTGTTGTTTAGCGGATTATCGCATTTTACAAGCATTTATGTTTTTTCTATTTTGGCTAAGGACCTCCTAGCCGGATATTTGAATTTGAGACGCACACATTACCTGGGCAGTGTCTGACACCTTCCCCAGCTATTAAAATATAATGCGCTTATAAATCGTTTCTGCTTGTTTTCATTTATCTCATCACTTATGTATTCTTTAGCGATGCATTGAGACACAATTATCGTATTGTTTACGTAATAGAACACAAAACTTTTTAAATGGGGGGGGGGCATTCAGAGTTAAAAATGAGCTATATAACCAAATAGAACTTAGTCTGTCAGATAAGTTAATGGTATTGCCATTAGTTGTGACAAATCACTTGCCTTTGCTCAATATCTTCTCTATCAAATACAAAATATTTCCATACAGCATAAGAGTAGTTTGTGTTTCTCCTTTTCGCTCATTTCTCACAAAAATGCTGCATTGTCTCTGAGTGAATCAAACATGAGAGTGCAAGCAAAACACTACATTTTAGACTGATTTTTAAAAATATATATTACATAATGTTTCAAAAGAACCATGTCTAAAAATGCAAAGCTTGCTAAATTTTGTTGCCTATGACTGAACAAAATTGTTTTAATGCAACTTTTTCATGGTTTGAACCCAGCAGACTATTGCATGTCGATAGTAACATCGCAGCCTAGTACTGAGACTGACACAGTGGCGCAGCCAGTAGCCGTGTGCAGAGTTTGCATGTTCACCCATGTCGGTGTGGCTTTTTGCCCTCCACTGTACAGAAACAACTTACATGACCTGGAATGCCTAAACTGACTGATGGTAGCAGATTAAGGCTGCAGCCTAGGGGCCCAGACTGATCAGGGGGCAGATTAAGGCTGCAGCCTTGGGCCCCAGACTGATCAGGGGGCCTATATCGGGCCAATGGTCTTTCGAACACTGGAAGCAGGTAAGATGCTCCACATGACGGTTTGCAGTAATGGGCTTTCTTCACCATCTGTTCATGCCCCTTGAGTTATAGTCATGATTAAGTGAAAAACATGCAGATGCTGCAATGCTTCATATTTAGTATATTATTTCTTGTATACAATGAATGAATGAATGAATACATAAATAGGCAAAATTCATAAATCATAAACACGTATGTGCCTGGTCCTTTATATGCTGCCGTGATAAACGAATGAGGTTTGAGGGAAGCGAGATTATTATTCTTATTTGCATAAGAGCTATGAAGAGTACATAAATTACCAGGAAGAATTCCATATCTTAATGTTAGAATTGATTTTCAAAATGAAACATTCAGATAGAAAGAGTCGATATTTCAGTATGGATCCTCTCATCCCTAATAGACATAGTTACATCTGATTAAGTGGTTAGTTAGGCCAGTAGGCCTATCAGAAACATTGCATTGGACGATTTTCGATATCACGCCAAACACTATGTTGCCTTTCTGTTCTCCAGCCTGTTTTCAGATGTGAAGAACTGTAGTAATAGCAGGAACACAGAAATATTGTAGGGTCATTTTGATATTTTTCTGTTGGTCATTTTTGTAAAGTTTGTTCTGTGGATGTTTTATCAGTGTTCCTTGTGTTTAAGTATTGCTTAGCTTCTGTGCCATTGCAGTAAGAAGGGTGGGGATGCTTATTAAATGTGGCTAATTTTCATGTACAGGCTATGCGACATTATCTTGTATTATGGTTATTAAATGCGATTTCATGTTCAGCCCATTCAGATACATACATATTTTACTAACACAGGCCCAATATCTCGATCAGCTTTAATACAGGTGCAGCTTCTTATAAATATTTCGCCCCTATTCCATCAGCTCTTCCCTTTTTGCGTGGCATCGTTTACAGAACAGAAGGTTTAACTCAATCGGAGTGGAAGCACTAATACCATTAAAACGAGGCAAGATTGCACAGCTCAGCTGTTCGCTTTGGAATCTGAGACTGGTGGTGCAATACCGGGTCTACAGAGGGTTCCATTCTGCACAGCTCAGACTGTGATTAAATGGCAGGAACCTACTAATGCAAACTGAGGCTCTGTGTGATACAGTCATCAGCTACAGCAGTGCTGTATTCGGGCAGAAGGGGTGATGGTGAAACTATCCTTTATCCTGGTCAGACTCGATTTCGACTTTGCTACATTACCATTAAATCCCATTTCTGCATGGTATCTTTTGTATTTTTGTATTGGAGTCATGAATGCTAATGGATGTTTTTGTGATTTCCTTGATGAATGGTCACTGCTCCTTTATTGTAATTTTACCATGCCAGCCACTCCTGGGAAGATTCACCACTGTCCAAGTGTTCTTCATTCGGAGATAATGTCCCAAATCCAAAGAAATGCTTTGTAACCATGATATAATGTGCTTGTAGAAACTTTGATAACCACTTCACTCTGATGGTAAGGTAATATCAGTGAGGCTTAGACTCAACAGCACTGGCTGAAATCAAGCCCGGCTGTGTTGAACCAGATCAATCTAATCATCAGTTAAATTCGGTTTGTCAAGTGGCTGCCATACTGACACAGTGGTTAGCTTGGTTCCCTTATATCTCTGGGGACCCCTGTTCACGTCTCCCCCCCCCCCCAGCTCTATATTTGTGGAGTTTCCATGTTCCCTCCATGTGGTCATGGGGTTTCCTTCAGGTTCTCCAGTTTCCCCCCACAGTCCAAAAACATACTAAGTGAACTGGAGCTACCAAACTGTCCATAGGTATCTGTGTGCGAATGCTGGGTTGTTCTTTACTGTATCATTACACATGCTGCTTTCGAGATAGACTCCAGATTCTTGTGACGTTACACAGGACAAGTGAGTATGGAAAGTGGATTGTTTATTGAATAACTAAAATGTGTTTTTTTTTTTTTTTATCTCCCATATATATATATATTTTCATATATTCCATCATCCATAATGAGTCAGTAGATCTGTCAATGACAACGTTCAAGGCACGTGACTGAATTTGCTTTATTGGACTTTATTAAATTAATTTGCAAACACAACTGTAGTAAAGTGTCAAACAGTAAAGTGACAGACAATGTCCAAAATTCCTAAAAAGAAAACTTGCGAGTATATTTAGTGTGTATGACACTAAACTTCCAATTCTTATTACAGTGTGCACAGAAAAAAAGTGAACAAAAAAGTAAGATGCTATTAATATTTGGGAATTCTAACACAAGTTAGTGAGCATCAGCCATATTTCAAATTACTCAGTTCATCAGTGGCAGTTCATTGGATATCCAGTGGGGGGACGTTGTGAAACATTATGAAAAGCTGAAAACTGAATGTAAATCAATGAATTAAGCTTTAATTGCGAACTTGACCAAGCTGTTGGTGTTAGCCAACTTGTTTTGGTGTTCTGGTGCACCATCGTCCTTCTAGCCAGCCTTAGTCGTGAGCTCCTCGTGTCACATTAATGTCCAGTAATGCTGAGTCCCTTCACTTCATATATATATATATATATATATATATATATATATATAGTGATTTTCTAACAAGAAGAAAACACGTAAAATACCTACAACGGTATCCATGCATATTCGTGATCAGTTAACGTAATTCCTCCCAGGCTAGCACACACAAACACACATACACACCGTCCATTATCACGCACTCACCTTTCATTCTCGTGAGGAACATGCCTGAATTTTTTTTTTTTTCTATTTGATAACTCTTATTCAACTTTTTTTTTTTTATTATTTAACCCTAATGTAGACTTCCAGTGCAGGACCTCTTGTTTAAATATTCACATCAATGATATTGGGAGAAAGGAAAACTGACAAATTGAGGAAAAAAAAGATATCATGCATGCGGAAATGAGAATAGAGGATCAGCAAATCTATTCTCCGCTGGCAAATGTACACGAACATGCACTGTTTGTATTAAGCTAGTCAGTACACTCATCTGTTTTTCATAAAGTTGGAAGATGCATTGGATTTGGAGAAGTTAGATATAAAATGTTATATATGTACCACCAAGATCTTTAGAGTGATTAAATCAATACCAGAATGCAGTAGTCATAGTAGTCTTTTTGTGTGTGTGTGTGTGTGTCTGTGTGTGTGTGTGTGTGTGTCTGTGTGTATGTATGTATGTACATATTGAGGGATTTCTTTTTTTACTATTTCCTAGTTTTGCATATTTTTGAAAGTTTGAAAGTTAATAGGTCTTCAATGTCACCCAGAGTTCTCTTTGTCTTTTCTTTTTTTTTTGTTGTTGTTGTTGTTTAAAAAGTCTCTATCCAGCTCGTCAGCGTCCATTAAAGGTTTCTGGGTTCGTGTCACAGTTTTATTCTCTCCCAACAAAAATACGACTTGATCATTATCTCTGCTAACAATCCTTTTATTACTCATCCGACCCTTATTTGCTCTACATCCACCTGATCCATAAAATCTATTTATGGTATTTTCCAGCATATCTTCTGAGTTTATTAAAATGTGATTTGCATAAGATGAGTTTTTTTTTTTCTTCATTTCTGAAGTATAACCTTTCAGGAGACATTTCTCGATTTAGGAATGAAGCGTTTATCCAACAGTATCGAAGGGCTGCTCTCTATATTGTCTTTTGTGCTCCACTGTCCTCCATGGTGGATGTATTTGCTTCACTGGGCAGTAGGGGGCGCTCTTGTGCTTGGTACGATTATAGCGAGGAGATCTTGACCGTTTCGTGGGTGAAGCTGCCGGAGCGAGAGTTGCGCAGGATGCCTGGTACGGCTGGTGAAGGAGGTAGGCTTTCATCGGGGGTGTTGGCTGGAGGGGTGGGGATACTGATGATGGCTGCAGTGAAGTCCCTGTCGTCACAGTTCAGCTTCAGGTCCTCGCTCCTTGCGTTGAGACTCGAGCGGCTGCTCGCGCACACAGAAAGCCTGCAATAAGTGCCTCAGTTCGACGCTACATAATGCAATACAGCACATGCTGAACTGTAAGGTGCCATCATGTGTTTTGAATACAGTTGTTTAAAACAAATGTATACAGCTGTTATTTTAGCACTAGGATCGATCCTCTGTTTATTTATTAATGTTTACATACCCAAATATAGCCTGCCCTCAGTGACTATTACCATTTATAGTGTACATTGTATTATCTGTTCTTTGTAGCTTTAAAGATGCAAGATAAACTGTTATCATTCTGCTTAAAAATGCAAGTTTCCCACAACAGAGTGGGTTCTGTGCTGATATCTGTTTATAGATTTTATAAATATATGTTATATACATCCATATAAATTATATTTGTTTTATATATTTTCTTTCATTGTCATATTCATGGACTCCCTGCTTTTTAAGCTTAGGATCACAGGTGCAGTTGGGCAGTTGGGGTGTAACTGAGGAAGTATGAAAACTAATGTCTGTATTAACCTTGTATGTGTACATATATATAGTGACAATGCTATAGGCCGATGCCTAAGCCACCAGCTTCTGAGGGGGCACCGACTTGGCAGCTAGCTTTACTTTGCCTTGGACGGGGGGGGCTGGCGGTGAAGCTTGCCTGAGGCGGCACATGGGATGGGGCCAGTACTGGTGATGAGGAATATGGGAGGGGGCGGGCAGGATTTCCTGAAATTCAAGCAAAGCGGTCATGCCTACCTCTGGTGAGCGACCTTCTGAACGTGCAGCATGTCCAGCTCCTGCACGCTGCCCCTGCTGACGGACACGGTGGAGTTGGCCAGGCGGATGGCTCGCCGCTTGGGCCGCCGGGGGCAGCAGGAGGACGACAGTCCCTGCTGGCTGGACAGCGACGTGCTCCGGCTGGTGCGGTAGCCCACCGACTCCGTCATGCACACCTCGCTGTACGTCAGCTCGTCCGTGAACTCGTGGTTCTGCAAAGACACAGCACAACTCCTCACGGGATCTGAGCTCCTGTAAGACTCTGACCTTGACGTCAGTTGCTGTGTCATCGCTGAGGATATGTGGAAAACAATGTTGGGGGGGGGGGAGTTACTGCCTTTGAGATGCCGTGGAATAAGTACAGAGGCTGCAGTGTGGAAGCTTGAGATTGTCTACGCTATCTTCAGAGAACATGCTCAGATCTTCTCTCATATACTGTCCTTCAACCTTCAGGAGGCAGCCAGTCAGCCGCAGAGCTAAATTTGAGCTGCAAAGCAGCACGTCAAGTCGCAACTTTATCTTGTCTAAACAGAAAGCCGGTGTCCCTTCAAAGTAAATGTAGGTGTGTCACTGGCTGTCCTTTCAAACTCAATCTAGGGATGTCGGCTGTCTGCAGGGCAGTTCAGGTGGCGTTTAGGTCTCCCGTCATGTACAGACAATTAATTTCCACAAAGATTAATCGTCGACATCGTTTTAAAACCAGCGAGAATGTGGAGCAGAAGGAGCTGAACGTGGACCATTAAGCCACAGTCTCACCGTTGTCTTTTCCAGACAGTGTAATAGGTGATGGTGTTGGTGTTCGAAGGAGGACCTGTTCTTCACGCAGAGGGCCGTGCTATCGCTGTCACGATCCTGAGAATGACAGAGACAACGTAATGGAAACTTTACTGCATATAAACAAACATGAGATAATTGTCAATTGTAATAGCAATGTAAATAAAAATAATGTAAATCAGTTTAATATAAAAGATCATCTTTATATGCTTATTTAATTCCTAAATTAATTTGTAAATAATGAATATCTAAAAAAGAAACAGTAGTTTATTTGTTATTTTTCTGAAATCTCTGTCAGTTTAAATGAGGTTTAGCTCTGTGGCTGGTGGATCTGTTACATGCGTGTGTTACATACGCAGCTCACAGAAAGTCTTGGGAGGTTTACACCATCCTGTAAAAATGCGGCATATGTATTGGTTTCATAGCAAAAGTCCATTCACAAGCAATGTGTAACATATCTGCACATATCTTGCGCTCAGACACTTTCTTTTTATTTTTTATCCTTTCTTTATTTATTTTTATTGACAATTTTTTTTCACTGACTCATTCAGTTCTGTTCAAGCCATTTTGCTATTAATTGCAAATGCAGTCATTGGCTCCAAAATGTTTTTCATTTTATGTTATTGCAAATAAAATTTAGGTTTCAATTTATTACCACTTGAAATAAATGTTTTACTTAAAACTACTGCTTGTAAACAAGTGTCCCAAGATTCCTGTGAGCACTGTACAATTCAAAAACTTACATCCAGTTCAATGTACATGAAACATTCTAATTTTGAATTGTAACAGCATTTTCCTATTATATGCTGTTAATATAATATACAAAAATGTATGAAGGTATGTCAAGAATAAATGCGGGACATATTCAAAAAGGTAATTGAAGTGACTCTGCTCTTTGCGATTAAAGAGTTGCTCTTTCACAGCTGCACGTGATACAACCTGTGCAGTAATCATTTTAGTTATATTGTGCTCCATCTTAGTTCTGAGATAAAAATCTCAGTCTCACAGTGTTTCTAGGCTGTGGTGGTTTATCAAAGTTACTGCTACAGACAGGGAGCAGCGTATAATTTAAAGTAATTTAAATTAAACAGATCTTATCTTCCAGACTTGGAAGAGCAATCTGAAGCGGTCTGATATTGTAAAGGGGAAGGGCAGAAATGGGTCTGTGGAGTAAACTCGACTAGGAAGAGGCATTGGGATTTGTGCAAGACACCTATATTCAATATTAATGACAATAACAATCATTGCCAATAAAGCAGAAAATCGACGTAATGATTATGAAATTCTTCATGTAGAATTTGGTGGATGTCATAGTTCAGCCCACTGAGTCACATGGATATTCCACTGATCAGCCGGGAACCAGCCCATCCCAAGACTAGCCGCTGCTACTGCTAGACTAATATAGGTGAGGCAGACTGGGATGCTAGTTACAAAAGCTTCTCTAACGATTCTGACCTGATAATGCTTAGATCATAAAGGTATATTCAGGTACTACTGAAAAAATACCATGTAAGTGTTTTCAATATACTGATTTAGAAAGTACAGAGTCATATCTCTGATTCTGCCCTTTACAAATAAAATGCATCAATTCCAAACTGGAAATATCAAATTATCATCTTTCCTTTTTAACGTGGCACATGTACAAAAAACATTGACTTGGCATCTTCTAACAAAAATAATAAATGGATCCAAGGTACATGAAGCAACAACAAACTATGCCTCCAGGTAGGTGAGTCGTCTTCTTACTTATCAAGAAGAAGTGGTGGGAAAATAGGTAAGACAAATGAGAGAGCGGAGGAAAAAATGTAAAACACTGTGAGACCTGAAAGAGCACCAGGGTTTATAAATAGCTCTGCAACACGGTTAGTAATGGGTTTATAGATCCATGGAGGAAAAAAATACTCCTCACTTTGGGATTGTAAATATTGGATTATAGTGGCTTTCAGCTGCAAAGGAAAACAGAATTGAGATTACTCAGTCTGAATTTAACCTGGTTGTATTCGTGCAGATGAGATTTCAATCTCTTTCCATCTCTGATTTTTTTTCTCTCATATTTGGACTCAAAAGACCTTCGTCTTGCCTTTACTGAAGCACCTTATCTCCGTTGCTGGTAGACTCCGGGAAAAAAACATCCCCTGGCGTGTATCCTGCTTTTAAAGCTACAAGTATGTATTTCTGAATATAAGGGGGAAATATTTACTGCTATGCTTAAATGAGAATCATAAAAGCGGGGGAAATTCTGAGAACAAATATTGCAGCAAGTAAAGCAGCAAAACGATTCCTGATCGATATGCACGGTGATGCTTTATCCGGAGCAGCTTATAATGAATAAGTCAATACCGTGCTGAAGAAGTATAGCTAAAATTCTGTCTAATATGGAATACAACAGGGTTTTAATGAGCACCGTTTAATATGTGGGTGGGGCAACATTCGTACTTCTGCTCCTGTCTCTCCCTGACCTAATATGCTTCCAACATAGCAAACCGGCAATCAATAACTGAGACATAATATTTTGCCTCTGCAGGAACATAGAATAGATTCCAGACAACTGTTCCCTTTGTCTACTCTGTTTTGGTGGTTATGGAAAATACTCTTTGAAAGCAATGTTCATTAGAACATTTTGCCTGTTGTATATCCCATAATAACATGACAAAAAGGACCATGAATGAAATGTACTGCATTTTTTTCTTGTTTAATATCTGTTGGTGATTATTATAAAAATGTAATCATTTTTAAAAAATCAATTGAAGGTTTATAAATCAGATATTCTGGGCTTCTTGATTAAGTGACAACAAGCTGTAGTGCCCCCACCCTCAATGGCTGATATTACTGTATGTCTTTTCCTAAGCACCACACTCTGCCCCCACCTGTCTCCAACATCTGGCTCTCATCTGATCTGCAGACACCCCTTCCCTGGCATCACATTTGCTCTGTAATTACACTCACATCACAGTCCCATCTTCAACAAAAGGTCACTCATGGGGGCGGGGGGGGGAGTATATTTAGATGCTCTTGGTCTTATGGCTGCCAATAGTTAATTATGCATAAGAACAAACTCCTCTCATCCTCATCTGTACAAAAATGCAAAAAAAGGTCACTTATATTCTAATATATTTAAGATTTTAAGAATTTAAAGTTCTGAAAACATTAATCTATACTCTAGAGTGTTCTATTGTGTTTTAGTCATAATTATGATAAAATATTAATATTAATGACTAATTATACAACATCAGGCATTTGAAGTGACTCTAATTGTTCTTTGACCTGTTTTTTAGTGCTGTAGGCATGGTAGTCAGCGCTCATTTTACTGATTGGTTATATTCCTAATATTAGTTTATCCCAGTTATTTCCTAACATGGGTTGAGGATATTTAGGGAAGCATAGACAGGTTATGCAGGTTATGAGTACCAAGCAGGACATGGACACATTTTCACACAACAGATCAGTGTATTTTTCATTTACAGCACTAGCATTAGATAATGACAAACCGGAAAGTGTTACATAATCTATTGTCCTATAAAATGTGTATGTTTACATTTTTGACATTAAATGTTAATAAATTATGTTTCACATTTGACAAAATAGATCTTGTGTGCACAAATAACACAAAGAGGGTTTTTTTGTATTTTATGGAATAATTCTGAAATGTTTTTGTGAAGTGCTTTTCAGTGAAAAACTAATCATCTCCTCACACTCAACAACTTATAAAACCACATTGAGAAGCAAAGTCTGCAACCAAAGCCTCCTGATCGTTATTGTTGAGCCATGTAGCAATTTTAGTCCTTTTCTCCATGCAGGACTATTTCTACTCAGGGACATTTACAGCTTAACAAGCTTAATGAGCTCTAATATGTTCTTTCTACAATATCAAAGGGTTTTAGGTTTGTAGTATAACTAGGCCAGTCCAAAGTTTTAATTTTCTTGGTCTTAAACCATTCTGATTTACATTCTCCCGCAGATTTCCGGTTATTGTTTTACTCCATAACCCACTTATGCTGTACTGTGAACTTCTGGAAAAAAGGCTCAATATTACATAGCAGAATTTATGGCTGCTTCACTGAAGGCCAGGTCCTGATTTTGATGAGGTTTGATTATGGTTTTGATGAAGTTTTCATTGTGGAATGCAGGGTCACCAGCCACAATATGATTCATGTTCCTGATGCGGCAGAACTTTCTAACAGGATACGGTTAGATGTTACCATTCAATGAGAACTGCAATTCCCAGATATCCATTATACCATAAACCCACCAAGAAAATTAACACTTGCTATTTCCTTAACTAAAGCTTAATGGGGGGTTAGAATAATATAGAGGGCAACTGTGGCACAAAATACTGATGATTATACTTCATAATAATCTCTAACAAGAGGTTAGGTGAGTCGACATCTCTAAATTGCAAGCAGTGTGCAGCTGTGTGCGGTTTTGCCTTACTTTATACTTGGGTGGGTGTGTTTTTCAGACATGGAACAAGACAGAAAAATGTATGTCACATTGAGTTTATTATGACAGTTATAATACGGGACAAACTGGAAGAATAAGTGATTTGGTGTGTTAATCACATAATTATTTCTATTTGTCTTCCTTATTTTAATTGCTGCCTTTGTGTTTGCTTTTATCAGAGCATGTTTCCAAGGGGAAGGAATTGAGGGATGCGCAGAAGGGAAAAAAGGGAGAGAATAAGATCTGCATGTGACTTGGGTTGTCTGGTGGTTGGTTGCTTATGACAAGTTAATAAAAAAGTACAGCTAATGGTGAACTTAGACTTAATCCCCATGAACTACCCATAGAAAATATTACCAGTTAGATGCAATTAAAAATGCAGTTTAAAAGCAAAATTAAAAATGGGCAATGGATCAATTGGAATGTGTAATGATAGATTTTGGTTACAGTGTTATACTGTAATTCCAGGGCAGAGAGGGGGGAAGGTTAGTCCTTTTAGGAGATCCAGTCTTAGATTGGGAGGGGCTAGACTGTTCTGCTGTCAATCTGCCTGGGAAGAAATCTACCCTCATTGTCCTGGCTTTGAGGCTGCAGAACCTCATACTAAACAAGCTGGTGCTACTTCTTCTTCTTCTAATTATCATCATCATCATCGTCGTCGTCATATGACAGGGCATATGTGTGTTCTAGAGTCTTACCTGCAGTCCTCCATCCTCCTTATACTGTAGGAAAGCATTTGTTGTCCCCTTTTTGGCCAATCGGATTCTTGCCAGTCTTACTTTCTGAAAGACAGGGCAGACATAATTAATCTACAATGCCGGCTTCACATTCCGGTAAAATTGTGCAAAGTTTGCATGAATCCCTAAAACAAAACTAAAAAAACGTTGCTAGATTGCCAGCAAAGACTGGTCAATCATGTATACAACTCTGAGTAGGGATGATTACCAGCTTATCCTATCCGCTTGCACTATATAATAAATTTTCGACTAGCGAAATGCATTTTGCTCGTGCAATGTTGCATTATCTGGTGAAATGTCAGCAGTGACACTATTTTATATAGATGTTGTATAATAAATCATACAGAGCTGACACAGTGGTGCCAGATTGACATAATAGCTAAAGTTACGTAATCAGGGGTATGATTTACAGGTCCTTCCGGCAGTTTTGCTGCATCCTCACCTGCTGCGCTCGCATTTTGTCGGCCCTCTGGTTCTGATGGTAAATGCGACTGAAGTTAGAGACGATGACGGGCACAGGAAGTGCAATCACTAGCACGCCGCTAAGAGAGCAGATGGAGCCAAAGATCTTTCCGGCGATGGTGTTCGGAACCATGTCCCCATATCTGTGAAATGAAACAGTAAAGGCCTTTATCACCCTATGTTAGCAATTAATACTTTTAATAGTGGGACATGACTCACCAAAGTACTCATAATAGCAAAAAAAAAGGGATATTTTTACTTGTTTTAACACATCTTAAAACAGACTATACATTCTAGGACCAATTTATCTGGACCAATATAAAATATATTCTGTAACGCACACATAATTCACAAACCACAAACCATAGTCAGTTTTCATAAAATCATTTCAAAATATATTTGACCTGATTATATAAATATATTGTTGATTACAAAAACATGATAAGCAGAAAAAAATATCACTATTTACTGCTTTAAATGACCATGCACAAGGTTGTTCTGGATACAGTGTAAATCTCAGAATTTACATCCAGGTTCCACATCCTTGTCTTCGACCACAGAGTCAGTGGTTGAATCCTTTAACGAAGTTTTGCTGAATCATGCTTTCTCTTTATTGCCCACAAGTTCACATACAATATGAATGGGTGACTGAGCAGATAGTGCCCTAAGTAGATTGTGATTAACTTATTGTCCCTAGGAAACCAGACTGGCAACAGTCAGCAAGTTTTTTTTTTCCATCTATGCACCCAAGTTCACATACTAAATTAGACAAGGGGGAGTGTTCAGAGAAAGTGCAACGGTCACTAAAGTGCAATGGTCACTAATCAGCTGAACACGTGAACTTCAATATTTAGTCAACCGAGTATTTATCCAAGAGCAGCTCTACGCATGAAGATTTAAAACAATTAAACTGCCAAATAGTAGTTTTACAAAGTAAACATTCAAAGACTTACTACAGGCACATTAGTGACTTGAGGTACATAGTAAACAAAATCAATTGCAGAGAGTAATAGAGCAATAGAATCTATATGCAGTTTACTTCTAATATATGGAGTGCAGTGTGTGTGTGTGTGTGTGCATGTGGGTATCCATGTGTGTGTGTCTGTGTGTGTCTGTGTGTGCGTGGGATTACTATCAGCAGAGACAATGCTAAGGTCAGTGATGACAACATTGTCTAGCTGTGGTGAGAATCACTCTGCATACAACACAGGCAGACATGGAAGGGACATAAATTAAGGGCAGGACCTTAAAGAACACACTGCACGAAACCCAATTTCTACAGTGATTTACCTATACATTTATTACAAATGCTGAGAGGGCAGCGATAAATCACAGAAAGGGCCACACTTTGCCATATTCTTTAGAATAAATGCAACCCTCTGTCGTACGTTATCTCATATGCAACATGTGACAATGCTGATTAGTCTGGAATGTGTACAATGGGCTATATTGATATGGATATTCACAAAAATACACTCACATACACAGAGAAACATTTACAGCTCACAGGCTTGCACTGTGTGTCACCTCAAAGCACTTTGAACAATGAATCATTACAGAATGAGGCTCAGAGAAATTGCAGTAAAACTGAAGCAAACATCAAAAGTCGGGGGAAAAAAAGCTGTGAAATTCCTTAAAGATCAAGCCTGAAAATGCAGCAAATGGAGTGGATGTAGAAATTTATGTCAAACACATTTTCTTAAACTGATCAGTATAATTTTCTATAGGGCAGTGTTTGTGCCAGACAGTCCACCAGGAGCTGGGAGGGAGCAAATGCATGGACGGTCTGCGGGTCCCCGAGGACTGGATTAGGAAACACTGCTACAGAGCTACAGAGTAAGCAGATTATTTGTCATAAAGCAGGTGGATTATTGTTCATCACACTATATAAAAGAGACCATTTTCATATCTTATCTAAAAAGTTGAGCACTTCTGGATTTAACATTCTATGAAGATATTTAAATAACATTTTTCACTGAAAAGAAGCATTGACATTATATCATGTGATCTTTTTTTTCATATATAATGTGACTACACTGATAAATCTTTGAAATGAGCCATTTTGTAATCTTGGCAAGGATGATTCACAAAAGACACGTGCGACGTCATGCTTCAGCACTCTTCTGCACCGTTAAACACGCTCGCTTTAGCTGAACCTCAGGTAGCCACCTTCTGTCCACCAGGCTTTTCTCAACTGAGAAACCAAATACGAACATTTTACCTCAAGTTAATGCTGTTTCCTGTCAGACATACACATCCAACACTGAAATTTATGCTCCGAGCTAAAGGGACTCAGGGGAAATGGAACTGACACATATATATATATATATATTTATTTATTTATTTATTTTCTGTGTGCTTGCCACCTGCATAATGTTTGCTAATCATGCTCCCCATTGTAAACAGTGATGAAGTCTGCTAAGCCTGAGTTTTCTTTGGCACCTCTTCCCCAAATGCAGACTTGTTTGCTTGTCCAGAGCACTGACAGAACTCCAGGTGCAGCACATCTACACATCTCGCATGTGCCTTTATCTGGTAGGAACGCCCTTTGTATTACTTTGTATTCAATACTGATGTCTGAGATTCTCCCAGAATATGCCTTTATTCTTCTATTTTTATATTCACATTTTCATAATGTGCTACACTATAATGTTTAGTACGCTAACTGTATACAGTACTGTATTGTATTCTGAATTCTATATAGTCTGGGAATACTGAGATATAACTTGTTTTTAAATGCATTATAGCTTTATTTTTTTCAATCACCTTCATTCATACATGAACTATCCCGTCATCCACTGCCTAAAACGTCAAAATCAATAACTGACACCTGGATGGAACACCACTGACTCAATGTTTGTGCTTACAATTTGTTTATACCACAGGCCTTTTTGTTTATTGGGAAACACTTGACATTAATTGCACATAATACATTCATTATGCATTAAAGAACATTCATAAGCAGCATGTAAGTATACCTTATAATCCTAACATACCATAACAGCTTTAATATACATTAATAACAAACATTATACGACTATGAAGTCTGTTTTTATCATGCAGTGTTTGCTATTAATGTGTATTAAAGTTGTCATGGTACAGTATATTAGGATGTTAAAGTATACAGACACTCCTCTGCTTAGGAACGAGACTGGTTCTGAATGACCATTCATAACTTGAAATGTTTGTAAGTCGTTATTCGACATCATTTTAAGGGTATACGCAAGTACAAAGAACTAGGATGCTGGGAGTACGCACGCAACGCTGCTGCACGGTGAGAGTAGCGGCCAGAAATCATACTAGGCGGAATTGTTGCACAGAGAGAAAAAAATTGATGCTGCGGACAGGAAACGGGAGCCCAACGAACACAATTTAGACTTACAGTCCTCTTCGTTCATATGTCTGAAAGTTCATAAGTTGAAAGTTCATAAGTAGGGGAGCATCTGTACTTACATGCTGCTTATGAATGTTCTATGAATGTGTTATAAAGGCATTATGAAGGTGCACTGAATGTTCTAAGAATGCATAATGAATGCATTATGAAGGTGCAGTTACTGTAAAGCGTTACTGTTTATTTTATTTCCATTCTACAATAACTATTAATTTACAGGATCACAATCAGCAACTGAACTTTCAAACTTGTGTTTTGGTTGTTAGGAGATATAGGGGATCTTTGAGATGGACAAAGCATTTAACTCATAGGTTGTGTGATGGTTAAAGAAAAAAAAAAAAACGATTGATCAGACATAGTTTTGATCTCTTCACTTGCTACTAAGGGCTAAATTTGTTACTGGTTGTAAAAGATAGTTATTCTTTGAGAGGATATTGCTGAAAACATTTGACATTATGGAAGGGAGACTTTACACCCCAGCTAGCTAATGCATAAGTGCCTCCTACACACCTGTCAGGTGCCTCTGTTCCTCCAATCAGCACCAATCAGCTCTCCGGCAAGGAGCTGTAAGACCTGTAGTGCGCAAAAAAAGTAATTGGCTGGCAAGAAGAGAGCATATACCATGCCTTTAGGCTCGGGATAAAGCGGCTCAGGAAATGTATTGAACATATAAGGAAATACATATTTGGATTCCATTGCAATTTACCAAACCTATGATTATTCTGGATATTTGTTAAAATAACATAATGATGAGTTCACTTAAAAACATTTTTCGTGAATAAAAAAAAAGAACACAACAGCAATATTGCAACTCTATTACCTTCACAGTAGAAAATTGATATTTCGAAGTTGGGCGCATTAATCAATGGCCATCGATTTTCTAAACTTCAAGGGGGTCTATAATGACTATAACTGGCTAAGACACAAACACTAATGAAATCCAGGCCACAGAAACATCAATTAAAGGCTTTACTCTTTCGAAAATGGCCATTTCCTAGACATCAACACAAACCAGCACCAAAAGACCTTATGGGCAACAGAAACCAAACAGAAAATGCACCGTACGCAATTAAGCCATGCATATACCGCATAAACTGCATATACTGCATATGTATATGCTTCTGAAGTGCTGGTTGTACAGGATTTTAAGTGAATATATTTGAGTCATCTAAACAGGCTATTATTGTTATGTAGCTTATCCAATTTTTATATATCATAGAGATGAGTAGCTTCCTGGCACGATCAGAGCTACATACCTGCTCATGGCTCTCCAGTAATCGGACTCGGCAGCCCTACAGTCCTTAATTACTATGCCACCATTGAATGATAGAATATCACCATGCCGCCAACACTGCATTTTTCATGAGAACTAAATGGGTTTGTCTTAACCACCTATGAAATAATTATTCCTTCATCCATTTTCAGTACTTACTTGGGGTGGGGTCATGGTGATTAGGCGTCTACTACACACACGCACGCACAATCGACCACCAAGGCGAATGTTCATGTAGTTCATCAGAAGAGACCATCATTGGACCGTAGGAGTGATCCAGAGACCCCAAACCGAAACAGACAAACAGAAGCCGGAGGGACGTGAGGGAGCGATCTGCTAAAGCACCACGCTGCCCCTCATCAGTTATACACATTAACGTACATAAAATTAGAGGTTATTATTGACAATTATATCCAAAACATAAAGTAAAGCACTTAATAGTGCTGATGTGAGTATCCTGTAAAGACACCCTCCCTCCCCAGGCATCTTCCAGCTGCTCATCTTGGTCCAGGGTTGCAAGGGGGCCTGGAGCCTGAATGGGCTGCTTCTTGAGTGTGATGTCATACTCATACACAGTCATACATTACGGCAATTTCCAGTGTGAGCTACACACTGAATATAACTGATATTATCATTGATATGTTTTCTTGATTTCGACTTCAAACTAGATTATTCTACTTAAATTTAAATTCTAAATGTACACAAAGTCTGTCAAAAAGGATTCACTGAGGTTTGAAGTCACATTAAACCAAATATATCAAAAAATATAAAAATACATAATAAAACATGATTTGTTCAAATTATTATAATTATTATTAGTAGTGGTATTATTGTTGTTGATGTTGTTGTTGTTGGTTAGGGTTAGCAACCATTAAACCACAAAACAGGAGAGATAGCAAAATAAGGGACAAGAACATAACATTATTAAGAATTGTTTAGAACACTTCACAAGAGCATATGAGCATGAACCCCAGGTAAATATAAGATTCCATCTATAATCCATAATTATGTATGGAATTATAGCAGAAGAGAATACTTAACTTGCTATGTGAGTTTACTGCCTGAACCATTGTCCAGAATAACTATTACAGATTCGTTCTAGTACAAGGCTGCTGTTATGTTCAGGAAGTTGATTTTGTCAAGTGGCATTCTAAATATGCTCTGAACTTCTGAAGTCTACATTTTAACTTTTCATTCAAGTTTTTTTTAAGTGCAGAATGAGGAGGTAATGGTCTGCTAATGCTATCGCTAATGCTATCGCTAATGCTACATAATTGGCTGAGGTACTGACATAGTGCTGTTGATGTTTCGTTAAAAAAAAAGAATGTTAATTGTCTTTAAAATAACCAATTTATTTTCACTTCAGTGGCAAACGGGCACGTCAGGGGGAGCATGCAGTTCTCTAGAGGAAACTCTGCTCTCAAAGATGTATTTCTTTTCATGGAAGCAGGGCAAAAATAAATATCCTTCCTGAAATATCAAAGTTCACAGACACTAGGGAAGTCTGTACCAATGCATTCTAAACAGACATAATTAAACTGCTATGTAGGTATAATTCCACTGGAGGTCCTTTGAAGTTATAGGGAGTTATAATATGCTGCCCCCTCTTCCTGTATAGCTCAGCCTAAAGTAGCGGGAGAATCTGTTACATAAAGATTTTTACCACATTGTCCCCTCTCTCTGCATGTGTGCATTGAAAGGTCACCCCAAAAACCCGCAGCCTATGGATCAGGTTCGCCACCCCTGCTGTTACATATGGAGTTATACCACACTGCCCCCTCTTTCTGTGTGGCTTAGTCTCACCTAGGGGGGAAACTCCACACTGCCCCCTCTTTCTGTACGGCTCAGCCTCAGATAGTAGTAGAAACTGTTACACCCAGCAAATACCAAGCTGTAGAAAAGGCGCATATTAAAGGATCTGAAAACATTATCACTGTCAATCAGATCCAATGCATCATATCCTTATTTCACTGAACACTAGGTGAAATTTATTCGCTGGCTCAGAGACACAACGGAAAAGGACTAATATTGGCAGCATCTTTAATACAAATCCACACCCTCAACCATTATGCAACCTGCTTTTATATTATATGCTAATGTGACATGCACTTAGAATTCGTCAAAAGTAAATGTAGCATACAGGCATGCAACGAGAATTAAACAATGTCACTGACACACCGATGAGTAATGCATCCATTATAAAATGCATTTCTCATTTTTCCATGCGGTGTATTTTGAACCTATTATTATTATTATTATTATAATTAATTTAGGTATATACAGTTTGTGACAGTATGCCACAATGGGCAGCACTTCACATCTACAGGATGGGGGGGGTCTGAATCATGTGTGTGTGAATTGGTCTCTCTAAATTGGCCATTTTATATGCCCTGCGATGAGCTGGCCTCCTATACAAACTGGATCAATGTGTTACAGTATTGGATCAGAACAAACCTTTTCTTTATGCCTATCCAACACATTTTTTTGCAGAAATAACATTATTAAAGAAATTCTGATTCCCTCGTGTCCCTGAGGAGAGCGAAGGCAGCCTGGCCTAGATGTCAAACCAGAAGGGGGTCAAAGAGGTTTCTCTGCACTTCACTGGGAACTCTTGAAGCAGAGAGGTAAGTTCAACACCCCCTGAAAGAATAGGCCTCATCACATTCTGGAGGTACCTCTGTCTTCACTTTCTGAACATTGTACATGTCGCAACATCTGCGACAAAATGCAGGCAGAGGATCTGTAACTTTTCCAAACTATTATAAGACATAATTAAAATAAGTGACATAAAATCTATGAAGTTATTTCTAAATGCAGTACGCTCTAGTCATCTCAGGGGGTAGGGATATTTATACCCCTGTCTGTACCTTATTTGAAGTGTGAATACCGAT
Source organism: Hippopotamyrus pictus (assembly GCA_026781145.1). Classification (NCBI taxonomy): domain Eukaryota; kingdom Metazoa; phylum Chordata; class Actinopteri; order Osteoglossiformes; family Mormyridae; genus Hippopotamyrus; species Hippopotamyrus pictus. Next base: position 10,860,781 of record JAODLC010000113.1, read on the forward strand.
AATGAGGCAGACTTCACAGGCTTTACAGCCATCAAAAGGGGGGGGGGGGGCTGTGAGCCCCCTCTGAGAAGGGAGAGGTATACTGTAGAAAGGCTTCGTTTAGTCATTAACAACATGCAGACATGTAAAGCAATAGGCATACACAGGTTCTGATGTGTCTATAAAATAGAAAACAGTTGATATTAAAGCATTTAATCCTTTTTTAATCCTCATCATATCCAATATATCGTAAATTCAAAAACGCTAATATTCCTGACCATGCTCATGTTCGTGTGGGTGTATCTTAGTGATTGTATGTAAACAACTTATGCTTACTTTTTGTTGTAACTATTCACTACACACGGAACGCCCATATGCACCCTATTCTCAGTATGTCTTCTGAAAGCACCTGAGAACTAATTCACAGATGAAAATCTGATTTTTGAAGTCATCTATTCAACTATTATTTATGTTTGTACAAGTTAACGTTTGTATTCATTATGGTCATTTGTAGGGGTTACTTTAAATCTCAGATTTTAACAACTTAACACTGATAGCTAGATAGCTAGCTAACCAATGCCATTTTTAATTGTGAATATAAAGTGAGATTAGTTTAGATCGTGTTGGCACTGATATATTTGCCTACCTGACATTAATTCACTAAAGTCCATATAAAACATTAAACTATTCACTGACAGCTGTGTAAAGTGCTAAGAGTGTCTTATTGTGTTCTTTTATGGTTATTTTGTAAAGCAGCTCCTGAGAATTTGCATTTATTGTTCACGTTGCTGGAATAATGGATTTTTGGAGATCCGCGTTTTTCATTGGACAGTAACGATACAGAATAGCTCCTTCATGTTTGGCACCACTGGCAGAAGGATGTAACCAAAACGCTTCAGCCAGATGTTCATGCTATAGTCACAGGGTAATGAGGGCTTAAGGGTACATCATGTCCATATCTTTTATTGCATCCCTCAGTGTTTAAATACTTCCTTTCCTGGATGAGCAGCTGGAAGACGGATGGGAGGGTGTTGTACTACCCTCACATTTTGCCTTGTTTTTGACAAAGATCAGGAATTCTTGAAACACACTCTTTTTCTCGTAGTATATAATGTTTCACCAATGCCACATACTAACGATTAACTGTACAAACATACAGGCCTGGATCTAATTTCACGTGGGAACTCACATTTGAGAGACTGTTAAAGACCTTATACAGTGGGGAATGGAGATGACAGCATGTTTTTGAAATGCCTGCATTTCTGGGAAGCTTCTAGGACAATCTAGACAAATCTGGTTTTTGTTATTTGTATTGTCATAGCATAACTTGAGTAGATCACAATGCTGTTAATTTGATGGTAATTTGAACATGTACACTACCTTGTTCTGGTTAACTGAGACTCCATAATAATGAAGAGAGATGCTGGCATATTGCACAATACAAAATTTTCTTTAAAATCCGGAAGTTTACCAGCATTATGTTAAAGTTTAAGTTGAGCGGCTTCTGCTGTCAAGCTGTGTCAAAAAACTGTAAGTGCTGCCTTCTGACAAGGCTCTCAGCATTATCAGTCCTTAATGCCGACACTCCAGCTTCTGCCACGAATGACGTGACAGGCGGCTGGAGACCCGTGGTTGAAAACCATGCGTCAGGCCTTTCAAAGTCACCGTGGAGACTTTGCTGCTTAGCAAGGAGGGCATGCATAGTCAAGACTGCTGTGTCATAAAGGCAGGATCTCAGAAATTGTTCTATGTTACGTTATGAAAGTTTCATATAAAGTTTTAAGCAATATTTAATCGTTTTGCCCATGACTCTGAACAGGACAAGCAGTTGGAAGACAGATGGATGGATGGATGGATGGATGGATGGATGGATGGATGTATGGGTGGGTGGGATTTTCTCATTATATCCATCATTTTCATCCAGCAGCAATTTAAGATCCTCACAGCATGTTCAACATGGCATAGAGAAGAATACATATGATCTAACAATCTAGAACAAAGATAAAATTCTCAGTTTTCCAGATGAATATCCAGAAGTTTATAATTTTTCAATATTATTGTAATGTGGAGTAGAGTACATACAGAAGAACACGAAGGATTTGATTTCTCACACCAAAGTGTAACATTTGTGAGGTCATATGCAGAATATGCACATTTTGTATTTGCACTCTTGAGCACATACGTTCGCATGGGCTGACTGAGAGTGTGATACCTGCAGCAGACTCACATTGCTGAAGGGTTCACATCGCAGAGGCAGAGCAGAGGACTGCTAAGCTGCTCTTTGTAAGACAATGTACAGTAACAATAACGACTCATTCTCTTCACTATTGTATCTTTGTTCTAGATTGTCGTGAAACATTATGCTGCAATAATAACTGATACAAAATACCTGCTCTTCCTGTACAGGGTGAGGGGTGGGTATAGAAAAGGAAAGAAATTAATGGCTTGATAATACAAAACAGAGAACTGCTTAAATAATTTTCACTTTGGATAAAATAGGTAGCCGATGTCTTCGGATGCTGTCGTTTTGCTGGCCTTGCTCATGAGTATAGTCTTAAAATGTCATAATCTACTGCAGCCTGAGAACACAAACATCTTTTCAAGCACCCCGTACCGCAGAACACTGCCTGTGTCACTGAAGATGGATTAATCTGCCATAACACTGCCGGCAGCCCTATGTGTGCCTCCTTCCTACTGATGACGACCCCATATCACCAATGACGATATTGACATCTATCCAGGCGAGGCCTGATTTGGCGTGACAGATCTGACTGTTAAACACAAGGCTTCTGTACGTGACATCCCAGCACTGTCCCCGACACACTGATCACCCCATTACTAAGCGTCACCCTCGATGACTTAACTGAATTTGGTTTCAACTGATTTTATTATGAACAGTTCTGAAAATAAAATGGAAGTAGAATTTCAACTATGTATGCTAATATCAGTAATTATTATAAATGCACCTGTCTACTAAATTATAAATTATTAAACTTCCACAGCTTCAGAGGAAACACGGAATTGAAAATGTATATCACTGTTAGCTTCTTCAAAGACCAGCCAAAGAGCATTCTCCATTTGGCTAAAGAAATATTCAGAACAATTAATGGTAATTCAGAGTAGCATATTGACATATTTTCCTTTTACTTGGCAAAACATTGTGCCAAATATGTAACAAAATATACGCATTTTACTTGTGTGTTCTGTGTGTCAAACTATATTTAATGCATTAATCCAAACTGAACATAACTTAAACATCTCCTGCAAAACAACAACTGAACAGGACTGAGTGATATTCCAATCAGGGCTCTCTATATGCTGTACTCTCCGTATGCTCCAAAGACTATAAGCTGATAGCGTGACTTGCTGTTTTCAGCAGCGTGGGGGTGGGTAGGTGGTGCCGGGTGGAATACAGAATGCCTCGTGAAGATAACCAGGTTATTTAGCGCTCACTGCCACGGAAGCCCACTAGCACCTTAAATTGGATGAATAAAAGACTGACCTCTAACTCTGTGAACCAGGTAGGAAAAAGCTGATCAAGCTAAAGTCGTTTTAACGTTTCATTTTTGTTAATGATTAGCACTGTCTTCCGAATGAGAAATACTGGACTTCCTCGAGTTTGGAATTTCTTTTCACTTTGTTTTAATAATCCCACCAATCCATGCTTGAAATTCTCCCACTTGCTATAAAACCATATACTTTTCCCAAGGTTCTTTTTATAGCCTTCAAAACACAAAGTATATATTATGCGTAGGACTTAATACTCTCACTTTAATATTCAAGTGTAGATCATATGTGCAGATCCTTGTTTTACTTAGCAGCAAATTCTTTCATAAATAATGTTTTGTACGTTTGGCTTATTCCTTCAGCCGCAGTTTGTCACTGTCTTGGGATCCACATGAAGCTTTGACACCCAGAGCTTTGGGGTGTGACATCAGGGTGCATTTGCTAAATACATGAGGAATTCAAAATGATCACAAAGCAGGAACAGCAGGTGCTGATCTGTTTACTGCCTCTCGCCTGTAATAACAGATACAAAAGATGCTAGGAGATATTGAAAATATTGATAGAAGCACCACCAAGTGTGAAGAGATTATTTGTGATTCCCCTGCTATTCTAGAAAGTCTTCAGGATTCATAAGAATCGATGTTGTCTCATCTAGACAGAAAGTTATATAAATATAATATTTATAAGTATTGATGCTTTCACCTGACTAAATGTACTCCATGTTTTGCACGCACACACACACACACACACACACACACACACACACACACACACACACACATATATATGAATATATATATGGTTTTCTTCATTACAGGGTGAATATATTTAAGTCCACGTGAATAATGCATGCATACATTGATATATAATGCTTAGTTGTATTACAGTCACGGCATATAATATTATGAGAAGTTATACCAAACAATGTCTAAATTTTTCAGCAGACAGCATCAGATTTCACATTTATACAGTAATAGGTACATCGCGTTCTCTGGATGTATAATAAAGTACAAATAAAACCAGAAGAATTGCGCATAATTCTGCATGCTGACAGGAAGCTAATAAACCCAAAAACACGAATGCTGCACACCATTTCTTTTGTAAACAGACGTGCTTCTCCATTTGCATATCCTGGAGGGCAGTACATACAAATAAATAGTGGAGTGGTTTATATGAAAAAAGTAATATCAGAAAGGAACCTTTCCCATGCAGAGGGGTAGCGTAATTCCGCAGCCTTCGGGGGACGAAGTTCTTGTGCCTTGTTCTTCCTTTCTAAAGCATGTTCCTCAGAGGAGAAAATTAAGCCCCTATTAAATCAGGCATGACTTAAACAAACAACTGACAGGCAGTGAATAATGATTACTTTCCCTTCTCAGTCTCTGATATCTGCACACCCTGCATCAAACGCTATCCTACGAGCAGTGAACCGTGGTAGCGTTCGCGAGTAATGCAAGTCACTGTCCCCCCCTAAGCAAGGCCTCTGGCTTTTTACGATCACACCGAGAGCTGCTAGCATATTTATTAAGCCCTTTTTTAGAACAAGGAAGAACAGGGATGGTAATATATAGTTATTTAATTGTCCTGTGTGCTCCCATCACACGCACAACAGTGGTGCCCGACTGGGGATTTAGACTAGAAATGCCGTCACCTTCAAGTAGCCACCTTAACCCCTGGGCTGCTTCACTTTCAGGTAGTCACCTTAACCCCTGGGCTGCTTCACTTTTAGGTATTCACCTTAACCCCTAGGTTGCTTCACCTTCAAGTAGCCACCTTAACCCCTGGGCTGCTTCACTTTCAGGTAGTCACCTTAACCCCTGGGCTGCTTCACT
>JAODLC010000113.1:10870612-10897114 GCA_026781145.1 Hippopotamyrus pictus
CACATCTACTGCTTACACAAATGTTGATCACACTACAAACAAGACAAAACTATAATGCTATAAGAAACAGAAAATATAAATTCATTGTTTACCTGGGTCTTTATTCTATGATTCGCTCACCTAGCCACTTATCTGACAAGTTTTCGGGTTTGAGTCGTTCGTTCATCACGTGACAGCCCCATAAGCTTAACTTATGTAGTCTGAGCCGGAAAGAGAATTGATTAGTTCATTCCTCGTGTCTTTCCAGTCGTTCGTTCTTTTATCACGTGACCACTTACCGGCTCAGTACCTCAGCCAAATACTAACATAAAATTCCATTTGTTGTATGTTGGATCATATTTAGAAATTATCATAAAATTATCAAAAATATCTAAAACGCATTTTCTTATAAATAAAAAATGTCTGTCAATTTCTGTCACTATGATTTTGTTACTGTTTCTTGAGGATCTGTGGTGTGTTATTTTATAAATAAATAATCCATGTTACAAATAAATTGTTCAAGAACGACCCATCACTAGTTCCAATGTGTAATCTGCTATTTCTCCCGAATATCACGCAAAGCAGTGAGAGCTGGTTTTCAGTTAATTTACCTGGTAAAATAAAGTTTAAATAAATTACATAAATGCTGTAATAGTACAAGTTAGTGGTTTATTTATTGTTAGTTACTGTAATGTTGCGCTGCTTTATTTGGTTAATCGTCCAGTCTGTGAAGAAGTCATTCAAGTAAGAATTGCATTCTAGTATGACTCATTTCATGGTGCGTACAATTTATATTATAGGTCAGCGTTCACGGTTCGAGTATATATATTAGTATTATTTATAGGAATAAAACAAAACAGCCAGTTTGTCCTGTTGTTAGGAGTTGTAAAAAAAATTTACAAACCGGAATGGTGATGCAACCATTTATAGGGTCATTTACAACATAAGCAAGCAAATATGTTTGTGCTCCACCTGGAAAATGAAATTGCTAATCTGAAGACGAGCTGGAGCTATTTACCATGTACATATCGAATATTGGGAGTTTTCTGCTTCCGTAGCTCATTTGGAGCATAATATTTTCCTAAGAGAAAAGCAAACAATAAAGTGACCGAAAATGTGTAATTATATAATATAATATTATATTATATTTATACTGTAATTATATAGCAGTGCAGCCACCTCTTTTCAATCTGATAGCCCAACACTGTCCGTTATCTAGATCGCTGTGGAGGTTTAGAAGTAGGAGACAAAAGGAGCAGACAAAAAAAACTGTATTATACATACAGACAAAAAAACGTGTATACATACAGGCAAAATGACAGCTCCTCTGTGAGCTGCCGCTTAGCAAAGCAGCACTGTGCAGCAATCCGTGTAAGCTGCTACAAATGGGGGCTTCACTTCATAAGAGCCTATCCAATGGTCTGAACACAAGAGGGCTGCTATGACTATAGCTTTACAGTATGACTTCTACTGAATTGTGCAATCAGTTTATGCAGCACCGTGTCATATTTAAACTACAACCTTTTAAAAAGAAAAAAGGGTATTTTTGCATTCGCTTCTTCAATTTAATAACCTAACAAACAAACATTATGCAATTTCATAGACATGATCAGGTCATTATTAATGAAAAAAATTAAAATGAATTTCAGAATGTATGAACAAACTAAAACACTTCTTAGCATGTGAAAGGTAGCATTGGTAGTTTTTATGCAGGGAACAGTTACCAAGAATATACAGTAGCAAGGAAAGCACGGATCTGATTATGACTAATCATTTACTTGATATTTTAATAATTCTTAATAATTCTGTTAAGAAACACATTTACGCATGAATTATATTTACAATGATAAAGAGCCACTTAAGCACATTAGCTCAAGTCTCAATTTAACATTTTAAAAGGATAATTATTTATTGTATGGGAAAACTTTGGATAGAGATATTTTTTCCACACTGAGTCATATCACACAGCTAACAGTCATCCCTGTCTGGCTCACTTGCATCCTCCTAACTGGCCGTGATTATCGGCCAACACGGTCAGTCCATTAATGCCCAGGGGGCTAATCCATGGCATGCCCCACGTCCGTGGGGGTGGGGGGTGTGGTCGCAGCAAAACGTGGATTTGTGCATCCGCATGGTCAGTGTTGTTCACGTCTCCATTCCAGGAAGCAGCGAGGACAGCACTGCCCTGAGGGTGCTTGCGATGCAGAGTGAGAGGGTGTGAAACAATGGTGAACATTCAGCCAGAGTCTGTGTAACAGTTTTCTAAGACCCTAAGAAAAGTTGGGAGCCTGCTAGTCACTGTCATCATACACATCTCCATCACACAGCTCATTTTGTATGCAAGGGACCATAAATTATTAAAAATGTAGGGGATTATGTCACATAATTGTTTGCCAAAATTTACATTTTATGTAAACAAACATATTTATTCACAAGTTCTCACTCTGAATGCTTCCCCCATTGGGAAACTGCATTGTTCTTCCTTAAAGAGAGATATTTCTCAACTCTGCCAAAATCACATTCTAAGCTGTTTTAAAGCTCTTCAAAGGGGAAAAAAATAACTTCCAATGATGGGAAATGAAATATTTATAGCTTCAAATATTTATAACTTTTATTGCCCTTTTTCTTAAAACATTGATGAAAGATGTACTTATTGCTCGTTGCAATGTAGTGAACAACAGAGTTGCCTTTTGACCATCTCTTAGGTAAAGCTGACTTAAACAGAAATGCCCCTTATGTAATGCATTAAAATAATGTTTTGATTGATGATTGCTGATTATATACAGATCTCGACACACCCACATTAGTATTTCATTTAAGCTAATCATTCTGTCAATTATTTTAATGAACCTGTCATTATCAATGCATCCTTCTCCTATCCCACTCACACATTCCTGCTTCATGGAGTACAGCATATTTTGGCAGCCTTTTGACAAACAAAAAAAATGTATGGAGTCCTGTACTGTCATCTGTTTTCACATATGCCAAAATATTACCTCAACATTAGGGCGCAGACATTTACCCTTGTGTACACTACCAGTCAAAAGTGTGGACGGGCCAGGTTGCCTGCAAAGGAGAGTGGCCGAGCGTCACATCACATGACCTGGTCACGTGACTTGGCCACGTGACCTGAGCACAGCCGAGATGGTCCGGAAAGCGGCCAGTGGGTGCTCGGTGTATACGTGGGACCTCATTAAGGATGGCCAGAAAAGCATCCCAGGAGACCACCTCATGAGATAAGAGAGTAGGCTCAGCCAGTGCCTGCAGCAATTGGGGTTAAGGGTATTGCTCAAAGGCCCAGTGGTGGATTCACTCTGCCAACACAGGGATCTGAACCAACAACCTTCTGAGTCCCAACCCATAGTGCTGCCCACCCTTAAACAAATTAATTTATTTTTTAAGACTTTTCTGATCATTGCATAATTCCATATATGTTATTTTGCAGTTTTGTATCTTTATAATTATTCTAAAACACAGAAAATAGTACAAATAAACCTTTCTATGGGTAGGTGTGTCCAGACTTTTGACTGGTACTGTATATGTACATTCTGGTACAGTTATATAATGTTATTATATTTAAAAGTAATTTTAGGGTATAGTTTTATGGTCAGAGAACAGCAGCCTCACAATCCACTGCCTGCAGTCATCCATCAAGACAGCAATATTTTCATAATAATTTATTGATAAACATTATAAGACTTGTAGAAGAGAGGGCTGGTATTCTGTGTTCCCTCACTGAGCTCCTGCTGTGGAACAGTTCACCGGTTCTGGCTTTTCCAGTCTCCCTGTTGTCTCGATACAAATCAAAAAGCTACTTCAGTCTCATTCACAGATATCGCAGGGCTGCACAGGCCAGAAAGGGGCATTGTTACATTTCTGACCGATTCCGCTAACTGAACAGTCAGCACATTAATGCCACTACCTCCTATCACCTGAATCACAGGTCCTAGGCTAAGCAAGGTTGACTGGTTGGCATCAATGCCAGTAACAGACATATCTTGAGTCAAATTCGTAATTTATACAGGGTTTTTAAACAGCTTGTGTCTGGCATCAAAGATGGCCGCGCAGAGAGTTTCTGATGGGCAGGTGCTAGAGACAGTAAAAGTTGTCAGCCCGGGGGGTGGGGGGGGGGTTGGTACTGGCACTCAAAAGAAAAAGGGCGCTTAGTACTATTAAAGGGAGGCACTTCTTAGACAATGGTGCTTAACCCCCCCGCAATGCCTGCCGTGAATATAATGATGCAGCACTATGCATACAAGGTGAGTATGACTGCGCAGAAAAATCATACAAACAGGCTTAGGCAGAGCATCCAGATAAATACAAAGACGAACTGAAGGATGTGAAATCTGAATGAAATTAATCACATTTATTGCAAGACTTAAGGAATTTCTAAAGGTGTGAAAGCACTGTATCAACAGAAAACCTACAGATCAATAAAGGAAAAGGGATTCTGAGGACTTTAAAATGGCACCTGTCTGTATGAATGAAGGGCAAACCATTAGTAATAATGATTTCTTAACGCCAGGCAGTTTTCACTATTTCATTCATAACTGCACCCCAGATAATGTGCTTTACACAAAGACGTCATGGAGCAATGTGCTTTGAGTGAGCTGGTTTAAATTTAATAGTGTTTTTGTTTGGGAACCATTTACAAAATATATCATTAGTTTAATTGGACATCCATCCATTTTCTATACCCACTTGTCCTATGCAGGGTTGCAGGGTTAATTAGACATTTCTTGGTTAATTAGACATTTCTTTTTCCTCTGGTATTTCAGTGTTTACAATTAGCCTACTTTTAAATGTCTTTGGGTAAAGTAGCCAAGTGTGAAACTCAGCAATGTGCCAAGGTCAGATAAATCAGTGCCTGCCTTGTGTCTGAATGAGACCAATGCCTCTGGGTAGCAAGCAGCCAGCATCTCAACCAGTTTTCATGCTCAGCTAATTTCTTGGACACGCACTTTGCTTTACTCTGCTAACAGGTTACAAGTTAAGCAGCAACTGGGGACATCGGTGTAGACACACACACAGGATGAATTAGGAAACGTGAGCAGGATTACTGGTGATTAATCTATGTTTAATTATCATTATGATATTGCTTCATAAAACCAGTATTGAAGTGTTGTGCATCTGCAACTGCGTGGAGCTTGCTAGAGTCTGCAGTCTGGTTTGAGTATAACTGCATTAGGGCCAGTGTGTTGGTTCAGTGGACTTCACTGTAGCTTACAGCTGTACGGTTGTGGGTTCAATCCGCACCCGGGCTGTGCATGTGTGGAGTCTCTGTGTTGTTCCTGTGTTTTGTGGGGGTTTCCGCTAGGCGTTCAGGTTTATTTCCGTAGCGAAACATAGAGGCGCATAGCTACGTAACCTGGCTAAATGACAGGAATCCTTCACGCCGTCTCTTGGAATTACTGTCCGAAATGACAGCAGGGGTAAATTGAGGGCTTGCTAATTGTGCACAGAGGTGGTAATGGCCTGTAATGAGTACTTAAGTCGACTATTAATGTTGCCGCACACTCCACTGAACTCTAAGCACAAGAAAATGCTCCTTCGTGAAAAAATACTACAGCAAAACAAAAGTGGCAGTTCACCCCCAACAGCCTTCGCCGCAACTACTGCCAACATCATTCATGTTAAGATGTTTTTCTGTGCAATAAATCAGAGAAATGCAATTACTAAAAGAAATTAGCTAAAGATGTATTAGCTCACCAGAAAGCATAGCGGCTGAGTGCACAGCTTAGTTCCCTCACACCTTCCGGCTTGGAGGTTGGACTCCTGCCTCTTCTTTGCGTGTTTACATCATGGAGTAACTTGGGTTTTCCTCACACGTTCCAAAGATATTCAGCTGGGCAAAGTGGCATCTTTCAATTAACTATGGTGTGGTTGTATTAATCACAATTACTTCCATAATTCCAACCAATTTGCTTTGGGTGATTTCAAGGGCGTAGAATTGGCTATGGACATGTCCCTACCAATATTGTGGGGGGGGGGGGGGCTAATCCCTTAGATGATTGTTTATTGGTGCTTCAAAAACATCAGCGAAGTAGCATGTTTGAGTTTATTTGCTGTTTTTGTGTAGTTGTCACATAACTGCCTTTGGAACTGAATACGCTTTAATTACACATTAATGTTCATAAAATTCCAGCATCCTATGAATTGGAAAGGCCTCCTATTTAAGGTGTCCTCTGTCTTGTGCTGTGTCCTTCCACATGGTGACCTAGCATTGGCTAAGGGCATATGAAAAATGGTTGGATGGATGGATGGATGGATGGATTTTCTACTCTAATTCATTGTTAACTGTATGCTTGTTTTAGCTGCTCTGTGGCTGATTCCTAGACTACTACACTTTACACTACAGTTTGCATTGTGTATGGTCACCTTCCTCAAGCTTCACTCTTAACATGTTTAGCAGACATATTTGCACATTGTTCACCCCTCCTTTAAACAACAATCATACATACTGAACATAAAAGCCTATTGTATTAAAAATTCGGGTTAAATACAATGGTTTGCAATAATGAGAAGGGCTGGGCCTGACAGGCAGCATGAGCACTGCTTACTGCGTCACTGCTGTGATGCTTCCCACACCTCTAACAGTGGCAGCATGCTGACATGGCCCAGCAATGACGATAATAATCAATGAAATATCACACAGCTGCTGAGCAAAGCGTGACAGCAGATAAGATGAGATATTAATTTGCACCAGTGGTTCTCAAGTACATGCTTGACCCATGTATGATGTATCACTCTGCTCTCCATCATTTGTCTCAATATCACAGAGTCTTGATACAAATGTAAAACATGTCTGGCAACTATGCACAGCTCAGCTTTGGAACAGAACCTTGTTAAAGGGGAACCATAACTTAATATGTGTGTGTACATGTTATTGTTATTACTCAATGGATGAAATAAGAGGGCTCTTTGTAAATCTTGGGTCAGACATTTAGGATGAAATGGCTTTTTGCTTTAAAAAGGTTGCCGACCTCTGATCTATACTTAGTTATATGACTAAGTAATATGTAATATTTGGCAGGTCATCATGCCGATCTGTTGTTGGGCTTGAGTTTTTCTTAAGTTATGAAGGGTTTCTGATGACGTGACAATCTTTGTTGTTTTTTATTGTTGGTAATTGATTTCCAATAATAAATACATACATTTGCAAAAAGCAATCATGCCTTGCCAACTCTAATATTGATAGGAATATTTAAAAATCCCTTAATGGTAAATTTTGAATAAATTCATGATTTAATTTGCAATTAATTTGTGATTAACTATGGACATATAGTTATCTAATATATCTATTGACAGCCCTAAAATATATATATATATATTGGTGACAACTCTCTCACATGAAAAAATAAAAGGTTGCAGCTCCTCAATCAGTGTAAACAAAACCCAGACATGTGATCTTGTTTATTACGTGTTTTCTTGACTCAGTAACAACTGTTAGGTTATCGGATTGACGTAGTATGAACAGCACTATTTGTATGCGTGTAAATTACTTGGGGAATGGTGGTGCCAATCAGACATAGTCAAAACCGGCTAATACCCCCCCCCCAATAATCATATCTCCCACTAAGTGGGTGGAGACCTCAAGTTGGCTATTTTACAAATAGGTGGCAATCAGGATTGCTTCATGACTCAGTGACTCTAGTCATTTTTATTCTCCTTAAAAACCTCTAAAATATGTTTAGTTCTTCCTATATATATTTGAAAAGTAGACTGTTCGAAGTTTCTGGGGTGTCTTTTAATGTTTCAATGACAAAATCTCATGGAGTCTTTTAGGGAGTTTGATGAGAGTTCTGTTTTATCCCATGGAGAAGATTGCTTTCTGCACAGGGATAATTTGCATTAAAAAAATAAAGCGCGTTAAGGTTTCCAGATTAATAACAAGCGTTAACGTTAAGTGCTAACATTGACAGCACTAATTTGTCTTAAAATATGGACTGATTCTCATAGAAGTTACAATAATGTACAAACACAATCTGTTAAGACACAAATGATTGTATTGTGTTTCTCATGTGAAAAAGGTTGAATGTTTGATTGAAATTTTATGTACCTTTTATGATGAGCTTCCAAAGTCACTAAGTGTTACTTTACTAAAAGGACTGTGGTTTTAGTTAATTGCAACCACAACCCTTTTTTCTCTTTTTTTGGGTTATTGCTCGTTATCATGTAAATTTTTTCAACACCAATACCAGGACGATACCTTGATTTTGATACCAGTTTTTGAACGATATTTTTTTCAATACCAATATATTTTTAAATCAATATTAACAACAACAAAAATACATTAAACATTACATCGCAAATCTTCTAAGTCTCTGTGTTAGTTATTGGTTAGTTACTGAGGGGATCGATCGCAATCATGACAGAACACCACTTTTTATTTAGATTTTACTTTTATGACCTGCAACATGTTTGTAATTCATGAATTAATCTGGCCACCACATTGAATTTTCGTTTTCCACAGAATAAAAAACAGAGTAATGTCAACCCACCCATGATTGCTGTCAAGTTTCACCACTAGCACTGGCAATACATGCAAGCAAAAAGGTATTCAGTCTTATTGAGGTACAAAATAATCCCATCTGTTATGTCTCTTTTTCTGCATTTCGCGTAACTTCCATTTCACTGCCGATGCTTGTGGTCAAGCAATCAGCAAGTAATCACTGTAAGGGCCTCCACAGTGGTGCCTCTGAGGACCTGAGGTTGGACCAAGTTCATTGATCTCGCTCACACACACACGCACACACACACACACATACAGTGTACACAGCATATGCATACACACCAACTCTAGCTCTCGCTGGGTGTTTCACGTGATATACAACGATATTTGGGGGCATATTTGCAAGTCACACTGGTGCGTCTAGTTATAAAATTTAGTCGCACTGTCTCCAAAAATGGTCGCAAAATACGACTAAATGGTTGCAGCCTGGAACCATGTGGAGCCATAGTTCTGATTTAATTTTTTATACTACATGACAAACATAAACCACAACACACACACGTGAACCAGTTCACAAGTTTATCTCTGAGCATATTTGTTCGTTACGTAACATTACGCTATACAGCCAATCACCAGCGACTTTAGATATTTACACAAGTATGCTGCATACTGAAAGTCAATATCACAAACACAGCACAAACAATTGCAATTGTTTGGTCAAAATTAGAATGGGGGCTAACTTGACGCTGGTGATGTCACCATGTATACAAATATTCATACGTCAGAAACTAAAGTAGCACAAACGAAAATTTCAACGGCACAAACCGGCACAAACAATTGAGATCAGTTTAGATAAAACCTGAAACATATGGGGGGGGGGGCAACTTCATGTGGGTATGTTCAATGTAGTAAAGAGGAATCCAAGAGTAACAGCTAAAGGCTTGTAGGAGAAGAAAATCTCTGCAAGACTGAAGTTTGCCAAAGACACACTTCACCACACTACAAGAAAATGTTCCGTGGACTGATGAAACTAAGGTTGAATTATTCTAGAAGAACACACAGCACTATGTATGGACTCTGTATACCAATATGAACATCATCCCAAGAGTGGAGTACAGTGGAGAGAGCATCTTGAGTTGGGGCTGCTTTGCTGCTTTAGGGCATGAACAGCTTGCAATTACTGTGGGGAAAATGAATTTCCACGATTATAAAGGTATCCTAAAGGATAATACCAGGGTGGCTGTGTGCAGCAGCAGGAAAATGACCCTAAACATCAAAGTAAATCTACTACAGAAAAAGAAAAAAAAAGGAAAATCCACTTCTTGGAGTAGCCCAGTCAAAGCCCAGACCTTCACCCAAAAGAGTTCAAGAAAGCTGTTCCCACCAGACAAAGAACATGGCTGAGCTGCATCACGTCTATGGGGAAGAATGGTCGAGAATCCCTGACAAACATTGCACACGTCTGTTCTGCAGCTACTAGACGCACTTGTTTGAGGTTATTACTGCCAAAGGAGGTTCTACCAGTCATTACTTGAGATTTAGATGGAGAAAAGATTGCATTTTATGGCCAGTTAATACGGAAATCAGGTAATTGCAAAGGGCTCACATCCCTTTTCTTGCCGCTGCAATTCCCATATGAAAGTAAATGTAGTGAAAAGAGCTTGGTTAATGTGTTATCAAATAAATGTCAGCGTGTTTATGTCTTTACATGAGTGTGTGCCTCTTGACTCTTTGTGAGTGAGTATGGGCTTCCGTATAGCACTCTGAATGGGGATGTCCACCGTGATGGAGAGACAATCGATTTATCTGGTGGCATCTGCAAGAGGAAAGCAGCTTCTTGCTTAATGTGTTCAATGGCTTTGAAAAACACAGAGGAGGAGGTGTATGGTGTGTTTCCAGTGGGGGGGGGGGGGTGAGGGGGTGCCGCACTAACTGTCTGATTGATGCTTTTCAGATAGCTACAGTGCCATGATGTTAACCCCCACATACAAGGTTTAAAGGGAGAGTAAATGATAACAGGGATAGATAGGCCTTTTACAGGTTTACTGCTTGTCTTCATAAGTGGATGGAACAACCAGTCCTAAACGTCTTATCCAACCATAACCATATTTCGTGATAATTGACATTTTATGCTTCCAAATTGACTTTTCAGACACATAGTCATCCACCCCCAATCTACCCCAGTAGATTCAAGTTTCAGGCCAAGCAACTCTTTTATCTAGTCTGGTAAATGGTAAATAACAGGTTTTTAAGTAGTACAAATATGGCTTTAATAGTTTTGAATTTGAATGAAATGCAAGGTCAGTCAGTCCCCACTCTGTCACTGAGGCACCGTCACAGCAGAGACTCTGCGATCAGCCAGACGCGATGGTGCAAACAGCAGCAGCAATGTCACCGCTGACTCACTGCTGGTTGTTTACAGTTTAATATCGGAGGCTATTATTTGCCACAGAAAATGCCACATGGCAAGCGATGTCAGTATGTTTCTATTATTTACCCTGTGTAGGTTTCCCAGGCAGTAGAGAATGAATCTCTCCAAAGATGATGTCATGAGGTCTGTCAGTGAGCAAAATACGTGACCAGAGAGCAACTGCAAGGTAGGGATTTCCAACTCGGGGATTGATGAAACTTCTCCTAAATTGACAAATGGACAAGGAACCCCCCCCTTCAAAGATAGGCACAGTAAAGCATCAGAGGAGAAGGGGGTTCCCAGCTTGAATGAATCTTCATTTGAAGGTCCCTGGTAAGAAATGTCAAAGACCCCTGATATAAAGAATAATCTTGCAGAAATACTATTTTAAAAAGAGTTTCCAAAAGTACTGGGATAGAAAAACTACTCATGAGGTAAGAATGAAGTACCTCAATGAATATGGACATTACTGAGGATGGGAAGCCACGAGTGGGTCAGTGTGGCCAAGAGGTGGAGACACTGCAGATCTGCTCTGGAGTCGTGGCTCCATTCAGCGGAGGCTGACAGGGAGAGGATTTCTGCCGCTGGTTTATACCCTCCAACAAAAGAAGCGCAGAATCCCATCCTGCTCCCCAGTAATAGGGTCTTTTTAGCACAATGATAAAATACCAGTGGAGGGTAAATCAGTCACATCGCTCAGCCTTCGATTTATGCCTACAAGTTCGAGTTTAGGCTTAAATCAGCATTTCTTAGAAGGTAACAAAAACCCCTTTTGTTATAGTGTGCATATCATTTGAACATAGAATTTATGCAGCAGCAAGTTTTCCACATATCAGGCAGGTCGTTGTAAATGATTCAGACTTGATCTCAACTGAGTCTATCCTGGGAAGAGCTACAGTACACACTTTCTAACCAGAGTATGAATATGAATATTGGAAAACTAATACAAATAATAATTGCACCACCATTATACATCACCAGTCCTCCGTAGTGCAGTTCTACAAATATTCATAAGACTCTCAAAACTCACTATATTGCAATGATGTTTATTATATATATAAATTATATAATGCAAGTCAGAGTAAATTTATGCAATTCCCATGTCAACTGCTTCTGTGTCATCCAGTACAGTCAACATTTGGGGTTTTAATATTCCAATTTCCTTATGTATATTCTAATTGCTACATGAATCATTAATCTCTGATTAGTGGTGTCACACAAATAACACAACACTTGACATTTAAATAGTAGAATAAACTCAAACCAAAGGTCCTGAGATAATCTTCATATATGGTTATATGGATGTAGCGTGAACATAAACTGAAACATTAGGAATCATTTAACTCTTCATTATTATGTTGGTATCATCATACTTATTCAAAACTTATCTGCATGCATAAGACCTGATAAAGAGAACTTCTTACTCTGTGGAATTGTGAATTATACATTCCCAGAAAGCATTGCACAGAAGTCAGCTCTTTAATAACTTCTTCTTTTATTATATAAATACATCTTGGTAGGTATTGGGTGATTATCCTTCAGGTTCAAGCAGCTTGTCTACAGGGAACACTTTGCATTGATTGAATCTATTTATAATATTTGTTATTCGATTCCCAACTCTAACCTTGAAGATTCAGTAATTACTTAGACTTATAAAAGAAAACAAACCTGGGATGTTGTCCCTTATCTTTAATCCTGCTGTACAGTACCTGTCCCTGTCCTGTTATGGAGTCAGCACTCGTCACTGTTTAAGCCCTCTATTGTGCACTTCCTTGCCTGTGATAATTAAAAACACATAGAGCCATTTCAATATGGCTGCTTCTACTTCTGGGTCAGTTAGTGAAACATCACAAAATTACCCTAAAGAATATAAAGCAGGTTTCCACCGGGACTCCGGTTTCCTCCCACGGTCCAAAAGTGTGCAGGGCAGGTTGATTGGTGAGTCTAAATAGGCCCCGTAATTGTATGTGTGTGTGTGTGTGTGTGTGTGTGTGTGTGAGAGAGAGAGAGAGAGAGAATGCATGCGCCCTGCGGTGTGTTGGGTCGGTTCCTGCCTGTGCCCCTTGCTCCCGGGATAGGCTCCAGTCACCCCCGCGTCTCCGGTTGGGATTAAGCAGTTACGGTGATGGATGGATGGATTGAGTATAGAGCAGTCTCCACCAATGAGGAAAAAAGCTAATGCAGTTAATAAAACCTTTTCTATAAAGAACTCTTCGTGTTCATACAGCATTCCTGTAGCTACTCCCTTTCAATACTGCCATGCCATGCTGCTATGGATGAGAGCAGTGATTTAAAGTCTACAGCACTATTGGGTTAATGTGACCCCCTTAACTATAGTGATTAATCAGTCCTGTGGAATTAGACTGACAGCAGTACAATTACTTTGCAGACATTGTGTCCTGGACACAGACCTCTACTGGTCTGACAGTGTTATCTGGTGTTACCTCCATATTATGAAGTCATTGATGAAGTTCAGACTCTTCACTAATTTTGATACTTGGTAATGCCCACAAAATCAAAAAGAGGCCTACCTTAGACTGCTTTCATGTTGGGATATGGTTGCAGCAAGCTCACGCTCTGGCATTGACGTAAAGCTTACTGGCAGAAGGAATTACTATGTCTGTAAGACCGGTCCCTGTGATTCTAACAGACAATGTGGGCCTGTCAGAACACCTTCCCACCTAACACTGTGCTAACGTTAGTGCCTCTCAAAGCTCATGATACAGCCTAGCCACAAATGAATCATACACTGAACATGATATCTGAAGGGACCATAGAACCCTCCAAAACATTAGTAAATTCTTAAGCTTCTGAGAGCAGCTGTTTTGTGTGCATCTATCACATCAATAAGAAATCTATTAAAATTATCTATCTATCTGTAATATTAGACTCATACTCTCCAACAATCATCAATAGTTCAACAGTGAAAAGGAGTACCTGAATTTGATTGATCACCTAGGGAGCCCGTCACAACAAATAATTCCATAACACCCTGGCAGTTAGATTACATTTGTCTGTTATGTCACACGCAACCATTAGTCACATGGTTGACATGTTCTCTGGCATTCACTCACCTGTTTTGCTGGCTCTTAGTGGTCTAAAAATCAATATACAAGTCCAGAGGTGCATATGACTTATTACATACTATGGTCACTTGGTTACGGAGCCTTAATGAGAAAGGATCACTTGTAATTTCTCACATAATTACAACTCTTACAAGGAATGATTCCCTGTGGAACCTAAGCTTAGTGGACATTGTTGTCCCTAAAGTCCACCTCAGTCTGTTATTAAGTAATCCCTTCTGGAAACACAAGGCAAAACAAACCAGTAGATGTCCTTGTGTTCCTCCACGCTTGGTACAATACGATCTAGAGAGTCAGCCTCAAGCACAGCTTAAGAATTTTGAGCACTTTGGATGAGTCTTTCTTTCTGCAGAAACTTGCCAGGCACCAATCTGCCTCCTAAGCATTCTGTTCAACCTTCTTTTTCGGTGAAAAAACCTCTGTCCATTGTCATGTAAATTATAATCCACCTCTTTTAAAAACATGATTTTAAATGAGTTCCAGCATCGAGGTTACATTTGGCCAGGTGTGCCGCATCCAACACAACTGCTGACACACACCGTGTTGAGTGATACTGTGTGATACCATGGTTACAGCTGACAGGTGTGTGTGTGCTTACATCAATAGGAGGAAAAGTGCCGTTGAGAGGCAAATAGATTTTTCTTTCTCCTGGTTCATTTTGTTTTAGTAATGCCACGTGTCATTTAAAAACTGGTAAAAAAAAAAAAAACAGTAAGTGCCGGTTGATTTTTTCACCCAGTGAATAATTGTGTGATTGGCCCATGATGAAAATGATTTTCCGCCGGCCCACCCACACTATGATTTCTGGCTCCTCTATTGGCTGACACAAATGTCTACATTTCCTTTACTCCCCATAGATATATTCTATAGGCATCTGTCACACCATCAATTCTAGCCAGCCTGCTGTCGTCAAGCTTAGACTTTTGACATTTGTATCATGTGACGTCTCTGGGAACTGGGTGTTCTCTCCTGCGCGAAAAGAAACAGCATAGCCCAACACCCCCAGCAGCCAGCGTATCTACAGGAAACCTCTCGTGTTTCTTTGTTTGATGAGGGTCACAATCAAGACATAGCAGGTCCACACTGAACCCTCAGCAAGGTTTCCCGGATGGCTGCATTCAAACAGGAAACGCGATCGTCAAAAGATTCTGGTGCAAATGTATATTAGGCCTGTCAGTCAATTAATTTTCTTAATCGCAATTAATCACAAACTGAGTGATTAATTGCATATTCAGTGTTATAATTTGTTGGAAATACATTGCAATTATATTCAAGAAAAAATATTACTGGTAAGATACATTAATGATTAATACATTATCAAACAAATGAGGCAGGAGTTTGCTACTGTTAAAATAATATTTAAAAGTACCTGAACATTAAACATGACAAAAGGATCTTCCCTGGTAGACAATCTATATCAGGCTTGACTTTGTATATGCCTTAAATAAATTCCAAAATTTATCAATAAAAATTAGTCTAAGTAAGTTAGTAATGTAACTTAAACCTGTTTGAGGGAAAGAAGAGAAAAAAGCTGCACAAGTTATAGTACAAAGAAAAAAAAAAATACAATTAATTTTTAAATGCAGTCCGGAAGTTTGCATTTGTGGATAAAACACATGAGCAGAAAAATTGTTGGTGAGACTTCATCATCTTTACATGGATTTTAGACCAAAATCTCCATATAAATTTATATTTTAAAAAACTGGCAGAAGAAACACTAATGTTTCTATGTATGTATGTTTTTTTTTTTTTTTTTTTTTTTTTTTTTTAATCTACTGTCAAATACCTTTAAGGATGAAATTTGAAGACTCCAGTGTGAGTTGTACCTGCTTGCTATTCCCAACAGTGGAGTCAAGATACATTTCAAAGGTGTAATAAGCAATACCGAGCGAAGGACTTCATTTTGTCATTAAAGAGATTGCCATTGTCTTGTTTTCTGACTTTATCGAGTGTCGTACATCAGCAGCATAAAACGAATGTTCTCATTTGTGCTTTGTCCAAATCCAGCTTCCAGTTAGTAGAACTGCCAACCCCAAAAGGCCAAAGATCATGATGGTAGCAGATGAAAAACGTGATGAGGAAAACTCAATAAATGCAATGTCCTGAACCCAAATGTAGCTCTACAGTAAGATGTTTGAATGAATACAATTAATAAGAAATTAAATTATAAGAAATAATAATAATAATGCGTTACAATTTTTTAAATTAATTATATGTGTTAGCATGTTAATTTTTACACTCCTAATACATATTGATCTTGTGTCGTTATGCTATGGAGAAAGTCCATTTTGATAAAATTAAGCATTTTCTGAGTAAACATTTGATTTGAAAATAGTGAATTGGTTACCTATTTGAAAATGCTAAGTAAAAATAGTAAGCTTCAGCCTTTTCAATAAATATGTATGTATATTTATATCTGTGTGTGTGTGTGTGTGTGTGTGTGTGACCAAAATAAAAAGTTAAATTCAAATTCTGTTCCATGTGTTCTTAAATCTTGCACAGAATTATCTGAATAAGTGTAATCCTTAAAACACTAAATCCATGACAGTGGTAATAAAATCTTATTTTAAAATATGGCCAGAAATAAAGCCTTAAACATCATTAGCCCTTCTTGTTGCATGCATCTCTGCCTCCATCAATCATCTTAACCAACTAATGAATTATATATAGAAATTGGGTAACAGATTAGCCTTATTATGCAAGAGATTGCAGAAATGTCTTTGCCTGTTTAAAAATATTTGTGTCAGAATTACATATGTTTGAGAAGATGTGGTAAGTAAATATATGTAAATGTAAAACAGCTTGTTTTCATTAAACATGTAAAATCAATCCACCCATTTTCTATACCCGCTTGCCCTTTGTAGGGCAAAATCTGCACTGTCAAAAAAGGAAGGATGATTAATTCATAAATACGACCATTTCCACCTGTGGATTCATTGGGGACAACAGATACGCTATAAGATATTTCGTTTAGTTATTCTTGCTTTCCACTGAGGTAAATTTCTTGTGCAAAGTTAACTTCATGCCAAAATTGCACCAAAGATTGACTAAATGCTTATTAAAAAATATGTACTTTTGGATGATCTACTTTTTCGCAAGAGTCATTTGTAGGGATAAACTGTCGATCTACCCTATGAATTAAAGTCTCATGTCGTTCTCTGCTGTCTTTCACTTTAAACTCGTTTTTATCTTGTACATTGTCAGTCCAGGGCAGTCTTCTCCCCACGGTTACAGATAAAGTAAAAATTAATTATATTTCTCAGAATACGCAGTACTCTTTTAGTGCAGTGCATCTACTTCTGTGGGAGTGATACAGAGTGAGTCGTTCCCTGGTATTTACATGTTTCAGTGAATATGAAATCACTGTTGGAAGATGATTACAGAAATGATTACAGAGACACCCTGAGGATATCTGCTAAAATGCATCTTGACAGCCTTGACAATAATGTAGTTATAGTTAGGCAATAAATAAATAAATGAATAAGGGAGAACTTTAACAATAGCAATATCCCTCAGGTTTGCTGCTTTACCTGGCCTGACCAAGAACCTAAATTAATAGTCATTGTTATCTTTACTGGCACACTTCAGATCAGCATAAGTATATTTCTTTTTCATGAGTTCAAAGGAAATATTCATACCATTGTGCGTGATAGAATCGAAAATGCAAACATTTCTGGTGAGTCAGATATATGAGAAGAGGATTTGCCAAGGATCTATTTTAACTCTTTACACTACATGCTCAACAAACCATGCATTACATTCAAAGGACTCAAGGAGCAAAGTGTTTAAAGAAGCTTCTGAGAAGCTTGAATGTTCGATCAGGAGTAAAAAGAGGAGAAAAGCAGGATCCTTTTGAATAACATGGGTGTGAGCAGTCGGGGGATCATGTCACTTCATGAGTTAGATTTGAAGAAGCAGACCTTAATCGGTGCAGCTGTGTGATGTTCAGTCTTTGCTGGGCATCCCATGGGACGCAGCACAGACACAACAGGGCCAGGAGGTAAGGAGGGAGGAAGACCATCAGCTCACTCACTTTTCTGCACAGGCAGTAAATAGGTCAGCTTTAGAACACAGAAGGGCCACAGCAAGAGGCTGTCCGACAGAGAGAGCAGCCCAATTACTTTTAGAAATAAACACGCTGGTGAAAAGTTACCTGAATCGCAGGCAGAAGGGAGAAGATACTCATGACTTTGGAAAGGAAGACATGCACTTATAGAAACGGCCACAGACCCAGCTTCCGCACTCGACTTGTCGCGCGGCGCTATGTACAATTGGAGTCTGCCACTGGTAATCAACTTCACACTCAGATAAACCATCTGACTGCCACCCCACCGCTGTTACCTGGCCAATGGGCCTACAGCATGAGCTGACACTATTTCCTCCTAGGGACCAATCATTTGTTGATACCGCACAAAACATTTCTTTCTTGCATCCATTTCGCCTGCTTTCCAAATTGCTCGTCCTTTTTATGAAACTGGCGTGCTGGTTCCTGCATCTGAAATTATACGACTGTCATGTTTCTGTAGCCTTTCTAACCAGATTATTTTTTCCATGCATTGGTGCTGAGAACATATTACCGACCATCAATACCTTCAATACATTGTTTTATTATGAAGTGATAACTGGGTAACTGTTTGTTTTTCACTAAGGCAACACAAATGCTGCAATTACATACTTCCCAGGTTTACTTTCAGTGCTATTCATTTTTGTACTTGTAAAATTTGCATTTTTAAATTGTGAAAAAAATATCATCAAAATAAGCATTTCTTCATGCACCCATACTTGATTAAATAGCTGTGTTACACAATACTGTTATGAAGGCAATCTACTATACATTCAGGAGAAATTCCACATAGGAATACACACAGACCATAATTATTTTTCCATCTTTAATTCTGATCATTACCAGCTCTTCCTCCTTAATTCGCAGTTATCCTACCACTGCTCTGGCCATCAGCGCCCCTAGCAGTTCTTTAAATGTTTCTTAAGGGTTTGATGGGTATCACAGGGTCACAGCGTGTCATAAGTCAGTCAGCCCCTGAAGCCTCCGATTCATATGATGTCAGAGGAAGCAATTTTATAATAATAAAAAATAAATAAATAAATAAAATTTAAAAAAAAAAAAAAAAAGAGGAAGCAATTCATTGCTCACCACCTGTACGGTGCATATAGCCTCATGCAGCTGTCAGTGTGTTAATGATGTGCCGTGTATCAATGTTATCCCACTTCTTAACAATTTGTGGGTGGTAAACACTTACTGTCATCCTGCAGTATACAGTACTGTTCCATTATGTAGTGAAAACTGGATATTTACCCATCTTCTACCCACTTATCCTGGTCAAGGTTGCAGGAGGCCCCATAGTCTAACCTAAGCAGTACAGACCACAAGGCATTGGTACACACCCCAAACAGGGGTTCAGTCTATTGCAGGGCACATGCAGGCGGACACAGAACCAAACACCATGGCCAATGTCAAGGCACCAGTCAGTCTAGCCGCAAGTCTGGAAACTGCAAAAGAAAACCAGAATACCTGTACAAAACCCACACGACATGTAAACCCACACGAAACACACACACATTGCTTGGAAGTATAAGCGGCCATTACTCAATGGGAAGTATATGGACAACTTTATAGTATGACACATACAAATTTCATACATTTTATTGTAATATATGCACTTCCCTGTTTTTACTATTATTCTCAGACCAAATATGAAATTTATGTTTGACCCTCTGCTTCCCCAAACCCATTCGGAGAGTCTCTGCTGCTCCCGCTCTGAGTAGATATGAGTAACGCGTGTAATTCCTCACGCTAAGGGCTACACGTCTGCCTGCCACCACACATCCTGTCCGCACTCCACATCACTTCCTGTTTTTTTAGTGCCATTTCTTCCTCTTTTCATATGCACTTATCACTTGCACTACTCAGCCAGTCCCAATTATCAAAATGCCACCTGCAGATTGTTTCCAAAGAACATGGAACTTTAGGGGACCATTACAAGTCCCATAGTGACACCCTAGTGGCGAGCAGTTGACATAGCAAAGCATTCCCTATATAAATACTAAGGCGATATCTTGAAACTAATGTTTTTTATAAGTTTTATTCTGAATGTTTATCCTGAATGTTATCCTGAATGATGTCTTGAATTGCATAGCGATCAGTATCACCATATACCCGCAGCAACTTTTTTCCATATCAGGATTAATACTGAGCTTGGAAATAAGATCATGGAATTTGGATTTAGATCAGAATTCAGATCGCATTAATATTAAATACTGAAATGATCTGAGGGTCATGGTGTGGATTTCTGGTTACTATGTGACACTAATTCCCACAATGCAAACACTCTGAAGATCCTCACGGAAACATAAATCCCGTTATTTACAGCGTGTCCACTTGTCTGCATCTTAAAAAAAGATTATTTTTGAATCTGTCACTGCTTAACCAAAAAATTAGTATAGGCAGGTTATAGTTTCATTCAAAGCAACTTGAAAAAAATATAAAATAATCTTCAAGGTTTCCAAATAAAAATATATATAGAAAAGGTTTCATTAATGTTTACCACGGGCTCTTGTCAGTCTCCCTCATTCCCCTGCTCACTTCTTATATTTTCTGTACCGACATCCAGCCCCAATGTGCTGGTGGAAAGGCTGGCTTTGGTAGGGTCAGACAGCCATGACATTGCACAGCTCAGTAGGCTGTCATCCAGACCAACAATTTTCATATAGATAAATAAATTGCATCGCGGCCACAGCTAGCTGACAACTGTTTATCGCATGCGTTTAAATATAATAACAAGCTGTTGTCAAGGCTGTCATCCAAATGAAAGTGTGTAGCTGCTTGATGGAACTTTTTCATGCTGATGAATCTCTTATTTGTGGTAGATCGCATACCGCAAGTCTCAGTATCCATCTCCTCCCGCGTTCCCTCCTGTGTATATTTTTCGACTTTTCTTTTGTAAGTTTGTATTGATTATCATATTATAAGGGCAGGGAAAAGGCCAGATACTTTATGAACACCTGTTTTGACAAATGACATAAGAGACAGGTTCACACTCACTGACATATAAGTACAGAGGCTGCTGGTACCCATGACAGTTCCAGGCCTCTTCCCCAGTTCTATTGCCTTGTCAGGGCCAGGGGGAGGGGAGGGGGGTGCATCCTTGTAGTATCAAGTCTTGTTTTTTAATTAGGATTATTTGAAAAGGCGTTTTTGTACTCCTGAGATGGTTGGCTGAGGACTGTCTGTGATCAGAGACAACACTGGGAGAATGTGAATTAGTTTGAAGTTAAGGGGGGCTTTGGATCTCACTGGGGGGGTTGTAGTCTCTGAAGGCAACTACTGGGGTTTAACAAAGGAAGCACCTTACTACCACAGTAGTGTGAACGTTATTCTCCTAATTGAAGTTCTTTTTAGCCCATCTGAATGGGGGGAATTTAAATATGAGCTAGCTAGTGACAATGTTCTTCCATCACACAGTATGATTTAACCATGCAAGGTCATCCACACTGACCTTTACAAAGCAGGAAATCAAAAGATTTGTCATTCATTCATTAATTTTCAGGGTGGTGCAGGTCCGGAACCTGTCCCGGAAACAATGAGCACAAGGCAAGAAATAAACATTTACCAGGCGCCAACCCATCGCAGGATTATTTATTTCAAACTGCATAGCATAAAGTAGCGGATAGGTTACAACCCTCAGTCTAATGAGATGACATGTGGGTTACAGATGGTCAAGCAGTTTGAGAGATTATCGTGTTGAAGCACGTCAGAGTTCTGACTAAACATACAGTGAGGAATACAGATACAAAGAGTCAGTGATGCAGAGATGGATACGACCGGCAGCTGAGGCAAAATGCGACGATAAGTCCATTAATCAATTACAGAAAAGCTGAAATGGGTGAAAGAGTTGGCCAGATAGGACTGTCAGATACAGTCTGACAGCTATGGAAACGTCTAATAATAACACTTAAAAATATCACAAAACTCTGCCATGTTAACTTTAAGTAATAACACAGTCTGATTTAAAAATTTCACATCATTGTGTCCATACCAATAATTGGGGTGGTATCTCCTATGAGAATTTATCAGGTGTGGAGTGGTTTTCCCCCAAATATTTCATTAGAGGAATACTGACTAACCCAGCAGTAAAACAGAAGTATTATCTTTTTATGATTAACTGGATTTTCTTGTACCCGACGGGGCGGGAGATGACGGCTCATTGGTGGGACTGTACCACACACGCCCAGTGTTGGGGGTCTAAATCCCACCACCACGGTGTGTGTACGGTTTGCATGTTCTCTCCATGTCACATGGATTTCCTCTGGGTCCTCCGGTTTCCTGCTGCTGTGCGAAGTCACTCAGTGTGAGTCACTCAATACCTATGTTGTGCGCCTACCCTGCAACGAACAGACATCCTGTCCGGGGTGTACCCCTGTCCTATTCTGATTGGGATCAACTCCAACGCCACCCTACAAACAAGTATTTATAATAATACTGAAAATAATTAGCTAAAAAATGATTCAATTTTTTCAGTTGTGTGCCCAGATGGTCCCTTGCTGAGATTCTATATCCATAAAGGCTGATTGTGTGAACACTCCTTGAATTAATAACCATTCCAACAAAATAATGTTTTATTAGCAAATGTTACAAAACTGGATTTGATGGTGCATTTCTTTTCAGGGACAAAGGGGAAAGAATTCACACGTCTCAGCTGTGGACCAGTATGACTTTCTCATTTTGAGTTAAATTCTCGAAATCCCATTAGTGGAAATCCATTAGTATTTCTACAGAGACACCCATTAGGGTAACGTAAGGGTTGCCCACAAATTAGAGTAAGCCCGTCACACATCCACCCATCCGACTGTAGAGATTCACGCATTGGTGAGCGGACAGACTAAGCGCGATTCACATAAACGCCCATCAAGAATACCATAAAGGACCATGTGACCCCACCTGGACTGAGGCTCCACCTGCAGGGGGAGCCGTGGGGATCGGGTGAGATAGGTCATAGTGTATTAGGTCAATCGGGTTCAAAAACACTAGCTCAGTTTTATTGTAACCTCACCAACCTTTATTTCCTTAAACCAGCTAGCTGCTATTTGCGACCTGTTTTAACCCTTAGAACCCGACAAACGCCAAATACGTTGATGTTCCATCCATTAATCTCAGGGTTCCAACTCCGGAGAGGTATAATGCACAGACATGAATCGCATATCGTTGTAATCGAGAGAACTTACTCGATCCCGTCGTCCAAATTGCAGTGGTGTGTGCTAAAGTATTCCAGAGTAATTCTTATTTCCCTTCTGGGAAAAATGTTTATTTCTTATAAGCCTATAAATATTGGGTTAGAAAAACACAAAAAAATTGGCTGGAGTTCTACTAGAAATAAGAAAATGCAACATTCTGTTTATTAGGAAGACAATTACTTGATATTTTTGTAAAATTCTGCAAAAGTTTGCATACATATCTTTGATGTTAAGAACATAAGAACATAAGAAAGAGGTTCAAGCTCGTTTGGGGAGAACTTAACTAATAGCTCAGAGTTGTTAAAATCTTATCTAGCTCTGATTTAAAGGAACCCAGGGTTTTAGCTTGCAGGTTAACTTACACTAGCAGGAAGAAGCCATTTGGGACAGTTTCATGCTCCCAACTTTGTGGGAACAGTTTGGGGATGACCGCTTCCTGTCCCAATATGACTGAGCACCAGTGCACAAAACAAGGTCCATAAGGACAAGGATGAGTGAGTCTGGTGTGGAGGAACTTGACTGGCCTGCACAGAGCCCCGACCTCAACCCGGTAAAACACCTTTGGGATGAATCACATAACTTCAACAAGTTACCAAACGGACGCTAAATCAAAGATATTAATTTCCACCTGCCACTAACCATGTATTCCTTCACAGTACTAAGCCATAGAAAGGTCCCCAGTGAAACCCCAGCATTCCCACACCACAGGGACTCTAATCTCAACATTTATTAGATTATATTTGTAGTGCCTGCAACTTTTTTATATTAGATGACACTAAAATTTGAGAAATGGACGCAAGTAGTTTCTGTTCAAAAGGATGGTATTAAAACTGTCAGCATTTACACATCAAATTATGACCTACCTAAGTAGCCCGGAATATCCTGAAAACAGAACCATAAAGCATATTTGGGTAACTGATATACACCATGTAACAAGCCTAAAATCAAAGGGATAGAAAAACGCTCAAATATAGCTAGGGTTGAAAGGGTTAATCTCTAACAATCACACAAGAGCCCTTAAGACTGACCTCATCTATGCCCTTCAGATTTTTGATCCCTAGATCATGCTCCGCTCAGCTGTCTTTGCCCAGAAAGATTTAGCTCTACTGAGATATACTTGAATGGTGACCCTTTAAATTCTGGCACTATGAAAGCAATGACAGATTCCCCGAGTCTTACAAACGCGTGACTTTCGTTGATTTCGGTTTCGCATGCATGCAAATATGGCATGAAGAAGACATTGGGGACAGTGAAGTAAAAATCCAAATGCTTCCCTTATGAGCCCTCACAGTACAATGTGCCCTCTGCAGTTTTCATTTTTCCAACCCTCTCCGTAATTTTTGTATTTTATAAAATCCTTGCTGATCATTCTATGTCTGTGGCACTGTGAGCAACATGAATAAACAAACAAACAATCAAATAAATAGATAGATAAATAAATAGATATAAATAAATAAATTGATTAATTAATTTAAATGTACCCTGGGATTTCTGCATTTTTATATTCGCACATCTTAAGAGGAGTTTTTACCCAACGCAGAGTCTCACACTGTGGTATTTTTGTTAGGATTATTCTCTCCTAGGTGGACTTTCTGTTTGTAACTATGGACATTTACTGAAATTCCTGCATTCATCTCGACAGCCCAGCTTTTACAAATTTATTTAAACTTTTTATTAAAGTGCTCAAGTTACACATATCCTTACTGCCTCAAAAAATATTAAAATAAGCCCATGTCTGTGCTGACTATGCCATACAGTATTCCGGCTCTACTGACAGCTCACAACTTCAGCCTGACTTCCACAATCCATCCCTACCCTTAAAGCAGACAGGTCCAAGTTAGCTTTCATTTTCACACTGCTCCTAAATAGAAGGTACCTGCTCTTTATCGATGGCATAGATTTGGATATTGGCGATAAGGACATGTCCATACTGTACTAATATTGTGGGAGTGCTGTGCATGTTCAGGCGACTGGCAGTTTGGGGGCTGATTTTGTCCCTTCACCCTGGATCTTTATTATTGTCCAGCACCAATGACTTTTCCCCTGACTTTTTATTGTTGTCTGACTGTAACAATGAATTTAAATTAAATTCTGTGTATTATAATTTTTTTCATTGCTTTTATTCTGTACTTCAAACTCTAAATAGGTAGTGATATTAACATCCTTCAAACAAATTTTTTTTTTTTCCAACATTAATTTTTTCAATACGATTTTTTTCCCCCAGTTTTTTCAATATGATTTTTTTTTCTATTTTTTCAATATGATTTTTTCAAATCTCACGCAGGACGCTTTGAAGGGGATGTCAGTGACAGCAGACACAGCAATGGAATCCATTGAAATATTTTAAATAATTGAATATTGAAAACACAGATCATAATAGATAGATAGTAAACTTTTAAAAGTATCAACATTTTATTGGAGAAAAACATTCATAACAAAAGTCAATCACTCAGAAGTAATACATTTTAATGCTGGAGGTTTATTTCATATATTATGTCTTTTTTATCACTTTTGCTACCTATAGGTAATGAAATTAATATATAAAATTACTTAATTAGTTTAGTTTGTGTAGTATCCCTCTGAATAGTAACCTAGCTCTTTTTATTTTTCTCTTCTGGGTATTATTTTTAGAGCACTGTTTCAGTACTTTGAGATATGCTACACGTATATATTTAAAGACACAGATATTTATCGGTATGGAAATGTTATTCTATTCTATTCTGTAATATGAAAGATCCAGATGTCCTCTTAGAGCTGTATTAAAATATTAATATATCTGAGTCTGTTTCACTTACAGCAGTGGGAACCTGACAGAAATGGATCATTCCTAACTGGGTTACTGTCAGCTTATCTTTGGGGGCTATTATGAAACCAAACCATGTGTGATTCCAAGGCTAAAAATGTGAGGTATGTGTCTTTAACTACTTTAAACAGTTAGGATTTGCTAGGTATTTCTTCTTTGTTACATCCAATGACAAACACTCTTGGAAGCTTGCATGTCTCGCACAAAATATGAGTTAATTTTTTGGTGTTGTTTTTGTTTGTGCACCAGTACTCGAACTGTCTGTCCAGAAGCTGGCCAACTTCCTATCGACATTTATGACTGATGCACACTGCTAAAAAAAAAAAATCTGTTGTGCTATGGAGCTTTTTATTGTTGAAGGAAATTTATACTGTAAATATATAGAAGAGAGCTGACACATTATGCAGGATTCGTGTTTTTGTGTCAGTGGAGATTATAATAAGTTTTTTACCCTAATTTTGATCCTTAGGGTGAAACAACAAGGTTTTGCAAGGTAGGAAAAATGCTACTAAAGCATGCTAAGCTG
>JAODLC010000113.1:10900097-10917188 GCA_026781145.1 Hippopotamyrus pictus
TAGATAGATAGATAGATAGATAGATAGATAGATAGATAGATAGATAGATAGATAGATAGATAGATAGATAGATAATGAATTATTCACATGAATGACTGGTTCTGCACTGAACATCTGCTTGCTTATTTATCATTGCTTCCCGTTCAATATAGCAGTGAAGAGCATTAATTACAAGTCAACAATAACTCAGAAATTGAACAATAAAGCTGACAATAAACGCTGAAATGCTTAGTATCGTTTTGCTGTACGATGAAACAGTCTTCAATACTTCAATACTAGTAACAAGCCTTCAGCACCTTCAGTGTTACATCGATTATCATTCGTGGCACACATGCAGCAGAAGAGACCTGGATTGTGAAAGTATTAGTCTTCGGAGCAGTGTAGCTGAGCACTGGTGCGTCTAACTTTGGAATACTCACTCAGAGCTCCTTGGGATCTAGCTGAGAGACTGTTCCCTGGAGTAGGATATCTATGATTTAACATTCATACCTTCTCAAAGATGTGTAGTCAAAAAGCACACCTCACAGTCTGAGATTAATATACTCTATGAAACGAAAGTAGAGTATGGAACACAAGACACTTACCCAAGGGTAGTCATAGTAACAATGGTGTACCAGAATGACGCAGGGATGCTGGTGAAGTTAGTGCCCTTGGTTCCCTTTTCGGCATAGTACATGACAGTGGCAAAGATGATGATGGCCATAGTAAGTGAGAAGAGCAGGAAGCCAAGCTCGGAGGCGCAGCTTTTCAGCGTGTAGCCTAGGATACGGAGCCCCTGGGAATGGCGGGAGAACTTGAAGATACGGAAGACACGGAAAACGCGCAAGGTGACGAAGGCTCCGCTCACATCCTCGTTTTCTGGCATTACCAGGCCGATGTAATAGGGCATGATAGCCACCACGTCGATCACGCTCATCACTGAGCGCATGAACTTGCAGCGACTGGGCGCAGCAAAGAGCCTCATCAGGTACTCAAAGGTGAAGATGAGTACACAGGCGGTGTCCATGCAGAAGAAGGCTAGTGAGTACTTTTCCCCACAGGGGAGGTCCTTAACACTCCCCTTAGGTGGCCGGCAGGGTACAGTTTCCACCACATTGGCAATGACCGAAACAGCAATGAAGAAGCCAGTGACATAGTAGAAGACTAGGGCCATGGTGCTGGTGTGTGGGTTTTCAAAGGCCCTCCACAACCTCTCACGTGAAGTACTGTCAGGGGGCAGAGGGATGTCAGTGGCCATTTCAGCCTCTGTATCTTCAGCTAGCCGCTCTTGGTTCTCCTTCTTGCGGTCGCGGTACTCCTCCATGCAGCAGTCACCAATGATCTCAGGTACAATGCCGTAGAAAGCCAGTTCCTCATCGAAGGCCTGTATGCACTCATGCCTAGGGTAATGAAGCTTGCCCGTTCGGTAAAAGTTGAGTATGTGGCGGAACATCTCAGGGTCTCTATCGAAGAAGTACTCTTGGGTGTCCTCATTGTAAAAGAACTCCTTTTCTGAGCTGCCCAGCAGCGTGTCGGGGTAACGATCCAAGGTGTTCTTCCAGGTCTGGAAACGCAGCCCGCTTACATTCACAAACAAGATCTCGTCGTTGCGGCTCTTCTTGTCCAGAGGCGGCTTGGGCATTGATTTCTTAGCCAATGGGAGCCAGCCCACGGCAGCCGCCCGAGCGAAGGGGAGCCAAGTCGCCACGCCGGCCGCCATATCTGCTTCAGTGGCTCACCTTGTGACGGGAACCGCGGAGGCGTTTAATGACGGAGTATCTGACGAGTTAAGGCCGGACCTTTTCGAAACAAAAGGAAAAGAGCCAGCCTTTGGGATCTGGTCATTCGAACAGCAGGAGACCAGCGGCAGGTCTGGCTTGGCGACTTATACCCCTCTCTGTGTTTCTCAATGACACGAGGATTTAAAGCGCGTGGAGGGTCTGTGGAACTTTATTGTGACCATTGGTCTATAATCACGTTGTCAGAGCATTAGCTAGAGGCCTCTAGACACTAACTATTGAAAAAAAATGTCGCACTTGATCTGCAATAATGTATGGCTTATGCAAAATGCATTGAAAGGCTTCCAACAGTGTTTTGGGTCTCTTGGTTGACGCTTGATGTTGATGCAGGGCCGTGACGTTTCAGATTCACATGAAAACGTGATGGTGGGTTCCGAAGTTGCAAGGCAGACAATTTCCCCTCGTCATTCTCCACGGTCATGTAGCTCTTCAGGTTTGATTATACAGTCCCGCTGTCTCTCCCCTCTAGCATGTGTTCAGCTTTCCTGCTGTCTAAAAGATTTTGTAAATTGAGAACGTTGTCGTTTAGACATCGCTATTCCTTGTATGGCTGTCCTTCTATGTACCTGTCAAGACACACAACACAGGCAGCTTAGAGACTGTGCAGCACAGGCCGGTGAGGGCTTGATGGAGACGCTCTAACTGTTTTCATCAAAGTCTGTTTAAAATGTGGAGCCTCAAAGTACAAACATTGACGGCCCCTCTTGCGAATAAAAGAGCAAGACGTACTTACACTAAAATAGCCACATTCATTTCTGAAAAAGTTTAAGGCTGTTGTGCTAAAAATATAACACAGACAGTACTACATTTCATTTAACAAAATCACCTAAAAAAAAAAAAAAAAAACTTCAAACCACTTTTTAATTCAATAATTTGTGTTCAAAATCTAGACTGGTAATAAAAAAGTAAAATATGACTGGTAGCTATCTCTAGCCTGTAATGTCTCAATGGCCACAGCGCAGATATGAACTATGGTAGGTTTCATGGGAGCTGTTCCTCTGCAATTGGAGTCATACGTTACAGTTAAAGAACAGCCAAACAAATAAACGGTAGCACACAATACAGAAAATACTGTAAAAATATTTCAGAAGAAATAAATTACTTTAATTTCAAAAGGCAGGAATGTCGTGTTTTTCTGTCTTGTTCGATAAAACAAGATAATACATAGCAAATGCTAGTGTTCCTCTGGGTGTCCCTGTTGCACATGCCAAAGTAAACAAGGGAAACAGTGGAAAGGAATACAGGCACATCTCCCCGAGCACGCTCTACAGTCAGGACCCTAAGCATATCTGACAAAGAGATGACCCAACCCAGTTATCTTCTTACTGCCTTGCACTCCAGCCTAAATAAAATATCAATGCGACAACAGGCAACACTACCAGGGAATTTCCAATTTCCAAGACACAGCCAACTCAATAAAAAATCAGCAGTTCGGAAATTGAAAACCAACTTTAATACTAGTGTGACTCCAATGGGTTCCTGAGTGTAGCTGCAGTCCCACTTTAACCACATATCCTTGTCAAGACTAGTAGACTCAACCAAAAAGAAACTTCCTGCTCATGCAAGGAATTAAAAAATAATTACAATTTTGTTCTGAAAGTGCATCCAAAGCCTCCATGTTTTTAAGCATGCACTGTCTGTCAAACCATAATATTTCAAATTTACACTTCCTGTTTCCATGTACAGCATGAGTGCTGATATATAAGCATGAATAACACATTTATACCCATATATGCCCATTTAGTATATGTAGGTTTCTTGCTCCTGGAATCACTTATTAAAGATTATAGTTACCTTATAATATGTCTGGATCTGGAGCCGACTGGTCTGGAAGAATCCAGTTTGTCAGAACAGAGGAGGAAGAAAATGTGAAAGCAAAATGCACAGCGAAGAAGGAGCGCTGCTGCAGCAATCGGACCACATCCTACACAGAAAGTATACGAGTAACTGCTACAGTCTGCTCCAGCTTTTACATTCGCTCTGCTTCTCCTCTGTGCAGGGT
The DNA here is from genome assembly GCA_026781145.1 of Hippopotamyrus pictus. Classification (NCBI taxonomy): domain Eukaryota; kingdom Metazoa; phylum Chordata; class Actinopteri; order Osteoglossiformes; family Mormyridae; genus Hippopotamyrus; species Hippopotamyrus pictus. The sequence continues at coordinate 10,903,878 of JAODLC010000113.1, forward strand.
TTGCATGGCCTTTTCCACTCTGCCTCTCATTCGCTTGCTCGCCCCCCCTCCTTATTTCTTAGTGCTCTCTCTCTCTCTCTCTCTCTCTCTCTCTCTCTCTCTCTCTCTCTCTCTCTCCTCACAATGTTTGGCACATAATGGCACTCGGGCAAATCTGAACATAGGAGGAGGGACTAGGAGAGGAGTGGATGAAGTCGGTGTCGGATAAGTTTAGGAAGCGCGTTTGTGATGTTGTGAGTTTATTGTAGTGAATCACGCCCAGTCTGAGCGAAAATGTCTGAGTGATATAAACATTCACAAACTCGAAGGAAAATTCCTTTCTTTAACTTGTATATGACGAGAAGCATTTCTTTCTCATATTTTGCCGATATTAAACCACTGCTGAAACTAACTATGACACTGTTACTTCAAAATCAGTTAAGACCCAAGATAACGATTTGGATTTAGATGATAAAAAACAGTGTCCATAGTCTCTTTTTTGAAATGAAACTTAAAGAGAACAGAAACAGAAAAATACAGTATTTACCCACCACCTGAATGATTAATGTAAATTAAATCTTCTTTCCGCAGCCTGACACTGTTGACATGACATTTCCTTGACAAAGATGTAAGAATAGAAAGTGTTGATTGTCATGATATACTGTAGGTAGTCAGCACACTGAAATTTCCATGCCATACCTCATCTTGCTGTCTTTGAAACTCACACATGGTAGTGGCATTACATTTACCGTGATGCTACTCAGAAACAATAATGTACATTTTATACCTAACAAACTTACAGAATTATCAGTTACCAAAATTTCACCAGAACAATACAGTGTATATGTTAACATTCACATTTACACAATTTGAAAGGTATTAGTGGTTCCAGGTTCTATTTTCAAGTTTTTTCCTCAACATAATGCATAGTATTGATTTTTGTACTGAAATGTTAAGACAAACTGCAAGTCAAAAGGCATCTGGGAAGTTGTAACTGATAACAGAGACACTTCAACAATATCACAGCTGATCCATCATGGGAGCATCTATTGATTTTTGCTGGCATAGTTGACCTTAACTTTACTTCAGAATACCAAATATGGAGAAAAACCTAGTAAGTGGAAAGATGACAGTGTGTGTGTGTCTGTGTATGTGTGTGTGTGGGGTCCTGGTATACCTTACCTTGTGGGGACCAAATGTCCCCACAATGTGATTTTTTTTACCTTATTTTTATAAAAATCAATGACTGCAATGAAATAACAAAAAATGCAAAAACTCTTGTATTTTGTTTGGTTACTTATGGTTATGCTTAGGGCAGGATTGGGGTTACGGTTGTCATAGTTAGCATTAGCATTTTTCCCATAGAAATGAATGAGCGGTACCCAAAAATATGTGATTACACGACTGTGCGTGTGTGTGTGTGTGTGTGTGTGTGTTGGGAGGGGGGGGGGTTTAGCTGGCTTTCAGAGGTAGACACTGAAATCGATGTGTACATTCCACAGGTAATCCATGTTTAAATAAAAAGAAAATAGACATAAAACACACCAGCTGCCTTTTATAAATCTCTGAGGATTTTTGGAGGCCTGAAACGTCCCTAAGTGCCCCTGTTTTATTATTCCACAGTTCATTTTACTATTGAGGATCAAAATATTATATACTTTACACTCATAATTACTGTACATCTGTCAGATTACATAATTAATTCTGGAGACCTTTGAATGACAACTTATTATCTTCTAAAGAAATATTCTCAATATATAAGTGAAAATGGCAATGGTATATTCAGTGTAGTACTCTGAGAAGATGACTGGTTAGTTTCAGCAACTACATTCACAATAATGTAGTGCTGCTTAAAATAAAATATTATATACACATGGAAGTCAGATTTAAAAGCGGATTCATAAATTAAATACTTCAAGCAATTAAGAGATGAAACTAAAAAAAAAATATCAAGAATATAAAAATTAAATGGGCGTTAATTATACTCATGACAGATTGTTGTATAAGGTAGACTGAATAATTTGCAATATAACAAAGCACAACCGAAAAGGATACATTTTATGGGCTTCTTGCGGAGTGCATGAAGTTTATCAATTATTTAAAGACTTCCGAGAGATTCTCCACAGTCAATGCAATGGGGTAGAAAAAAAACAGAGAAAAGTGAGGGACATAAAAACGAGATCAAAAGAGAGCGAGAAACATAGACAGCTGAAGCCGCGGTCCACTTTCAGCAGCGCATAAACATTTCTGTGATTCTAAAGTTTTACTACGTGCAACTCACTGTTTAATTGCAGGCTACATGTGTCCTAAGGCCTTGTTAATTTGAATAATTTACACTGGGGTGGCATCTGTCTCAGACAGCATAAGTGGTACACTCTGGACAAGATGCCAGTCTATCGTAGGGCACCTACGCACACACACACGCACACACACATGCACACACACTCGCACACGCGCACGCGCACGCACACGCACACGCACACTCACACACACACGCACACTCACACACACACGCACACACACACTATGCATGATTTAGGGTTACCAATTAGCCTAGCAGAACATGTAAACTCCATACAGAGGAGAGGCAGCATTTCAACCCCAACACTGGAGGTGTCAATTCTACCCACTGAACCATCATGTCACCCACAAACAGCTGTAAATATGTGTGTGTGTGCGTGTGTGTATGGTCATGGCCAGTTAGCACAGTTAACAGTCTGCTCCTACAAACAAGACAGTGACTACAACTGAATATATTAGCACACAGACGGGGTCAAGATCTTCACTTACTGCTTTACTAAGCATTACAATGGCTAATATTTGTGATCTAAGCGATTTAGAATGTGGCGTGATAGCTGGTGCCAGATGTGCTTCCTGCATCTCAGGAACAGCCACTTTCCTGGGATTTTCACACACTACAGTGTCTGCAGTTCACAGAGAATGGTGCGATAAACAAAAACCATCCAGTCAGCGACAGTTCTGCGGGCAAAAGTACCTTGTTAATGAGAGAGGTCCGGGGAGGATGGCCGTAATTGTTAAGGCTAACACGAGGGCCACAGGTGCAAAGATATCAGCTCAGTAGTGTGTAGAAAGGTTTGTCTTACCCTCAAAGCAATTCTGTAGGCAAAATCAGGTCCAAATACATTAACGACAGTGTTCAGGATAAGAAGGTAATATCCTCTGACTGCTTTCACAGAAAACCACACACTAACTTGCCAAATATGTCATCTGGTGGCAACTGCGCTGTCCTCTGCCTCTTATTATTTTCAAAATAAAGACAAACAGCGGCCAGTGGTGTTTGCCTGAGGACTCTGTGCATATACTCAGGAGGGAGCTAGTTCAAATCCTGCAGAATCCTGCAGAGTCGTCTCACCTCAAGCAAGACACTTATTCCCCATTTTCCAGGGATTGCCTGACCCTGCTTTCTCAATTGCACATTGCTTTGATGGAAGGCATTTGCTAAAAACTGTAGCTGTAAACAAAATACAAACATGAATTCACAATACCAGTTAAAGGGGGAAAGTGATGATGTAGCCGTTTTACCTGGGATACACCAAACCTGCCTTTTGTACAGAGTGGCCTAAGTTGAATCTACTCTTTATTCTATCCACTCTATTGAATTTGCTCTCTATCTATTGTTTACCTTTTTTGTTTTTGTTTTGCTGTTTTTTTCTGGTTTTTTTCTGTCATTCAGTATAAACTGGGATGTAATTCAACTGAAATTTATGATGATATGGGGAGTGAATAATGCATCTTCATAAACGAGAAGGAAACTCCCATTTATCTTCATAATATGCTTTTACTTACTGGCACATAAACGTGATAACAAATTGCACGAATCCAGAAAGATGGAGCACACACTCAAGATGCATGGTTGCACCTTAAAACACAACTAGGTAAAGTGTGAATGATGTCCCTCCATCAGTCACTTTAGACATGGCATGGTTGTGAGTGCATGTTATAATGATGCAGTGCATTGGAATATCAAGTAAGGTCTGGTCTCCTCTCTCTGACGTAATAAATGAAATAGCAGATATCGCTCATGCTGACTAGCACACATATTTGCCTCTAGGCTGACGTAGACTTGGTTTCATGTTTAATTCATCCATGTTTTTTTTTCTTTTTCTTCTATTCAGAGGTTTATGCTGGGCTGTAGTAAGATGTGTCCGTCTACATCCTCACCCACTGTCCTTTGTCAAATATATCAATAAAGCATCAGGCTATTCATGGGCATGTCAGCATCTGTAGCAGGACTCGAGGGAATGGACAAATTTAACGTTTAATGAGGGGACAAAATTCACCTGAAGTTAATAATGGTGCTGGATATTTGTTATATAATACAGCCATACATAGGACTCTTTAAAAAAAATTCATAAAATATTTTTAGAATCATAATTAGGTTCATTACACAGGCATGATATTTCAAAAAGGCAATTACAGAACAATTTGACTTTAATTAAAATTTAGAGCATAACAAAACAGCAATAATACTACAGGTAAACTAAAACACAATTTCAATTTTTGTTTTTCTGCTCGAATATCAACGTTTACAGACGTTCCTCTGCAGATGAGCAGATCTGGCCAATAGTCACATGTGTTTTTTTTATCGTCAAGGCTCCCCATGTGACACACCTCATGTCATGGAGTGACATAGATCCTGCTATGGCAGAAAAATGGCAGTGATGCTGGGCATTAAGCAGACTAATCCAGCACGGGTCACCTTTTGGGGCAACGGAAACTGTGTGGTCACACTTAAAGCAATCATGCTTTGGTTCAGCGTCACGGGCTCCTTGCTCAGCCGACAGGCCCGCCTCCATCTTCATCTCCTTCAGAAAACTGACATATTGTCATCCTCTGTATCTGCCAAATATAAACTTGGAGGTTTCAGGCCCTAATTTCACATACACTACCTCATTGATGACGATGGCGATACAAACATATCATATGCAGTGCACGACAGTCTAAAAGAGGCTTTTAAATGTACGAGAACATGATGTGATTTGCAAAGTCGCCAAATCTACTATGTGGGTATTTAACCTGAGAGGTCTCAACGAAGTAGTCAAGTGGCAACAATTTGCCATCCCTGCACCAGAAGGTATGCAGAGCATGCTAGCAGACATGACACTCTTCTTGCCATTCCCCATTAGAAAGACGAATGTTGCAAAATAAAATTAGGTGTTGACTCTGCTGACCTGCACACTTTCAAAACCCCATGGGGAACATACCAATTCTGCCATCTCTACTCCAGCATCACAAGGGTAAGCGGTTTCAGTAAATCATCTCAGATAAGCTTTGGTCACATTTGCGGAGTGTGTGTATTTGCAAGGACATGATAATGATTGGTATGACTATAAAAGTTAATGACAAAGCCAATCATCTCAATGTCAACTGGTCAAAGATTGCCTGTATAGTGGATGTGGTGGAAAATATGACCCATATTACTTTTGATCATCACACTTCTTCCCACTGAGAGAACGCGGCTTCAGTGGTTCTTAGGCAAACTTTCATTCTCAGCCCAAAACATATCAGATATAGCAACACTCACTACTCCCCGTAGATTGCTGCTTCAGAAACACATGGTGCCACAATAGCAGCTAACACAGCATCCGGCCTTGGAGAAGCTAAAAGCTGTTCATTGCACCAGATCCCCACAGCAGATTGTCATACAAACAGATGCACCCATAAACACATCCACAGCTTTCCTAGGAACAGGCTCAATGGATTGAATGCGCACTCTGAGTATCGTCTGTGGAGCAATACTGTGTTCAGAGAACTCCTCACCAGCAGGTGTATAATGCAAGATAGAGTCAGGTCTGGCCACAGGCCCCTGGAGACCATCCTGACCAAACCAATGAGCAAGGTTTTAGCTTGACTCCAGAAGATGTTGCTGCTGTTCCAGACATACAATTCAACCACTGTCTACGCAGTCAGGAATGCAGAGTTGGGTAATTCAGATCCAGAAAGTAAAAGTCCAGAACAAGATTTTGTTTCAACCAACCAGTTGAGTATAAGGAGTCAAGTCGCAGAGTACTCAATTGGCGGGTTGAAACAAAATGGTTGGTATACTGAAAAGACCCCATTCAGCTCATTGGGACATGTGAAGGGAGAAACGTAAAAGCCAGGTCTTAATACGAGTAAAACATGAGCACATGTAGGTAAAATGTATAAGCCTTGTTAGGTGTGCTTATTTACCAAACACAAGGAGCCATGACTTCAAACATTGGGTGTTTCTCAATGGCACGAATGCAAATATCATACCTATGTTCTTCGCAAGAGTGGTCTTGCTAACTTGCCTCCCAAGAATGAACTTACAAAGCAAAGAATGTCATTGGTGAGGATCTAGCCGATGCATTCCTGATATTTGGAACGGGACAAGAACGGTATCCAGGGATTTTTACCATCCTCTGTACTTTTGTTCTTCGTATTGTAACTGGTCTTTGGCGATGGAAGATGACGCCAAACGGGAATGTGAGAACATGAGTACAGTCAAGTACGCATATTGATAAAGACTCAATGTGCCCTTGGTACCAAAATGGCCAACACATTGGCATGAAGGCTACTCTTTCAGGCAGATACCAGAAACCGATGGTGAAGAAATATCATTCACTTAGCTTTACAGTGCTGTAAAGCTTTACAGTAAAGCTTTACAGTGCTGGAACACTGTCCTTACAACTGCGTCACTGCCGACAGGCCATGCACTCCACTCCGCCCTGCAAATGAGCAGTTCAGCTCTCTGTCCCCCCAGATTTTGGTGAAAATCCCCACAGGAGACATCTCCTGCAAGAACGTCTTATCCCTTTCGTTTTTTAAAGGCAGCAAGTAAGTGTACATGAAAGTAACAAGAGGACAGCAGCCATCCACAGTGCCTGAGGTCCATGATGAGCCGAAAGATTATGCTATCACAGTGGCCAGTTATCAAAGGAGCATTCTATCTGAGCATCGACAGGGCAGTTCATCACAGAAACAGGAAAGTAGTCTCGTCTGTCACAATCACAGAGTGAAACGCTTCCCGATATCCCATTTTGACTGTGTTTTTGGTATACCTTTCTCTTGCTTCTTTTTTGAAATGTTCATTCATGAAGAACATTAAAATATATTTAAAGCAAGTTTGTTTTACATGCATTTAATAGAATGGATTGTTAACTCATCATACATAGATTGTGAAAACTGAAAAATAAATATTTATGATTGAATGGAGGAGCTGGGTTGTGGATGTGGCACCCATCCACTCTCTGGATCTGTTTGTCCTGTTTGGAGGGGGTCTGAGGGGCCATCACAGCGCCATCATAGGGCACACACATTACAGGGCCATCACAGAGCACACACATCACAGGGTCATTACAGGGCACACACACCACAGGGCCATCACAATGCACACACATCACAGGGCCATCACAGAGCACACACATCACAGGGCCATCACAGGGTACACACATCACAAGGCACACACATCACAGGGCCATCACAATGCACACACATCACAGGGCCATCACAGGGCACACACATCACAGGGCCATCACAATGCACACACATCACAGGGCACACACATCACAGGGCCATCACAATGCACACACATCACAGAGCACACACAGGGCAAACATATCACAGGGCGCACATCACAGGGCCATCACAGGGCGCACACATCACAGGGCCATCACAACGCACACACAGCACAGGGCACACACAGGGCACACATATCACATGGCCATTACAGGGCACACACATCACAAGGCCATCACAAGGCACACAGATCATAGGGCCATCACAGGACACACACATCACAGGGCCATCACAATGCACACACATCACAGGTGGAAGCTGCCATTTGCCTCTCTAGTCCATGCACTTTATACTGCATATTTTATTGATGGCTGAGCCCTCTGCTTTGCTCCCTGTTCACATATGACCCTGTGGCTATATACAGCTCTAATTCCATCATCAAGTTTGCTGATGATATCACCACTGTGGGTAGAGTGATGTCCAGACAAAAACTTCACCCCAATGTCAGCAAGACCAAGTGTCTTGTCATCTATTTCAGGAAGCATGAGGCAGGCTGTGGTCCCATTTACATCAGTATGGAAGCTTCGGGGAAGGTCAGCAGCTTTAAGTAAGTTTAAGTTCAAAGTCATAAACAGCCATGGTCACATGGTCACAACAATCAAGCAATCAAGAAGGCAAACCAACGTACGTACTTCCTCAGACACCTAAAGAAGGTCCTGATGTTTGACGTCACCAGCTTCTACAGATGCTTGACAGAATCCATCTTTGCAGCATGCATTAACATACCAATTTCAGCAGAATTTTCCTAGGTTTTGTATGAGCCCTTATAGTAAACTTTGGTATACTTTGCATTCTTCAGTAAGTTTTACAGCTTGTTCTTAAAAGCTTCACGGTGCAAATTATTGAAGCTTTCTTTGCTTCCCTTTCACAGTCTAAAGACATACGGTTAGGCTAACTGACGTCTCTGAATTGCTCATAAAGAATGATTGAGTGTGTGAGTGTACGTTCCCTGTGATGGACTGACATCATCCTCATAGTGTATCTCAGCCTTGTGGTATAGATGGTTTCAAGTGTAAGGGTTAAGTAGCTCCAATTAAAGTTTGGTTGGTACTAGCGGTTCTGTGGCTTGGGAAACAGGAGGGGAGAGAGATAGCCGGTCACGGAATGTTCCCTTCGCTTTTCTTTAGGCTTTGATGTTTTCTGCATAGATGGGAAGGCAACAGAGCCAGTCAGGTGTAGAAGATAATTGAAATGTAAGCAATATTAAGGTTCATGCACTGAAGTGACATTTCATATACAGGTTTATTGTCATATGTACTTAATGTGCTTACTGGTGTGTCTCCTCACTACTTACAATTAATAATGCAAAGAATAACGATGAGTAGCAGCATCAGACAATAATAACAGAAATGGCAATGCAGACAATAAATAACACACATAATATATAACACTAAATGACAAATGAGAAAAAATAGTACAGAAGTAGCAGGGAGATTTGCAGGTACAGACTGGTCCTTAGCGTTGTGGTCTGAGTGCCACTCTTTTGTGTCGTGCCAGGAGGGAAGGGAGCGAAAAGCAGGCGACTAGAGTCTGCAGAGATGCTGCCTGCCTTTCTGACTGCAGCATGCGTTGAAATGTTTTGGGGTGAAGGTAGATGTACTACGGGGACAGTGTTAGCAGACGTCATCGCCCTCTGCAGACGACTGAGGTCGGAGGTCGCCAGCTTATCCAGTGTCATGCCGCAATTTAAAATTGTCGGAATATATTCAGATATGTAATTGAAAATACATGGAACATCATATCCACCCTATACTGCTCATTTTTGGGAAGACAACAAGTGAAACATCGGTCCTACTACAACCTACAGTAGGATGACCCTTGCTTTCATAGGCATATATACTACATATAGCATGAAATTCCAAATGAAAGGTAACCTGGAGGTAAGCATTTCATCTGATTTAGAATTCATTGAGAATTGAAGTAAACAGAGAGCAGTAGCTAGATTACCATGATTACCATGCCCTCCAGTGCCAAGTTAATATATGGATAAGTAACCAGCACTTTGTCCTCCATGCCGTTATCTCCAGGAAATGGTTGGATCTGGTCCAAGACTGAACGAATAATGACTTTATCGTATTCGTCATCATAATCACATCAGACAGCATCTTTTTAAGTAAAGTGTTTAAAAGCAGTATGGTGTTTCTGCTGTTTCATGTAATGATGTAGTCTTTGACCTTGGGTGGGGGGAGGAACAGATGTATTCAAACAGGGGGTCATGTGATGTGCACCACCATTCTTAGAACTGCAATTTCACTAACTGGATCTAAAAGTCCAACTCACGTAGTTAGCAGAATACCTGAAATACAATACTTTTTCTTTAAGAGCGTTGTTCAGCTGGGGAAGAAAAAAAAAATTAAAAATCATTAACCTCCCAGAAATGCGGATCTTCTTGATTTTTCCAGGAACCTATTAGCATTTCTCATTTGAAATGTTTAAATCTCAGGAAGCAACCAAAATCAGTGCACATTTTTCAGTAGATATATGTATGCAATTATTCCTATGCAGGCATTTATCATGTCCCTGGAATAAAGCCAGATTACTTGCTAGTAAAGTGGAAGTGACTAGAATGAATTAGGCACCAGAGATATGGAAAGGAGAATGCAGAGTCCAGCTCTGGCATGAACTCGGATAAGCACAGGGAGACCTGGGCGCAGCTGCATTTTCATAATGGAAATTTGGGGCCTCCACACAGCTAATCAATGTCTTTGACAGGTGAGAACAACCATTAATCACCGACAGAGGATCCCCAATGCACTCTTCCACAATCTGGCTAACAACAATGAAAACGGTTTTGACAGAAATGTGGTTCCTAGAGAGACAGTCAAAACAGCTAGACGTTAACTATTGTCTATCGAATAATGGAATCATTGTTTTTATGTACTGGCATAGAGACTAAGCAAGAAGCATTGTTAACACAGGAAATATTAGATGGGACTTTAAATGTTTTCAGATTCCTGCTGGATTCAATATATGGACACAAATATACTGGATATTGGATATGATCATCAAAGTAGGATCCAGTAGAAGATACAGTTTCGTACCTTGATCAGCATTCTGCTTTAATTTTAGACAGCCTGGTATTCTGTAAATATCCCAGTATTAGTAATAGGTCTTAAGATGTTTGATCAAGACATTCAAAAAACATCTCAAAACCTATCCCTTCAGGTAACATCTCAACTGACCGCATCCTGTGACTGACCCTCACTCTCACACTGTCTCCACTGACTGTTCCATTGAAGTGATTTCACTTCTTCTTGTATTGCATACTTGATATTTTTACAGTTCTTGTTTTGCTAGAAGATGTTGTGTAGCTCTTGCTCCTATACTAGTTCACTGGAAGCTCAGCCTAGCCACACTTGTGTCTAGTCGATTCCTCAAAGCTCTATATTTGCAATGTAGTATTTACCGCACTTGTACGTCACTTTGGATAAAAGTGTCTGCTAAAGGAAAATAGATGTAAATATAAAATGCACCCTTACATTTATTAGATTCTCCTAGTAGATTTTCTTCCTACTGAATTCTTTTGCTGTTACTTATTTGTACAGCCCCTCTGACGTCAGGTTCTAACCATCGTCACTGTTCACCCATTAGAAGCTCAGTCTAGTAGTTTCTGATATATAACTGTAAAATATAAATGCAGTACAAAACACCTATCTTTGTTCCTCACCCCCAATTGTTTTACATCTTTCACGGATTCCTAGAGGTCCCCAGGATAACTGTTTTTCTAATGAGAAAACTACAAACGCAAAGCATATTTACAGTCACATATTTACAGCCCTCGTTAACTACCGGATTTGCAAAAACAAATTTGTATGGAAGTATAACCCCATTTCCATAAAAGCTGGGACGCTGTGCGAAATGTAAATAAAAACAGAATGCAATGATTTCCAAATCACATAAACCCATATATAATTGAAAATAAAACAAAGACAATCAACGTCAAATGTTGAAACTGAGAAAAAATTATTTTATGACAAATACATACTCAATTTCAATATTTCAAAAATTCAAAAAAAGTCGGGACAGGGGCGTGTTTACTACTGAGTTGCATCACCTCTTCTTTTAACAGCACTCTGTAAACGTTTGGGAGGTGAGCAGACCAGTTGCTGGAGTTTTGAAGGTGAAATGTTGTCCCGTTCTTCCCTGATATAGGATTTCAGCTGCTCCACAGTTCGGGGTCTCCTATGTTTTTGTTTTTTCTTTCGTTTTCCGGATGCATGATACCTTTCACAGTGGCTCGGAATCCTGTGAGTGTCTGGAGTGATTCTACTCCGTTGGGCCCTTGAGCAAGACCCTTAACCTGCAATTGCTTCGTCCTGGGTATGGCGTTAATCTACATCCAGCCCTATAAGGAGGTCCTCCAACTTACAGGGAAAATCTAGGGGTTGGTGACAGGACCGGGAAAAAAAAAACTTCACACTGTCCCATTCCATTTGAACTAGTGTGGTGCTGCGCTCGGGTCTTCTCCTGAGGTGGATTGTCATGGGGTTGGGGGGCAATGCGCTGTATGAGCAGGCAGTTGATGTTGCAGTCTTGATGCTGCAAATGTTTTCAGTGAGTGACAGGTCTGGACTGCAGGCAGGGCAGCCTGGGATCCAGATTGTTCTACTATGGAACCATGCTGCTGTAATATACACAGAATGTAGTTTGGCATTGTCTTGCTGAAATATACAAGGCCTTCATTGAAATAGACGTTGTCTGTATGGCAATATATGTTGCTCCAAAACCTGTATATATATCGTTCAGCATTAATGGTGCCCTCTCAGATGTGCAAGCTACCCAGGCCATGGGCATTAATGCACCCCCACACCATCACGGATGCCGGCTTTTCAACTGTCCCCTGATGACAAGCTGGACGGTCCCTCTCCTCTTTACCCTGGTGGACGCAGAGTCTATGATTTCCAAAAAGAATTTGAAATTCTGATTAATCGGACCACAGGACAGTTTTCCATTTTGCTTCAGTCCATCTTAAATGAGCAGAAATGAGAAGTTGGTGGCATTTCTGGACCATGTTTATATGGTTTCTTCTTTGCATTGGTGGACTGTGTTCACAGACTATGGTTTTTGGGAGGGTTCCTGAGCTTATGCACTGATTTCTTCTACAGGATCATGTCTGTTTTTCATACCTCCACTCCACCCTGCACCAGATTCTCTGAATCTTTTAATGATGTTACGTGCTGTAGATGATGAAATTCCCAAATTCTTTTCAAAATTACATTGAGGAACATTATTCTTACTGACCTGTTGCCAATTAATCTAATTAGTTGTGAGATATTCTTTTTTTATATATATATATTCCCTCCACCCCCCCCCCTCTCTTCGGAGGACTACTTTATTTGTATTTATTTATTTTCATTTATTTATTTATTTATTTTTATTTGCTTCCTCAAGAGAAGGAGAGGGAGAGAGAGAGGGGGGAAACACAGAAGAAGGGGGAAAGAGAGAGAGGGAGAGAGAGGGAAAAAAAAGAGAGAGACAAAGAGAAAAGAAAGAAATAAAACAGATAATTTTGTCAGGGTCAGCCCCTGTTGTCTCACTGTGTCCCTTCCCCGTTTGGCCAGCAGGCGTTGCTGGTCATCCCGTCCTTTCATGTGTGTCTTTGAGTTTCTCCAGTTCTCTGTTGGCTTCATGGCTCAACACCTTGAGCGTCCAGTTGTCTGTGAACCCTTCTGTCCTGTGTTTGATTCCCTGTCCTTCTGTATTTTTGATCCTTAGTGTTTTATTTGAGTTTCTCTGAGTTTTGTGTCTGATTTTGTATTTGGTTTCTGTTTT
>JAODLC010000113.1:10919294-10929813 GCA_026781145.1 Hippopotamyrus pictus
CAGGTCTATAAGATTCTAACGGGTCTGGATGCTGTTCAGCCAAATGGCTATTTCAATATTAGTCTAAATACTAGAACGTGGCCGTAAGTGGAAATTAGCGGGAGAACATTTTAAAACAAATTTGAGGAAGCACTTCTTTACACAGCGTGTGATTAGAGTATGGAATAGTCTTCCTGCTAGTGTAGCGGGAGCTAAAACCCTGGGTTCCTTTAAATCAGAGCTAGATAATATTTTAACAGCTCTGAGCTATTAGTTAAGTTCTCCCCAAATGAGCTTGATGGGCCGAATGGCCTCTTCTCATTTGTAAATTTCTTATGTTCTTATGTTCTAACATCGCCTCTTTGCATGTTATCACTATAGTTAGTATTCATTTTGCAGCAATCCTGTTTCCCTGCATGACTTTCACCTGATCTTTCAGTTTTCTTGTTCTTTGTCTTGTTTTTTTGTTTCTCTCACTGTATTTCTCTCACCAGCAGGGGTGGATCTAAGTCAGGGATGGGCAATCTTATCCAGGAGGGGCTGCTAGGTATGCGGGTTTTCACTGCAACTGCCTATTAGATTACTAACTAGAGGACTGATTGGCTGAAGAGTCCTCACATCTGTGTTTGAACAGCTGACCTAAAGGTTATCCCAAAAGCCTGCATACACACCGGCCCTTTGCGGATAGGATGGGCCACCTGTATTAAATATGTGAAACCACAGAAGAGACTCAGTGCTGTGTGGCTCCACCATAAAGTTAACTGGCTCCTGAAGGGCAACCCAAACATTTTCTACAGGTGCTCACTGGACCTGACCTCAGGCTTTGATGATTCTGTTTAGGATTATGATTTTCGTTTAGTTTTTTGTGTTTCCCTTGCCTGATTTTCAACATAGTGGCTGTGTTTTTTCAAACTACGATTTTTGGGCTACACTTCTTGGAAATATACCTTGTCATTACTGCTGTTGGATCCTCTCTTTCATCAGTACTTTACAAGAGGCACATGACAGTGGCTCAGAAAATGGAGAGCAAGATGGGATATGTGAATATTACTCAATTTCCCCATGGGAAACAGGAATCAGAGTTCCAGGACTAACACAAAAATAAGTACACAGGAAAAGCTGCTATTTTGGTTGGGTCAGACGAAAATCAACCCGGGACATGCATCACAGGGACAAAAAACCCAACGGGTACTTTGCTGCCACAGATCTCATCAGGTGTCTATGGGCAAGGTACTGTAACCCAATCATTTATATAAAGATGTCTTTCGCTTAACATCCAAAGTTTAATTTACATTGCAGAATTTAGGGGTCAAAAATAGAAAGATCACTGAAAACTGTATCCAAATGAGAGACATCGTAATTGGTGTTACCAATGCCTGCTTAGCATCAAAAAAAATTCTATTATCAATAAAGTTCCAGGTATCTGACTAATGCTGCCAATGACATAACACAAAATTTACAGTCCAAAGATACATTGGATTGGTAGATATAATTGGAACATTCAGTGAGTAATCAACATCTTTTACCCAATAGTGTATAATAAAGTTTATATATAGGGAGGACCCCACGACAACATGGGGAAGACATGCAAACTCCACACACGTAACCCAGACAGGGTTTCGAACCCGGGTCCCAGAGGTGTGAAGCAACAGTGCTAAACACTGCACCACCCACTGAATAACAAAATTTATTAGTTATTTGTTTAAACTGCAACTGATGTATCTGTATTTATACATATTTTCACTGGTTTCTGCTCTATGCATACCGAAATATATTTCTGACCATGAAAGGGGTCTTGTTGGTCTCGATATGGGCATCCATTCTCCAGCCATGATATTTGGGCCAAATGTGTCTGTTTCTGGGATTACATAGATTATGACATCAGTCAAGGAAAAAATATAACATTTATATACTTCCTATGGCATCGAATTCTGACATCACATAGAGCCTTGTTTGCATTAATTGTTTAGTAGACGCATAATTCCAAATATTTCTTTGGTTTGCTATTCAAAATGTAAAATTGTGGTTTAAAAATAAATGTAGCTGGAATCCATTAAGTTCAGTGTATGCATGGTCAATGAATAAGCTTTCCTGGTCTCTCCATCATTGTGCTTTTCATACAATTGTGCACTGTAACATTTGGGATACCAGGCTGGACTTCATGAACTGATTCACTGACATATAATTAATGAATAAAACTCAGTCATCAACAAATAGCAAACCACCCTTATAAATCACACAAGAAAGAGCCATTAAAATGCCTAATATGACAATATGCATTAGTGGTGGTTCTCGTGGCCCGGAACAAGCCTTGATTAACAGCTAATGAGCTGAGAACTTTGCTCTGCAGAGCAGCATCAGACCCGAGACTCTACCCCTGACTCTACCTCATGAATTTTTTCCCGATTCATTAGATCTGTACCTCAGGCTGTACCTCTGACTCATTAGGTCCCTTCCTCTGGCTTTATCTCTGACTTTCTGCTTAAGCAGCTCGCCTCTCCAGAGAACACAGGTGTTAATCAGAGTGCAGACATTCCTTTCATTTGTATTTCATTAAGTCATCAACATGGCTACTGTGTGCAACTGCTATCCAGGCCCAAAATGAGCTTTAATTTAAGTTATCAGCAGGCACTAGACCGTACTCATCTGGGACAGCAGTGTCTAACAGTCTGAGTTAGGGCTCCGTGCTTGTGTGTGGGAGGTTGTGGATTCATATCCCTTATGGCCCTAACCCCAACTACTCCAAGGTCACTGGATGCTGGTATTGTGATACTTTTATGTTTTTATAACATTTTGATCTGCTGATGAGCAAAATATAGGGGAAAAATCATCTGGTTGAAATAATTAAGCACATGAATAAGAAAGTTAGGTTTACCAATACTTTACTAAACAAGATGATCGAGAAGGTATACTTCAGCACAGAGAAAAACAACGAGACAGTAGTGGGACATACGGTAATCAAATATGTACAAGTACAGTATAACATAATACTTATTAAGGGTGAAACCTTATATTAATAGGAGGGAGTTTTGCTTCTAATATTTAAATGGCATATTACTTTATATTATTTATCCATGAGTCACATGCTATTTTGCAAAAATATAAAGTCACCAATAAAAAAGAACATTATAATTTAGTTTTATTTTTCAGATATTGGGGTTCAAATCAGGCCCAGTATTATGAACCAAACCAAAAAAAAAAAATACATTAAAGCCGAAACTTCTGATTCAATGAGCTCGATAATATGCTAGAACAGTCTTTCCCAACCCGGTCCTCGGGGAGCCCTAGACAGTCCACGTTTTTGCTCCCTCCCAGTTCCCTGGCAGACTGTCCACATTTCAGGGAGGGAAAAAAAACATGGACTGTCTGGGGCTCCCTGAGGACCGGGTTGGGAAACACTATGCTAGAAGATACCATTCAGGGCAACAAAAAAGCATAGCTTTAATTAATTACTGATTAACTGCATCAATACCTGTGTTATTTAACTTCCTGATCTTCCTGAAGGTGGAGGAGATGAATATTGTAATACAAGTTTATTCTTAAGACACAAATTGTGCAGGCATTAATATTTCATTGATATGCACTCCCTCACATGAGATAATCAATATCTTCAATCTCGCATCCTAAGCAATGCAGCATTGTACAGGTCAATCACCAGCAATGGACAAGCTGAGAAGCACAGAGTCAGTGTTTTCCTCTCCACGGCACTCACATAGAAGCGACCTGCCTGTCCAACAGGAAAGCCTTGTGAGTATCACCGCTCCTACAGTAATTATGTTACTATGAAAAGTCACCTGACATGTGCCTTTGGGGTCAATGTGACCCCAGGGTAGGCATGAGGGTTACGGTCTTTCACGATGGGAAACTCCACCCCAATCGAGAGTCTTCGTTCCACTCACTAGACCATGCATATCTCCTGCCCAAACTCAGGCTCCTTCCACATCAGAGAAGTATTGTTCCACATTCCCAAACTCTGGGTCCTCCCTGCTTATGTCCAAATAGCTCTGCACCTGACCTCAATCCTTCACCTTGCCACAACGTAGCTCCTGGTAGATGCTTCAAGCTGTACCTGGGTGGTTACTGGGTGGCCTCTGCCTCTTACAGTCCCTGACTCTGCATTTATGAAACACCTAAATTAGCATTTTCACTAACCGAAAGAAATCCGAAGAGGATTTTCGCTTTTACGAAAAATGAAGAAGAGTAGCATTTAGTATTTGTTCATCAGCAAGCCAAGTATAGATGTGCCACATATACTGACTTTCGGTCAGTAGTGGACCACATATATAATTCTGGTCCAATGATATTATAGTGGAGCTGAAAATTCCTATCACCTAGCGATGTCATAGCCGCCATAATATCATAGCGCTGGTTTATGTATTTATTATTCTGTATTTTGTATTGTTACAGTACTTAGCCTTATATAGCCTAGGTGCATAGTAGGCTGTACCATCTAGGTTACTGTAAGTACACTCTGTGTTGCTCACACAATGAAGAAATTGCCTAACAATGGATTTCTTAGAACATATCCCTGTCAGTCAGCAACACATAACTGTATTGATTCTAGTAAGTGAAACTACACTATACACACATTATTTTTACTTTATACTGTACAGGCTGTGTATTTATTGTATCATTCTCGCTGTTACCATATGTTTGTTACAGTATTTTAGGGTTTGTGTGTTATTTGTAATGATTTGGTAGGTTATCTTTTTCAGTCTGGGAATGCTCAGCAATTTTTCCCACATAAATTAACGGTACTTGCTTCTTCAGTTTACGCCATTTCAGCCTGTGAAAGGTTTCATAGGAACGCTCAACTTTTGGATAGCAGGGAAACATGTGCATGCCAGTGGGTAAAACTCCCAGGTCTTTCTCCAAGGGTGGGTCCCAGCAAGCCTATTATGGGCAGGGCACTTTTCATGACTTATATACTGCTCTTAGTTTTATCATAAGACAGCTCTGTGTGTCATTAAAGCATGCAGACTTCACCACACTAGGGTCACAATCATTGAAGGGGACCGTTAAACCCAATGATCGATTCATTTTTCATTATTGTTCTGAGTAAATTCTTTAGGACTTTTTAAATGTTATTATCTCCCATAACTGAAGAATTACACGTTAATAGCATCTCTGCCCAGGCTCTCCCGGTGTTTCAGGCTCCAGCTGCTAGACACTAATGCAAAGGCAGACATCGATTTCTATGACTCTATTTGTGTCAGTGGCACCAGAAGACATTTGATCAAGGAAAGTGAAGAAATAAATGTCATTCTGTGGCCCCAGTATCCAATCAGGAATAATTAGGTAGGATAAAAGATAAGTGGTGAAGTTGAACTGTCCTGAGCATTGTTGAAAGCACAATAGCCATTTTATGCCTCATTAGTAAGGTATACTGTAACTGATGGAAAGCTACGCTTCACCACCACTAGCATGTTTCACGTCATCTTGACCCCTATTCTACTCCACCACTTGTACACCTAATTATATGAGTCTACTAATCATCAAGTCCTGAATTACTTAAGGCTAAGGTCAAGAATATGAGTTTTAACTTTTTTAGTAACATTACTTGAGGGGGCTCAAATACTTAGTAATAACTCAGTTACTACTGAAGTACAAATCATGAACAAATATAGTAGTTACTTGAGGTAAATGATGCTTCATGATTCATTAATGATGAGCAAATATGTGTTATTCATTACTTGTTCCTTCAGTAGTGATTTCAGTAATTCCTGCAGTAGTTCACAAAGGTTTACAGAATTAGATATAGAAACAAATACAGTAATTGCTTGAGATTAAACATGCATCAGGATTTATTAATGACGAATGAACATGAGATCAGTATGTAACTGAGACTTAGTTTCTGGTTAATTAATATCTAAGTAATAGTATAAAACTACCTTATTTGTGCCCCATCAAGTGAAGTGTTAACACTTTTTTTTTGCTCTCTTAAGATACCCATTTAAAAATTTAAGAACATGGTACCATTTTCCCTGAGGGGGCATAAATAATGTAGAAGTACAGTATTACCTAATTGATTAATTAACCAGAAATTAAGTGTTAGTTACGTATTGTTACCACATTTCTTCATCTGTAATCAATCATAACAGGTGCTATATTTCTTCATGACTTGTACTTGAGTAGGAAATAAGTTACTAAGTTACTCATGCTCCCTCAAGTTAAGTGTTACAAAGAATAATATAATTTTTAAAAATAAAATCATTCATTTTATGGTGTGTGACTCAGAGCATCATTACTTCGCGAGAGGTTTGTGCAAGACACTGATTATAAGTAGATATGTGGAGAAATTGGAGAAATTCTTCACTTTCCACTCCATTAAAAATTCACAGGGTACACAAAATTCCCCGCTTCCCAGCCCATTACACTGTAGGACAAGAATAATAAAAGGCTTTATCACAGCTTGATGTAAATGGTGCATGAAACACTGACTTTCCTGTGAAAACATAAATGAAAATACAGAATATGTAATAAGCCATCTTTAGGTCATCATGAAAGAATGACATGATGCTGTTATATAGCGTCTTTCAGATTCATGTAAATAACAAATGCATCGAGCCAGAGACAGAGAGCACCAACAGAAGTTCATCAGTGAGTGCACTAGTGCTATCAATGTAATAAACAAAAACATTACTGTATCGTAACAGTATAGTAAAGTCTAAGTACACCAACTAAGGCATTTAAGGTGGGATTAATGATGCGTTCAGATACAGCTTTCTAAAATATGGAGCCATAAGATCACATGATGCAGAGGAGCTCAGGAAACTTTATGGGGTTTTAGGTACGATGATAGATGATGTGACAGCGCTGTTCCATTGGCATTGGTATCTCTGCAGATTGGTAGGACCCCATTGTGGCTGATATGTGATAGAAACATTAAGGTTCTTCGTCAAGAATGATGCCAAAGCAGAATTATAATACCTCCAAGGGTTTCAAGTGTGCCAGTAAGCTTGCATTGGACTAGCTGGGATGCAGGAAATGCCGGCGTTAGCTTAAGCTGGAGTTGATGGTTTACCATCCAGGTAGAGCTGAAGTGACACATAGTGATGCAGGAAGATACTTGAGTTTTTGGGAGGCTGCAAGTGCAGCTCTCGCAGGAAAAAGCATGCAAGGAGAAGTAGACTCCACAGGGATATCATGTAGAAAAAAAGAGTGTGACTCCAGTAGAAATAAAGGGAAGTACTCCGGGTGTACTGGTTCTCCAGGTGTACTGGTACTCCAGATGTACTGGTACTCCAGGTATACCTACTTGATCAGTGGTACCCAAAACAGAACATCTAAGTACTTCTTAGATCAGGGGTCACCAACTCCGGTCCTGGAGCGCTACCGTCCAGCAAGTTTTCTATCCTACCTGGCTTCTGATGAGCCACACTTGTTCTCAGGTAAATACCAGGAGCAGGTGTGGTTCATCAGAAGCCAAGTGGGACAGAAAACCTACTGGATAGTAGCTCCCCAGGACCGGAGTTAGAGACCCCTGTCTTAGATGATTTTTTTTCTCTTTTTATATGATTTCATCTTACTGCACAAAGTAGCAGCAATACAGTGAAGCAAGAAGATTGCATCCATCAAAGACATGAGCAAGAAATAGATTGCTGCTTATTCTAATGAATGACTGAGGGTTTTCTGCAAAGTGACTGCTTCCCGGGGTCTCTAAAATAAGGAAATTGGTGATGAGTGGAATTCCTTGAGTGGTAGGCTCAAAGATCCATTTTATTCCCAACAGGATGAGTCTGGTAATTACTAGTTGAAATAAATACAAGTTATACAAATTTTACAAATATATTTCATATACACACTACCATTGAAAAGTTTGGGGTCACTTAGAAATTTCTTTGCTTTTGAAAAATAGCAAGTTGTTTTGTCCATTAAAATAAGTCAGATTGATCAGAAATACTGTGCAGAGATTGTTAATGTTGTAAATGACTATCATAGCTGGAAACGGCTGTTTTTAAATGGAAGATCTACATAGGTGTACAGAGGCCCATTATCAGGAACAATAAGTCCTGTGTTCCAGTGGAATTTTGGGTTTGCTAATGCAAGTTTTTCATATTTGTGTCGCAATGCGGAAAAGGTGGTAGGCGTGAGGACAAATAAACAGGGGTTTATTTAATAAATGAAACACTGCAAACCAAAGCAGACCACAAGGCACAACTAACAAGAAGGGAAGCACCAGAGCACACGCAAAGGCAACATGAATGAACAGGCAGGAGAGCACAGGCCAGGGAGGTGCTCTTATACACCACTGAAGAGAAGCAAACAAGAGGCATCTGGATTGAATCACATGAGGTAAGTCAAATGAGCATCAGGTGTGGCTCGTTAGAGAGAATGGGAGAATGAGGTGGGCAGGGATACAGGGCATTACAATTTTAAAAGGTTAATTGATCATTATAAAACCATTTTGCAATTAACCCATTCATGAAAATTATTGTGCAGGTTAAAGAAGCAATAAAACTGGTCCTCATTGGGCTACTTGTGTATCTGGAGCATCAGCAATTGTGGGTTTGATTACAACCTCAAAATGTTCAGAAACAAAGAACTTTCTTCTGAAATCTTCTTGGTCTGAGAAATGAATGCTATTCCATGCAAGAAATTGCGAGGAAACTGAAGATCTCATACAATGTTGTGTACTGCTCCCTTCAGGGAGCCACGCAAACAGGCTCTAACCACAACAGAAAGAGGAGAGGGAGGCCCCAGTGCTCAAGTGAGCGAGAGGATTAATATATTAGAGTGTGTAGTTTGGGAAACAGACACCTCATAGGTCTTCAACTGGCAGCTTCATTAAATAGCACCCGCAAAAGACCAGCCTCAATGTCAACAGTGAAGAGGTAACTACAGGATGCTGGCCTTCTAGGCAGAATTGCAAAGAAAAAGCTGTATCTCAGAATGGCCAATAAAAAAAAGACAGAGATGGGCAAATGAACGCAGATACTGGACAGAGGAAGATTGGAAAAAAGTGTTATGGATAGACAAACCTAAGTCTGAGATGTTCAGATCACAAAGAAGAACGTTTGTGAGGCACAGATCAAATGAAAAGATGCTGGAGGAGTGCTTGATAACATCTGTCAAGCATGGTGGAGGCAATGTGATGGTCTGGGGCTGCTTTGCTGATGGTAAAGTGGGAGATTTGTACAGAGTAAAAGGGATCTTGAAGAAGGAAGACTATCACTCCATTCTGCAACACCATGCCACACCCTGTGGACAGTGCTTAATTGGAGCCAATTTCGTCCTGCAACAGGACAATGACCCAAACACAGCTCCCAACTATGCAAGAACTATTTAGGGAAGAAGCAGTCAGCAGGTGTTCTGTGTATGATGGAGTGGTCAGCACAGTCACTGGGTCTCAGCTCTACTGAGCAGTTATGGAAGCAGCTTGACCCAATGGTACGTACATGTAAGAAGTGCCCATCAGGCCAATTCAACTTATGGGAGATGCTTCAGGAACCACACAGTTACTTCAGCAGATTGACATCTAGAATGCCTAAGGTCTACAAGGCTGTAATTGCAAAGTAAAGCAAAGTTTAAAGGGCATGATTATTATTCCAATTTCCAAAAATTATTATTTCTAACTTTGTCAATGACTATTGCCTATCTATTCAGCAATATTTCCAGTTCAAACTCATTTAATGTATGTTTTCAACTGCAAACTTTTGAATTGTAGTGTGTTTAATGAATGTACACACTCACCCACACATCCACGTGTACTACTGTTATCCCTCTTGTATAATGAATATTTCACACTTAATTAACCAATTGTGCCCTTACAAGAGCACATTTGGTATGAACAGCAACAACAAAAAAAACTTAATAAATACAAAGCAATAAGTAACTTGAAGTTAAATAAAAGTGCTTAATACTTAAGATTATTTTGGATAGACAACTTCATGTCACAGTCTAGTGTAGGTCAGGCCTCAACACGAAGCAAAGGGGTAGGTAACATAACAGTACAAGAAACAGGCATGGGGGGTCTTCATTGTCTTCTGGCATCACCTGAACATGTTATCATGCTATGTGGAAAGAAGTATTGGGACACACCTCATAATCACTGAATTCAGGTGTTTCATTCAGACCCACTGCCACAGGTGTATAAAATCAAGCACCAAGCCATGCAGTCAGATATACAAACATTTGTGAAAGAATGGGTCATTCGGAAGAGCTCAGTGAATTCAAGCATGGTACTGTACTGTGATGGGATACAACCTTTGCAATAAGTCAGTACGTGAAATTTCTTCCCTGCTAGATATTCCATGGTCAGCTGTAAGTGGTATTATTGCATAGTGGAAGCGTTCAGTAACAACAGAATCTCAGCCACAAAGTAGCAGACCACATGAAGGGACAGCGAGGTGCAGCGCATACACTCAGTTGAGTTCCAAAATTCATCTGGCATTAACTCCAGCACAGAAACTGTGCGCTGGGGCTTCATGGTAGAGACCTGCACTCCCGCGGGAGTACCGCGAGACCCAACGCACCGAGTGCGGCGCGGGACAAGATTTGATGGGTTAATGCGGGTGCGGGCGGTAAGGTCCTCATGTAT
>JAODLC010000113.1:10939595-10951899 GCA_026781145.1 Hippopotamyrus pictus
ACATGCTGAGGCTAATTGGAGTTCCTAAATTGCCCGTAGGTGTGCATGTGTGAGTGAATGGTAACAGTGTGTGAGTGACTGGTGTGTGAGTATGCCCTGCGATGGGCTGGCCCCCCATCCAGGGTTGTTCCCTGCCTCATGCCCGTTGCTTCCGGGATAGGCTCCAGACCCCCCCATGACCCAATGAGGATAAAGCGGGTTGGACAATGGATGTAGGTTAATGTGCAACTACAGAGAAATGGGGAAAATCTCAAAGACATAAATGCTACTAAAAGAGTGACAGGGGTGATTATTTTTGTAAATGGGAAATGCAGGTTATTAAAAATATTAAATAAAATATTTCTGCATCATAAATTAATTTAGTTTATTAAGTGAAGGGGGAAAACACCATTTATATTAATTCAGATTGTAAGATATAATAGATGGAGCCAGACATGAAAGCTCAGAGGGGCCCAGGCTATTACTGTACCCATAAATAATTATATTATGAAACTATCATTCATCAGTTCATTTTTTTTCTAAGGAATTATGGTTAAGAAATTGCTGTTTTTTAAAATTAAATCCATAATCTAATGTATGCAGAATACATATATCCGAATAGAGAAGTCACTAAATGAATGTAAAAACTACATTATTGTCTTGTAAATTTCTTGCAAATCAATAAAGTCACTGGAGTGCATAGTTCTTAAGAATTGAGAATGGAATTTTTAAGACTAATATTTTTGCGCTCGACCAGGATAAGCACTTGGAAGATGGAACATGCATGTATGGGTGATGGAGGGATGGTTGGATGGTGTATTTTGTTTGATAGAAAGACTGACTAGAAATAACAACAGGTATGGCTACTGTAAGTTCATATGCAAATCTTAATTTTTGTTGCTTTTCTTCGCGTGTAGTCATCACACCTGCATCAGCATCTGTGCTGAAGATGTTTTTCAGTGTGCTCACATGCAATACCATAATATGCTGAAAGTGAATATCTTGACCCAGTGACTTATGGATATTATTTAAAAAGAAACAATAGATCTTTAAATGCACGAAACGTGTAGATCTGAATGGATTATGGATCACAGAAAATGGACTCCGGCCTGTTTCAGTAACGTACAATACGTACGTTAAATCGGAATAAATCGGAAGGGGAGAAGACCCATCAAAGAACAAAATCCATCTGCAGTTTCCAGTTCAGTGTCGATTGCAAATGTTTATTGGAGTAAACAGGAGTGTAACTGCCAGTAAAACATACAAAAGGCAGCTATCCTCACAAATGTAATGCTATTCCATCTTTAATTCCTAATATATAATGGGTGGAGAATTTCTAGATTAAAATCACAAAAAGGCTTTCAAAGTGCTATTTTATGTCCTATTTGTATGAGATGGGAAGCTAAGCTTTTATCTTGACCTAATGAAGTTAAAGTGTATCACAGCCTAAAACGCAGAAAAGCAGTGAGAGTGAAGCTGTAACACTTAAGCGGCCACTTTATATTCTGCAGCATAAACCAAAGTGCTGAAATTGGGAAACCTATGAAAAGCAATTGTTTTTGCTGCTATCAGCATGTAATGATTAGTTCAACAAAAGAACATAAATGCAAACAAACACCAAGCGTAAGGAGGATGGACATTACCTTAATATGTGCAATTTTTTTGTTATTTCTGATATTTGTGGTTACAACTGACTCAAAGTAACATTGGTAGCGAATCAGAATATCATTCACAAAAGGGGAAGAAATGATTACAAGCTAACAGGAATATACTTCTACAAAGGTCTCTCTCTATAAACAAAAGTCACCATCTTGATTTGGAATCTGTCGATTAAAATGACTTAATCCAAGCATTCGAATAAGTTTTTGCTATTTCGTATTATAAATTTCAATTCCACAAATGTTATGCTTTTGAAATTTTAGAAACAAATATAATGGTAAGTATCAAGCATGCCAGGCTCTATGGCATTTTAAGGTATTTTAAAATTTTTGTTGATGAAGAATTGCATAATCCTACTATTACATTTTATGACAGTAAACTGTAAACTGTTATTGCCTATTTAAAAGAAGGCATGACAGAATAAAATATTTTATGGCAGAACGTAAAAATAAATAAGTCTCCACTACTGAGCAGGTTAGTGTTGTGGTTATTGTTGCTGCTTGTTTCCCATCAGTCTTGTGGAAAAGGAAACATCTGTGATTCAGGACCTGAAATAAATACATCATTACTTCCACCTTGACGTAAGGAGCGTGCACTGATTACAGTGTGTAAGGAGCGTGCACTGATTATAGTGTGTAAGGAGCGTGTACTGATTACAGTGTGTAAGGAGCGTGCACTGATTACAGTGTGTTGCCACACCCACCACACGACAGACCACCTCAGGGACGAGAACCTGAGTGCAACCATGCAGTAGGTGATGCCTCCAAACGGACCACTGGGAGTTTTTCCAGAGACTGGGGTGCCAATCCTGCCAGCAACCCCCACGTTTTCCCCAGTTAGTTGGAGGACCTGCTTATACGGCTGGATGGAGATTAACATCATACTAAGGACAAAGCAATTGCAGGTTATGGGCCCAACAGAGTAGAATCGCTTTGGGGATTCACAGGATTTGAACCAGCAACCTTCTGGTTGCTACCACAGATCCCCAGCCTCAGAGACACCACTCCACTAACTTTGCTGCACCATCATCCAAGAGGGCATGCATTTCTTCCAGTGAAACAGTCATGTGACACTTGTATGGTAAATATACTGAAACCGTGTCAACAACTAACCAATAATTTAATTGAATGAAAACTTAAATCATTACTCCTTGATCCTTTCCCCTATCCATGTATTATTCTGTATAATTTGTGTGACCAATGTAATTGTGTAATGTAATTCTATAAGGTAATTCTGTAAAGTAATCGTATACCAGTGCTTGTACTTTTGTGCAGGCCATCACCACTTTAAGGCTCCATTGAAACTGTAGATGCTTTAAATACAATCAAAATATGATAAACTGACAACACAGTAACAAACAGAACCACCATGTGACCCTAGTCAATGTCCTCTCATCTGCCCTGCTCCTGTTTATCTGACAATCCTCTCTGTCCCGCAAACAGCGTCCCTCATTTTAAATGCATGCCACTCGCCTCCATCGACTCGATTAGATTTCAGTTAAGTCTCCCTTTTTTATTCTCCAATAAATTCAGGGAAGTCGTACAACAGGAGAGAGAGAGAGAGAGAGAGAGACAGAGAGAGAGAGAGAGAGAGAGAGCTGTGCAGTGCATGAGAGTAGGAGAGGAAAGCTAGAAAGCCAAAGATTGAGAAAGACAGGACTAGAACGAAAGAGGACACATTATTTATTTATGACGCTTCTCTAATGATTTCTATTATCAGATAGATTGCAGTCTGTTAATGGCCACTCTCTTTTATTTCTCTCTATATTTCTTTTCCGCCATTTTTATGCACCACAACAGAAAGTCAATGCTGGCTCATTTTGAACAGAACCAACTCAGTGACCAAATATGTA
The DNA here is from genome assembly GCA_026781145.1 of Hippopotamyrus pictus. NCBI lineage: Eukaryota > Metazoa > Chordata > Actinopteri > Osteoglossiformes > Mormyridae > Hippopotamyrus > Hippopotamyrus pictus. Next base: position 10,943,086 of record JAODLC010000113.1, read on the forward strand.
TTTAGAAGAGTTAAGGGGGACCCCCATTTTACCGTAGGAACTAAGCTTTTGGGAAATCTGGTTTTAATAATACTTTAAAATGTCACATATATACCAAACCCTTCATATGCCTACTAATTAAGACTATGACAATTGAAATAATCATCAAAATAAAATAAATCAGTTATGTACAATCTACACTATCCAGCATATTTTATTAATTTTTTTTAATCATGGTTTTTCTTTCCCAGTTAAAAGAACTCTGATTGCACTGGCACAAGTTCCATTAAGCACGGCAGCTACAATTTGTGCTAATAGATCCAAAAATGTCTAGACATGCTGAAATTAAATATTATGCAAACCCGTATTTAACATGAGTTTTCAACATTTTACATAGTTTTTTCTATTTTCGTATTTCATATTATGTCCATTTTATGTAGCTTACAGCAGTTTTCTGGCGTTTTCTTCATACTGCAAAATGAACACTGCATATTTGAAAGCTCTAAAGATAATTGGGCATACAATTACTAGTATTATGTTAGTTCGACAGTCGACCATTATACTTTTTGTATTATTATATTTAAAAATGTTTGTGTATAAACTCATACCTGTTTCAGAGGCGAGGCCACACAGGGCTGAAGAGGAAACTCTACCAGCATAATAACATTACTGTAAGATTTACATTTATTTACTTGGTTGAAACGTTATTGCAAAGTAGCTCTGTTTATATGAGTGGATATTTTACTCTAGTCTTCCAAGTTATTGTGCTCAAAGGCACTGCAACTGGAGCATAAACTGGAACATTAGTGTTTGCGTTAAATTTCCCAAACCATCAAACCAAGGCCTGTTTCAGTTCTTGTGATTACACAATCCTTTAGGTATACAAATGAGAAAATTCTCATTCATCCATCTTCTACATACAGATGCTGGTCAGGGTCACAGGTTAATGTGTCATGTGTATCTTTATCAAGGATTGGGTCATTTTTGAAAAAAACGACATCTGCTTACATCCACAAGAATTGTTTCTCTTACAGCAGATACTGGGAGCATATGAACATCATTTTTAAAAACTCATTTTCTCATATCTTCCACAATCTCATTAGCAAGAACTGCAGAATTCATTATGCATTGTCTTCAGATGCTATTAAAATGTATTATTTTTTTAAGTACTAAACATTTTTAATCATTTATGTAAGATGTTATTAAATGCTTCTGAATGTGAAATGAATCAATTCACTTCATGAATTGCTCAATTTATGGTTACTACAGTAGATCATACTAACATCTCTCAATAAAATTAGGACCTGAGTTCTGTGTCTCAGCCTCCTGTCCTCCTTAAACAATTAAAGCATGTTAATAAAGAGAGACTATGCACAGCTATTTAAAAAGTAACATTTTATCTTATAGTAAAATTTCACCCTATGAATCTCAGTTGATTTTTGGTACTTCAGTTCATTATCAGGGACCATTTTGACAAAACAAAGTGTTTTCTACATAATCTGGAATTTATAAAATGTAGGCAAGGCACTGAAATGTCATGGGGCTGGATATTTGAGGTCCTCAGTTGCCCTGCAGGTCACAAAATTTGCCAAGGAGTAATACTGTTGTAGAGTGGTTAGAGTACCATCAACTGTAGTGATGAACAAGACCAAGTTTAAATAAAGTCTAAGAAACATTGCAAAGGAGAGAGCAGTCAGTATAACCTTTTCACGCTCTGTAACATCATTGAGCTATTCATTGTAGAAGTTGGGGGTCAGACACAGTAATATCACTGCTATTCAGTATCCAGTGCAACACTGTGCTTTCCTCCGCATTATTTCTATGGTCTGTATCTATTTCATTATTATGTCTGGAGGTAGCATGTCAACCTTTTTACAGCCTCAGGTAGCCCGTTGATAATGGATGAGGCTTAGTACAGGGAGTTAGCACTGAAACTCTGAAACCTAATATCCCAGCGGCACAGGCTCGGACGCGGAAGAGGCGCAGTGTCTGTTGTTATGGAAGGAGCATAGCCCCAGTCAGCCTAACGAAAACCATCTGAAAATCTAAAATGTATTATGCATGTTTGGTCTGCTGCTTCCTGAGGAATGCTACCTGCCCCCAAACAGTGAGTGAACAGTGGACAATGAGAGTAACCTTTGTGCGCAATTGAAAAACAAATCCCTCTTAAAGTCACTTTGGGAGCTTGTCTACAATTAGCTAAAACAGCTGATGATGTCCTGTAAATGCATGCAAATTAAAACTTCCCTCCCAAAACAAAACAAGTTTGTTTCATTCGGATCAAGTTAAATATTTCATAGAGATTCTACTGTGAGATAATTATGTCAAGTTCACTGTTGCTGTTAATGTTCAAGCTGCAATTAAAACATGGTTTCTTGTGTTCTTTCCCCTGAGAGTGCCGAACCTGCACATTTATTTCTCCATTTATTTTTATGCACAGTCAACCCGGAATAGCTCGGCAAAATGTTTGCAATGCCAGTGATTATTTAGTCATTCAGTAAAATCCAGTCATTCAATAAAATTGGACTGTGTTAGTAAAGGAGAACACATTCCTATGGGCACAGGCCTTGGTTAAGAACCTCAGATACAGAAACATTGTAATAAGGTACTTTTTCGAAAGAAGTCATTTTAAAGATCTGTAGTTTTCATTTACAAAACTCCTGATACCAAATATATTTCAAATGACGAAAATGTTTAATTATAAATGCATACGTAATTTCAGCCTGAGTTGGATGCATTGCTTTTGAAATTACTTTCAGCAAATGAATTTCAGCAAGGAAAAAAGTATAAACTGTCTCAGACACTCTACTTGAAAGGGAAAAAAAACTTTCATCCTTTAAACATTTTTCCTTAATAGTGCTAAACCACTAATCACTCTCCCTTATACTTTCCCTGTATGCACAAACACAGTTCTGCTAAGTCAGATTGCTTTCTTTATTCTAAAGGTATTGAGTTGCTGGTTGCATAATTGATAACACTTTATACTGTCATCACAATGTGTGTTCTAGGATTATAAATCTCTCCACCTCTTTACCGTCTCGCATGATTTTCCTGTCTTGTTTCAAGTTTCCTCTCTAATGCTGTGAGTTTTTAAGCCTGTCTGCACCTTTGTTTCTAGATGAATGGGAATTAATCAATCTAATTCCTGCATTATTCCTCACATGAATGTTAAATCTCATGAGAACATTTACGATGCAGATTTTAAATGAATGTGAACAAACTGTATTTGAAGAATGTCTGCAGTAGATATTCTGTTGCCTTTCTGAAGTGCCGTTTATCTAGGAGTGACACGATCAACTCGCATGAGTTGGATAAAGAGGAAGTGTTTCTGGTCTTAGTTGTAATGGAGGTGACCAAATAAAATGCTTGTGCACCCTTACATCCTATTAGTTTGAGTGGTTTTGCTTGCTGTATTGGGTAACCTTGTAGTGCAGGAAAGAAACCCAACGTACAGCCTTAATTTTTAATATCTACGTACATTACAGATAGCATCCTTGTGAGGGGCAGGTGGTCAGAGTGAAAAAGGGCATTTCAAGCCTGAATAATTACAACTTTCATAACACCATGCATCTGCCAAGCTTACGTAAAACCAATATGCAATGCAACATAAAGTAACCATAAAAAGTGAACTCTTCTATTTTAGATGCAGAAACTGATTTGGAAAGTTTTGGTCACTTTCAACACATCCATTCCATCTTCCATGACCTATTGGGCTACCTGTACAGTACAGGGTCACAGTGAGGGCAGAGCCCAGAAGGGCCACACCAGCCCTGCATAGGATGCACAACTGTACTGACCACCTTTAATAGGGAGAGTGTTATCTGTATATATCACTGCACATGGTAGCACACATTTAAATGCATTCAACAGCAAGGGGCTAAAAATTCAAGGAGCAGATGTCCCTCTTGAATATATTTAGAGATTTCATGAGTACATTTGACAATCCAAAATTATTAAATAATTTAATAAAAGATTATAATGATAAATCATTGAAAGGGTTTATAAATACATTACAATGTCCTGCCCCACTCCATATGGAAATGTATGTGGTTCACATGTATGGTAACGACAAAATCTAGCACCAGGATTAATATGCACACCATCTCGGTCAGTAATATTTTGATATTTCAACACTCCCCGTCGTGAAGCTGGAACATTCCGCTTCGTTTCCGTGTCTTGCCTGGTGTCTCACATCACGCACCCATTCCTGGAATCGGACCCTTGATGTCTGCTACGTTAAGACAATTATCAACACCTAAATCCCATGTCGCCTTCTTCCGTCAGCAAGTCAACACCACCAGGAGATCCCTCCTCCACACCAGAGATGTCACTTCAGATGTGTCTTACAGTAGATGTGGAGCTATATTGGTGTAATGAGCTACCAAACCACATCCACATCATCTGATTCTTTCTCAACCTTTAAGCTCAAAACCCATTTGTGCCGGGAACTTCTTAGCTAAGATTACTTATTGGTTTCTAGTGCTCCCTGATTGCTTTTAGTGTTGCACTTTGTCTTTCATTTGAATAGTTGTTTTATTAAGTTCTTGCTTTGTGTGAAAAATGTTGTAGAGTCTCGACATGCTCCAATATTACTTATATTTGCAAAAGTGCTGTGGAAGCTCAGACTAGCTTCTCTTGTGCTTAGCTGTCTCCTGACAGCTGTTTGCATGTAATTCATTATCTGTCTCACTTATACGACACTTTGGGCAAAAGTGTCTGCAAAATAAACAAATGTAAATGTAACTTGACTTGGTCTGTAAGTATGGGATCAGATATGCAATGTATGTAAAGGAGTGAATGTATTATCTAGAAATATGAGTTTCTGTCATTGGGTTTTGTCTTGAACTGGAATAAGAATTAGGTTTTTTTTTAAGAATTTTTGTCTTTTAAATAGATTCCCCACGTTACATTTTCTGTGGAGAAAGACTGACACAGGTCAAGTGGTGTATCCCTGTAGAACCATTTCCGACATCAATAACTCAAACAAAAACAGAATAAACCACCACAGGATTTATATTTTTAGCACATACAGTAAAACTTGGCATTTTGCTTCAGAATAGTTTGGTCTTGGCTGTCCCGTGGAATTGGGAATCGGGGAGATTGTTGCTTGGTGGTTTAATAGACTGTCACGATAGAGTCATTACTCTAGTGTATTATGAAGTACAGGTTTACAAGTGGCACACAACTACTGAGAAGCACAGCGTAAAAGGCACTTAAAGAAGAAAGATTTCTGTTTGAAGAAAAGATAAATGGAGGAGGAGCAGGAAATAGCACCTTTATAATAACCAGCCCAGTTCGGTTTGAATATTCAACAATTCCCATTCCGTCTCAGGTTAACATGTTCTATAGTGTGGCGCAAACAAGTAAACATTTGATACTTGAACCTGATAACTTCAGCTGTATACCAGGAGGAGATTCCACCCAAGTCTGTATGCATAATCAGGCTCTTGTTCCAGAGAGCAGTTTCCAATGACACCAATCTATATAAGGTAGGACAGGTTTTATCCACCCATATCACCTTAGGGTTTAGTCTGGAATTACATCTCCACATACAGGAACATAAGGCTGTCGAATCGTTTAAGGAAATAATGTTCTATATAGACTTATGAAATGTAGCTACGTACACAAGGGTGAACTGACAAGTTCATTCATTCCAGTAATAAATTAAGCTAAAATTGACTTGACATAATTACAACAATTAATCAGAAAGAATGTTTCATGCTTACCTAGTCCCCACCAGATTTTTATATTGGCCACATATATTGTCCTGAAATTCATTGACAGTGTATTAAACAGTTTATACAACAACCTTAAGCCTATGCTGACACCATATACTTTATTCTTGTTATACACCAGTGAGCCAAAACATTATGTCACTCCCATGGGAAGCGAATCATATTGACCATCATAAAAATGGTGCATGTCAAGGTCTGGCATATATTACATGGCAAGCAAACATTTTGGTACTCATAGCTGACGTGTCGAATGCCGAAGGAATAGGCAGGGGTAGAGATCTGAGTAACTTTGATAAGGAGCAAATCGTTATGGTCAGACGACTTGGTTACAATCAGCTGTGGGGAGTCCCTACTGAGAGCGGTTCGAGGAGGGAAAAACCATGAAGCGATGGTAGAGTATTGAGCGGCCAGGACAGGAAGAATGGCTAAGTGGTGGCGTACAAACCAGCAGAGGGCCTGTGGTACAGTGGATCATTTTAATCATGGTCAAGGTGTGTCATGCCTAGCAATGTCCTCTGAAATGATTTTATGAGACATTAAAATGAATTTAAAGACTGAAATCCTTGACTGAGGCCTTTGACCTATTTTGGTGAGTCTGTGAATGTTACGTGAATAATCTGGTCCTAATTGTGACTCCAACGCGAAAGATCCTGCAAAGTGTGGAGAAGGTGGATCAGAACGAGTGCAGTGTGCGTGTCCTTAAAACCCTTTTATCCTGCTGAAAGAAACTCACAAGTGAATAGTGATTTAATCCCAGGTCTGTTTCTTTTAATTTAGCTGGTCCAAGTGTGAAAGTGTAGAGGGTCTTTCAAATGTTGTAGCCCACAGTTATTATTTTAATATGGGCCGATAACACAAACCCAAATGCTCAATAAGCATTTCATGTACACACAGGGGTCTTTGGCAGTTCTACTTACAAAAAAAAGACTCACAGTATGTGTTCATAGTATAAGCGTGAGAATTTGAGTATTTGAGTGAAGCCGTGTTTAAGGTCCGACTGAGTGTGTGGATCAGTAAGGCACAATTACCCATTGAGTTGAAATTACAAGAAAAAGCGTATATATGCAAAGTGTATTGTATAAAATAAAAATGATTAAGTCAAACATGAGTGAAGAGAATAAAATTTAAGAGAAATTCTTTTCATGCCTCATTCCGGGCCCCTGCTATGCATATGTATGAATAAGACTGGAGGTACCCTTATTCCATTTCAGTCTTCAGCTGTAACCTTTATGCCAGAAAAGTTATTTCAACCCTTAAAAGCACTCTTTTTTATGGAATCTTCCTTTTGCAAGTTTTATTAAATAGCACAAAGCCTTTTCTGAGAGGAACTCTAATTGCTATCTAGAGTTCCAAAATGTCCTTCTGTATGCCATAAAATTTCACTGATTTTTTTTTTATCCCCTGCATAATCAAACGTGAAAATGAACTGAATAAAATAATTTTATAATGAAATCCCGTCCACTCGCATTTTAGTGCTATAAACGGTTCAGTAAGACTCTGTGGGTTAAACCAATATTCTTCATCCTCAATTAGTTGAATCCCACACATCCCTTGACAGCCTCCCACGCTGACAGCGTGCTTCTGCAGTGAAGGCACACGGCTCAGGCACACAAAAAGCCTAAAAAGCCGGCAGATTCCATTACACTGACGGCTGGGGTGGATCAATACCACCTAACATTTTATGGCGCAGTCCAAGGATTCCACGCTGAAGGACACACTGGCCCTGCTTTATAGTTCACAGAAGGCTGAAGGAAATGGGTAAATCACAAGCCTGAAAATTGAGGTCATTCCACCCATTCTCTCTCATTCTGCTTTGAGAGGGAAGAGAGTCCTGATGCGGCACTTGAGGGAAAGTGTTCACCTGATATATGGCCGTAGCCCTTAACCACCTGAAATGTTTTTACCAGTCCAGGGAACCAAATGTATTCCTATTGAAATAGTATTCAGCCATTTTGCTGACCTTTCTGTCTCCCAGTCAATGTGATTCAGGGGTGGCACCAAAAATCCTGTATGATTTATCTTTACTTACAACAGAGAGCAACCAAAGTCCAGGTCAAAAGTATCCTGTCTCAATCTGCAGTGACTGAGAGATGATCCAAGCACAATTTAATTAATGCCGAACTATACTGGAGGAAAACCTCATGTTACTGTATGTTTTTTTCTTTATTTTCCTACGCCTGATTAAAAAAAAAATTATAGCACTTTAACACTTCATTCTGCAAAGCTGTGAATTTGTTGTTTGAAAAATGGCACCAGCAGATTGGACTAGGAGCTAAGATTAGTAATAGAGAAAGAAAAAAAGAGTAAAATAAAGCATACGGTATACAAAAGGAAAATCGTAACATGACACTACAAAATATATTGTAATCGTTTGATAACAGTACAGATTGTGACCTTAGAAAATGTCCCGTTAAGAGGTAACTGGGATAAGAGGAAAATGAAGGACTGTTTCATTGTCACGTCTGTAACTCAGGTTTGCGTTTCTCCGTGTTCTCAGCTTTGGCAAGCCACGGAAACGCCATGGCAACTCTATATTTTCCACAGTAGAAGTAGAGCAAGCCTGTTACGTCACAGCCTCATGAGAGAGAAACGCAGTCCATCTTTAATTGAATAAAGAGTCCCTTAGGCTCAGGCGATGAAGCCATTCCAGATTACTGTCCACATAAGGAGGAAAGTAATTTGGACATAACCACTGCGACATGTAAATCACAGAAGCTGACAGGTACACAGAGCTGTGAACATGCGGGCTATCGAAGTTTGTACTGGACAGTTTGAATAGTGTTAGAAGAGACGCAGGGTTTGAACCATGCAGATGCACATCTTCAGTTTATTCTTTATTTCTTAACAGCTTCTTTTAAAGACTCACGATTTTCAGAAATGCACACTAAACCTGAATGGATGAATGGATGAATGAATGAATGAATGAATGAATGAATGAATACATAAATGTTATTTTCCGAGTGCCCACAATGGGTTGGTGCCCCATCCTGGGTTATTCCCTGCCTTGTGCCTGTAGCTTCCAGAATAGACTTTAGATCCCCGCAAAACTGCATAGGACAAGTGGGTGTAGAAGATGAGATGGATGGATGGATGGATGGAT
>JAODLC010000113.1:10951999-10965550 GCA_026781145.1 Hippopotamyrus pictus
GATGGATGGATGGATGGATGGATTTGTTTCAACGATGTAACACTTGATCAGATGTTCCAAGGTAATGTGGGCCATCTATACAAGGCTTGTCAATGATTATATTTTATTCGAACCATGGGTGCCCATACTATGACCTAACTTCAGCACTGGATGACATTCTTAAAACTATCCTGCCCAGGCAAACAGGAAGTGAGACACTGACCTTCCCTGCAGTACAGAAACCTGCTGGCTTTGGAATTTCAGTAATCAAATGGAAGTGAGCCAATCAATCATTCCACCTTGAAACTTCAATCTGTTACTTAGGTTCCCTACTAAAATTTGTGTGGTATGTTTTATTCTTACAGTATGCTCTTACAGTTACAGTAAATCCATCCAAATACTATAAGGGTCAGCACAGAGGGTAAGTAACATATCAAACATTAAGTAATGTGTATTTATTATTTATGATTAAAAAAAATATTTATTCAACAAGGTAAGTGTGAGGGCAGTTTCCGATCACTCTCCGCAGCCACGCTCCCTCTCCTGGTCTCAAGCACCGGAATACTGATGGTGCGTTCCGTTTCAACTGGGATGTCAAAATTTCCAAATTCCTCATCAGATATTTTAACTGGAACATACCTAGAAGTCTGGTATTCTTAACAATGGCTAAGAATGAACTTGGATAGACCAGGTATTGCTAGATGGCTTTCGGCTTGTACTGGAATGTGGTTAACTCGTACTGGGTGTGTCATCATTCCCGGCTCTGACTGCCGACCTCCGAGGCAAATGGAACACAGCACGTCAGGTTAGCGAGCATATCACTGCCCCGCTTTCTCCCGCCTGTGTGTCTTGGAGTGAGTGTCCTCCCAGACCCAATTCCCGGTGAGTGTGTGCCTTGATCCCCCTCTCATTGTGTGTGGTTGTAACGATCTCCCCACATGATTGCCTCTCCCTTCACTCCCAAGCACTGACCGCCTGCCTTACTGACCCTAGCGCCCATTTCTGACTCTGATTCTAGTTTATCGTTTTGGATTCATGTCTGCTCTACATCGGAGTCCACTGTTCGCGGGCTGCCCTACATCGGGGTCCACTGTTCACGGGCTGCTCTACATCGGGGTCCACTGTTCGCGGGCTGCTCTACATCGGGGTCCACTGTTCGCGGGCTGCTCTACATCGGGGTCCACTGTTCGCGGGCTGCGCTACATCGGGGTCCACTGTTCGCGGGCTGCTCTACATCGGGGTCCACTGTTCGCGGGCTGCCCTACATCGGGGTCCATTGTTCGCGGGCTGCTCTACATCGGGGTCCACTGTTCGCGGGCTGCTCTACATCGGGGTCCACTGTTCGCGGGCTGCTCCTTGACGGTAACATTTTGGCAACATGATGCATGCAGTGCACTGTTTTTTTTCCTTTTTTTAACACAAATCAAGTTTGTAGCAGAAATAAAGAACTTCCATTCATTCATTTTCTATGCCTTCTTGTTCTCTGCAGGATCATGGGGATATGAAACCTCTCCCAGAAGCTACAGAGCACCAGCTCGTCACAGGGCACACAGACACACGCCTGCAATTGGGCAACTCCATTTTAGCATGTTTTTGGACTGTGGTGGGAAACCAGAGGAAATCCCACAACAACCTGCCAAATCCACACACATGGAGCAAGGGTGGAGCGTCAAACCCCAATCCCAGAGATGCGAGGCGATAGTTCCAATCATTGCACTACCCCAAGTCTAGAACTTAAAATCTTAAATCTCCTACAGTGAAAATTATATATTCTGATTCAAATTTCACCAATCTTATTCTGGGAGCAATAACTAGAGAATTTCATAATGAAAACAACCAAAAAGTGGCGAAAAATTCTGCAGTTCTTCAAAGGAAATAAGAGAAGAGAGGAAATACTGGGCCTTTCAATCAACAATGAGCACATTGACTTCTGAACAAATCCCGAAAAGAAACTAACCGTCTGCAATTCAGCTTGCTAGAGCATGTAACAACCAATAAAACCAAACATAATATTTATCATTCTAGGTATTAACAATAGTAAAACATGCATTTTCCAACTGCTTATCCACTTCAAGGCTGCAGATCATTGCCATTTTGCGTAATTAATCAGTTCTTGTACTTTAGTATTCCAATTTTAAGAGTTAGGTGGCACCAGTGATTGCGAATTATACTGTATAATACCATATGCAGTAGTGCTACAGGGTGGAGTTTGTTGTGTGAGCCAGTTAATTGTTGTTCAGTTATAATTAATAAATGTATTTTGTAATTGAATTGTATATTCTGGGGCACGGATATACCACAATAGTCATATTATACTATTGTCTTCCAACATTTATATGTCCCAGCTAATTTAAAACTTTAGCCATGAAATAGGTCACCAAAAAGTTGTGGAAGCCATTTGATAAAAGGCGATGAAGCAATAGAGTGACCTATGACAGACTTTATAAAAATAACCCTCTCTCTAGAAGGCTCTAGATCCAAGCTGGCCCAGAAGGAGGACAAGGTGGCTTCCAAGTCTGATATTTACAGGAGCCTCACCCACAAGGCCTGCATAAGTCAGGAATTAACAGCTGTGAGGTTAATGGAAAAACACAGGACGGCTTGACCCTGTGTAATAGAGGTGGCCGTCACGAGTGGAACGGGCGTACGAGGGCAGCCGAGGGAAGCAAGGCACAAGGGGGCGCTGTGCCTTTAAGAGGTGGCCAGTCAGTGAGCTGGACTGCAGAAAAGCAAGCATGTGCAGTTCAGTTGTTCCACATAGCTTGCCTCTATGTAACACTATATTTAAAATGTCTGTAAAGGACTTTGTAATCCTTGGGGTTAAAACACTGCCATATAAATAAAGACTGACATATTTTGTCATCAAAACGTGACGATATTTCAATGCAGCCTAAGCTAGCCAAGGCATTCAGCAGGTTTGCTATTGATTATAAACAACATTGACAAAATGCTGCTTGCTAAGTGTGAATTATCTGACTTGCAAAGCCATTTTTACCATAAATAAAAGGCAGAGAGTATGAACCGTGGCAGCAGCCAGCCCAGGTCGCACTCCAGGGCTGTAGAATGGAGCGGAAGTGATGAATAATGTTAACTGGACTCTGAGCATATCGCTCTCTGTATTTGCACTGCTGCACTGCACACGCTACAGTGTAAATGTTCCAAGATGCCTGTAATTATTCATTCCCCTGTTGCCCATAAGCTGATAGTGATGAATTCTCTGCAAGAGCATAATTGTTTTAGTGTCCCACCCCCGCCGTTACACATCAGTTGTTTCACATCTGTAAGCAAACAGGCTCGCCTACTGTGTTTGCGGAAAACCTTGACATAATGCAATCTGACAGCTGACGCAATGGCAGTAATGTACCGAATGACCGTTTTTTTGTTTTTTTTTTTTTTTTCTTTTCACTTTTGATGCCGGTGCTCGTGTAGAGGCCTCAAGTTGTCGGAGGCGGGGGTGGAGCGTGGGGGTCGACACTCTGCCGCAAGGGACGCATAATTGGACCTTCATGTTTGCTTATGGAATTCAAATCAGACACAGCAGGTGCCGGCTTCACCCAGCTCCGACGCAGTTCTGCACTCGCTTGACATCAGGATGTGGGGGCCAGGGATCCAGCAGAAGCACAGCACACAGACACTTGCTTCTCTTCTTTGCCTAAACGACTCACATTTCATATCCATTAGAGGCGCCAAAAAGTTACTTCAGGGTTATCTGTGATGCTCATGCTGACTTTCATATACAGAAACCTGAGTTATTGTAATAAGCGATAAGTAGCATGGAAAATATACAAACTCCACGTCTGCAGCATCTTTACAAGAAAAATGGGTAAACATGAAATATTCAGCAAAGACCCACAACCTTTTCTTAGTCAAGGCAGGAAAAACTCATTGCTGTAGCATAGTGGTGAATGCGAGTCAGCCTCGGAATCGAGTCAGCCTCGGAATCGAGGCTCTTGGCTGCTACCTGCACAGATAAACCCGAGATCCTCGCGGAAGGTGCACTGCAAGAAGACCTATATGTTTAACAGTGTTCACTGGCCGTGCACAGTTGCTGCAGGTGATTCTGCATTGCGGCAGAAAGGCAGAATAAGCACGGAGAAAGAAATGGTGACAAGAACCGTTTGTACGCATGCACAGTAAGAGAATTAACTCCAGACTAATGCATCTGTTTATCGTAAGTTGCCATCTGGAAAGAACGGAACAATCCTCGATGTACCGGATAGATAGCCAGCAGGAGGAATGTTTTACTATAACAGGAACTGCTTAGAGTCGATTCTGCAATAGAAGATACTTGAGCTTCCTGATTTATTTTGGTGGAGAGGTAGCCATCAATAAGTACATTCAGGTCATTGCTTTGGCAGCCGTGGTGATAAAAATAAAGGTCGCACTTTCAGGCTGGGTGTCAAGTCCTGGAGCACGGGAATGTCGAAGCTCCATTTCTTTCATGCAGGGTCAGAGAAGCTATGAAAAGATTAATTATTACTCTTATAAGTGAGACTGATGTCCCGCATTAGAACCCCCCACGACTCCCCTCAAAAGCTCCATGCTGGGCTCCTGTTCCTCTGGTGGCTTCCTCCACAAAGGTCGCGCCCTTCAGTTCTCTCACCAATAGGCAGTCGGAAAAGGAGACGGCCTGAAACAGGAACTTCCAGCTGGGACCCAAAAACAGCTGCGGTGAGCGTCAGGTGTGTCAATAGAGGGAATAAGAGCTGAGTTACCCTCTGAAGGAACAAAAAAGGAGAAAACAAGGGGACCAAAATTATTTTAACCATTCAATTAATTTCAAGACAAGTCAGCAGGTAAGACAGCAAAGGGTTTTATAATATTTGGTCAGCTCTGGCTGGGGATGTATAATTGATTATGATTTCTTCGGTAGGTTGTCATAATGTCCTTGTAACATTTCCATAGCAATCCTTAAAAAAAACAGGATAAGTCATGACAGTTTATGACATACCGTAGATAAGTGTCATAGTTTGGTACAGAATATAATACAGTCGATCATTATTACAGCATGATGTAAAATTGCCACCTGCAATTTCATGCTCAGTTTAGAGTTATCATGCCACCTATCATGTCATCCAGGACACTACTGGTATACAGATTGGGATTTGCCCTGGTCCCCTTAGAAGGAACATATATCTAAATATATTACTATAGTGGATTAACATCCACTATAGTAATATATCCAAAACATGGGTGAGTTTCCCAAAGCCTTTGTGTTGATTTTACCTCTGCCTGTTATGGCATAGCATGGCGCAGAAAGGTGATGATCCACTGATGGCTCCAAGATAAAAGGGGTTTATTAAGGAAATTAACAACACTGAGGAAGTAACACTCAGGAAAACCCCAATCACAGCAGCAGACCGTTTGGAGCGCCCCTCCCACTGTCCCTCAGGCCAATCCGATCTGGGTTTGACCAATAGGAAACCAGAACAAAACCAGGAAACTCGTCGAAAACCTAAGAACAGGACAGCAGCTTCCCAGTACACCAGCTGTGGAACTCTAATCAGGACCACGCTGCACTGCATTTATTTGATCCTACATCACCACTCGACTGGTCCCACCATCTCTCATGGTGCAAGGAAGACATGCATCTAGACTCTTCTCTGTTTTGGTGCCTATGTGGTGGAATGAACTTCCCCTAAACAGCTGAGTCACTGGGTGCCTTCAAACGACGACTAAAAACCTACCTCTTTCGGAAGTACTTGGATTAGCACTTCCAGGATTATACTCATTATTATTTAAAAAAAAAAAAAAAAATGTATTACTTGCCAACAGAGTTTTTAGAGTGATAGTATTCTTAGCCCAGTTCCATTGAACCAGTATTAGAATGTATTCACTGATGAGGCTTCTAAGCACTTATGTGAATCACTCTGGCTAATGGTGTAAATGCAAACTGAACCTTAATCATGCCAGTTTTAATCAGACAGCTAGAATCTGGTGATGTCTTATCATACCTCAACCAAATTTGAAATCCGACCTCCCAGCACCATTCTGGGAATGCAGTAAAAGACAACACTGCATTTCATCAATAGGGGGCGTTACAACTAAAAACGGCCAATACCACTTGACATCCTTAACCAGTCCAAGTAAAATTTGGCACATGTGTACTATGACCAAGTCTGAGGTCAGCCATATACTACTGCAGTCATATCTCATATAACCCTGCCCACCATCAGCCAATTAATATCATGCAGCCATTTGATAGGCTCAACAATCACCAATCCAAACCAAAACTGGATAATACATTTCTCTACAGACCCACATGTTATCCCAAATCAAACAACATATGGAACTTGGTCCCAGCTCTTTGCATTTTTGCCTATTTTGTATGAGTCGGAAAACCGGTTTAGTTTTTTTAACTGGTCCTATAGGAGTTTCACCCAGCCGACATGAATCTGGTATCGATCGAATCAGCGGACGGTCATTATAAGTCATTCCTTAGCAATATCTCAAACTTTTTGTAAGGTACGGCCACCAGCCACACCCAGACCACACCTGTGCAATGCTCATTTCTATCAAACAGCCAGATCTCATGCATGCTTCAGCCAATCACTCAGTCAATGGGGGGGGGGAGCTTTGGCAGCTGAATATGTCTCTAATCCTGCAAAACCAGTGAAAAAACTGACACTTTCATCATTTATTATAGACCATCATATATATTGTCAAAATCCTTTTTAGTCTGAGTTATATGACTCATCCCAAAATAAAATATCTTTACTGTTAAATAACAGTCATTTGCATTTCCTAGTGATTTCCATAAACTCAGAAAAAGACATTTTTCTATCAGCTCTACATTTTCTACCCTACCAATCTGGTAACAATACAATCAGCAGACTGCCTGATAACTGATTGGTAAAAAAAAATCCTAAACTTGTTCTATGATACAGCCAACAGCTACTGTATGGCCAAACTATACCTGTGCCATGGAGAGGACTTGCCAATTATACTATTAAGCTCCGCCCAGAATTCTTTGGCTAATTTGCACAATTTCCAAAACCTACTTCTGCAAGCTAGTACTAGATTTTCCTACCATTCCAGACAAATGTGGTGTCAGACCAATCAGACCCATGAGCTGATCAATAATTGTCAAAAAAAAAAACTTTGTCTAGCACATGGCCACTAGCCACAGCCAAACTGAACCTTTAATCAGACAGTTTTAATCAGACAGTTAAAACTTGGCGATGTCTTGGCTTGTCTTTTTTAAGTAGGAGGTCGGAAATTTTCAAGTTGTCAGTTATCGGGAATTAATTAATACATCACGATGTGAGATACTAGTAATTAATAATACATGGAATATTTTCCCCCCCACAACCCAATAGGATAAAGTGGGTTGGAAACTGAATGAATGAATGAATGAATGAATGATATTTTTCCTTCAGGGGCATATCAATGCAGATCACTGGAATCTCCCATTGCGGTGCATTTTGACCAGTCAGATGGTGGTGACTCACCAGCTTGGTTTAGGCACACTTTTGCACCATCAGTATCACGATGATGAGTAAACACTGAGCAATGCTCACTGCTCTGTTGAAATAACATTCACAGCTAATTGCTAGTGGCTCAATGTAAGATCCCAGACCAGGCACAATTACCTGATTAGCAATCAGGAACAGGTGTGACACATTATGCTTCATTAAACAGCACTGACATACTTTACATGTTGAGAGAAAGTGAAATATTTCTATCTTGAAATATGAGGAGAGAAGATTTTGAACTTCATCTAAACTCAGAATAGATTTAATACAGTATCACTAAAGATTGCATGAATTCATTACCTCTCCTGATATTCTGCTGCATGAATTTCTGTTATGTGTGGGGGAAAATGTTACTATCAATATGAATTATATTGCTTTCTGTAGTATCTAGTTCTGTTGACAGTGTTCAGTTGAAAGAAGCGAGTATGTACATATTTCCCAAGAATTTCCGAGATGTTGTTTTAGGTTTCACAAATGTTATCTGCCTCTCTGAAGGGCTTAGATTGTGTTCAATCGCTTCAACAGTAAGGTTACAAGGTTGTGTTATCTTGAAATATGGTGTGAAATCCATTCAGCTTCATTTCTGGTTAAAATAGCAGACAGGAAGTGGAAGTGAAGGAGAAAAAAATACCACAATGAATCAACATGCAAAATCAATCGTGGAGATCTCAATCTAATGAATACTGAGCTCCGAAGTAAGACAAAAACCATTGTCTTTCCTATGGTATGATAGTTATACAAGTGCATTCTATGCATATGACAATACTGGGATACAGATTTTAAAATTCAGTTCTTCTTCAAGACTTCTTAAAACGTCTTAGAAAAGCTTAAACTAATGACAGAATCTAAGCCATTAATATTAACTCGTCTGCTGTGAAAACAGATAATTTGAAAACCAAACATTAATCAGGCCTGATAACTTCGTAATCTTGAAGAAGCATTACAACCGCATATTGAGACTATGATTTTCCATAAGCAAAAATGCTTTATCAAAAAGTGTCACGTTTCTTACCATTCATGATTTTGCATTAATCGCTACCCGACATAATGTACTGCATAAGAATAACTCACTAAGAATACAACTTTTCCACAGTGTATTAGCATTTTCTGTAAAGGTGAACTTGTGCTGACCTTCTGTTATAGACCAGTGATTTTTAAACTTATCTTCCCACCACTTTTCCTGGTGGGGGCTGCGGTTCTGACATACTGAGCATGTTCCACGGCCGAATTACTCATACGAGGGGGATCCTCAGGTGTTCCAGAGTCAGCCCTTGATCTGAAGCAGCAGTACATCTGAATTTACATTCATTCATTTAGTGAACACTTTTTCTACAAAGTGGAGCAGAAGCAAGGCAGATTGGACATGACAAAACTACAGCTCTCAAGGAGTTAACTAAGCATAAGTACAGCGAAGCTGAGCTTTTAATGAATAACCAGTAACAAGTACAAGCCACTCAGCATCAGGGAAAGAGCCATGCAACATGTTACAAAAACATTACAAGGAGCTGAGAGAGCTATTCAAATCAAAGGCCTGCTTAAAGTGCAACAGCATCTAGGCTACACAGGATCTTGGCCGAGGGATAGCAAATGAAGACTGAGAAGGTCAGTGGTTGGAGCCTACCAGAAATGAAAGCTCTCCTGGAAAAGTTGGTTCTAGGAAAATTTCGAAGGCCGAGCAGAACCCTTATTGAGGAACCACACAAGAGTCTGACTTATTTCCTCCTAGTGGGGGGATCTCTAGGCAGCGCTGTCTCCTTGGCTGAGGAGGGTGAGAGGGTGTAGGTCTTGATAAGTGGCTTAATGGAGATGAATTCTGTTCCATTAACAGCTTTACAAGAGCTCTTTTTCAAAGTCCTTCCTAATCTCCGACCTCCATACCATGTCACAGAGTATATGTCTAGAAGTCATAAGGAGAACCTCATTTCAGCTGCTTGCACTTCCACATCACCAACATGGACCTTCTAAGCACCTGAAAAACTGCAGTTGTCAAACCAATCTACCTTTAAACCTCACATTTCCTCCTGGAGTCGACCCCTTATCAATCCCACCGACACGCCTTCCAATGAGGAAGCAGAGTCTGGGGACTTGGGGGTGGACTCGCCTATCTCTGGGGTGGAGGTCACTGAGGTGGTTAAAAAGCTCCTCGGTGGCCGGGTCCCAGGGCCGGATGAGATTCTGGATTCTGCGGGGCTGTCCTGGTTGACATGCATCTGCAGCATCGCGTGGACATCGGGGGCAGTGCCCCTGGACTGGCAGACCGGGGTGGTGGTACCCCTCTTTAAGAAAGGGGACCAGAGGGTATGCTCCAACTATAGGGGGATCACACTCCTCAGCCTCCCTGGTAAGGTCTATTCGGGGGTTCTGGAGAGGAGGGTCTATCAGATTGTCGAACCTCGGATTTAAGAGGAGCAGTGTGGTTTTCACCCCGGCCGTGGAACAGTGAACTAGCTCTATACTTTCAGCAGGGTCTTGGAAGGTTCATGGGAGTTTGCCCAACCAGTCTACATGTGCTTTGTGGACTTTGAAAAGGCATACGACCGTGTCCCTCAGGGAGTCTTGAGTGCTCCGGGAGTATGGGGTGCCGGGCTTCCTTATAAGGCCTGTTCGGTCCCTGTATGACCGGTGTCAGAGCCTGGTCCGCATGGTCGGCAATAAGTCGGAGTCGTTTCCAGTGAGGGTTGGACTCCACTAGGGCTGCCCTTTGTCACCAATTCTGTTCCTAACTTTTATGGACAGAATTTATAGGCACAGCCAGGGCGTTGAGGGTGTCTGGTTTGGTGACCTCAGGATTAGGTCTCTGCTTTTTGTAGATGATGTGGTTCTGTTGGCCTCATCGGACCGTGACCTTCGGCTCTCACTGGGACAGTTCACAGCCAAGTGTGAAGCGGCTGGGATGAGAATCAGCACCTCCAAATCCGAGAACATGGTCCTCAGCCGGAAAAGGGTGGAATGCTCTAGAATTTGAAGGGACTGATTCTTATCACTGCTGCTTCATAACTGACATTGAATTGCTCAAGTGTGTGCTGGAGGTCCTGGTTGAATGAGGCCAAAAACAGCCTCATCTGTAAATAACAGGGATGTAACTGCCAGACTCTCATTCTCAATGACTTTCCAATCATAACTGTGCTGTGAGATCCCATCCATGAAAATCACAAACTGGAGTGGAGATATGACAAAATATGGTGACCAGATAATCCATGTCGGGGAGGACACTTTGAGCTAGGACAGTATTTCTATTACTAATGTTTCAGTTAGGGCCTGGATTTCACAGAAGCATTGAGTTCTTGCTGTGTGCCGATTGATCAGTCTACTATAATCATGCACGTGTCATTAATGATAATGTAAAACAGCTGGATAAGACTTTCAATCAAGGAAACGGATGAGAACATGAGAAGAGCTGAACTATTTATCCGAGCACAGGAGGGCTTCAGTTATAAAGTAGTTTGTAAAACCTGAAGTAACTCAAAGTGTCCTTCCTGAGAAGGATTATCTGATCACCACTGTTCCATCTGGATCCAAGTTCAAGTAAGTTCAACAAAAATGCATAAAGGTTCCTCTCCAGTACCCTGATAATGGTTTTCCTAGGATGAGAAGTGTGATCCCCTATAGCTTGAGCATGCCTTTAAGTCCCCCTTTTTAAAAATAAGACCACCGCCCCTGTCTAACAACCCTCAGGTACTTTATACGCCTTCCGTGTGAAACATCAGCCATCTCACCCCAACATCATCCAGTGCTTTCAACATCTCTGGACATATTTCATCTACCCCTGCAAACTGATCAGTATGGAGGCCTTAATGTATGGAGGACTCCGCACTGCCGTGACGTCAGCTGCGATGGTAGATACTCCTCCACCAGAATCCAACACTGACTCCTGGTAAGAAGGCATGTCTACCAGGTTAGCCAGTTCTTCCCACCATTTGACAACATCCCCAGCACAGGTCAGCACTTCCCCACTTTGGCTGTACATGAAGCTCCAGCAACAAAGCGAACATATTGATGGTTAAGGCACACAAACCTTTTTACTGAAGTAGCATCTGAGACAATCCTCAGAGGGGGATTTTTAACTTCTTTGTCAATGTGTCATCATACAACTTTGCACCTTGCCGTGGTCTGTTTATTATTAATGTACCACTTTTCATCAAAATTGATTTAATCTTCAGACCTTTCAAGTTCAGATGCCGAGTTATACATCATTGTTTTGTTCCCACCAGAACTTCGTCAATTATTTCCAGTTAGTATGGAAATGTGTGGTATAGTGTGAAACCATGGAAACTTCAAGAACAATCATCATTACATTTATCTACTTAATAGACTCTATTGTCCAAAGTGGCTTACATGTCAGAATTAGAGATAAGGCTCAGCGTATCCCTAGGGTGGCTGGGGTTAACCAGGGGCCTAACATGAAATCACACGGGATTTGAAACTGAAAAGACGCGTATATATGGGACAGATTACTTACCATAGGCTGCAGACTCCCTCAGGACCCTGAGCAGGGTGTGTAGAATATGGATGGATGGATTTATTACCTGCGTTCTAATGTATCTGTAATATTTTGTGAAAATAGCTTATTTGATAAACACTAATTGTCAAGTTTGTATTAAATCAGCAGTATTTCTCAATGTTAGGCAAAAAGATTTACATAGCACGGTACTTGCGCTGAGCTGGAGTGTGAGCAGGGTCATGTGACACTAGAATGGAAGGATGAAACAGATTTTATTTCGGGAACGGGAGACAGGCATTTTTAAGAAGTGCCAGGGAGAACAGAACATATGCAGGAGTAGTACAGTGAGGATGGGGGGGGGGGCGCAGGCTGCAGAAAGGGTTACAGATAGGTCCAGTTGTGTACTATGCTAAGTATCATGGTCTTAGCACGTACGTATGCTCATATAAACATATATGGCTGCAAAGATCCAATGGGGGCAAGGTAATACTGCAGTTTACAGCCAATGATAACATGTGCTCTATACATTCATAGACTCAGACGGTCCACTGGAGCAGTGCAGGCTAAGTACCTCACCCAGGGGATTCCGTAAAACTTAAACTCTCAAGTTTAATCAGGGTAGAAGCCTATGGCCAGAACAGTTACACTACATGCCTTCCCAGCATGCAGCTATTGGCAAATGTAGCTGTATAATACGACTTGTGCATCTTCTCAGTAAACTGCTTTCAGAGAGAAACAGACTTGAGCTGAGCAAGCATTTCTGCCCCTTAAATACCACATTTCATCTTTCTATTCCTTTAAACTTAGTGGGATTTCTTAACTTTATACAACACACTGAGGCACTTCTGTATTCTAGCATGAATTCCACTAATGAACTCTTCTGAAGATATCACATTTAAATGTTAATTAAACAAATCCATCGACTAATTGGCGTAGATTTTTGTGACCAAAGGTAAAACTTGACTAGGGCAAAAGATACGTGAATTCAGAGGTACTGGAAGAAAACTGGAGAATTAAAAAGGGCTAAAGAAGAATACAAAAGTGGATTAAAAAGAAAGTGATACACATCTTGTCCTGGATCATTGAAAATGGGTCAAAATGTTTCATTACAAGTTTTATTTATTGTCTGTACAACACAAAAAAGATATTTACAGTCATTTGATTTTTAGCCAATACAAAGCTGATTACTGTGAAGGGATAAACCTATAAGTGTCTCTAGGTATATTTAAATTACTGAACAATTTGATCTCACAAAGAACTTTGTGACTTTATAAAATGAAATTAATGTTCAGTAAGTCTTTACGTAGATAAATAGGTTGTTGACTTACAACCTTTCCACCTGTACTTTAAAATAATCCATGGATTAGAAGATAGTGAATTTAGAATTTAATTGAGGGCTCTGACCTCTTCAATATGGTGTCAAAGTCTAATTTCAAAACTGTTATTGGACAGCTGCTACAATCCAATGGCAAAATATAGAACAATTGCATCTTGCTTTGTCTACCTTAAATGAAATAAAAGATGGGGTTATGTTTGCAGCAAAAAAAAAAAAGAATAAAGAACTGACAGAATGAGGATTCAAGTGTAAAATATGCATAAGATCAAAGGTGGAAAATCATGATCATTAAAAAATAGTTTTCATATAAATTAAACTAG
>JAODLC010000113.1:10985411-11019311 GCA_026781145.1 Hippopotamyrus pictus
GGGAGGGGGAGAGAGAGAGAGAGAGAGAGAGAGAGAGAGAGAGAGAGAGAGAGAGAGAGGATGAGGGTGGTGGTGACAGATGGTTTGATGTGACCAACGCATGGCTATGGTTATCCAGCTCTCCTACTGGGCCTCCACGCTCATTACCGATATCCACTGTCATCTTAGGAAGCACACTCATCCCAGAAAGCCGACCACATCTCAGCTCAGGCCAATAACTCACAGCTAACGCTCTCTAGGGCTGCATGCACGTCTGCGAACACACCCACGGATCTAAAGCAAGCCGGGCTTTGGAAAGCAAAGGCCTACTAAGCTCCAACTGTAACTATTTACGGAAGCCTTTAAAAATGAAGGTCAAAATGAATGGTGTAAGACAAGCACTCTCTCCGTGAACGATGATGCACATATATGCAAGTGTCTTAAAATTGTTTTCGTGAGACAAGATTGCAGTTATAAATATGCCCTGCTTTTAAAATAATGACTATAACATCACTAATAATAATCTCCTCCTGGAAAATGCAAAAGGGATGAACTGGAAATCCCATCTTTATAGCTAAATGGTGATAAATCTCAACAGCCTTTGACTAGAATTAAAGTAGCTAAAATACTAAGGAGGCCTGTTATGTAATCAGTTAATGATACATCCCATCTCCCAGCTTACTAGACGGGCAGGATAATGGTTAGTGAGCAGAACGATCCCCTTCATTAAAGGAGACAGCGAGACAGGAGTGAAAGACAAACTTTCGCACAGTTGGTAACTTGGTATACATAGATTATTTCTCAGCATCATGGGTATGCGGGTATACCTTACCAACAGCTGAGCTTCAGAAAGGAAGTTTGTATGGCTGCCTGCTCTTGGTCCACTTCCCCCCAGAAAACCAGAGAAAGCCCCTCCACCGGGCTGTCAGCTGCGACGTGCACGTTTAGCCGCATGTGGTTCCGGGGACATGCGGCGCAGCCCTGCAGCGACGCAGCACTCTACCTTATTGGTGCTCTGTGTTGCGCTCCCCTCCTTCATGGCTTCCCGGTAGCTGAAGGACGAGATGCTGCTGCTGTCCCCCGTCTGCTGGGTGCGACTGGGGGAGCTGATCTCAGATAATACCAGCTCCTCCAGGCCTGAAATGTACACACACACACAAACACACAGACAGGGGTTTGTAATTATATCCTTGTGGGGTCTCTCCATTCATTTATATGGGGAAAACTCTAATCACAACATTACAACCCTAACCCCTACCCAGCCCTAACATTAACCATAAGTAACCAAACAAAATATATCAGACATACGTTGCATATTTTTTTTTATTACATTCACAGATCTTTGTGGGGATCTGAAAAATGTTCTCCACAATGTAATATAAACATAATCTACACAAACACACAGACACAAGCGTGCAGTGACACACACACAGACACACACACGCAGAGTGCGTAATCTCACACAGGTCCTATGACTACAGGCCACTAAGGCTCTGGAGTCTATTCACACAGATGTCTCGATTTCCTACATTTTTAAAAGCTTGGGACAGGAGTATAAAAAAACACTTTTTCAAAACACGTTAAATCTCAAATGTGGGTAAGAAAAAGTCCATTGACCTTGACTGCCATAAATTGAGCGAGGCACCAATCGGAGAAAACCACGCACCGGTAATCCGGCGACTGGGCCTATTACCGTGACTACCGCCCACAGACCAATCACAGTTTTGCTTTCATTTCAAGCCAGCCAGTGGGTGACAGTGAACAACAGCGCCGCCATGACGGCGGTAATCAGCGAGCGTCACTTCTCCATGGCAAGAGCCTGCACAGATTAAGAACTCGCGTGGGGAAGGCCTCTTAAAGGACCCAGCGTGTGAGAACTTCCGGACCAGCGTCTGGACGTATGAGCAAGATGAAGCTTACCTACTTAAAAATGTCTGATTCTTGACTTTCTGTGGAGCAACCATTAAACATTTAAGGGCACCGATAAATTATAGATCCTCCCGGAGAGGGCAGCCCTGACATCAGTGCGCGTCTGAGGAGTGCAAAAAGGAGCGTGCATTTCTCTGTGGCGCTATTTCAGAGGGTGGGGGGCATTAAATATTAAGGGGACCGCATTCACAGGCGATGATGCACTGGGCCACCCCCCCCCCGAGAGCGACCGCTCTTACAGCGCCTCACGCAGACGCGTCCCAAGCTGGACTGCGCCAGGGACAACAAACACGGGGACGAGGGACCTCGACACGCTCCCCGAGGGCCGACGCGGCTCTCAACGCCCGAGCTGACAGACGTCATACAGCAGTGACTGCCGCAGAGACATAACCGGACTGCTGCCTGGTGCTGGTGTACACACTGCCCGGCGAGTAGCAGACCTGCTCTTAATGCATTACCAGCAACGCTAGCGAGCAAGCTGACAGATTCTCCTCCAGATTTTAAAGTGATAAACCTCCCCTCCCGATTCATGCGTTTCAGGTGTTCCTGAGATGTTTCCACTGATTTTTGCTGCATCTGACTGTGAACACTGGGCATTAATACGAAAAGGAAATTAATCAAAAACCACATGCAGTGATTTTGCTTATAAGTATGTACACATACAACAACCATTCTGTTTCTCCCAAGTTAGCATTACTGTGCACATTTTCTTTGAGCAGCTTAGTTTCAATAGAATAGTTTCAGCAGAATTGGCTACTTATGCCCATTTATACAGCGACTTGCCATTAACCCAAACCCTAACCCCTGAACATTGCCAGTGCTTCCCTACACCTTCCCTACACCTGCTGATGAGACTGGCATAAGAACCCTAATGATTGTGCAATTAGAATGACAAAGAAAAAAAAAACAAATCAAGTTCAATTCTGCTAAATAGACCTCGGCGGAACAAAAAATAAATTCAATTGCAAGAAGTAATTTAGCTGGATCTAATCTCGATTCACTAGCTAGAACCATCCCCGCAGCACACGGCCCGCATCCTTCACACAGTAAAATAAGCCACATTAGCATTAGCCTCATTTTCATACGTAATTACGTTTTAAACCGGCGAACTGCAAGCCACTCACTCAAGTGAAAATGCAAAGAGTTTATCTGCATTAAACACTTGCTGTGTGTGCATTTAAGACCTGAGAATGAACTTCTCATTAACATGCAATTTGGAATAAAAATTAAAAAGAAGAGTTTTTTTCCTTTGACGTGCAAATGTCAAGTCCTGCCCCCTAAGGTGTCCATCGCAGCAGAAACGGCAAGTAACAGAGACATGGGGCACGGTGCCTGAACAGAGCGGGGAGCACGCGAACAGCAGCGGCCCATCCCCCAGGGGGCGCTGGACACGAGCCTGTGCCCAGCACATGTCCAACCTCACTGACACCTCAGGGCGTGTTTACATTACTGTGAATGTTTCCCATCTGTCCTGCGTGGGGCACTGTGGGAAGCCCCGATCCAGAGCATGCGCACACTGATCGCCGGGACGGTTCCCTCGCCTCACCCGTCCTGGTCTTGGTGTTGGTCAGGATCTCCTGCAGCCTCTCCTGGAGCTTGTCGGCCCTCTTCCTCTCCAAGTGCAGCTGCCTCTTCAGGTCCTTCAGCTGTGAGGATTGGGGGGGAGGGGAGAAGCCGTTAGGGGCTGAGAGACAACATCCAACCACCGACACCAGCACCCTGGGACTCAAACCCACGGTAGCTACAGCACAACACAAAAATAAACCAGCCCAGAATAATCTGATCTGACTGAGGCCCTAAAACAGAAAAGCCCTTCATCTCACTCTCTGATCCAACCCGCAGTCGCCCACGTTTTATATTCTTCACATGTCGCCTCAAACGGTAAAGTGGCCAACAGAGCATCTTCATACTCACACATGCAGCGAAACCGTTTGTTTACAGTAAACTCTTCCCTTCCCCCTTCATACCCAAACCCCCTCGCTTCCTGCCCATCTGAATAGGGAGTGGGCTTACAAGCAGCCCATCCAAACTCCAAAGAGACCGTCCCTATTGATGAGGAAACCCAAAGGCGGTATTTACATCTCCTCTCCCACATTAAATGCTTCATTCGCAGGCTGGATCGTTGCCTGCTGCTGCTGATAACCCAGCGTGTTACTGGCACTGAAATTTAAATGTAAAGATCTAAGGCCTAAGGTTGAGCCCTAAGGAGGCCCGTGTGGGTGACCGCGACCAATAGGGCAAGCTTTCAGCACCCAATCACGAATGGATGGACGGTCGCTGGGTCAAATGGCCACGTCGATGAACCTCCTGGGTTCAGTATCGGGCTACTGCAGTACAGTCTCATTTACGACGTCATGGAAGTGACACAGGGAGCCGTGTCGCGCCATCCTCGCCACGGTGACAATGACGGTTTGATACTCACTGCCGAGCTTCCCTTCTTCTCCAGGATCCTCTGTCCATCCACCGTGTCTTTGATCTCCTAAAAAGGAAAAACGCACCCACAGAAGGAGCTTCTCATTCAAAGGTAACAAAGCCTGCAGCCCCAGTTACAAATAACCTACAAAATGAACGTTAAAACCGCCCACAGGTCTGCAGCTGTAATGAGATACGACCATCTTAGAAGCTTCGCAGATGCAGAACAGATGCACCGGTGCCTTAAAGAAAATATTAATCTAGCTGTCAAATCTGCGCCTTTGCCTGCTCACAAACACATTTACATTAATATCTGGTCATGTTTTCCTGCCACAGGGTACTTCAGTGTTGCACCAACCGCACAAATCTTTTTCAGAAGGTTGGTAAATGTAAATATTCATTTGAAAGCCCGTGGAATCCAGGCTGCCCTATTTCCGCATCTGTGCCAAGTATGAGGCACTGGTGACAGTGCAGTGTTTGCTTACCATGGTGAAGATACTGATATAAGCTGATGTGAGCCGATTCTAGCTTTTATTCTAACGACCGGTGACGACCAGCGCCCCCCTCTGGTTCACTGTGCTCAGTTCCTCCGCGGCGCACCGACCTGTCTGAGCTTCCCGATGGTGGCGCTGTGCTCCTCTCGCTCCACCTCCACGGCCTCCAGCTGCCGCCTCACCTCCTCCACCTCCGCCTCCTTCTCCTGCATGCGGCAAAGAGGAAAAGGTAAACCCTGCGGCCCCGCGAGTTATTCCGGAGGCTGCGCGAGGGCCGGACGTCCCGGTGAGAGCTCGCCTCGCGCCGCGACGCGGCGCTTTAGGGACGCCGCGAGCCGCATCAGAATGCGAGTACCAATGCTACCGCGGTATCCTCGACGTGGAAGGCAAAAAATAGCTTCCAGGCACGGCCTGGTGTCCTGCCAGTCTAAGACAGGCCTGAGATGAGGTGCCTGTTCATCAGCAGGAGCTTGGTGGGCGCTGGTGGATGTCAGTGGGCGCTGGGCTGGCAGAAACGGGCATAGGCTTGTGAGACAGAGGGCAGCAATCACACCCCCGATGGGCCGATCATTCATGCTGTTCCACGGCCCTCTGCTCTACTTATTTACTTAATCAGTTCAGTGCGATTTTCGATTGCTTGTTCCAATTTCTTTTTTATACACAGGTGAAACAGCCGAGTGAAATTAGTTTTCATTTGCCTGGGCTGCTCTTTTCTCGATCTGGTGCAAATTCAATTTGCTCCGTTACATGTCATTCTCTCACGCTACTGTACAGTAATCAAGGGAAATTGTTACTTCCCCGGGTATTACAAAGCGTATGGCTCGTATAGATCTATACGCATTTTAATGCTTGGCCTGCCTTCCGAAATTAAACTGAAATAGCAGCCGACTTTGCAGTGAATTAAAGTGCGAGTCAGAGGCGAGATTTCATGCAGGCCGGAAGGCAACGTGCAGCAGGCAGGCCTAAGGGCAGGCCTGCCCTCTCTGTGTCCATATGAGTGGATCGGGGTTCACCTGCAGCTGCCTTTTCTGCTCCATCTGCACCGCCCGGATCTGCTCCTGGTGCTCCAACGCGCTCTTTTCCACGGTCTCCTGCTCGCGGCCACAGAGAAAGGGACAGGGAGAGGTGTTCACGGTGGTGCTTTCAAGGACGCCCACGGACACAGGGGGGCGCCACTGACATCTCATCTAATGAAGGACTTTGCCAAGGCAGCCCTTCCTGGGGGGAGGGGGGAGCCTAAAATGGCACTGAGAAGAAGTAGCCGCGTGGGCAAAGCTCAAACCGCTGCCATGTTAACAGCCGCCGGAGGGCACCTGAGACAGACCAATATCAGAGTTTTTCCATTGCGGCACAGTGGCTTCGTTTATTCATGAGCACAATCGAGTTGTGCATCACACTAATTGCCTTTTTCATATCAAACCTGTTCGCAGAATTCATTTCGGCAACATAAACGGCGCTGATGACGGGCATCACGCTAGAAGTGTCAATGCCCGCGTTTCACTGACTGTTTCCACTGAGCTTCAGCACAAAGAAACACTGGCATCTAGTGGCGGTTTCAGGAATAAATCCCATTGCCTCTTGTGGCGACCCACCAGGACCCTTCATTACTGATGGTGTTCTGCCTGAGGCAACACGAAAGTGAAGTGAAACATAAGAAGAGGCTCGAGTCTGAGACGGTGCCTCCTCACCTCCGCTTCTTTGAGGCGGCGCTCGAACCAGCCCTTGGCTCCCTCCATGGACTGGATCTGGGCCCTGAGCTCCTCCACCGTGTACTGCAGACTCTCCAGCTCCCGGGTACGAGCCTGCAGCCAGGGAGAGGGGCATGGCATGGCAGGAGCAGAGCAGGACGAAGGCACTGACGTGTCTAAGTACACGCCGTCTGCTTCCTGGGCCTCCTCCCTCAAAGCTCTTGCAAACTCACCTTTCTTCCCTGCTGGTTCAGCTGTGCTATATTGCCACCACATCTCCTTTGGACCACACACAAGTGGGACCCTACAGGATACTTAACAACCACTACTGCTGGACACAAAATTCAAGCTCTATAATTAGTTAAAACCATCTATAAAGTAGTAAAAAAAAAAAAAAATGTCAACCGAATCTGTCCCCCCTCAACCTGTTCTCCCAATTCCCTGCTGCTCTGCTCACCATGTCCCTCCCCAGCCCCCCACCTTCTCGTCACGCAGCTGGGAGCGGATCTCCTCCTCGGTGCGGTTCTTGTCCTCGTGGAGGTCCCGCAGCTCCTTCTCGTAACGCGCCCGGACTGCCAGCACCTCCTTCTCATGCTGCAAGCGCACGTCACTCAGCTCCTCCTTGTGCCGGGACTTCTCCTGGGCCACCTCAATGGCCAGCTCATCCAGCATGGCCTTGCGCTTGTCTGCCGTCTGCCAGGAGAGCCACCGGGGATGGGGGGGGGGGTCACACTTTTTACTCACTGGTAACTCAGCAAAAAGCACAGACTCAGCAGGAGCCTGAATCCAGCTCATTTCAGCTCATACCTCAAAAGGCAGCTGGACCAGAACTAAACCGATGTCTCTTTTCAGGCTCACAACTTTCATTTCATACCTGAAAACTATCACCAAGTCTTTGCCTCCCACTGAATCTATGGGCACGAATCCCAATTCAAACACTTCGGCCTCCAGTTTACGATTCGTTGCTATGGCCGAGGCGGTTCCGCTTTAAGGTCGCCATGGTGATATGCAGTACCTTCCTCGCGTCTTCCAGCTCCTGCCGCACCTTCTCCTTCTCCTGGCCCAGCTCCGTCAGCTGCTCCAGCAGTCTGCCATTTGCTCGGTTGGCCTCCTAAGAGCATGAGGGATGTGAGCACAGGGCCTGGACACGGTGCTCACGGTTCCCAAGGACACTGCCCGGGCCTGACGCGATGCTAATGCTAACTGCTGCACGAGTTAAACCATCCGTCACTACCGCTCTACTGCCGCCCACTGGAATGGAGGGTTTGATGCGCAAATGCAGGTTTTAAAAGGCACTGCAGGTATTGCCAGCTGGTGTTCTTGTACATAATTACTTCTAAACCTTCTTTCAATGCTGTACTGGTCCTTCTCTAAAGACAATATGATTTCAGTGTTCTGAAAGATAAGGAATAAGGTTTTCCCAACTGCAAGTGGCAAAGGTGGTTCTATTTATTATATTAATCTCTCTAATTCGGTCCGCTTTAGATATGAGAACGTGTCATACATTCGTGTGAAACAATGAATAAAGCACACCAATGATATGCAGCACAATCCCTTAGTGACAGACACAACACCGTTTCATCAGATGGGTGAACGATACGAGCAGTGAGACACATTAGCATCACTGAGCTAATGATACGGCCAATAACACACGGCGGCATCACCGCTGCCAACGATGCGACCAATGAGACACGCTGGCGTCACTGTTGCTAGCGATACGGCCAATGGAAGGCGCTGGCGTGGTGCTGCTGGAGGTGAGGCAGACCTGCAACTGAGAGCTCAGGTCATCCTTGTGGGCCAGGAAGCTCTCCTGCTCGGCCTGCCGCTGCTGCAGCTCAACGCTGAGAGAGATGTTCTGGTCACGGAGGAGGTTCATCTCCTGGGTCTTCACTGTCTGGATCTGACCAAGGCGAGCGCAGGCACACATCAGTGGGAGCGGGGGGGGGGGACTCTCACTCACATGCATGAAGCTCTAATGAGGCAAAAGCCAAGTAGCTGGAACAATAGAGACCAAGACGAATTATCTGCATACTGTCAGCAACCGAAGTATTTCTGTGATCCTGCTTGACTATTGTTAGCAATGACAAAATCGCAGACTAAAAATAAAAGTTACATCAATGCATCACATAGCCGTATGGCAAAAATGATAGTCATAGCCCTGGGGGGGGAGGGGGGGGCTAATTTGTTCACATAGCCAAAAAAAAAAAAAAAAAAAAAAAAGCACCCCACTCTAGAAGCCTCCTGTTTAGTCACACTTCCTCTACAATGTGCTCTATACCCAGACACACGAGTGATATCGGCATTGGTGGTGAGCAGATGCAAATGTGAAACCAGAGCGCAGGCTAGGGGGCGCCGGCGAGCTGTACCTGTTCTAGGGCTGCTAGGTTAGTCCGGAGAGCATCGTTCTCACTCAGGATGCTCTCTACTTGCTCCTGACTCACTGCACTCTGACATGCTACCTGCATCATGTGATCAGGTGGTGCGGGGGGGGGGGGGGCAGAGGTACACCACATGGGGAAGAGAGATGATCAGGATCAGATAAGAGAAGAGAAGAGAGCCAGGGGAGGGACAAAGGGTCAGGCAAAGTGGGGGTTAGGACAGACCTCCAGAAAGTCACCAGGAAGAGGAGAGACAGAGACAGCAAAGTTAGAAATAACACACAGGAAGTCTGAGGGACAGTCTGCACCAAAAGGAGTAAGACAAGCTTATCATCTTAAAGGCATATGTCTGAAGCTCCTTCTGGGTTAATTAAAACTCAGGAGCCCCCAGAAGTTCCTAATGACTCTCCAGCAAAGAGCTGCAGCCAAGGCTCAGTGTAATTCAGCAAGAGATCCATGATCCATGGTCAATTATTAACTCGAAGACACACAAGTCCCAGAAGTACAGAGGCCAGTGTGGGCGCGTGTGTGGGGGCGTCCCGCTGCAAGCCCTCAATCACGCTAATCCTTAATTATTCAGGTGATCTTCATTTGCCTCTTGCTGGGAATTAAAGCGGAACTTTCTTGCCCAGATCATTTGGAAGTTTTGAAAGACACTGCACAGAAACCAAAGAATCCTTTAAGTTGCCGAAAGGGAAGTCTAGCAGCATGTTTTGCACCTGCAGAAATTCTCGTGACATTCAGCAGACTGCTGCAGTCACCTTTCTGCCTAAGTGATTCAGGCAGTAGGTCAAAGAATAAACCTGCTACCATAAACCTAACCTACTTTAGTGTAAATAACGCGGTGCGTGAGGGGGAAGTATTAACCTTTAATCTTCTAAATTTACATTGTGCATCCAACTGAATTATTCTCTCTCTGCAGAGCTGTTCTATAGAGACTGGAGCCAAAAACATTACAATGGATTGGAGTGAAATAAAAAATGTAAACATATTCACATACAAATAAAAAAATGTGGTACATAAAACAGCCATTTTCTTAATCTGCTAAAAGTGCAAAAAATGCTGCTCAGAGCACAGAGGGGGAGAAGGACAACTGGGTGTTTGATTAAGGAGGTTTTTCTGTACGCTGCCTCTGGTCTTTACACAGCCAGTGAGACACCACAGGGCGTCTGCGCTGCAGCTGAGCTTATTCACAGAAGCCTAGCATGAGATGTATACCGACACCGTCTGCGCAGGTCTGCTATAACCCAAGCAAAGCTAACACTGCAATACATGTAGCTGGATCTTGGAGACCTTTCATGTCACAGAACAGGAGTCACGGGCTTCTCTAATGTCGTAGAGGGACATGTATTTTCAGAGTGCAGAGTGCGACCAGAGTGAAAGCCCACCTGCTCTCTGAGCTCGTGCAGAGCCTTCTCCTGCTCCTTCTGCTGGCTCTGTAGCTGTTCCTTCAGCTCTGCGATAGTCTACAAACACATGAGAAGCAAAGTTACAGAGCCCACCACTGGATCCAGCTCTAGCTATAGGTCCATGACCTGTCCACCATTCTCAGTTATGTCACATCCTGAGGCAGATGATGTCATGCTCATCTGACACCTGATTGGCTGACATTAAGTCTCCCTGCAGTTTCTGGATACGGAGGCTCATGGATTTCAACTCCTCCTCTTTCTTCTGCTGAATCTCATCAATTTTAGTTCTGTCAAAACAAATACAGACCAAATACAATTAGGTAAATACTATGTACCATGCTGATAATCTGGATATTGACGCTGCTCGTCCAAGTTCGAGACACATGGGACTGGCTTTAAGAACCGTACCTGCTGTCAGTGTATAGGACCTCCTTTTCTCCCTGCAAACGCTGGAAGCTACACAAGGACAGAGGAGAAACAATGAAAACGTAAACCTGTAACGCTAAAGGTCCCGGCAACAGAAGGCGTAGAGCACGTGAGTGACGTCACCCAGAGGAGAGGGCCGGCCTCCACCTCAGCAAACCAATCAAATTTAGGTTCATGCATTTCACCTGGTGAAGCTGGAATGTCCTCCCAAAGCTCACATAACCTGCTTTAATGCCCACCTCAGGATTCACACTGCAGACTTTAACATCCACTGTGCGGCATATGGAAATGTATAAACTTCCCTGCAATGTCTCTTTTTACAAGGATAAAAAAAAAAAAAAAAAAAAAAAAAAACACACACAGAAAAGCCTTGCAGGATTACAGCTTTTGTCATGACCTCATCAGCGCGAAATATTTACAAAAACGAAGCGACTCTGCGATTTGCATGCAGACACTGACTGCAAACCATTATGCTAAAGCCAGAATCATTGTGTGACACGCCAGATCTACTGCAATATAGCTCTACATCCATCTGTTTAAACTAAAGGACAGAGAGGAACTATTTTTCAGAACAGAAAGACATGATCATAGAATAAATCATGTCATTTTATTATTTTTTATTATTATTAATTTGAGTACCACTTTTTGACCACTGAATTCAAATATCTTAGACTAACCAGCTGTTACTCCCGTGACTGTAAATTAAACAGGCCACCAAAATCTTACCTTTCTTGTTTTTTCTTTAGTTTGTCTGTAAGCTAGAAAAGCAGGAAGAGCAAATCTCAGAAGAAAGCGAGAATGCAGTGCTCACCCGAAAGCACACTGGATATCACGCAGTGTGCCGCGTCTCATTTAATCGCAAACAACCGGCATTCACCTTAGCGATTTCCTCCTGAAGTTTTGTCACGTCCGTTTGCTTGGATGACTGGACAAAAAGACAATGATTTATTTCAAAAGACGGGAGAATAAATACACAAACGGACAGGGCGTGAAGTGGCTGGGCCGGGAAGGGATTTCGAGGAGTTCGTACTCAATGTACTTTCCTCAAAACAGCAAGGTCAGGCCATGGAGAGGGATGGTGGATGATGGTGGATGATGGTGGTGGATGGTGGTGGATGGTGGTGGTGGATGGTGGTGGATGGTGGTGGATGGTGGGTGATGGTGGGTGATGGTGGATGATGGTGGATGATGGATGGTGGTGGATGGTGATGGAGGATGGTGGTGGAGGATGGTGGTGGATGGTGGGTGATGGTGGATGTGACTCTTACGCAGTGCATGTGGGTTTTACCTCCAGGGCATGCAGCTGCTCCTTCAGCAAGCGCTTCTCCTCCAACTCTGTGTGCAGGCGTAATTCCACCTCTGGGTCAACAGAACCAGGGTTTTAAAAAAAAATGAATGGAGCAGCGCCCCCCCGGACGCCCTCTGCCAGTCCCGCAGCAGCAGCACCGCTTAGCGTGTGATAAGGGGGAAGGCAGCAGGCCCCCAATTGCCCCAGGTGGGGGCTTTAATTAAAGCTGATGTGTCACCCTGTCGCCGGGGGGGGTGCCGCTCCAATAAGCCACCCAGTGGCATGCAGGATTAGTGCGGGGGTGACTCACCACTTAGCTCCTGCACCCGCTGCTCCAGTTTGCTGCACTTTCCCGCCACCTGCGGGGGGGGGGGGGTGTTGCAGAATTGTCAGAGGCAGCCGGCAGTGACAGCCACAGCGAGTGTGAATTCCTGTGCTGTGGTGTCCCTTCCCCCCCCCTGCAGGTGCCTCCCCTCACCTGCTCCGGCCTGTCAGGACCGCCCTCCGACTGCGCCCAGATGCCGTTTGAGTCGGACCGTCCGTCCACCGTGGTGACCGGGGACTCGTCCTGCGCTGCGCCTTTGTCACCCTGGACCAGCTTGTCGTAGCGCTCCTGAAGGGCTGGAGGACAGAGGGAAAGATGGGAATTTTCTCACAATCCCTCCGAAACTCCGGATTCCCCACTTGCAGGAAACACTTAGGAGCAGCTAAATAACACATACAATACATCCAGAACTCCAGAGTACGCGACCCCCCCACCCCCCCCCCAAAACAGCCTGAAACGATGTCACGATAAGTCTCACTATGCACTGACAGACATCTTTCCCCAGTAGCAATGACTCAGTGGTATTACACAATGTTTTTGCTCTGCTTCCACGAGAAAAGCTCCAGCTGAAAAGTAGACCCCCCCCTCCCCCCTGGGTAGGACAAACTGAAATAGCTCACTGATCAGATACCCTGATAAATTAGCATCCATAATGTGATCTAACTGGTGTTAAAAATAGTAGTAAACCCCAGTCAGCATGACAATTCAGCATCTGTGCCCTAAGTGAACACACCAAGAAATTATAAGATCAAAACAAATCAGCAAAAGGAATAATGGCAAAGGAAGGATCATTTATGGACAGTAAAAAATACAGCTGAAGCCTGTTATGTGTCTGATTCACAGCGAGGGTTTTTGGCCAATGGGAGCAGATTACCAGAATTGCAGAGAGCCGAAGTGCCTCCCATTGGCTCACAGCAGCTCCCCAATAATTTAAACCTAACATGCGTGATTCATTTACAGCTGAGGCCATACATTTGGGCTCCGCCCACCACTCAGAAGTGGCTTAAGAAGTGGCACTGGAAGAAGGGGGGCTAAAGGTGCTTCAGCACCCCCTGTGGTTGTTGGTGGTAAAGCAGTGTCAGAATACTGTAGGGCAGCATGCCTTTGTGTATATTTTTCCATCAAAGAAAAATTCTGTTTTGCTATTATCTCACAATGGCTCAAAGCAATGTCATAACTATTTCTCCTAAAAGGCTACCGTTGTTAAATATTGATAGCTACTGGTCATAAAAAAAAACTTCAGTAAAGTCCATTTGGTCATTCCGTCTGAGCACCATGAGCTCAAAACATCTTCATGCACCTGTGGCTTAAGTGATATGTTCAGGATGACGTCAGAAATCCTTTTAGATCAAAAAAAAAAAAAACCAGTGTGTTCCTAATACTCTACAAGTGAAGAAGCTTATTTAGTACAACACTCAGCATATACTCTCATGAAGACTTCTGGCTCACCTGCCATGTTTTTCTGCAAGGCGGAGTTCTGGGCTTGGAGGCGGAGCATGTCTCCATCTAGGGGGCTGGAGGGGGGACTGGAAGCAGGAGGCGGCACCGTCTTCCCTTCCTTTAGCGCCTTGTTCTCCTGCTCCAGCTGCTCTATCTGGGAGCAGAGCTGCAGTGGATAAAACGGAAGTGCGTCAGAGAACGTGCGGGAAAAGCCCAGCTCTGCACAGCCATCGAGTGCTGGACGATGACACACGATTAAGAGCAGACAGAACATCAAACACACACCCATACAGTATATACAGAAAAAAATTCCAAAAAATTAGAATATCATGGAAAAGTCTTTATTTCCATAATTCCATTCAAAACATTAAACTTTCATAGATTATAGATTCAGGGCCCACAACTTAAACGATTTCAAGTACTTAGTTGTTTATTTGTACATAATTTGGGCTTCCAGCTCATAAAACCCACAAAAACAGGAATTCAAAAAATTAGAATACTGTGAAGACTTCACCATTTACTTCTCAGTTTTTGCAGAAAAAAAAGAAATTAGAATCACGTCAAATCATTCAAAATATGGTACTTTCAAAACGATATCTCAATCTTCAATACTTGGTTGGGAATCCCTTTGCCTTAGTCACTGGCTCGATGCGCCGTGGCATTGAGGCAATCAGCCTGTGGCATTGCCTGGGAGTTATGGAAGCCCAGATTTCCTTGATGCTTATGAAATAAACGTTTCCATGATATTCAAATTTTTTGGAAAGGGTCTGTATAACCATTTACACAGAAAGATATACATAGAACTAGTCAAAGTAGACCATCTTACAGCAACTTTGCACCCAGGTAGTTTTACTGAACAAGTCAATTTAAAAAATTTCATTTTAAAGTCTTTGAAGACAAATGTGCTGCCTCTAATATCTCAGCTGTACAAATGAAAATTGATAAAACAATGTATGCGGGCGCCTGCCCAATTATTTAACTAAAAGAATGATTCATGAAAATAAATGAGTAAATAAATTGTGGCTCAAAGCTCCAGAATCAAGAAAGGGAAGTACACTACCTGGCCAGAAGCATGAGGACGCCTTACCGTCACACCTACATGTTGTGGAACATCCCATTACAAAACCAGAGGCACTAATAAGGATTCGGTCTCCCCCTTTGCTTCTATAACAATCTCCACTCTATTTTGGAGTGCGTGTCGGAATTTGAGCCCATTCAGCTACAAGAGCAAATGGCGCTGATGTCAAGAGATGAGGTGTGGTTCACAGTGGGCTTTTCAATTTATCCCCAAGGTGTTCAAAGGGATTGGGATCAGGGAGATCAGGCCAAGAAAGTTCTTCCACACTAATCTTGCCAAACCGTAGATTAATGGATCTCATTTGGGCACAGGGGCACAGTAACACTGGCACAGGAAAGAGCCGCATCCATACTGTTGCCACAAGGCTGAAAGCAGACAATTGTCTAAAATGTCTTCATATGCTGATGAATTAAAGTTACCCTTCACTGGAACTAAAGGGCTAAAACCAAACTAGGAAAAGCAGCTCCAGAGCACTGTGCGCTCCGACAGACAGCGGGCGTTCTCCTGGGATCCGCCAAACGCAAATTTGTCCGTGAGGCTGCCAGACAGTGAAGTGTGCTTCATCACTTCGGAGAACGTGGTTCCACTGTCCTGCGGTCCAATGGCAAAGCTGCTTCACACCTGTTAAGCCAACTTGGTGCTGTATGTGGCTGAAACAGCCAAATAACCGGAAGAGGTTACAAACTTTTGACCAGGAAGTGTATGTCTTTAGCACACGTGTGTGCGCCAGTACTTTTTGTGTGACTGACATGATGAAAATGGCAGCCATTAATACATTGCCTTGTTCGAATGACCCTTGGTGATGTATTAATCTCACTCACACCGAAAAAAGCTGAGGTGCAGTTGTGTCTTTTTTCTGTCTCAGTTCATTTATAAAAAAAGACTGTCAAAACGCACGACTGCATTCTCTCTCATGTACACGGTTTGTAGGTCGAGAAATGAGCAGAAGTTCACAAGGCGGCACTGGGCCTTGGGGCAGGGCGGGGCGGGGCGGGCTGGTACCTTGGACAGCTCCTGCATCAGCGTGCTGTTCTGCAGTCTGAAGTCATCTTCCTGGCTGTGCAGCTTGCCCTGGAGCATCTCATTCTCATTCAGCAGGGCGTCCACTTCCTGTCAGGTTTAGCAGAGATGGGACAGCATGCATCCTCCATGTGCATCCTTGGGAAATTTTCAATCCGAGTTGAATCTCTACAGCTCTACGGGCTGCAGGAAAGTTACCTAAGTGTCCTCACTATCCACACAGCAACAACAACGTCAGATTTCCCCAAAAGACGGATCATGAGAAGATAGATCACAGTAGCTAGCATCACACACTGGTTGGCTTAAATTTTAACAAAATATCGACAGTAAAAGACAAATCTGACTTACCTGAGCCTTTTTGCTCTTACTCAGAGCCTACAATTGAGAATAAAAAGTATATTAGAACATATTTACTGCTCAAAACAATAAGAGGGTAATTCTAAACCAGTTTATTGCTCTGTACAGGCTGTGGGCATGAATAAGCTATAAGCACTTGTTTATTTGGATACATTCATACTTCTAGACCCAATAAACATAGCTCATGAAATTATATGATCCAATAGGCCTATGTGCTTTGTCTTTACACTGCATTGCATTTCATGCACATATCTAAGAATCAACACACCCATTAATTCAACACTGCAGTGATTGTTACCCAACTGTCTGAAAGGCAACAAAGGGTAGCAAGTTCAACTTCTACAAGCTCCAATATCAAGCAGTGCTAAGAATCGTCACTCTGCAGTTTTTCATTTATGTAGTAACAGCTGTATTATTAAATTTAATTATTATTCTATTATTTTAACATCTCAGGGGACATGCAGGACACGCATTTCTATTACCACTGCTGCACCAGGCTGGTCATTACTTTTAAAATAAAGTCATGGTTTAAACAGAGTAAAAGTTCAGGGAGATTCGGATTCCCATTACAGCTTTTAAGATCAGCTCTATACCTTCTGTGCTTTCATGTGTTCCTTCTCCAGGTTTGAGGTCTTCTGGCGGACAACATTGAGCTCTGCAACATACAATCATAATAACGCCCTTCAGAAGCTCATCAACAGGCAGCGCGCGCACTTACCTCACTACTGCTCTTTAGCACACCTGCATGAAGAAGCACTTGACTATTATGAAAGTGAACAGTAGGAGGCACTGGGCAATCTGCCAGTTTTAACGCAGCAATGTCATTGCTACCCAGTGAAGTCTAGTGCGGTATTTTAAATTTGTGTTAATTCAGCTGCTAATACATTAACTCTCGTTCACCGCATTAGCATTCCATTGTCAATGAATTTCTAATCTTCATGAAAATAATTCATAAATTATGAACACCCCCAAATCCCTTCTGATTAACAGCATTTTATATTCACACAGGCAGTCAATAGCTACAAAAATATGAGAAAAGGAGCCTCCAATGTAGGGCTGCCTGATTATTTCCATGCCGTATGTAGCATAAGGAACCTTTCTGAGTGTGTATTTATAGGATATCACAGATGCAGCGATTCCTGAGGGGTACCACCCTAGGAATCCATGAATGTGCACAAGATCATATCCGACACATACAACAAATGAGCAGTGGTAAGCAGCTCTGGAAAGGTTCTGAGACACGAACACTGGAAAAAACATCATTGACAATAAATACTATATGAAAGAGACCCAGTTGGCCTTCTAGAGATTCTAGAATGATCCACTGCGATACATGATTCAACAAGGGTCAAGAAATGGCACTCTTTGCCTGGCATCCCGTTTTTTCCCCTACTTAATCAACTGCCGCATATATACATACAGCTCTGGAAAAAAATTTGAGACCACTCCATTTAAAAAATAAATAAATAAATCTGCATTGTTTAATCTTCGCTTAATCCTGGTTTTGCTGGCAGAAGGCTACACTGAGCAACAGGCTGCTTCCAGGCTCAAAATGTGTAAGATCACAGCACACAAGAACAATGTGAAGCAGGAGACAGTGGGAATGACAAAAATCCAGCCGGGCAGAAGAGATTTTCTAATGCCAGAGATGACCATCAACTTGTTCAACAGTGCCTCATGAATCAGAGGACGACAAGTGACCTTCAAAAAGAATGGGAAACATTTACTGGTGTGAAGTGCAATTCTAGCACAAGTTTGTAACAGGCTCCTAGAAGCAGGACCATAAAGCAAAGAAAAAGTCCTGGACTAATGTGAAACAGAGTAGAACCAGATAGGAGTTTACAAAAAATATATATAATTTACACTGAACCGTACCCATAAATTGAGAAAAAAGTGTAACTAAAAATGTTGCTGTAGTCTCTTAATTTAATAAGCTATGTGTGCGCGTGCGTGCGTGTGCGCGTGTGTGTGTACTGAATGAGAAGCACCAATGCAAATATTACAAACATTATGGTTTTACTGCATTTTCACTGCATTTACACTGAAATAGTATTAGAACTTCAGTATGTGATTCTGGATGATCCAGGCTGCTTCCCAACTCTTAAACAACACCGAAATCTACCAGTTAAACAGAGTTCCAAAGTCCTGATAAACAGCACAGTGGCCAAACAACACTATGGCAAAGTACAGTTCAAGTTACACAGGTCTTGTAGTCAAAATGATTGGAAGTTGCAAAAAGATAGAAAACTTGAATATGCATCTGAAGAAGGTTAAAATTACTAAGAGTAGTGAGGATGTTTAGCAGAGACATTCAGCCTGTTTAAATGGGGAAATCTAAGGTTAGTACCTGCTGCTTAAAACCACACAAGATCTCTTCATCGACACCAGAGTCACACGTGAGACAAACGCGAGCGTGTACTTCACCTGCTGGATGTGACCATCTTGTGTCATGCTGCCTATTTTTATCACTCAAAAGCACCACATAGCTATTAGTGAAGCGTTGGGGCTTCAGCCTCATTCGTGGCCTGCTAGGTTGTGCATATGAGGTACACGCAAACACGGAGTCATCGCAGTACCTCCTGGAAACACAGAACCCCCATGTGTCAATATGAAAACACACAAAAACAGGTCAGGTCAGGGAGCATGCACTGATGCAGCACGTTGCTGCGCCCACCGCATGGCGAAACTCCTCGGGATCTCAAATGGCAATCTCCAAGGCAGACACACGGTCCAGTCCCACCCTTTCATCTGCTGCAGCCAGTTGTTATGAGAGCGACCCCTCGGCCTGGTCCAGCCGCTCGGGTCCTCAGCAATAAGGATCTCACGAGCCAGATCACCGCCAGGGAATCACGCCACATGGCCGTAGGGCCATAACTGACGCTCCCTCATAATGCAGGTAATGTGCCTCGTTCGGGAGTCCTCTA
Source organism: Hippopotamyrus pictus (assembly GCA_026781145.1). Lineage (NCBI taxonomy): Eukaryota > Metazoa > Chordata > Actinopteri > Osteoglossiformes > Mormyridae > Hippopotamyrus > Hippopotamyrus pictus. Next base: position 11,004,559 of record JAODLC010000113.1, read on the forward strand.
GCAACCGCTCATTCGACACAAAGTCAAACCAGCGGTACCCAAGGATTCTCCAAAGAGACACAGAACCGAAGGAGTCCAGTCTTCGTCTCAGGTCACTGGATAGCATCCATGTCTCATAATATACAGCAAGACAGGGAACACCGGGACTCTAAAGACAAAGATATTGGGAGCGCCACACACCCCATAAAAACCATCCAACATAAAAGGGCATTTTTCCTCCACACCCTGTACCATACTTGTGGTACAGTACTTTCTGTACTGATTTAAGTGACGTGGGAGTGTTCTGGAGTTCCCTAATAATACCCATAACCAACTCACATCCTCATTTTCTGTGTTGAACATCTACTGTGCTTGTGAATTTAGGTTTTGCCCGTGTGAGGAATATATTTACTTGTTCCATCTCTGTTCCAAAGAGAAAATGCTGCGACTGAACAGTACATGAAAAAAAAATGTGTTGTGTTGTGTTACAGGCCTACTGGAGAGGCCTTTGGAATGAATGGAAGACGCTGAGCCGCCTTGAGCTTACCGGCTGTGTTTTTCCGCAAGTCATCGGAAAGCTGGTAGTTTTGTGTTCTCAGCTCCAGGAGCTGAGCCTGGAAGAAGAGACAAGACAGGAATTATTCATAAAGCAAAATAAACCCAGAGTCAACAGTGTTTTATTTGGACAGAGAGCATTGGGCTTCTTACATGCTTGCCATTGAAGTAATGAGAGCAGTAATGAGACATGGCTCTCCAGGAGTAGGGTGGGTTAGGACATTGTGCCTACAATTACTGTACAACAACAAGGCGTCAGGTAAACTTAGCCATGTAACAGGAATGCAATACAAACAGTAAGTGAAAACAATAAGTAAGCAAGTGGGTGAAACTGGACAGCTTCAATAACAGTATCACATTCCTGAAAATGGAGAGTGTGGTTGAGCTTATAACAGAGAAGATCTTTGGCTCTCTATAAACCATGTGCACATCAGATATTTCCTCCACATCCAAAATCTGAAGCAGACACCGCCATGCTGAGACAGGAGATAAAAGCGGCAGTGATAGCAGCCGTAATCATTTAAACCAGGCTGCCCAGCCGCAGATTTGAGCACCAGGTTCCAGCGGTTTTTACAAGATACCAGTTCAGTCGATCCATTATCATTTCTTAAATAAAGCAAAAAATGGCTAGAAATGTGTGAAAACCAGCCCATCCTCAGGCCCCCTGATCCACGACCAAGAGCTCCTGTTTAAACTCCCAGGGTTTTTCATCGTACCCAAATAGGAAGGAGGCTTACAGTATAGCAAACTGATAATGTTCAAACCACAGGGACAATACAAATAAGCAAGGCCCTGACCAACAGGTTTAGCTTCCGAATCACAGATGAATGTCATTACATTATAAGGGCACTACATCAATAACATCCAAGTAAGTAGTTTAAAGTGTTTTTCCACACTTAAGCTAACACTGACTCATTTTTAAAATTGAGTGACTTTTGAAAATTGTATGAATGCATTTCTCCTTCTATTCACCTCTAGTTTTCAGATAAAGTTGCTTGTTTTAGTCTTTCTGTTATTACGTAACGCTTAAGGAAACGTCTCGGGCGTGCGAGCAGTCAGCTACGAACGTGGCAGAATATGTAAGAATTAAAGTAGGTCATTAAAGTCAGACCATCGCTAGGGATGCTTCAGCATCGTGGTTCGATATTAACCTTAAACATTACAGTACTGTGCTAGCAGGGTTCGTTACAGTCACTGTGATGTTCTTATAAATATTCTGAATAGGAGTGGAAACCTCACCGCGAAAGGGGCAGCTTTCGCCTTCATGGTATATACATCCTCAGGCATGAACTTCGGCGATCGTTTAGGCTCCGGTAGGTTTGCGATAAAAACAATGCTGGGCGGGGACGGGCGGGGACGGGGGGGGACGGGACTGCAGCACCGTCAGCGCGACGAAGGACACGAAAACGGTAAACAGCTTCTCAAGTTAAGCAAGGCAGCAGCCACACAAATAAACCTTAGATACCGTTTTATCATCCAGCACTCCTGCGTAACGGAAAAACACTTAGCTAGTTAGTGAGGAACATATTGCATTACAGTGAATGTGAGCAGTATATAAGCTTTTTACCAGACAAGGGCGGCTCGACAAGCTGGCACACACGATACATTCACTCTACTACATATCTGCAACGTACGAACAAGTTTACCGCCTGATTACTTGCAAAAATTGGTAAGCTAGCTAATTAGCACTTGATCGCTTCTCTGCTTTGGCTACTGTGTTCTTCCCAGTTGTGAATGGCTGCTTTCCAGGCACCCCCTCGGATATACGCTAACGCGTAACGTCTTCACCACGGCCATCAAACGAACTACAGCTAATTTGGTCTCATTACTAACCACAGATAACTAGCAGTCCCAGCATCTTATTAACGTTAAAGACCCAACTCCATCCCCACCCAACTCCAGAGCTGCCGTTCCGGCCTACTGGTACACTTAACGTTTGTTTTACATTCTTGTAAAATTCGCAGTGTCAACCTAGGATATTTGACTGCTGCCAAGAACGCAGAATCGACTCTGCGGGACTGAAGATATGAAGAGGGCCTGGTGTTTATTACTAGCGATAGCATTAATCAATACCTGCATTCGATGGAACTCCTCTTCTGACAGTGCCTGCGCCATCTTTACCCGAGGTCCGGCTATGGTCGATACCATCAGTTTGGTCCTCTGTGTGGAGGTGCTGAATTAGGAGGCGTAACGAGAATGAAATTAAATGTGTCCTGTTAAGTTATGCATTTTCACGTTTTAATAGTTAATATTATATATGACTAAATAAGTAATATACGTGACGGATTTTTAAAAAGAAGTATTATGGATTTACGATTTTTAAAGTTCCCTATCGTTATTGTCCTCATGGTACATTCCATAAAAACAGAGTCAGTGAACGCGGAAATTGTGTTAATGCCACCTGTCCGGCAGAGGGAGTTATATTGTAACTAACGCTTCAGCAAAATATGTCTGGTTTACTCAGCAAACATTTTAAGCTGAAGTCACTTTACTGTCGTTTTACACATGTGAAATGACATTGAATTTCTACAGAGCAGTATGCAGCCAGGTGAAGGAGCAGTTGAGAACAAATACTGGACAGTAAATACTGGGAAGAGAAAAAATAAAGAATAAATAATAAAAAAAAAACAAATTTTAAAATAAAATTATTAAAATGAAAATAAAACAGTACACGGTAGTAAACTATGGTGATTTTTTTTCTGGTAATCTCAGGATAAGTGACTTTTGGCTAAAAATTTAACACATTAAAGGAGGATTTTATTATTATATTATTATGATATATAATAATATAATCTGCAACCCTGAATAGGGTTTACAGAAAATGGATGGATGGATAATATATTATTATTTATATAAATTATTAAAAATGATACAAAGAATTTCAGTTTGAAAGGGTTTGAAATTAAATGCATGGTCTTAGTACACATAATTTATCCAAAGCAGATTTTTTTTTTCTTTGAGAAAGCAGAGTCAGCTAATCCCTAGAGCAACTGAGGGTTAAGCAACAGTGAAATCACTTTCTGGGATTAGAGCCAGCAGCTTTCCAATTGTAGGCACAATGTCCTAACCCACTGAACCACATACCACCCTCCATAGTGTCCATACAGAATAATAATTTCTAGCACTTTTTTCAGAATTAGATGTAATTTTCATGCCATATTTTGGTCAAGCTCAAATTGTAGCGGTGAAAGTCATAGTCAAAACAGAAGTGTGGAAGGGGAAGGTGAGTGATGTGGAGCAAAAGCATTTATTTTAATTTAAAATTAACACTTTCTTTACAGATCAGGCATTTGTGATCTCATAACTGCAATTACTACCTGACAGATTCGCTGTAGATGACTCACAATTACATCTGCAGCAAGTCTGATATTTAATCAGCCATAATACTCTCATGTTACACCTCTCCTTCTCACTCCTCATTGGCTCCGTATAGGCGCTTGCATCACGTTTAAGTTCTTAGTTCTGACTCTCAGAGTCTTCAACAGAAAGGCACCCATCTCCGTCACGTTAAGACCCACATCCCATCCCTTGTCTTTGGTCAGCACGCCGTTCCCGCTTGATCGCTCCGCCACATGAAAATGATTGCTGTCCTAGATGTTTATCATGTCGGGTTTCACAATGGTGGATCCATGTTAACTTCCACCTGACCCTTTTTACCCCGTTGATGCAAATCCCTGAAAAGCACGTTACATATACAGCACTGTCCGGTTCCAATATGCCTGCCATGTGGTTCTGTCCACTGCAACACCCACATTTTACATCTTGTTAAAAGCAGGATAAATACATTAATGTTTTTCCAAAGATAATCCAATCACACCCTGTGGAAATATAAAAATATATTAAAAATATTTTAGAAACTATTTAGTCATTTCATTTAGCGGCATACTGGTTGATTCAAGGTCAATTCCTGATGGCACTTCTGATGTGCTATTTTAATTAGGCAAATATTGTCTTCTTTTTTTAAATAGGCAAGCAGATGTAAGGGCAAAACAGACTATAAAAGGTATGTGGTATATATGAATATGAAGTAACAGTGAGATATGTAAGTAAATGAAGGTGAGCACTGCGGTTTAAATAGTAGCTATTGTGCCTGAAGCAAGACAAAGAGAGTTTTCAGAGAGAAACGCACGCTGGGGAACATGGGAGATTTATTTCCGCAGCCACTCTCCACACATTCTCCATGTGAATTATATTAAAAAAAAAGGTTCCATCCTCTCCCTGAATTACCCCAATATATTAAAAGACAGAATTGATGAGGTCTCAGGTTAAAAGGTGAACAGCAGAGTACCAAAACTGCATCTGAAAACTGCCTGCCAGCTTGTAAAATATCAACACAGGGGTCGGGGTGGGGGCACGACGTACGTCAAAGGACTGAAGCCATGAAAGCTCTAATAGAATCTCAGGGCCCTCATGGAACTTAAGCTTAAGCCCAAACTGTCATTCAAAAGGTATCCCACGTAAGGTAAAAGTGAATCTTCCAGAATTCATCCGATATCACATTTTATCCAGGGCGACTAATATTCAAAAACACCACATGCTGTTTCGTGCAGGTGATTGTAATAAGGGGGGGGGGGGGGGGATAAAACCTTTTAAAATACGACTGACAGAGATGAGATCCTGCACAATTCTATTGGGTGGTTTTAGTGAATCAATTTAAAACCAAAGACAAAAACATTCCTGTGCTTTGGCTTGAAAATAAGACATTATCAGACTATGTGAACTTTCTGAATGGGGTGGGAAGAAGAAATTTTGGTCAGATAAAGGCGACTTCAAGAGTAGTTATAACTGGTTCATTTAAAAAAGCACCACTCACACACACACACACACACACAATTTCACACTGTACATTTTTCTCTGGAAGAAAAAAAAAATTATAATCGATGTCTCAGCTGGGTTGCAGGTACTGCAGACATGGAGACTCACCTCCACATGTACAAAAAATAAACATTGTGCAGCAAATTTTCATGACTTAAAAAGACAGATGTTCCTATTCAAATGATTCCATCTTAAGTTGACATGAAATACAAGGTTTTCATCAATATTTCTTCAGTGATTCCTAGAAACCAAGTTTTTAGAAGCGAAAGTGGCTGTGTACAATACAATAAAATCCTATCAAAAAGACCCCTGCAGGAATACCATAGGAATTTCCACAGCACACAAAACATTTCAGACACAGCTTCACAAATCAGTCTGCACCCCACCCTTGTCTTATTCAAATACTTATTTGCACCCTGTCAATCATACATTTTCTAAACAAATGAAAAGAAATTAACATCAATCCATTTATAATACCTTAAACACATGACTACTTATTGTTTGCATCTGACCCATCACAGCCGCATCGGGGTTCAAACAGGCGGCAGGATATTGTAGACGTTCCACTATAAGAGGGACAGAAACCCATTGTCAGTGTTGTCCTGTCTGTCGGGGCCACTCTTGCTCGCCCGGGAGCTCTTGCTGGGGTTAGGGGTGGTGGAGTACTTTGGGGGGGTTCGGATGAAGAGCCGTTCCTCCTCCTTCTTGATCCAACGTAACAGCTTTGTTATAGCATTGATAGCGGACGCCTTGGTCACCAGGGGGCTGAAGCAGGTATACAACTCAAACTTACTGGTGACCTACGAGACGAGAACGGGGGAGAACGTGGTAGGTCAGTGTGCGGTCTTGTTGTCTAAACAGGCTGCTTGGAAAGAAATCAGTCAACGGAATCTATAGAACAAACATCGTCATGGGTCAAAAAATGACTTCACAATTTACGAGCAATCTGTCAAAGGCACTTTGGAACCAGATGCAAGTTTCAGTTTAAACAGTCACCCCCAAGCTTCACAGCACTTCATCATGCACTGGACACGAGCTGAGCATCCATCATGCTTTGTGGGCCGTGGCATGGGCTGGGTAGCCATGTGACCTTGGACTCCCAAAGGTTCAGCTCCCTAGTCTGGAGTTTGTGGTTTTTCTCCGTTATTGCGTTCTGCCTTTCTTTCTATTTTTCTTTCTCCGTCTTCCCTCGCTTTTTCCGTTTCACGTACCATTCAGCATTATAATGAACTGAATCGAATACATCGACAGAACCGTATGTGATCACTGTGTCTCGTCTTAAATGTCTGTACCTACTGCCAGTATGTGAGCCCTGACAAGCAGAGACAGATTCCCTGTATGTCTGAGCACCCCTGGCCAAATAAACCTGATTCTGCTATCGGTGATGAGTCGGGCCGTTACCCAGGCGAGCAGCGTCTCCCTCTCCGCCACATGGTAGATGAGCTTGAGGGGCCGCGAGGAGCTGTGTATGCGACTGTGCATGTAGCGGTACAGGTCCAACAGCCTCATCCTTTCCTCCTCACTGCTGTAGGGGGCCTCCATCTCGGGGCTGCGATGGAGAAAGTGCAGACATGGAAACGCTGGTCACGTGCGCCCGATGGCGGCGTCCAGCGGCACTCGGGCACCCCGCCGACCTTTTTTTCCGAACGCAAAGACGTTTACAAACTACTTATACTGATGGAGAGTCCCCTGAGGTGCTATCTGCTCTGGAGCAGCGAGAGAGCGCTGTGTAGTGCGGCCAGCGCCCCTCATTCAGACAGTCACACTGCTCGCACCAAAGCAGCTCGCAGCTAGGAAAATCAGGCTTATCCTACATCACATGTTCCTGTCAGACTGTGGACCCATTCAAAAAGCCTGGGTCAGTAATTTAATTATGAGTTTGCATGAACGGCACTAGGCAGTGCAGATGGGCGCCATGGTAACTATACAGCCATCGGGACAGTGTGACCTTGTCATGACGAAACAAAAGACAAATAGTATAAAATACTAGAGTCTACTTCATCATAAAAACATTATCTATTAGTGTATGCTCTGTATGAATTATATTCTAAGCGAAGCTCAAATTGGCTGCTTAAATATTCACAGTTAAAGGTGCCAGTCTTATTTGTTATGTGCCTACCAGGTATCCAGAACCAAACTATTATGATGACACTGTGCCCAGATACTTTGCATAAAATGTAAAGCACTGACAGGTTGAAGGAGAAGTATTACATTACATTATTACATTACAGTATGTGGGAGGGTGGAGCACTTCCTCGTTTACAGACCGACTCCCTGACTAGACTGTGGCTTTTGCTCAGGCAATTTTAAAAGCCACCTTAAAAGTTTTTATACCGACTTTCACACACGGCAGCGAGCCTGCAGCACACACACCTGGTGAACTGCGTGAGCTGGCGGTGGTTGTCTGGCACGTCGAAGGGCTTGTACATGAAGTGCCGCAGGTCGGAGACGGCGACCTGGCTGGCGCTGTATGACTGCGTTCTGGCTATCGAGCGCAGGGCGTTCTGCGCACGCATACCCTCGTCGATCTTCCTCTTGCAGTCCGCCACGGCGTAGAAAGCCTCCTTGTCGGTGGAGAGCAGGAGCAAGCAGACGGTGCATTCCGGGGGGTCCAGGTACGAGATGTAGGCATAGAAGTAACAGTCAGGGTTGAAGAGGGGGAGGCAGATCGGGGTCCAGATCTCCCCGGCTTGGAAGGCAGAGGAGGCTCCTATGAGGTTGAGGAGGAGGTGGAGGTCAGCTGGCTCCAGCCTGGCGTCTTCAATGACCGTCTTCTCCTGGACGATGGTCAGCAGCTGGTTCTTGGCGATGAGGATGGAGAACACCAGATTGGGCGTAATGGCCTTCTGCAGGATCTGACTAATGGAGTCCCTGAGGGATGAGGCGAGGGGCAGGCAGTGGACGGCGGACAGAAGAAAGCTGGGGTCCGAATCCACCATGTTGAGAAGGCCGTCCAAGATCTTCTCGGACCCCGCCAACAGTCGGCGGAGATCGTAGTTCTTCTTACGCTCGAAGATGCGGGCTATACTGGCCTTCGTGAGCATGCTGATGATCTGGTAGTAAACGTAAAGGAGCTCGCCACGCAGCTGCTGCTCAGACTGGCGGCTGGAAGAGACAGACACCAGCACCAAGGGCCCCTGCTGCATAAACACCACCGTTTGTTCATCTGGCCAGGGAGCAAAGCACAGTTAGAGATGGATACAGTATACACTGCAAGTTCACTGCATCAGCTGCACACACTAGTCCACATACAGAACAAACTATGTGGAATTTAAGTCACATTGTTCATGACGGATGCATTCTGTTTGTTCCTCTGGTTCTCTGACCAATTCATTATCCTCAGAATGCTTGAGTAAGTTATAAAAAGCAACCTAGACAAAACCCCTTTCAGATGGACAAGTCTTATATTTCATAGCATTACCAGGCCATGAAATCCTTAATGCCTTAGGCTGCAGCTAAATTAACCAGAACACTGAGTTACTATTTGAGACCTAAATCAGTTGTTTTATTCCCCTATTTTTGGACCATTCAGATACTTTCATTGTGTGAAAAAGCACAGCCACCTGGAACAGCATTGAAAAAGGTGGCTGAGAGTAGAAACCCCTAGCTGTGCTGGATGGGCAGTTATGCTTCAGCCACACTAGTCCTCTTCAGGTACTTATTGCAAATAGATATATTGTTAAATCAACCCAGTGTGCTGCTGCCCAAATCTCTGCACACTTCAGTGTGGAAGAAGCTGTCACTTAAAGAAGAAGAAAAAAAACAGAGGTAATGTGGCAGATCAACAGATAGCATTTGTGCCCCAAGCCGAAAGCGCAAAATGAGCATGTTCACATTCTCCCAGGTTGCATACGCTACCGCCGGGTACCTCCCACGGGCCAAAGGTACATGTTTGAGTGAACTGGCATCTTTAAAATAGCCCATAGTGTGCGACTGTGAATGTGTGTGTGCCCTGTGATGAACTGGCATCCTGTTCTTGGATGCTGTTCTACCTGGGAGAGTCTCCAAGCTCCCCTTGACCATGTACTGGATAAGCAAATTGGAGATGAACAGACCTGAACCGTAAACACTGTAATGCATAATTTTCTGCTGTGTCTGGAAAATACTCCCTAATACAGCAGCATTCGCATTACTGCTAACCCATTTATCAGCTGAAATGTGAAAGAGTTTTATAGTTACTGAATGTCATTAATCTGCTGAAGGCAATGAACAGGTTAGTGCCCTTTAAATATCCTCACCTGAGTAAATAGAGCGAATGGTGTTGTTGCCACTCTGAACAAAGGACACCAGTGCCATCATGACACCCATGGTGGAGGACAGCGCCTCCTCATTGCCATAGCGCGAGTAGATGGGCTTGCCGGCCTCGCTCAACACGAACACGTGTTTCCTGTGGAGCCTCCAGCTCTCGCCGGTGATGTCCTCATCACGGTGGGAAGAGGAGGGCGCCAGCGTCGGGGAGCCTGGGCCAGCCTCGGGTGTCTCGTCCTCCAGCTTCCCTCTGCCCAGCACAGTCACCATGAACTCACTGGAGTCCTCCAGCGTATTGTCAGTGGAGGCAGAATCAGAGGCGTTCTCAGCTTGATCCTCATCGTCCGCGACCTTCGACTTAAACGCCTCGTCCTGGTCTTCTGCTGGTGCTCCACAGGCAATCGATTCACCCTCCAGGAGCTCTCCGCTTCCTGGGTCTGAGAGCTCCTGTTCAGGCCCTTTCCCCATTTCTGGTGCATCTTGCTCCTGCCCACTCGAAGGCCCATTTGTGGCGCTGGGGTCATCTCTTTCACTGAGCCACAGGTCTTGTACTGAGCATTCTGGCACATCCTGGATTAGATTATCTAGAGAAGGAGTTGCAGCAGTGAAAACTCAAACAGCCATATTCCTGCTGTTAATGCACATCTTATCCGTATAAACTAATCAGGTACTCTTTAATATACAGAAAATAGTGAGCTTCGGTTTGTGAAACAAAAACAACTAACAAAATCGGTGTTGTTAATGATCTCCCAGGGTGTTTTATAATGGAATATTCAGAATGAACACTAGTTATTCTTGCACATAAATCCCTTTGATATATTTAACTCCAATAGATACTTAAGTTTTTTAAAGCAGCGAGGTTTCATTTCCTATGCTCACTATAAGGAGGGTTGTTCTGACACAGGGCCAAACACCTGTAGCTCCGAAACCAGACAAGCACAGCGAGAAAAGTTTGACTTTATCTACCCAATGTGTACCTTTCTACATACCAATAGCCAAGTATTAGCCAAGTTAGTCTTTAAAGATTATGAATCCCCTACAAGTCAACCTTTTGTATGCAATCACATTAATGGAATCTGGTAATCAGCAAGTATGACAGAACCATCCAACGGTACGGTAGTCTGAGGAAACTCAACTGAGGACACAGCCAAAACTCAAGTTCTGATCCGCGCCATGCCACAATGAGACAACCAGGAGAACAACCTCAAGATCACTGTTCCATCAGGCAGGTGGGATGACTGGTTCCTGCTCCCTCTCACCCCTTACTGAGAGGCCTACAACCTACAACAGGCTAACAGTTCTGTCTGGAGGACCACATGAGTAGAACTCTGTCAGGCATGTTTTTGGAGCAGAAAGTAGCCAACAGCACATAAATCAGAGGGCATGTGCTCCTGAGAGACATGAAGATTGGGTTGGGCCGGGGAGTATAACATGACAGTGGTATTGCCCAATAAAGAACTGGTACCTGTCCGAATGTGGCCGCAGTCTAACTGGGAGTCACAGCACTTCACATTCTGTGGCTCCTGACTCTGTGGATATTCACCCTCCATCTCAACATCCTAGATGCTGAAAGCACACAATAAGGGATGAGGAGATATTTAATTATCCAGAGTAGCAAGTATCATTATTACTAGATTAGCTAAATTTTAAACATTGTGCTTGGAATCGACGTGTTTGTAAAATAAACATATTAAGAACATTTAACAAACATCCCAATAAAATGCTACAGTATATTAAACTTTCAAAAAGAATAAAGAATGCTTCTTGTTACAAGGTTAAAGAATTTGCATTATTCAACAAAATCTCAAGCCATGTTGAGTAAACTGAAACAATATCCGATTAACGATACTCAGAAAAACCCTTATATTCCTAAGGGAGCAAACACAGAGTAACGTAAAACTACGCATATCAGCTTCATACAAAACACTTTTTCCTGAGTCGAAACCAGGATAATTACTTTAAAAGACAATTTTATTATTCCATAATACTTGGTCACCAGGACCCAGTATTTAAATGGTAAAAAGGAAGAATGAATCGATATTATTTACTCAGCGCGATTTATGGGATTATTTCTCATATAAAACTTGAAAGTCATGTAGCTGTCAAGCATTAGGTAAATATATTATGTAAAGTTGCACCGCCGATTTTAAAAAAGCTTCCGTGGGGGTTTTCCCGGCGGGGGGAAAAAAATACTAGCTAGCAAACATCTGACGTCATGTGACAATCACCTAAGGCTGGTTACCTGTCTGCTAACAGGCTAACAGCTAGTTAACATTTTCGAAAATCACCACAAAACTATGATTACACAACCAGGATCTACACATAGTTATACAGTAAGAAAAATAACTTTCCAAGTGTTGGGTGTCGTTTTAACCAAATCGGGGGAAACAAAACTAACCATCCTGTTAGCTACCGGTTAGCTACAGAAGCAGTGTAGCTCGGTAACTTACTTTGGTTACCCATACAAATGGCTACCCTATAATAACCAGCTAGCTTAAATCCATCATACGTTTCATGCTCCAAGGACCCTCACGACAAAGCAGGGTGGGAGTTAAGTTACTCCTATAAGCGACTAACCTGAGCTAGCTAACCAACCGACTGCCTACTTACCCAACACGAGTCGCTATTTCCCTTCCGTTCGGGTGAAACGCAGCTTAGCTACACAGACAGCGCGCGACGCTAACACATATCTGTTAGCTAGCTGAAGTGAATGACGCCTTTCTGCTCCTAATCTGCTAGCAAGTTAATTCTCCTTTCCCGGTAACCTAAGGCGATTAACTAGCCTTGCTCTTTTACGCACCTATTCGACAAATAAATAAACCACAAAATGGAATTCAGGTCCGTCCGTTCAAATCCGAAACGGTCCCTTGGTAACATCAGAACGCAACGTCAATCGTATAAATATAACAAGTAAACACTTTGAAAGGGGCACCGACAGGCTCTCCAGCTACATCCGGAGTACTTCATACCGGTAGACTGACATGCAGCATTAGCCAACACAAAACGCTTTATTAGAGTTTATGAGCTAACCTCCACCAATACCCGAGACGAGCATCAGTCCAGGAGTCGGAAGCTCCTACAGTACGAGCCAATTGTAAGGCTTCGCATCGTTTTTTTTTTCATCGGAGTTGTGATTTTCAACCAATTGTATTAAGCGAGCAGGCGATCGATGTCAAAAACGATTAACTGTTTAAATATTACTTTCAACTCAAGGAACAAACGCAGTATGCGTTAATATTGCCTTTTAATAAATGATTTTGCCTTTATGATGTATAAATAGCTTTTTTTCAGTTACAATATGGCGATTGGATGTATATAATTTGTTAAGCTTTTCTTGATTTCGCATATTTTCTGTGTTTATCATCCTTCCATGCCCCCAGCTTAATTTTACTGGCAGTGTGTCTGGAAATGTGACTGTCTAGATATAAGTGCAATAACTAAATGGGTGCAATCTTGGTCTTTCTGTTCGCAACAAACTATAATTATCCACATCAGTTAAAGTAAAAGGAATCAAGCAAAAGAAATTCAGTTCCAATTTAGCGATTCACATTGTCGATTTCGAAGATGTGACATTGGGCTTACAGTTCTATCAAAGAACCGTCATGTTTCAGAATTGCATGATATTTGTGATGAATATAGAACAATGTTTCTCACCTATTCAGCCACCGTTTCTGTTTATGCAATCAATATAACAACGCATGCTGAATCAAAACAAAATAAGAACAAAGTATTACTTTACAAGGTTGCTCTGGATAGTTCTGTAGACTCTTGTGTGTCTACTGCCATCCCAACAAGGTTGTACCCTACCGTGTGCCCTGTGCATCCTCCAGACTGACTCTCACTGTCTAGGATGAGTCGTCATGGAAACATTGTGCCCCCGTGACCCTATAGGTAAGCGGAAAAGCGGCTAAATATGGGTCGTACCACTGATATCCGCACGATGGCAATGTTGCAGCTTTAGTTACCATCTATTCCGATATTATTTTGAATGAATTTAGTGCATACACAAACTTAACGATGAAGTTATTTTCTGTAATGCCAAAAAATTATAGAATTCTTAGATGCTAAACACCGATAACAACAATAATAACACCATCACCATGGTTGCAATAATTATTTAAGATTCATTTCAGGTTGTGTGTTAATAGAATTTACTAAATATTTTTTGAAGCAATAAAATAACATGTTAAAAAATGAACGCAGGCTGCCGATCCTTGAGGGGTCACTGTCACTGTAACAGTGATGCATATGCTGTATATGTAAAGTATACCAGTATTCAAGTATATTGCACTACATGTGCACTGTACATACTGCTGAGGATGCCGGTGTTTTAACCTACATTTTATATAACAGAAAAGCAAGAAACTTCCTCGTCTGGTCTTTTTCCGCTGACACGTACTTGCACTGCTAAAAGGAAATAATACAAGCCAGCTATTCGTGTAGCTCATGACGAATGGGAAAGCAGCGTCGTTATCTCCTTAATATACTCACGTGAATTGCTGTCAGCTGCAAAACGAAGCAAACATTTTGGATTAGAAAGTTAAATTTTAATTTTAAGTAGCATTTTGAATTAGCACGCATTAGGCAAAATGGAGAGGCACCTGAAAAAATTCCTGGATCAGGTGAAACGTCCCGGAGTTAGTGACTGGAGTTCAATGGAAAAAATTGCTACAGAGTACAATGTAAGTAGAAAGTTAGTCTTGTAAGTGATCGCATTTTTAAATTGGCAGCAGCATAAACATCCTCTCACTTACAGCACAACAAAAGTTGCTATAAATGATACATTTGTAGTGCGGTCTCTATTTAAAAGAAGATACTGATTTTTACTGTGTACAGTTGTTTTAGAGATACAAGTCTTAATTTCGATAGCAAGCTATGTTGCAAAATAATTAAGACAAATATTGAGAAAATAATTATGAGTGAATAAAATACACCATCGCACTTCATTGTCCAGAACTAGTGCATTTTTGGCGTTTCGTTTCATTTTTTTCAACCTGCTTTTGTTCTTTTTTCGATTTTCGTGGTATTTACTTACGGCTTGTTATGAAACTTTGGACTAGGTTAACTGCGTTTCCAGTTGCCTGTACTACGAAGCGGAGTTACTGGCTTATCGGGGTAACTTGTCGGATTTAAGGTAGTCTGGGCAAAATGTAAGT
>JAODLC010000113.1:11019411-11030139 GCA_026781145.1 Hippopotamyrus pictus
ATTTAAACTGTGGTACCTTAAATCCGACAAGTTACCCCGATAAGCCAGTAACCCCGCTTCGTAGTACAGGCCACAGGAGAGAAGAAAGTTAACCGGGAACTGGGTGGAGGGTAGATCAATAATTCGTTAAGAGAAGTGACTGAGCAAACATACAGCAGCTAAACTCTGCAAGCATAAGGTATATTCTCAGTATGGTTTAATACGTTTTAAATTTCATTTAAAGTTGAAATGTATTAGCCTACTGAAATAATCCTTTGTTAACCGATTATTGCACAGTTTATTTAGCAAAGTGCGCTGCAGTCTTGAGTTCAGACTGATCACGCTCACGCAAGAAATATTACGGCAAATCCATTTTATTCCATTATAAACATAAATTTGGCTACATCAAAAGCGTTGTCTATTTACAATGTGATAAAACTGTCACATACATGTAAATACGTCTGCATATGTGTGCAGACTTATCTTGAATAGAAGATTTCACTCTAGTCAGCTCACCAAAGCTGGCAACCCGGCCGGTTTTTACCCAAAAACTAAAGAGGCTGAAGTGGCTATTCTCATTTAAGTCGTATTATGTAAGCATTTAATATAAATGCCCCATCGCATACGAAACTACAGTTAGACCTCACCTAACACTTGAACCGACGACCAAAACCTTATTTTCTGCAGTTTTATGACTATATGGCATATAAATCACCCATTCTCTGCCGTTTGCAAGCATTTCCTTCCTAATTCGCTTTGCTATACTTATTATTGATATTCATGTAGGATCGCGATGATGTTGGTAGCCTGTTTTAGCAGTATGAGGGTGAATTGGTGTAAATCAGGCATGGAAATTGGTAGCCTGGCACGTATTCTTATATTTTTTCATAATGGGTTAATGATGCCGTAGTTATTTTTCTCTCGTATTTCGGCTCATGGACCAGAGGCCGTCATTAACAATGCAGTAATGAACAATCACAAAAAAATTACCTGCAAATTATTTAATGCAAACAGATGAAACTTTGTCAATAAAAGCTCGAATTATATTTTTCAAAAGCAGACAGACAAGTGGCCATGACTTTATCCCCCCCATTCCATGGTCCTGTGTAATGTCAATGGCTTAATTGTGAAAGTGAGATAAGCTTCATATCTGTCCTTCTTCCTCATTCTACAATGTAGGAGATCTTAGATGATGCAGCTCTCGTAACATTTACATGGTGCTGTCTTGTTGTAGCCAGGGCCAGACCTACCTTTGCAGGTGACAAAGCTTTAATCAGGAGGCCCCCCCTAACAAGAAAAGGGATGAGCATTTCACTTCCTCCACAACACAGGTAATCTGGGGCCCTAAGGCGACTGCCTATTCTGCCTACAGATAGAGTCAGCCATATAACTACTTAAGGTCATCATATTGGGATTAGAGTGTTCCCCATAGAAATGAATGGAGAGTCCTCACAGAGATACAATTACAAAAACATGCTGAGGTGAATTGCAGTTACCAAACTCCCCGTAGGTGTGAATGGTGTGTGAGTGTGCCCTGCAATGGCTTGGCCCCCATCCTGGGTTGTTCCCTGAGTTGTGCGTGAGGCCTCCGTGATGGGCTCTGGACCCCCCGCGACCCTGAATAGGATAAGCAGTTACAGGAGATAGATGGATGGATATACACACATTTTTTTCTGAAGTATTCAAAGTAAATTAAACAAATGTGAACTGTAAACTTTTTTTAATGAAGTGGTTTTTACCCTCTTTAGACACACATTTCCTCTTTCTTATTTTTTCTGTTTTGTGGTTTTTCTAATATGAACTGTACTACTGTACATGAAATTTCATGATATTTCTGCAGACAGGAAGCCTCAGTTTAGCCATGTTCAGTGATTACACACTGCGCATTAATTCACAATGCATGCACTTCTGCCTTGCTTGTTGTTAAGGTAAATGCAGGGCAGTGGCTGTCAGCGCATCATCTGCGAGCTACTACTAGCCCGCAGGGAGCTCCTGAGTAATACGTGACACAAATCAAGTCGTTTTTCATTATTTTTCGTATGTCGTATCGGTGGAGCGTGTAGAAAATGTCAATTTGGGGGTGACCACCAGGGAGCATTTAAATTTACAGGGATGGCTTGGAAAATAAAATAATCCATAATAATAATAATAATCCATATTTAGTTTTTATTTTTTGCCAGGCCTTGTTGGCAGTTTTTTGCCGTCACTTCACTGCAAGGTTATTTGGTTTTTCGTAGAAGTAGCTTTCACTGTAAAAAAGGCCCCAGTTTATGGCTGCCAGCCTTAGTTAAGACCAAATGGCAGAAGGTGAAGGATATCAAATCATCTGAAGTTAGCTAAACCAAAAAAAGTTTCCAGAGGCTTATTTTAACTACTCGCAGGTTAGTACAGACACATAGGCATGTTGGTGTCAAATATAAACCCACTGCTAGTTGAAGTGTATATGGTACTTTCTAACACAATACCCGAGAACAATGACGCTATAAATAATCCTGTTCATTGTGTTCAATGATCTTTTTAAAACGATCATTCCATTTTGCATTAAAAACAAGACAGTTTGTTACTACAACAGCTTTCTTAAATGATCCCTGCTTTGCAGGATGTTAATACATTTAATAAAATGTTTAAAAGTTATTTTACCTACGGCAGTGCCTCGAAGAATATAGTCCTTTCTGAAATCCAGTGAAGTTATTTGTTTCCTGTTTCCGTCAGTAAATATAACATGTGACAAATAAGCTTGATTCCTTCCACTGGTGAAAAATGCAGGTAGCTAACTAAGCTATTTTTATTTTGACCATGCCTGCACCTCTCTGGGGGGGTTGGCACCGTACTATTACACCTTCAGACTGGGGGCTCAATTCCAGGGGTGGGCAGTTGAGGTTGAGAGACCAGTTGAGTTTTAAAGACCCATAGATTCAGCTTTCTTTACTGGTTGGTTGAAACAAAATCTTGGTCTGGATTTTTACTCGCTGGACCAAAACTATCCACCTCTGCTCAGTCTCCGCCCTCAACTCAGTCTGTGGCAGTTTGCGTAGTCTCCCAATAATTGCACAGGTTTCCTGCAGGTATACCAGTTTACTCTCTGGACTCACTGTCCATGGTGTTCCCCAGTCTCATGTCCTGGGCCTCCTGGGTCCACCGTGAGCCTGTACCGAATATGTGGACGGCTGCATCTTACCCCTCTGACTGAAACAACCCAAGCGGCTGTGAAGTGAACTTCCAGTTTTGTAGCAGCGTTACAGATCTGATCCGAAGGGTCGGCGGCTCAACTTTTTATACTCACAAGTCAGCAGTCGCCGCGCGGAAACAGGCCTAAACCTGAAGGTTTGAAACACTCATTTGTATGAAATACAATGTCTAAAGCAGGGGTCTCAAACTCCAGTCCTGGGGGGCCGGAGCCCTACACAGTTTTTGGTTCATCCTCATTTAACACACCTGATTCAACTCCTTGTGCTAATTACCACACAGCTCTTGAGCTGAATCATTTGTGGCGGAACTGGGAAAGAACTAAGCTACACAGGGCTGCGGCCCCCCAGGACTGGAGTGTGAGGCCCCTGGTCTAAAGGAACAACAATTCAAGCTTATGAAAAATAAATGTGCAACAGGAGTCTGCCTGCCAACCTGGTGTCATACTCTAATGCAGGGTTATTCGAATCACGGTCCTCGAGGTCCGAGCCCTGCTGGTTTTCCAGCCTTCCTTTACCTGTGAGCTGGGTGTGAAGCCTCTGACCAATCAGAATCGGTAATTATTAAACTAACTGCCTGGTAGAACCGAAAACAAGGCCTGGATTTGAAGAGCCCTGCTCTAAGCATTAATACTTCCAGGCTCTGGTTTGAAAGCAGTGGTCACAGTAATAATGAAATAAATGCATTTGATTAGCAGTATCTGCTTGTTTACTTCTCTGTTCCAATGTAGGCTGTAAGGCTGCTTCTTCCCACGGGGCTTCTGCGATTTTGGCTTACTTTGTGTCGAATAATGACAGTGAAATATGCTGTGTTGTCCTAGATTTCTCTGATTTCTCTTAGAATAATAAAAGAATAATTCAAATATACTGTAAAACCCGCATAATGAATGCCCTTAAACACTGGAGTTGAGTATGATTGGCCTAATATATTACGTTTTATATATGAACGTGATTTGTTGGATTGCAGTGTGGCTCTGTGGTTTGGGACTCTGTGCACTTGACTGGGGGGGGTCACTGTTTCAGATGCTTTGACTGGCAGATTGCTTTCACTGTTGACCCCTTGAGCAAGGTCCTTAACCTCAGTTGCTCTGGGAACAGGCTGATCCTGCTTCCTCAATTCTGTGTTGCTTTCGCTTAATGTCTACTAAACTAGTCAATGCATCTTTCAACTTGGTGTCTCACTGGTCCCTTCTGTTTCACTCCCCCATGGTTATGGGTTTGAATCCCACACTGAATGCTGGGGGTTTGCATCATCTTCATGTGTTGCATGTGTTCATCTAGGTAATCCACTTTCCTTCTGTGGTCAAATGACATGCAGTTATGTTAACTGCATGCAGTTATGTTAACCCGCCTATGATATAACATATTATTATGTGTCAATGTATACGTGTATGTGTGTAGTAGATGCTCACTTCTGAAAAGTACCTTTAACTTGTGCTTGTAGCATGAGATTGTCACTTGGGAACTGTATTCAACAAATGACCATGTGCCCCACTGCACCTGTAGCTTATTCGCTCACAGACTGAAGCCACAAAACAGAAGGCTGGTCTTACGATGGAAGCGGGGGCTTTAAAGAACAACACAAAGAAGAACCGCTATCGAGATATTTTGCCCTGTGAGTTCAAAGTCTACACCTTATCAGATCAACAGCAATGCATTTAGTTTGCTCATAAATGCCACCCTTTGATAGCTTATTGGTTTATGAATTCACTTTACGAAACACCTAGAGGAAAAAGTGCCACACTTATTCAATATCAAGGACAATTGGACCAGTTGTTGAACTCTCTTCCTCGTTCCTGCATGCAGATGACCAGAGTCGAGTGCTGCTCAACCTGTTGAAGGAAGAGTTTGAGTCAGATTACATCAATGCCAGCTTAATTCAGGTACAGCTAGTCTTTGTTGTCCCTCTGCCTTTCACTACAAACCCACTCCACTGTGGTCAAACAGTGGAACGTGTTTTAAATGTCATGTGATCTCATCTCACGTCTAGGGTGCCACAAAAAACAGATTATATATTGCAACCCAAGGTCCCCTGAGCAACACTGTTATAGATTTTTGGAGGATGATTTGGCAATATGAAGTGAAGGTGAGTATATATCGGAAGACTGAGAGGACTGTTATTACAAGGATCATATTGTTACGTTTGTTGATTTCTCTGCAATCAAGGTACAGAGGAAAAATCAAAGCGGGCTGCAGCTAAACATTTGACATTTTATATATTTTTTTTTGTTTCTTTTAGGTCATAATTATGGCTTGCAAAGAAATAGAGATGGGAAAGGTACTTTCCGTCTAATGTGATTTTTTTACAAAACATTGAAAGATATAAATGATTTCCTTGCTGTGCTCTTCGAAACGGTGACTCTGTGGATACCCTGAAAATAAAGGGAACCCGTTTAGAAAGGACGCTATGAGCATGACCAATATTAAACCGTGAGGTGCATTCCGTGGCCATCCGTGTCACCTAATCTTAACCAAACGGTACGTTTATGGACGATTCGGCTGAGTTGGCGTTTAGCAATCACGGCAAGCAAAAGGCCACACGATGGAAATACCAGAGGAAGAAAACTGTCAGATCCCACCAGCAGAGGGCCAGACCTTTGCAGGAGCCACGCTAACGTCATGCCCTCGCTTTCTTCATATCAGTGTGTACCTGTCTGTGCACTGGAAGCCTGGGTCTTTGGTCCTTTGATTTTTCTGGGTATTACAGCAACTTCTGTTCAAAGTTCTGCTTGACATGCCTGACGTGTTCATTTCTTTCTGGTTTTTAGAAAAAATGTGAGCAGTACTGGCCACCCTGTACAAAAACAGCCATCATTGGACCATTTGTTATATCAAATGTGAGAAGCCGCCTTCAAATTTATCTTTAGTTAGATGCATAGATCAATGGAATTTGAAGCTTTTGCATCGTAATGCAGTCTTCAGATGTGCAGTTTTTTTGCATAATTTAATGTCAGGTTGTAAAACGTATTTTGAAGGATAACATTTACAGTGTTAACATTTGCATTGAACTGCGCGAGCTTGTTTTTATTTTATTACAAACGTCTGTTTCACAAAACATTCCATTACCACATCAACGGTAAAGAAGGTAGTTCATGTTATATTTAAACTTGTGATGTTTTAACTTTCACAGCTGAATGAGTCTCTACCAAATGAGGAAGTCGTTGTGCGCACATTTTCTGTGAAATATCAAGACGTAAGTGCCAATAGAATCCTTATATTGCGGCAACAAATAATCAATCAGTCTACAAATACAGATGGTTGAAAGATTTCTGTAAAAAAAGACTAAAATTTATTTCAACATAATGTTTCTTGCCTTAACTGACAGCGTGGTCATGAATATGTTACACCCTTCATATCTGTCTCAGTACAACATTTAAGGGTGTATTTATGTATGCTGTCTATATTTTTGCAAGCAGGATATACTTATGACTAATGTGAAAATTCCGGCCAAAGAGAAACTGGTGTGTGTGTGTTATGTGTATATTACACTGTGATAAAAATGGGATTATACAAAGTAATAAAAACCTGTTATATTGGTGTTTTTCAGTTCCCAGAAAGGGAAACTTAATTTTATAAAAAATCTGTATGCCCATAGTAATGAATGGATATAAATACAAACCTTCGTGTCCGTGTGTGTCTGTGTGCTCGCGTGTACTTGTGCATATGTGCACCATGTCTGTTCAGGAAACGAGAAGCCTTTCCCAGTTCCAGTACATGGCATGGCCCGACCACGGCATCCCATTGGCTTCGGACGGCCTCCTAGGCATGATGGACATGGCGCAGAAGGTGCAGGCGGGCAGCGCCGCCCCCCTGGTCATCCACTGCAGGTGCAGCCCGGGCCGCGTCCTCGCCCCACTCGCCGACAGCGTTAGCGCGCCGACGTTGGGCTTCACACTGCACACAGATCGCCCATATGCTCATTACTATGTATCACTGCATGTTGCTAATGTTTCCAGTGCCAGGACTCATGCAGTCATTTGAACTCCGTGTCTGAAAATGTTCTCCAAATTAACTGACATAAATGAAATATTCAGCACCGAGGGTGGCGTTTAATTCATCTGTCACCTCCTGACTGTGATGTTTTTTTTTTCCTTCAGTTGAGTGTAGTTAATCAGTCATTAAAAAATATAACGTCCAGTTCTTTCTGGTTTTATTTCTAGCGCCGGATGCGGAAGAACAGGAGTGATCTGTGCACTAGATTATATAAATGATCTTCTAAAGATAAAGGTAATACACTTGAAGTCAGTTTATCTGTGAATAGCTTCAGACAGCATGTTTTATTTATTTGCTAACGTGAGCTACCCCTTCACTCTTAAACGGCCATACTATAGATCTTTTCTGATAACATCGCTTTAATGTGGTCAAATGCACACGGCAAGCAGCAAGGTGCTTCCCTCTGGTAGCTCCATGCCACGGTCACCATAGTTGCCGCTCTGAAGATGTGTCCACGTGTTAGTTATTAAAGCTGCACTCTTGATCTTGTCAGAGGATCGGCGAGGATTTTAACATCATGGACATCGTGCTGGAAATTAGGAGCCAAAGGCCGTCGGCTGTTCAGACAAAGGTACCGCAGCACTGTCACACTCTCATTGTTTTTTCAGTGCTAAAATGTCAATATATTCCGTGTCATGTTTTAAAATTCAGCAGCTGAGTCCCATTATGGATTCGAGTCTGCAGTCTGCCATTAGCTAGTGGCTAAGGTACAGGGGCCTCACATCGAAAAAGACATGTAAGATTTTACTCGCATCAGGTGCCGGATCAGTGCCCATAAACAGAGGTTTCTGTTAATTATTTTTAACGTCTATATTCCATGGTGCAGAATGATGTTTCCTGCAGATGTTTTCCACCTACTCTGCCAATGATCTTTGCTGGGACAGAAATAAATCGGCCCACGTTTGTAACTTTGCATTCACTTGTTTGCTTTATTGGGGCTCTTGTTGACTGCGTGTAGGCACCGTGTTTAGTGACCGTAGCATCAGAACTGCCCCTTAACGTGAGGTCATTAACCCTGATTCAGAGGGAAAGCTGTTCTGCAAATGGCTACTAGCAATTCAAGCTTACTTATTTGTTACAGAAATAGGTCCAATCTGGGCATGAATTTTGAAAAATCCGAACCCTTAGTGGGGTTTGCGTGTTCCCCCTGTGTCACACGGCTGTCCTGTTGGTATTCCGGTCTTCTCCTGCCACATGTAGGTGAATTGCTGCTCCCCAGTGTGTGATTGTGTGTGTGGCTTTGTGATGAACCAGCATGTCATGCATAGTGTCCTTGTACCCCATACTTCCTGGGATAATCCCCAGACTCACCGTGACCCTGTACTATCTGTCTTTCAGCTGCTTATCTAATAGAGGGTCACAGTGAGCCTGGAGGTGGGCAGCATGAGGCACGAGGCAGGAAACATCAGGGAATGTGTGCGATGTCAAACAAATATATAACCCATGCCAGACTAGTATATAAACAACAGTGATGGGAATTGGACAAGTAAGCTAGCATGGCCAGATGATGAAGATAAGATTGATGTATAAGTTTGGTGTTGATGATGATGATGCAGATGACGATATATCTAATTTCTTATTGTAATTTCAGGAGCAGTATGAATTTCTGTACCATATTGTTTCACAAATGTTTGAGAATGTCCTGAAATCCTCAAGCAACTACTATCAAAACATGATGGAGGTACTTCAGTGTTTATACATCTTTCTAATAGTAGACATCTATATATATACAGTAGATATATATATACACACACACACACACTCTCACACAGAGGACCAGTCAAAAGTCTGGACACACCAACTTGCATCTCTATTTTACCTACATTATTCACCTTAGAGGCAATGAGGTAATACATGCCAAATATCGCAATGACCATCTGCAAGAGAGCATCTCTAAATTTACTTAAATTTTAGACTCTTCATTCTTTCAAGCAGCTTGCACATGTAGCCACCTGGAATGCTTCCTCCACAGTCCCGAAGGACCTTCCACAAGTTCTGGGCACAAGTTGGCCACTTTGCTCTTAGTCATTGATCCAACTCATCCCAAACTAGATTGATAGGGTTCAAATCGGGGGGGGGATTTGTGTGAGATTCTGCTCAGCGCAACCCTCCTCCAACCCCCAGAAAACACATTCTGTGAATTAATTTATATTAAAAACATTTCAGTATCACAGGGTGTCTGGCTGCTAACTAGCTAGCTGACGTCTGTGTCTCAAGAAAAGGAGTGAAATATTAAAACTGGGGTAAATAATTGTAATGTCACGGAATTCAGCCAATGGTATTTCTTTAGATTGTTTTTTCACTTGGTCCTTTTTGCCACCTACTCAAACGGTACTCGAATCCGCTTATGTCACCTATAGGGCAGGCTGACCTGCTCACTACATCTCGTCAAGCTACACATAGGGTAATTATCCTGTTGAAAAACAAATGATTTCAAATAAGTGTTTCCAGACTTTTGACTGGTACTGTAAGTATATATTAATGCTTAAGTATATTCTAGCTTGTCACGTGTTTTATTTATAGCTATTGCGTGATTCATAATCAGTTCTTCTTAATCATTGTTTCTCAGTGTAATCAGTAATTTCTAAAATTGTGACTGGTAGGGCTTGTGTCTTGCTTCCTAAAACCTTTTTAGGTGTATTTTAAAAGTTCTTTCTGGTAACTCATGGTGTTTTCTAGTGCTTAGTTCTTTAACTTCTCCTTGAGAGAAGAGAGAAGTGTGCAGACAAAGTGAGAAACAGTCCGGAAGCTTGCTAGCTTCCTCTATGCAAAGTGCGAGAGTGTTCTAAGTTCCACCAGCTTGCCACTGAAGTGATTATCTCTTCCTGCTGCGAACGGCTTTGCCAGCCTTGCTACGACAATGTGAGATCGCTAAAGAAAGAAGAACGACAAGCAGCATCTTTCAAAAGCAGCAGTTCGGAATCAAACAGGTATGGGGAGCACATTTCCTGACGGGCTGGCATGCGCTGGTCTGGTGGTCACCCACAAAAATGATCAGTATCCTTTTGCGGGTACCTACAGTCACGATTGTGCCCGAAGCCAACAGAACGCTGGACTTCACATCCAGTGTCATTTGTGATATAGAAACTGTCAGAAATATGTGGAAGTCTCAGGCAGAAGTGGTTACCAAGCAAGAGGTGGATGTTTGAAGCAAACAGAAAGGGAGTTCAAGATTCATTTCGGACACACTTGGTAGGCAAGCACCTCCCTCAGAATAAAACATGCTAGATTTTTATGAGGACCGTGCAGGTTAAATACAAGCGGAGATTCTGCACAAGAGAAATCATGAGAGAGACTGTTTTGTCTGTTTTGTTTTGTACATTGTGGATCCCAATAAGCTTGTTGTACAATTCAGTCCATAGGTCAACATGTTGGCTTCGGGTTTAATGGTTAAGTAAGTAATACTAAACTATAAGGTTTTCAAGATAAAAGTTGTATTATATGTATGTAACTAGGTTGTGTCTTTTATCAACTTATTGGCATATTTGTACCTAGGATACCCCTGCCCTACATTAACAGTTTGATGTCACTCATTCACCATGCAGCTCCTCTATTGGTTGAACTCAGTAGT
>JAODLC010000113.1:11030239-11059370 GCA_026781145.1 Hippopotamyrus pictus
TATAGTAAATATCTCGCTGACGTGCTTTTAATGCTGTTTATATGTGTGAGAGATAATGCTATACCAAGGCAAAACACCATAACTGCATGTTTTATTAACACTGAGTTATGACCCATACTGGGTCTATTAGGCTCTGTTTTATCTCGTGTTCTAAATAGTTTGAATGTGCCAGCAGCGTAGCTACTGTGCTTTGCCTTTGTGAGGCGTTATAGAAACCAAGCTTGCTTTGCTGAGCTGTGTTACCTCTGTAGTGGGACAGAGTTCTGTTCACTGCTCACCAGAGACTTGTGTAAGCTGCTGGTGTGGCCTGGCATAGAAAGTGAGAAATGCTTCGTAGCAGATTGTTAGACCTTTGCACAATCACTCATCCTGTATTTCCATACCACATGAGGATAATTCCATGACACTTTAAGGCAGTAAATACAATACATTTTAAAAAGGCTTTAAAAATACATCACTAGCATTCAAACAAGCAAGCAATTTCCAGAATACAAAAAATAATGAGTAGGCACTGTGTGTGTACCACCATGCCGGTAAAATCAGTTTGTTGTTCGTGTTGTCTGGTCTGTAATAAATCTCAGGATAAAAGACATAATTGTGAGGATTTTTAGGTCATGGGGAACGTGGTGACTGGGTGGGAAGCACTATTGTCCTGTATCTCCAGGGTCAGGCGTTTGAATCTCGCTCTGTGTGTGTGTGGTGCTTGCATGATCTCCCAAGGTTTCCTCTCACTATCCGAAGACGCACAGATAGGCTGTCTGGCATCTCTGAAGTGCCCATTGTAAATGTCTCATTCCAGTTTAATTCAACAATCTTAAAAAAAGGTTTGCAATATCATTTTTGATTTTGATTAAATTTGGCATTGAATTACTCTTACGTTCCAGAACTCGGAAATATTTTTTGTTTGTTTTTATTTATTTATCTTTTTTGTTTTTCATTTCCTCTTTGAGATATAGGGCCATTTTTTTTCTTTTTTTTTATTTGATAGAGGGTAACGAGCACTTTCTCAGTCCCAGTTAAGTGGAAAAAATACCCCTCCCCCCCACATGACGTTATTTAGGCCAAAAATAACATTTAAAAAAAAAACCTACAGCCTTTTGGGGTGCTTATCTTATAATGGGGAACAAGTAGTATACATACATCTATATTATACTATAAAAATTGACTTGTTACCTTTTCAATAACCAAAATTGTAGAAAACGTAGTTTGTGAGATATTTGACCTTGAAAAATATTTGGACTTGTGAAAAAGGTAAACACCATGAAAAAGTGTTCTTTCTGAGTTTTCCAGTGAGCTATAGCTGAGGCTTGTACTGCACTGGAAGGTAACTGTATGTGTAATTCATCTGCCAACAAATGACGAAGATGCAAACCCCATTTATTCAATTGAAACGGAATGACGCGTGTTTGCTGTGATGAACAGGCATCCTGTCCAGCGTGCACCCCAACCTCGTCTTGTGCCCAGAGGTGTGGTGGGGGCACGGATACCCTGGCAGACTCAGGGGACCCAGCACTGTATGTAATGGGCAGGGGGGCCCAATGTGACAATTCGTCAGTGGGCTCAGAATTTCTGACGAGGCCCTTGCTTGGGCCACATAGGTCAGACTCCTGGTCCAGCCCTGACGAGAACGCACAGTTCCACAGTTGGAAGGCCCCTTTGTTCGTTGTTTCACTGTAAAAATTTAGACTACATGTTAGTAAATATTTATTTGAATTTCATTTGGATTTGTACAGTATATAATATTATGCTTGCTTTAAAGGTGTATATCTGGCATATATACTGATAGACTATGGTGTCTTCTTGCCAGAAGAAATATACTGGTTCTTGATTTTATCTTTTGTGATGCTATGTTAATTTCCCTTTTCTTTGAGAGGTGCTCAGGACTCAAATATTGAAAGCGCCCCCCCACCCAGCCTTAGCTCCTGGTTATCTAAATGATCAGGTAGTTGAGGTAGGAAACCAGGCTCTGTTCGCAGGATGCCAGTCTATTGCAGGGCACATGCACATGCACACACTCTCTCACAAAATGGCCAATTCAGAGACACCAGTATGCCACTGAGACATCTCTGTTTGTCTTTTCACTATGAGAAGAAATCCATACCTGGGGGGTATTCCACAAAGCAGGATATGTTGCTTAGCCAGATAACTTGTTGGATTTAAGGTAGTCTGAGCTAAATGTAAGTGAATGAAGATAATGTTAATTTTTTCCCGACTACCTTACATCTAAGAAGCTATCCAGCTAAGCAAGAAATCCTGCTTCGTGGAACACCCCCCTGGAGGGAAGCTGCAAGACGCAAGGAAAACATAGAGAGCAGGGGCGGGATTTAAACCCCCAATGCTGGGGGTGTGAGGTCATAATGCTAAGGCACTATGGTGCCCCAAGAAAGTTCATATTTATGGTTATTTTTGTTGTTATAATTAGTATCATACAATTGTTAAATATGTATTAATATATTCATTATTATGAATCAATTATTTTCAGTATTTTATATAGATTATTACCTTGCTGGACTCTTGAACAAAGCCCTTAAGCTGAACCTAATAAAACGGTCTGATAAATAAGTAAATGTTACTACACTTAGTGGCCAGTTTATTAGGTACACCTGGCTAGTATCAGGTAGGACTTATACCTCTATAACTGCTTCAAAGGTATAGTTGTGTGTTCACAGAAGACATTTTCAACACCATTGTTGTACTGAACTGTTAATTTTGCACCTGTGGCTTTCCTATCAGCTGTGATAAGCCTACCCATTCTTACCCCCCTAATTTTCTTCTGGTTTTCTTGCGATAACATATTACACACTATGTATCTCTGTCAGACAGCAGATTACCTGCTGCATGCATCATTATGTTGGTTAATTCATTAAATTTCAACTCAAACCACTTTCAAAGTAAGCTAACTTAATGACATAACGTTTGAGCCTTCACTTATTATTCTGCATTAGTTTGCTGGATTTTTGAAAGTTAATAGCATTTATATGTGGGAACTGAGCAGCAGAGGTCTGGACCAACCAGCCAGTTGAGTACTACGTCAATGTGGCTCTTTACACTCATCTGGCTGATTGAAGAAAAATCTTGGTCCAGAACCAGAACTCTCCACCTCTGCTGAGCAGTGTGATTCTTGATTTCAGCTTAATCGATTTATTTGCAATACAGTAAGTGCATAAGAGCACGACCACGCTCCAAATGTTTCAGCCTCCTTATCAAATTAAAAAATGGGTCTATTACCGACACACGACGGTTTCTCTTTGAGTCAGTCCCCGTTCACTGTAATATCAAAACCACTGATCTCTGTTGCAGAAATGTCCCGCCAATTCTGTAATCTTAATATATCATAAAAATGAGCGTAAAACAACGTTTAGAAAAAAAGTAATAGTAATAGACAATTTTTGTTAAAAAAAACATAAATAATAATAATAATAATGCTTGCTGGACTTATGTAGCTGCAGTATTCGTAGTGCTGGTTCTCCATGAAGAGAAAAAGCACCAAACCCTGACATCTTAACTTTACCTTAGTTATTCGCAGTAAATTTATGCCGGTGTTCCTTCTGCAGCAAGCCTATCGTTCAGACAAGAACATCCTGCCCCAAGACCCAGAACATGAACGACACGTATGCCGTCGTTAACAAGCCCAAACAGCGCCCAGCTGCCGGCTCTGTCCCCCCTCACCCAACTGTCCATCACTATGACAACGCGCAACTAGGATCGCCCAGTTCTTCAACCGGCCCTCTCTACAGCACGGTGAAACCCAAGAACCGGCCCAGCGGGTCTCCCGCTCAGCCTCCGAAGCCAGACAGGGCGAGACCAGAAAGCTCTTCATCAGAAGACTACGAGTTTGTCTCCGGTGAGGCTTTCCTGTAGAATGTAGCGCTCTCTCTCTCCAAGCCCGTTACATTCACCTGTACCTTCTGTCATTCCTCCATCCGTTTTTTTCCCCATGCTTCATGCGGCTTCTTCAGCGAAGCCTCAACAGATCATGTCATGTTGATTAATTTAGTTTCTTCGTCATGTAACGCAGTGTGCTCATTGCAGCGACAGTTAGTGATTAAACAGCATATTAGTAATTAATGCCTCCATAGAACAAGTGCCGATTTAATTTTCACAGCCCACTGATGGTCCAAAAAGGTCTAAAAAGTCCAGAGAGGTCAGTCTAATTTTTTTTAGATGGCAGGACCTGAGTAATTAGTGGTAAAGACCATTTTCCCATAGTGCAATAGTGCAGTGTTTATGCACTGCAATGAGCAGCAGTGGTCTGCGGCTCATGACTTTTGAGGCTCAGTCACACTGCCATCGGGCTATTGAGGAAGGCCCTGAACTACCCAAAATGCTCCGGGGGCCCTGGAGAAAAAGGCTGACCCAGTGCTCTGACCCCAGGCTTCGCTCCCATCTGTATTAATTTCATTTTCATCTCCCTGAGGAGGGTCTGAATCTACGTCTTGTAATGTGTAGTGTAGCGAAGAGAGAGCAGCGCTGTGCAGCTTCACGCACACTGACCTCGGAACCTGTTCCTTTGACTTTCATGCTGGCCTGCTCTTCTTTCTTAAAAGCCTTCGGCAGTCGGGCTTTCGCTGAGTAAGGGCTGTGTTTTGAAGAGTTTGGTTTAGTATTTGCATGAATATATTCAGGTTTTGTCTTCTGAGGATCTGTGATGCTCACAATTGTTTCTGTTTTTTCCCCCAGGTGTTTTTAGGACTCAGAGCCAAAATGCTTCGGTAATGTTACTGTCTCACGCAATGATTCTCACTTCCTGTTCCAGATCTATATCGTCAAACCGAGATACTTTTGTCTGTCGAAGGGCTGCTAGTTTGATGTGTAGTTTGCCTAATGACCTGGCTGCCATTTTGAAGCCTTTTCTTCTAGTATAAATCATGATAAGCAAAAACAAAACGGCTTCGTAGTTGTTGGGTAGAGTAGTCTGGCCTCGATTAACCATATGGACATTTTGGCACGTGCCCAGGGGTACTGCGTCCTTGGGGCGTCAAGCAGGGTGAGCCCACCCCCCCCCACCCCGGTTCCATCACAAATGTATTTTATAAAGTGAATCTAATATATTTAATATGATTGAATATTATTATATTATTCTTTAAATTTGGCATGCACTGAGAAATAATGTTTTCCCTGTGTTAGATGCATTTCTGAAT
The DNA here is from genome assembly GCA_026781145.1 of Hippopotamyrus pictus. NCBI lineage: Eukaryota > Metazoa > Chordata > Actinopteri > Osteoglossiformes > Mormyridae > Hippopotamyrus > Hippopotamyrus pictus. The sequence continues at coordinate 11,035,381 of JAODLC010000113.1, forward strand.
TCAATCACCAATCAGCTCCATTTCTTTCTGATGTGACGTCCTCTCTGTGGTGGCCCAGCGCCACTTAATACTCTCATTCTGACACTGAGGGCAGTCCTCAGGTCTGCTTGTCAGTCAGCATGTCGAGGTCAGAGAATGTGTGCATGAGATTTTCCTTTCTGGTTATTCTCACATCTCATTTTGACTTCTATCATTAGAATGGAGAACGTGTGTGTTACTTTTTATTTTCCTGCTATTTTAATGGTAACATAAATATAAAGCAGTTTCTGGTAAGGGAAGAGAAGGCCAGCTGAAAATTGTTCACAAAAATTAAAATCTTACCTTTCTACAGTGAACTGAAAAAATAAACCAGTTTATACTGAGTATTTAACTCAGGGTCAGACCCAAACTTAGATTTACATCATATCTGGCAATCTTCCTGTTTTGAAAATCTAAAATGGTAAATACCACTGCATTAGTAATGTCCCTGGCTGCATTAAATTAAATTCTGCATTAAAGATTTCTTAGAGGTGAAGTACTCCCAAAGTTAGGAAATAAGTCTCCCTGATTCTGCAAGAGTACATTCTTTTTAACTTTTCCTTTTCATTCAGTCTGAAAATTATATTGGCAATAATATTGCTGAACGCCTGTACCAAACCTTGGTTTGCATAAAGGATTCATAGTATTTGAGTTTCCTCTTCTTTCAATTTTACAGAACGTTAAGTCCAGTACAGGAACCAGTGCAGTGAGAAAGCCTTGTGAGTATATCTGAGATTTAAATGTAAGATTTTGGTTAAAAAAATGTATTCAGGAATGCATAGCATCAGCTATATAAATATAAATTGTATCGAGGTGAAATATGATATATGGAGATGCTATATAGTTAGATGTCTGCATTTCCATAAAAGCAAAACATTATGAACAACATGAGTTCAGCACAAGTTCTCCACGGGTTCAAGCTTCTGTTGTGTTATTGGGGAAGTTTTCACAATTCATGCCCCGGTTGTAACATCTCATCCTGTTTGAATTGAATTTTTGACTTCATAGCTCCTAGCCCGTCCTCCACAGAAGATGATTACGAATACGTGGAGACACCCGTGATAGGCAGGACAACCAGCCAGGATGGCAGTATGGGTAGGCCTTGCATTTCTGGGGTGCATTTCTTGCGTGAGCCATTCTGATTGGCTGATTCAAAGGGGAAGTGTGTAAGATGGTCGCTTGGCGGGATGCTGTTCCTCCCACCCTAACTGCCTCCCCCTGCTCCTCTAGGGTTCAACTATCGCGTGAAGAAGCCCAGAGGACCCCGCGACCCCCCTGTCCAGTGGAGTCGCGCTGAGCGCTAGGCCGACAGTCGCCACCAGAAGCAATGTTGGGTTCCTATTGGCTTTAAAAACTGACACAATGACGTGCCTGTTGCACCAGGAAAAGTGCAGACGCATGGCATTATGGGACTGACCTACGAATGCTGAATGAGTTTAATGTAAACCATGTGATCTATAAATAGACTGATTTGTTCTCATCATACAAACCAGAGAACAGAGCTGAGCACCTTCTATAAGAAGCAACAATTAATGTAGCGCTACTGTGACCGGTAGCAGTTACCATGGAGAGGGGCTCAGCAAAATCCTGCACGCCAGAGCAGTGCTCCTAATTTATGCCTGAATCTAAAGACAGAGTGGAAAATCACTTCAACTTAAGAGCTAAGGAAGCTGGTCTACAGCTTCTGCGGACTGGTGTTCCCCCATCTCTGCTGCTCTAAATATTTGTGCAAACGTGTGTGTGTGTTTCTGTGTGTGTGTGTGTGTATTCATGCATGCATGTATAACGGAAAATATTAAATGGAAATGATTACAGAGAAGCGTGTTGTTTCTCTGAGCCCATGACCTGGTGTTTGGAGAATCCTCAGAGAATCCGGGGAGCGGAAGGAAAAAACAAGAGATTCATGCCTCATCCACGTTGTTCCCTTCAGCCGCTTAGCTGTCACGTTGTGAATAAATACACTTTATCACCGATCGGACGGCACTGTTCCCTCACACCTCGACGCCCCCCCCCCCCCCCCCCAAAAAAAAAACAAATTATGTGGTTAAGTGTCCTGAACTACTAAGCAGTGTTACTGGCTTATCTGGGTAACTTGTCGGATTTAAGGTACCACAGTTTAAATGGACTTCACTTCATTCACTTACATTTTGCCCAGACTACCTTAAATCCGACAAATTACCCCGATAAGCCAGTAACCCTGCTTCGTAGAACAGGCCACTGGTGTCTGTTACCTGGCCATAGCCTGTGATCATCCGTACCCTGCATGCACCCGCAGATGAATTGCCGCAAAATCCCTACTTTTTGCCCTGTGCTCCATAAAATAGGCCACAGCCTTACTATGTCCCTGCACTGGATCTGCGGTGGAAAATGGTTGGATATAAATTTTTATGGACCAGTAACCATTTTGTCACCTAGAGAGGCAGATTGGCAGTTCTTTTGCCAGCTGCGATGGGCTTTCTCTACTAGTCGTTAAGATCTTTATGCTCTGGTTGTTCCACACTTTTACGAGTCTCTTTAAGTGTAAAATTTACTTATTTGCAAATCCCTTTTCAAATCATCTTGGCGACCACTGTTTCGATGATTCATAAATGCCTTTGGCTTGGCTTCTAGTGATGTTTTCAGTGCCCTGTCAGATTCACCGAGTACAGATCCCACCACTAGCAGTTTCACAGAACACTGATGAACCAAAGTTATTTTCTCCTCTCAGGCTATGGTTAAATCTTAATGAAACCGATATGGCGCTATAGACACACTCTCCAGCAGAGGGCGCTGTCGAAGTATCAAACTCTGTAGCCAGACACCAACTGTGATCATGCAACTTCTTAATTCAAACACTAAAAATCATATGAACAAATTTGTCTATGTATTGAACCATAGCCATTTTTAAACAAGATTTTTAAAAATGGTTTATGCTTCCTCAATTGCAGGTACTAGGTTTGTTGCATCTTGTTTGTTAACAAGCTGTCTTTCAACTGACAGCCGCCAGTACAGGTACTGCACAGTAGTGGATAGTAAGATCAGGACTGGCTCGAATACTGTCCTCTGAAACGCCCACGTTATCAATTCTGGTGGCCTTTTGACTGGCCCTGCATTGCATTTCAGGCACGAGAATCGATGGCTACTCTGCTTTATGTGGTCGGCCACGAACATCTGTTTGTGCACCAGATGGCTGGCTAATGTCTGCTAAAGCTGACTGAGGGCCCCCGGTTCCACACTCTCGCCAGCGCTCACCGACCATGGCTTCTCCTGCAAACGTCATTTACCCCTCTGCTCCCGTTGTCATGGAAAAACCAAAATTACAAGCCTGACTCCATACCCGCAAGCCAGTGCTATAACAACATGTTTTTTTCTTTGGATTATGTTTGTATTTTGTTTGCTGTTTTTGCTCCTCTTCTCCTATCAATTCCCTTTTTCTATGCCTGTTGTCATGAATGTGGGATTATGTTACTATAAAAACCTGTGCATATTTTGAGGCCTCTTTAGTGCGCGAAAATAAATAGCATTGCGAACACTGGCAACCGGAAGCTATGATTATCCCAATCTTTTTTCTTGTCTTCTGCCTCAGTGCCTTAATTTCTTACAACTTCTTCCTGCAATTTCGTTGCATTTGAAAACGCTCAAAGCAGCTCTTGATGGAGCCGGGAATTTGGGCCAGTCTCGGCACGAAGTCCTGATGCCGTAGGCTTACCAGCACAAGTGTGCTGACGTTAGAGGGAAGACGGAGGGTGTCACTGACGACCTGTCCGTGCTTGAGGGCTGCAGAGGTGTAGCGTGCTGAGTTTCCCCTGGATGGCTAATCCCATTCAACAGATGCTAATGTGAAATGAGAAGATAATGACCTTCTGCTGCGGCTGTGCGTCCTTTGCCCCAGGCCATCTCACAGCACCTTCTCGGGGCTCCCTGCAGCCCTTCTGTCATGCACACATCTCTACATACGCACAGGGCTACATGTGTGAGGTGTAACATGCCCGCAAAAATCTGCTCCTGTACATGCGTTTCCAAAGCGAAAGTGAGTGGAGTGTCAGAATTTTTTTTATCTGGTAGTTTTTAAGTTTAGTGGTTTTTGTATCTGTGTGTGTGTGTGTGTGTGGTCCTGTGTTATGTCTTTATGTCTGCCTCATATCTTTGTGCTTCTTTATGTGAATTCCTACTGAAACTTAAAAATGTATAAAGGGATAAAAATGTACTGTGAAGCTGAAGATGGATGGATGGATGGATGGATGGATGGATGGACAGCAGTTGTTGTTTTCCATAGAGATCTGGCCATTGCTGTGTCCTGTGTCACATGGCCAGGCTGCCCAGTGCACTTCCAAACACCCCAGTCATTATCTGGGCTCAAAGGAGTCTCTCCTGAGGCTGCTCAGGGTGTTCCTGAGGTCGGCGCTCAGATGGACCCGGCCATTGATCCAAACCTGGTCGTTTCATGGCCCATCTGTCTGAGGAAACATGACGTGACTGCAAGAAAGACAGTGAGCTCCCAGGAAGCCCACCCATCAGGAAGACGGGAGTCTGGGGAGGGGCTTTTAATTAGCTGACAAAAATATCCCCCCGCAAAGCATCTTCTGCAAAGGCTTGTCCTCTTCAGATATTAAGGGAAGGTCAACTGGGGCGGGAGTGGGAGGGGCACATGGAAGACGTCTGGACACTCATTCTGTAATCATGTGAACCTGACGGATCTCACGCGTGACAAAGGGGGGGGGGGGCGGCAGAGCAGGGGATGTCAACTCTGCCTTGCCAGGGGCCCTAGACAAAGCTGTAATAGGGAGGCCCCCCCTACCAAGAAAAGTGATGATCATTTCACTTCACACAGGTAATTTGGGGGCCCAAGGCGACCGCCTATTCTACCTGCAGCTAGAGCTGACCCTGCGTGTAAGGTAAAAAAAAACGGCTCTCAACTCGTCAGCCGACTAGCTGAACAGGTCTCTAGTCAGCCACCGGAGAAAAAGACAAAACTGAAATATCTGTAATGGAATTAAAGTCGTGTTTCTCACATAAAGTGGCAGGCAGTTTAATATTTTGTATAATAATTTATTCATTATGTGGAAATCACTGAAACGCTACTGTAATGCACAGCATTTATTACATACGCCACAATCTGCAGTTTTTGCACTAAATGAAATCTGAGCATGCTGAAATGATTAAGGGTCCACATCAAAAAGTAATTTAAAACTTTATTTTGAGTTAAATAACAAACAATAACAGCAAGTCAGTAGGTTTTACTAAAAATTGAGACGCTAATGGGTTATTTCCCACTTATACGATAGGTTTATACATTTTAGTCATTCAGTCTTTCTTACTGAAGGAAGCAAACGCAGGATCATGGGGACAGTGGCGTCAGAAAGATCTCGCCGGTCTGAGAATGGCTCCCTCACTGGGTAGCTTCTCGCTCCTTAGTGACGCTCGCAGACTCGAAGATGACGTGTTTGTTGCTCTGACCGTTCCTTCATACCGTCCGGCCCCGCTGGGTCCGTTGTTCGCTGACCTTCTTGGTCGAACTCACGAGGGCTCTTCATAATGTTCTTCCTATCCTATATTGTTTCAGCAGTGCAGCCCCCTCAGGCCCCACCCATCCTCAGCCCATTTACTTTGCCTCCGGAGACTTTGTCATCATAGCCTATTTTATATCCATTATACGTCACCCTGGTTCTCAGCGCCTGCTTGGTGATGCGCTAACGAGGTCGATGCTTCACCGTCGTTGTTGATGTTTCTGCTTGATATATGATTATGATGCACGTGTTGAATAATCAACACCCTGTTTGTACTGAAGGTCGCTGGCAGTGTCAGATCAGTGTATTGTGCACACAACACACGCTCGCTGTCTGCACAGGCGCTTCATCCCCCTCTCTGCCTCCTCCGACCACAAAGTGCAGCCCTCCCTGGAACAGCAGGAGTGGAAGCTAACGGGGGGATAAGGGGGGGGCGTTCAGGGGGAAAAAGAGGCCTGCGTGGCAGGGACTGCTTCTGCCCCCGCAGCTCTAAGCTCGGGTGTTGGCTGCGAGAGCAGGAGGGAGACCGCAGGCACGCCGGCGACTCGGACGCAAGTGGAAAGCCGTTGGCTGGGCAGCGAACCACGGAGCTGCCGCCACCGATCTCTTCCAGCTAACAGCAGAAGGCCGCCGCCCTTGGGGCACACGCATGTCCCTAAGCATTCTCTCCCAGCAAAAAATCTCTCATTTGGGAACATTGTAAGTCTTTAAAAATGCTGGTTAAGATTTACGTCAATATGATCTGTATCGGATAACGTGTTCTGCTTATCACTGCTCGTTCTGATTGCTGCCTCATTCGTTTTTGTTTAGGTTACGAACTGTAGAAAAAGAGAAACTTCCAAACTCTGGTGGCGTTGTTGTCTATCGACGGACACGGGGCGTTTTATGCCGCTGACCCCAGGCGGCTGAGGTTTACGGACGGAGGCGGCCCTGGATAGCTGCGGCTCCTAATGAGCGACTTGGTATTTACCAGCACATCGGCCTTGGCGAAGCGTGCCAGCGTGTCGAGGGCCCCCTCCGTCTGAAAGTGGCTCTTTGAGCAGGCAGCCTCACGGTCCTTTAATTACACACTCCTTTGTGAGTGTCACCCTTGAAGTCTAATCCTTCGCTGCCGAGCGAGCCACTCGAGGGCTCGTCGCCGGCATGCGTGTCGCGAGGCGAGAGCACCGGTAACGGGAGATAATTACGAGGCTGATGAGGCTCAGGTTCCATTCCGCGTTCCCGACACCGGCTCACACAGCCTAAACATGGCGGGGTTTCCCTGCCACGCTGCCAGCCGAGGTAGTAGGCATTCTCGCGGCGGTGCCGGGGTCTGGGTCTCAGCTACCGACCCGTAGGCCACGCTCAGCGCTGCAGGGGAGCTCGGGTTATGGGGGGGAGGGGGGGCGGGTGTCACCGCCAAAGCTGCTCACTCGTCTCCCCCGTCATTCTAACCCCCGGACGTCGCCCTCGCTGCCGCTTAAGGTGCCCGTAACACGGAAACCGTCGGTCCGCGTCACATCGCTGCGCACGCGCGGGCTCGCCGCTGAGAAGTCCAGATTTCCTACCCAACCCCCCCCCCTCCCTGAAAGTGAGCGTGAGGAATTAGCTAAGCGCCCGTGAGCGACGCCAGGGAAACCGGAGCTCCATGTGGATGACATGGCGCTCCAATGGCACGACGCATCACCGCTAACACAGCTAACGGGACTTCTCGTCTGTTAGCCCAGCCACATGGACACCAGCTCGGTGGGAATTGGCTGCATATCATTGTCACAGACCTATGGCGGGATGCCCAGACTCTATCATTTTCATTTAATCCCTCTCTTTTTTTTCTAACAGAAGCTTCTTTTTTATAGCAGGGAGGAAAAATAAAAGCTAGCCGACTAGTTTGGGGTCCGCAATCGTGCACACAGCGTGGATCGCATTCTGCCGCCTGCTCGTTTTACGGTTTCTTAGTCTCGGATGCCCTCCGGGGCGGATGGTGCTGACATCGTGTTTGTGGTGAGCTCTCCGCCACCACTGCTCACAGCTCCTTCAACGCGCCGGCAAAGGAGCGCTCGGTCAGAACACGGCTCCCCCGCTGCTCCCCTTGATATCGCCGGGGTCTGAGGCGCAGCACTAAAGGCGATTTGTCTTCCCCCCGCCCGTGGGACAGCAGCTACCTGTAATGCTTAACTTCGGAAAGCCATCCACTGTAAAATGGCCGCGTAATGCATAAATTAGCACCGTTCGCGATAGTTTCCAAAACATCACCAATAACATCATTTTTGAGTATTTATAAACCTATCTATTTTGATAGCTTTGAGGGAGTGCTGAAAAAAAAAAAAACGTAGCTTCTATAAACACAAGCTTATAGCTATCTTTGAATGAACACCGTTACCCAACTCTGAGTTACAACTAACACTATTTACTTATGTGTATGTGTGTCTCATAGAGCTTAAGAAGTGGAAGATAAGAACCAAAGAATTCCTGTGTATCTGTATTTGTGCAAATAGCAAGTAATGTATCTTTCATTTAAGCCTGTGAGCTTCTTGGTTTAACGAGAATAATAAAGAAGAGATTTAATAACCTTGTTAGAAAGATATACTTGGAGTGCGGCATCAATTTTTTTTGCTTGATTCATACATGTTTTATCAGATTTCAGAAGATGTAGGAGATTTTTAAATTATCTCTCATTTTTATTGAAATTAATACAGAATACAGACTCTAGTTGCTAGGTGACTGATAATGCTCAGCATGCCTTGTGATATGGAAGAGAACAGAAAAACACACAATGTAAATTAAGGCATAAAAGGATATTCCATTTCTGCTCTCGTCCCCTGAAAGCTGCTTTTCTAGTCAGGTGGTTACAGATGTAACAGGCCATGTTGTGGTTTCCGTGGCAACAGAACGCTGTCGATTGTTCCTCCACATGTGGAGCAAAATACAACAGTAGTTTTTGTATCTAGGTGTGTGAGGTGAGCGGGGGGGCTACACTGTAAGCCTTATTTTATGAATGATGTCATTATGACGAATTAGGTGTCATTATTTCACCAAACGAAAACAGTGCCAACAGTTGGATCTACATCAATGGAATCCTATCTGCTTTAGTTTATTCATGATTCACTTGTATTTATCTAATTAGCTCCAACCAGCATTATGCAGTTGTGCTCCATCGTTCAAAAATCACCAGAATACATCTCCCATTAAAATGAGCAAACAATCCAGCAAAAAAAAAATGACTGCTAGAGGGCAACAGCTAGGTTGCCAGTTTGAGGATTCATCTTTCTAACCAGGTGTAAGAAGGTGTAAAAGTAATAATAATAATAACAGATTATCGCTATGATCCTTAAGGCATTGCTCAGGTAGATTTAAGTGCATTGCAGGTAACTTGTATCCCAGTAGTGCTTTATTTGTTTCACACAATAAATTTTACATTCAGCATTTCTTTTCGTATTTGGGATATCAAAGCCACGCATTTATGAAACCAAGCATGTATCAAGCAAAATGAATGCCACTAAACGATTTCTGTTTCAAAACTTAAACAATTATTTTTTATTAAATATGCAGCACAATATGTCTACTGTACACTCACAGGGCATCTTAAAGGGACAATATCTAGAAAGACAGAAAGACAAAAATGAAAGAAAGGCCATAGTTGAACACTGTGGCCTGCATTTCCCTCCATTCCAAGGGTTTTTCTTTACAGGGGCTGAGCGGCAGACAGAGGCCCTGCACCAGGCAGCACAACTACTGGCTTGGCCTCAACCCGAAGGCAAATCACTTACAGATCTGAATCGTCAAATTGCTGCTTCTCCACCTCTCTGCGGTTTTTTTGGGGGGGGGGAGAGGGGGCTTTTTTCCATATTCACAACCCTTCCAAGCACACATAAGTCCTTCGACAGCTGCAGCGGCTTACAGGGGCCAGCCAGCTGTGCAGATCACAGGACTCTAATGGCAGCCCTCAGATGCAGCGGACCCCAGCGAGGGGCCCCGGCGCTGGGCGTGGCTCGCGGGGGCGTGAGGGGGCGGCATTGTCATGCATGCTGCGGGGCGTTTTATGGTGACTTGAGCACATTACTGCAGAATTAGCATCAATTTTCATATGGATTCCTCTACTGTAGCACTACTGTTTTGAGCAGCGTGCATAGATTTTTAATTATTTTTATATGGCCGTTAGCTTTCATTTGATTATGTTTTATGATGTTGAGCTTTTGAAGTGCTAATAAACGCAGAAGGGTCTCTCAGCAGGGTCATACATAAACCCAGGTTCAAAAGTCGGGTGGTTGTTTTGTTTTTTTATTAAAGTGGCACGTGTCAAAACAGGAATGGAGTGCAATGTTTCCACATTTTGTACGTTACAAGGATTCTGTACATTTCCAATGACTTACAAATGATTAAGCTGAAATATGTGAGCTGATATTACCTAATCAGCATCAGGCTTCAGCACATTCAGTTGGCAGTATTTCCAATTAAAAATTACATGTAAACTTTATTTTAAACTGGAGATTGAAACTGATCTAAATATGCCTGTATCTAGTACAAAGTGAAAATATTCTGAACCAGAATTCTCCATCCATCCATGTTATAACCACTTGTCTCACTCAGGGTCACAATGGATTAGTCATGAAAATTTTGAAAAATACACAGATATTCAGATCATCAACACTCCTTGAAGGTTGATTTAAGTGATTTTTAGGCTTTCCAGCTTTATGGAGCTGACCTGTATAAGAATATAAGGCATTTTGCTAAAAACGTGTAATCTGAATAAACACATCTCTCACCAGGAAATCTGTAAGGCCGTTGCAGGCTAAAATACCTTATTGTGTATATAAGCGGTAAGATGAATTTTTCTGACACCCTTTGGTTTAAAAAAACAATGGCTTGTGTTCCTTTTACAGTCCAGGAAACACTTACCTCAGATATTAATATTTATGAAAGTATTACTAGCAGGAAAATCTAAGCTGGTGTGTAAATATTCCTGAACTCCCATCAATTTCTTTCTCTTGGTCTAGCAAACACTTACTAAAGCCACAGTAATCAAATGTAATAAATAACCAAATGAGAGTCAGTTTATTTAATCAATAGATCAAACATGAGATTAAGCAGTGGCAATCACAGCAAATGTTTAGATTGTGTTATAAGTTGCACTTGGACTTGAAAAGAAAACTTGGAAACATGTAGATTGATAATTTAAAATGTTTGCTCAGTGCCTGATTGGTGGTGTGTGCAAGCTATCAGAAACATGAACTCTGCAGCAAACAGCAGAAGCACATGAAGCCAAATTATGGTTCTTCAGGCTTGATAAACTCATGGAATTATTTTATTTATTTACCATATAAACATTTATATATACAAAGACATACAGTATGCAGTTACAAATGTTTGCGTGTGTGTGTGTGTGAATTATATATTACCAATCATAATGTATTTTTTCAAATAATTTTCATAAGCAAGAATACTTCTGTGGTACTATTTTGTCTTGAAAAATCTGATAAATGTAAAAATGTATTGACTATTTTTTCTGCTTTGGTTGGAGCTTTTGAAGGAATCCTGACGGATTCAGATTCCTATAGGACTATTTGCATTAATTCTATAGCACATCCAGTTTGTTTTCTTAAAAATCAAGCCCTCCAAATCATAAATATGTAAATTGTACTGTTAAGGTAATATATTCTTCCTGTGAAATAATTTCAGCTTCAAAGTCACTGAAGGATAACATAAACGTTTGGTTAAAACTGAAATGCTCTCAAGCAGATAATGCTAAAAACAAGTAATGAAGTTCAAGGGAAACAATATAGGTATTATTAAAGTGGTAAACAGACCCCTGCACTAAAAACAATTGTCCTAATAGGAGAAATAACCATTATATAAAGACACGTGACTGTATAGGGTAAAAATCCATCTAAATCTTCTAACGACCTTTCCTGGTCAAGGTCAGTACTGCGGTACCTGGTATAGGGTAGAAAGAAAATCCAGTTTGTTCCAGGAATTGCAGGCATCAGAACAGAACGGCGTGAGGGCTTATTCTTATTCTGAAATGAAGAAAAACGTGATTGCGTTTAGTGCAATAGTGAGTACAATCTGGGAGAGGCCAGTGAAAACACCGTTAAATGTAATAACACTGGACAGATAAAATTAAAATAAGAAAAAGTATACAAACTGAGATTAGCCGCACACAAAAAGCAGAAAGTAATCTGTGAGTGTAAAACGAGTAGTGGTCGGACACTGGGTAATCTCTTACAAACTCAATAACAATTAAAGCTGCAAAAAGCTAAGGAGTCAGCAGCAAAGTAGTTAAGAACCAGAACAGGGAAGAGTCCGGCTTTGGTTCGTCACCACTGGCTAAAAAGCGAAATCTTACTGCTTAAATACAAAGCAATTTCTGGCATGTAATTTATTGTACATGTGTTTGGAAAACAAATATTTTAATAATATTAATAATTTAATAATATCCTTATTTGAATTGCTAAGCCATTCTTATGCCATCCAAGATAACGCGTAATATTAGTAATAAAATGAATGAATTTGCTATCTCCTGTGGCCACTGAGAGGCGCTGCAGGCTGTGATGGTGCAGAGATCGCCTCTAGCCGATTAATGTGATTGATCATGTGCATCATCTAAACGGTAACTAAGCAGTACGATAATACATAATATAGCATAAGAAACCATCAACAATCAAAGCTGGCGTTTTGAGGTTGGTAAACCATACAAGGATTCATTAAAATTTTGTAAGGAAAAAAAAAAAAGTATTTCGGAGTATACAAGCACACTCCCCCACTTTGTAAGACATTACAATGAGAAGGAGCTGACATGGTTATACATAGAAACACTATCTATAAACAAATGATAACGCCTCTAATTTGCTGCCTACGTCCGTGCACAGGAAGTCCCCAGCACAGTGTAGCTGCCATTGGTCAGGACTGTTTTCAGAGGAGCCCACAAACCCTCTTTCATCTGCTCAGGAGGTTCACTCCCTCTCCCCTCCCATAGGGGCAAGAGCACCACTCTATGTATCCAAGATGTGGTCGAGGAGCTAAAAGCAAAGCCCATCTTCTTCAAGTGGATCCAATTAGGGAGGCTGACGATTATAGGGGAGCCTTAGCCCAAGGCCCGCCGGATTACAGGGCAAGAGGGGCGACCCCGCCAGCCCCCGCCAGCCCCAACCAGCCCCCGCCAGCCCCCGCATTTGTGTGCGTCCTTCCCCATGCTGTATTTCTCCACCACCATTTATTTTCGGAAACCACTCCACTGGGCCGGCCCCCACCCCAGGATCAATCCATCCCATTCTGCTACTGTTACAATCACTAATTACATTAAGCATGTAGGAAATTTACTCTAATCTGCAACTAACAAATAAATACATTAAAAAATACACACCACTGGAGTGAAAAAGAGACAAAACTTCCAGGCCTGAGCGACTCAGTGCTTTTAAGTTTCCTTGGCAAGTATGAAGACAATCAAGATTATTCCCTAAACCCAGTGTGGTGACTACTAGTTAATGGTGGTGCTTTTCCTACCTCAGCTAGAGGTGCACATGTTCAGTGCACAAAGAGATTGCTGCTGTCATCTTTCCCAAACAGGCAATTACTGGTGACACAATTTGAATAAGTGGATTGCTTTGCCGCTTGCAAGTGGATTGCTTCAGACTTTATTACCAGTGAATGACAGAATGGCTCCATAATACGTCCTGACTCCTTCAAATAAGACAGGGGCCTTTCAGATGAATAATATTTTTATTGCTTTTAATTTGCTTTCCTTTTTTCCCCCCCCAATGATGCCAGGATTGCCTGTTTGTAGGAAGAGATGGACTTTGAGAAGTACCTGGTAACCCTTTGGGTAACACTTTACTCCTGTGAGATACACTGGCTTATAAATGCTAAAGCCTCATAAATTGACTTACTCGGGCATAAAGATCATTAAATACATTTGCAACAACAAACAGCAATAAACTGTATTTAAACTAATACGGTTCATTTGCCTTCACTTAATATTTATACTTGTTTCTAAGTACACCGGTTCCTCTTTTACTGTCCATATACAGATAGCCTGATACGCGAAACATCATTTGTCATTATGACCTTTAAAACGTTCCCATGACAACCTGCTCCGTCCCTCCACGCACCTCTAGTAAACTTTCCATTTCTCAGTGATGCCTTTGACGCTGCTCGTTTATTTTAGCTCCACCCTGTAGTTCCCACAACTCCTCACAGCCCATCTGCTACCTTGTCCCTTCTGCACACGACTTCCCATGCAGAGAGCTGAGGAGGATCATGATGCCCCACGTCCTTAGACCAAAGAAAAGGGCTGCACATCACCTTCAATGTGACCCGCATGAAAGACACGCACTCAGGGTGGTCCCCTATCTGATTATCGAGGGTTAGGTCATTCTCTACTTTATTACCTTAAGTCTATCTACCCCTTTTCTTATAATAGAGAGTTCCTCCATTCAATTTGGTCTCTCTCTTACTCACATTTGTCATAGAGCTCCATGATTCAGTTCTTTTCATTGACTCCCTGTTGCGGGACCCATTACCTTCAAACCCAGTTCTGGCTCACTGCTGAGCTAACCATGATATTTCGCTGTATATTCTATTTATCATTCTTCCTGAACCCCCTCTGGCCCCAGATGATCTTTTCCAATCTTTTCTGTCTCTCATGTCATTTTTCTCAATCCCAAACTTTCTCTTCTTCAGCTCTTCAATAGTAAAAGGAAATTATCAAACGAAACATTCGGCCTCTCGCTTGTTGGATTATGTATATTCTGAAGAATGTTTCAGTCAGTCTTTGATTTGTCAGCTTCCTTTCAGTCATTTATTACATATATTCTTGTAAAAAATGAAGCTTTTCCAAAGCATGACAACTTCCTAGGTTGTCATACCCACAATTCCATCCATCTTCTACCTGCTTACTCGGCCAGGGTCAGGAGGGTCCCTGGTACACCTGGAATATGAAGGCAGTCCATTGCAGGGCACATAGACCCAGGACCTCATGCACACAGTCTACGGGTAATTTAGAAACAACAATTAGACAAACTATGTCTTTGGACTGCAGAAGGAAACCAAGACATAATTAAATGTGATTTGTTAAATGTAATAAATTCATGCAATTCTAGACATTTCATTGCAACACTGTTACACACGTTTTAATAACGCCATGATTTCCATCACAGATACTACTAATAATCACAATAAATCATATTTTAAGCATATGATGTCTATGAACTTCTCATAGAGCACTTTCTTGTTTTTCAAGTGATTATTAAACTTTCATCTTATCGATCCCATTTGTAAACCTTCCTCCTGTCCCGACTTCAAAGTAAGCAATTGTCTGTCAGGCTATTCAATAGGATTCATAGAGGTTGACTCATTGATTAGTTGATATATCTGGTTGCAAGATCCTTCGTCTCATACTGAAGACAGCCCTTTTAAAAATGTTCATTCATGGTCAAGTGATACAGCTACTCTATCTGGAAACAGCCAAGTAGTTTTTACATTGGCAGAAAAGGTTAATGTTAGCGTAAATGTTCATCTAATCAAGAAAACAAAAAAAACTTGATGGGGTTTGTTTGCATATCTTCTTCCATTGTATGCAGATACTTCTGAAGATAAACTTCGGGCTTCTATATACTACACATACTCTACATTGTCCTATTTAATGATTTAGCTGAAGCAATTAATTAATTCTCCATTATAGTTTCATTTTGACACTCTCTTCTAATCTTGAAGTCTATTCATAGTTTTCATTATTAATCTTTTATTAACTCACAGTATTAAGTAACACTGGCTTATGAAAATAGGGAATGTCAAAAAAAAAAAAACGATAAGAAAAGTATATATTCTATACTTTTTTCCTGGTGTGAAGAATGTGTGTGACAATTGAACCATTCAAGAAGCATTTATTCCTTTCCCCACACCAAGGCCTATCTTGGTGTTTCTGTCTTCACTCTATTAGACAGCCCAATATAAGTGTGGATATAACAATTCCATTCACTGAGGCATGTGTGACAAATACATTAGTTTTCCAATGTAAATGGCAAGGGGTTTATTTAACTGTCAGCTTAGATGCACAACATGGTTAAAGCATTAAGTTTTTTTTTTCTCTGCACGAGCCAGTGTTTTATAATACAATTTTATTGTACAAGGAGCAATTCGGTTATCGGTTTTAGAATACTCACTCTAAAGTTATTTACCTAGTGTACATTTCTGACTGGATTCGAGCTAATTATTATTTATTCTTCCTTTACCTTTTCCCTTAACTCTGTTTTAATATTGCCTTCTACTTTCAACGAATGTTGTTAATAATACTGCCTATGAGATAAACAAAACCCCTAAATATCTAAGGACAAAAACACGACTAAAGACTGGTGAGGTAACAATTCGATCTGTTACGATTCAGTTACACACTAGTGTACGCGACATAAACTAGAGACTTGACCCGGATTGTTCACCGTTTTGGCTTGGCTGTGTAAAAATGGGCACGAGAAAACCGACGCATTTGTACTACAATCTTTACTGGATCTCACGCCCTTACAGTTAACATTTAAGCTGCATGTGACTTTACGATCGAAATGAATCTGAGGCGTGATACATCCTTTTAGACCTAGACTATTGCGAAAAACGTTTCTAGCATTTAAAATTCTCGCTAAAACGGCATTTAAGCAAAACGTTTTGAAATACAGAAGGGATCGGCTGGCGTTTTTAGACTAATCCTACCAGAACACAGCTGTGTATCAGGCATACAGTATAGCCATTGACACAGCATGCGCGAACACATGCGTTTTCCATGCATTTATTTTGGTTATAATGCTGACTTGCAGAGCAGACGCATGGCCAGCATACACAGCCTATCGACATTTTTTAGCTATTAATAAACACCATGCGGGATACTTCTACTTGCATTCGCTTGTTTCGACTACATTCAAATAAAATAGTATTTTTTTTCTCAGACACCATCTACCGCTCAGATAAATGCAACCATTTCTCCAACATCTGGGGCTGGTCCAAAAATACCTGATTAACGACGGGCGAGTACCACGGATAAAATGGGCGTTATGACCACATTTCATAAATTTAGTTGTGTATTAAAAATTATAAAAAGATTTCAAATATATCATATGTACGTTTTAAAGTTTTCTAAAAACATGTAGAATCGAAAACTGTTATTATGCTTCTACTATCAACATAATTTAATTGAAAATACGTTAACAGCACCCCCATGGTCATTATGGTATCGTCCGTATTTAAAGAGATAGTTACTCCCAGACTCGTTCCTGAAGAAAGCAAGACCGTTTCTTAAGGGTTTGGCGATTACAATGCAAATACAGCAGTGAGCGCCTTGTGGGCTTCTTTCGAGGATTCTCAGTGGAGTCACAAACACATTTTTTGCTTGTAGGAGAAAAACAGCAGCGGACCGTTTGTGGATGTGGAACTGTTGCACCTTACGTACAGGTAGGCGTATGGCAATATTCTCAAAACAATGCTGCTCTGAAAGATTGATTCCATGGCTGACCGATAAAGTAAGATGGCAAATGTTTATAAGCAGTCTTGATTTGCGGATTGTCGTTTGTACTTGGGTTGTCGTGTCGCTTTGGGTGGCTGGGGATCGTGGAGCCTTTTCCAGATGAGTATCTTGTTGGATGCCAAGCTTATTGGAATGGGAATTTGCACCGCTCCGTTAGAACAAAGGGGTGCGATCAAAACCTATACTCGCTTGCTGATGGACAAACAGGTATCGGCGGTAAGAGACACTAAGTGCTTTGCGAGACGTATGATATTTGTAACGGATTTGCAAAGAACAGCTGCGGCTGTTTTGTTAGCGCAGTCTGGCAATGCTGTGTTTGCCGTTCATTTCGGACATGCTTTCGTTTGCGAGTATCATTTAATTGACATGATCGTCACCGACTGCCGGCGTCGTGATTCTATAAAAACGTGTTTGCGGAGATATTGCCCGCATACGTGGCTACCGATGGCGATTGAGCACTGCCATGTGACCACATATGTTGTGTAGAAAGGATACAATAAGCATCCCCGCCTATCCCAAACCACACTGTTATAGCATGAAAGCTATTTTCCTCCAATTCTCTGGGCGACACTGTGATCGGGACTCTCTCTTTACCTCCTTACATCTGCAAAAGTTACAATCAGTGATGAACTTTCAATGCCGCATACGCACCTTTTGGGGTGATTTGATTTATTCCCTGGATTTTCTGTAGCCTATTATGGGATGTTGGAAAGTTATCGTGGTTAGAGGGTCACCTGTAACTCGCGTCGCAGCCTGATGCCGACGTGTTTGTTGTGCAGATGCGCGGGCACCCCGTTAAAACCGTCGGTTGATGGGGATTTTAATTTGGCTTCACGACGAGACCGGCCCAGGAAAATTACTCGGGTAGACATCAGTATCGTGGGATCTGCCCAAACATAGGCGCCCCTCGGTCCCGATGATGTTTTCTAGGGCTGATTCCTGTCATTTCATATATGTTTTTTTCTTCATTACTACCGATGCGTGTCGTGTGGCAGTGTGTTTGTCACACAGATTCCTGAAATGGATTCTGTTTATTACCAGGCATATGTCCTATGGCCGCTACGAGCAATACGAATTGAAGTTAAATCACATCCGCGTCGCGCTTTACGAGCACAACACTGGCTTTAACCTCCCTAATCCCGTGAGACGTAGGTGCAGGTTTCTCACGTTGTTAAATGATGGGCATCCGTTTAAATGCAGGCTGCACTTATTTTCCCGTGTAACAGGCGCATTCCCCCTCCGTTTGGATGTGTCTCACTGGGCTGCATCAGCGCTGCTCCCCGTATTTTCTGCACACGCCTGCAGCCGGCATGCTGTGGCTGCTCAGGAAAAGCAAGCCTTTGCCATAAAACCATCTCCCGCTTTTCCCATCACCAGCCGAACCGATTTTAGGCAGCCTTTATTCTCGGCCTCAACACTACCATGTATAATCAAGACCCAGGATGGATTATGGTGGTTATGGCAGCCCGATTGAAATCAGCCGCTATTGAGTCTATTCGCGCCTGGTGATGGGGATGCATGGGCACCAAAGCGGTCTTTCTTCACCGTGTTGATCCGTTAGAGAAGCAGACTTATTCATATATCAGCCCCATTTTTGGGGCAGCTGGAAGGACGGGAAAATTGTAGGGGAAAATGGGTTTCACGGGCTGGATTTTCCCATTGCAACACATATCGAAAGATTATTTTGTCGATGCCCCGTATCAGTGAAGTAGAAGTGGTAAGAAATACGATATAGAGCAGTAGATTAAACTAATGAGGGGGTTGATTGTTTTAAAATGTGGTTCTCAGTAGGCAGGTTGTGTCCCATGAGCCGCTGGATGTCACACTCGTACAGAACTGGCTCCCGTTAACCGATTCATTCAATAACATGTGAATGAATGGAGAGCACATGTCTGCTAAACGGTAGCATATCTGTCATTAGGCTTTACCTTTGGCAGATCCGAACGTAGACGTCTTTGAAGAAGGTTTGATAAACGCTAATCTTTCCGTATGGTGTAGCATATAAATGCTTGAAATGGCTGCATGTGAGTTATTTTTCTATGTAGTATATAAAATAAGCGTATTTTGCTACATGTGTTGTGTTAACACATTATAAGTGTACATATGTAGTGAGTAATGCACTTGATTGACTGTCATTAGAAATGGTTTGCAACAAATTCCTGAAAGCATGAATCCTGAAGTTCTCTCATGATCGCTGAAGATTTCCCCAGTGATGAATTTAATCCAGTTAGGTCAAGCCCTGCTAACAACAAAGAAATAAATGGCTGTGATTTAAGGTGCACCAAATTGTTTGTTGCAAAACAGGTGAGACCAGAGATGTTTTGGAGTGCTGAAAACCCCCTCGCACAAGAAGTAATGAATGTCTTCGAGTGGTTGTAAAGATGGCTGTATATCAGTTTGAAAAATGTAGAAAATTACTGGGCTTGTGTGAGCACTAGAGTAAAAATAAGTTTGTGTTACTGATCTTGATTTAAATGTGGCACAAACAGAATGTTTGCTTTGGAGCCAGTGCTGGCCAATTGCAGAAATAATTTGCAGCCTGTGGGAAGCGTTCATGTTCAGTGTTTTGAGAGAACAGTGCTGAAACTTGACCTCGTACTTTAGTTTCCATAAGTATATTGCTCATGACGTTCTTTGGCGATATTCATTTCAATCTGCATGATTCAATCTCCATGACTACCTTTGCCCTTTTGCACACAATATACATATATTTAATATGTTTTTTTAGCCTCAAAACAGAATTCTAATGAGTACAGAAGCTGGATGTTTTAAAAAAGGAATTCCACCTCCGAAAAGTTAATTCTTACATGCCCAATGGTAATTTTATTCCTGGTACAGTACACAGAGAACTATGGTTTTTGAAACATCTGATGTTATTAGGAGATGTATGTGTGTGTTTATTTACTTATTTATTGGGTGTGTTGCTGGAAATCTCTGGGAAGTAAAACAAAATGTAGCTTTCTCTATTGTCTGTGTATTAATGTTTTTTTTTGCAGTAGTATCACAACCAAAATACTAAATTTCCCAGTAATCCTGTGAATAGTAGTCTAAATGTTTAAAAACAGCTATTGACAATTATATAGTAATAATGATATAGTTTGTTGAGTAGAAAGTAGGTCCATGAAAATAGTGAAACATTTCCTCTTACACTTACTAAGCTTTATATTTTGCAGATTAGCTAAAATTTCCTTATTTGGAGGATAGTGTACAAGTGTAGAAAAAACAATAATGAATGTAAAAAGTATGAGCATAGTTCAAAATAAAGAACATCCTTTTTAGAACAGGACAATTTTACCTTTTGATCATGTTTATAAGGCTCTTATCAGTGATAAAGTCCACCCCCCCACACACACAACAGCATATAGGTATCAACAATTAAACTGATTTTTGCAAGCATCGAATCCAGTGTCATATTCCTTTGGTACTGAACTGCCCATTAAACACTAACATTCTCGGGCCTGAGCTGAACTGAGCGCGCTCTGCTGCTGTGTGGTTAGCTTGTAAATAAGTGGTGATGTAGCAGGATAGTAAGTCTTCGCCTGTCTGCTTAGGCCTTTCAGATAGAAGAGTCTAGCTATCCGTAATGAGATCTGTTGTTTTTCTTGGCATAGGCCAGTGATTTTTCTCATTCTCACCAAAGGTACGACAGGAAAGGTTTTGTGGGCACAGCCCACCGAAAATGTTCCAAATGATAAAGTCCTAGCAGTAGATACAATCTCTCAACTTCTTAGTACAAAGATCACCATTGTGATGTTTTTCATGGTACAAACCTTACGGCAGAAAGTGATCGTTTACAGAAGAAAAATCTTGACCCCCCCCTCCCCCCCATGGGGTTGTGAAATAATAGAGAAAGAAATCAGGTGACGCAAAAACATTTGTCTGTCACGTGTTTTCATTTTCCTTTTTTTTCTTTTTTTTTAACCTGTTGTACACAGGGCACTAGATATCTGTAGCCTGAAGAAAATGTTACTGGCATAATTGGATATTTTAATTACCGCCTTTAAGCAAATGTATGTAGCCCGTTTTCTGGCAGTACAAGACTAAGGACGGACCTTGCTGACATTTCCGCGGTTCACAGAGTGCTGCTAGTTACTCCCTGCGGAGTTAATTCAATTAGCCGCATGGGATTATTTGAAAAATACGGGTATGGAGATTCGATGACAAAATACACTGTTAAGTTTACGTCTCCGTATATGAGAAGTGAGCTACGTGTCGAGTTTGATGCGAGAGGACCAAGAGAAATGGACCTTTACGGAGGCCGTGTCGATGTGCGAGCGATGGAGAGCCGGGGGTTTCTTTAAAAGCAGTGGTCGCCGTCTTCGTGCTCGGCTAAGTAGCTGCGGAAAACGTAGCTTGGAAAGTGGCTTTTTCTCCCCCTCCTAATCAAGGGCTATTGACCCTCATTAGAGGCATGGCGGACAGAGGCCGCTGTGCTCCAGGCTTTGATGAGGCGAGGATTTAATGGCGTGTTTTTTATTTAATGGCAGTGGTGTCACGCGGGGGCCAATGCTGCGTGGCCCGACACCCCCTACACCACGGCCCCGCTCCTCACGCCCCCGGCCCCTCTGTACGGGAAGCTCATTCCAGCACGGATTCCTTCTTCAAGGCACTTGCGAATCCCCCGATGCAGTTAAAGTGGAGCAGTTTAGCGTGGCTGAATTTCTTGGCCCGTTGCGGGGAGCCTGCAGCCCCTCACTTGGCCCGCAGCGAGATGGAGCGTCTGTTGACCAATATGCTTAATGGAGGCGGCGTGATGGTGACACGCGGGCATGACGCTGAGCGGTCACTCGAACTTCACACGTTCCCCCCCGTGTCCGCTCGCTCAGCCGCTCTGTCCGTGTCTAATGCTCCGCGAATAGTGCAGTTGTCAAAATAATGATGCCTCACGACGTTAAAAAGGCTCTTTCGAAGCAGCCACACGAAAGTCGTCTTTAGGCTCCTCCGCGCTGCGCTGATCTGCCCGAGAATGAGTCTCTCTTCTATAGTTGCTTAATATTCTGCGTTAATGCCTCTGCTTTGCGTGTGTGTGCGTGCCGGTGTGTGGGCGTGGGTGTGCTCGCTTGTGGGAGGATGTGGAAGTTCATTGAATTCAGCAGTTTAACAGTGGCGTTTAATCCGTCCACCCCACAGACGCCTTGGTCAGGTATTAGTCATGCTGGGAATACTCGACTATCTCAAGTGAACTAAAAAAAGCATGTATAAGAGGCAAAAATAATTGAAAATACACCCTAATTGGGATTGGATGGATGGATATTATTCACATGTATACACTTTTGTTCTATGTCCAAGAGAAAGTAGTCCTACATACAGATTATCCATTAGGTCTTAGAGCTAATTCTCCACTTTCTGGGGCCAATGGCGGCGGCTTCTGTCCCTCGGTGGCCAATGGCGGCGGCTTCTGTCCCTCGGTGGCCAATGGCGGCGGCTTCTGTCCCACATCTTACTAATCAAATCAGCGACTGAGGCTCAGATATCTTGCAGATGTCAGAACCCTGACGCCGGCTGGGCATGGTGTTAACATCGCCAATCCGTTCTCTGCAGTCCACAGAGCACACAGCCTTGTTGGCTCATCATGTCGTTCTAAGAATCTGTATGTTAGTGATTACAAAAGTAAATCATATATTTGAACTACAGTAATTGAATTACTGTAGTTTAGATTAGTGGCTGCATTGCTTTCATATTTGTATTCCGTGCAGCATAACTGGATCTTGTAAAATTCAGTGAATGCTATAGCGAATGTAATGACATTAACTGAGACCTCGATTTCCGTGTCATTATTCCTCTCCATTATTACTGTTGAGGCAATGTCACATTATTGATGACTGTGTCTCTAGTATCACATTGAACCTTAAATGTCTAAAGTAATTAAATTTTGAATATACTTGATGTGCAGCTCAAAATGTGAACAACGCAGTACTGTTCAGCTAAACAGGTGCTAGCAATCAGTCAGTAATTAAACTTCATTACAACACAGGCTTCTCCGTTCTTATAAAAAGAGGCCTTGCTGTCTGGTCAGAAGCTGTAAAGCACAGCGGTGGATTAACATGGAGTGAGTTTGGATGGGATCCTATGAGATTGCGGAGGGACAGGAGGGCTAATGCTGTGAGGAACCTTATAATGGTGAAGCTGCATTGTGTTTACGAGGTCGTGGCGATTAAAAAACAAAATAATAATAAAAACCTTGCTGGCCATTTGCCTGTAAAGTTCCTTATGTGCCTCATTTTTGTTCACCTTTCCTGGTCTAGATGAAGATCTTTACTCGCCGCCATTACAGCAGGGTCAATACGATGTCAGGCTGAAAAATGGCAAGCGCTGAACCCATTCATGACCTCATCATATTTTCTTTTACTGAACTTGTGCCAAAAAAAAACTGGAACTAAACCATTGACGGTAATGATTGAAAAGAGTCTGCCGGACGTCGCGTGTTAAGGTGGGGGGGAGTCTGCCGGACGCCGCGTGTTAAGGTGGGGGGGGAAGTCTGCCGGACGCCGCGTGTTAAGGTGGGGCGTGTCTGCTGTGTTATAGGCATCTGAGACCCAGGCCGCATTTTCAGTCCTCAGTTTCACCTTTTCTTTTTTGCCCATCATTCTGCTTTATTATTCATTGCATACTGTAGGTTACATGTACAATTTGAAAGGGTTTTCCTCTGGTCACCGTACAGCAATACCGAGAATAGTTTATAAATATAATGTTTACTGAGGATCATTTTACTGTATATGCTGCTTAAGATGGGTAAAGATCTATAAAAAATATACTATTCTCTAAAGATCGATGTACAGGACAGTTTCTGGTTTCTAACAATTGTACTATAATTATAACCACGTGGGTGAAATGACTACACTCTCAATGGGGAAAGTGTCCTTGTCACCCAGTAGTTAGTTAATCTTAAATATAACTAGTAGTCAAATGTTTGTTTCATGTGAAAAGTACTCTGTCAGAATGTAACCGGCTTATTAGTCTGTGCTTATTGTCTATTAAGGGGGGGGGGGGGGGGGATTAGCTGG
>JAODLC010000113.1:11072244-11088062 GCA_026781145.1 Hippopotamyrus pictus
CTGACAGTTGCGTTTGCCCCCCCCCCCCCTTTAAATCAGTCCACATAACTGCCTCTTCTTTGTGCTTCTTCTCATAGGCGAGATGCCGTGGGTGTCATAAGAAGGGTATTTGAACTGGATAGTTAAATAAAGAACTCGGACTGGGTTTGGCATGAAGGCCAAAGCAAACTTAATGTGGATTCTTTCCTAGTGGGCTTCAACTCTCAGATATGGCACTTTGTCCTACTGCTTTTTTTTCTGAAATATTTTAAGATTAAGTTTAGGTTTTGGTTGTTTAGTAAGTCGGTACAGCAGATTGGTAGTTTAACCGTAGTTTAACTTCATTAGCTGTTGACATCACTACTCACAGTTGCTTTTAGGTGCCAAAAAAGTTCAGCATAGTTGTACTTTGGAGTCTCACAAAACCTGTAAAAGTAATTTGCAATTACAAGTGACCTCCCGCGTACCGCTGCCCTTGGCACCGCTAACCAAATACAATGGATGTTAAAAATAAGAGTTCCATCCAGGGAGGGGAGGACTCCACGCTAAGGGACTCTCCCTAACCTTTCTTTTTTGCGCTGTTGAGGCCGATCATTATAACTGTAATTTTCTGCTTTCACGCACTCAAGCGCCGCGTTCGCCCTTAGTCACTATTTCCGTTCTGTTTCTGCTAAAATTAAGGCGGTGTGAGGGCTCTTAAATCCAGGTTTTTTGCCCACTTTTGCCATTAAGGTTTCTGCCGGGAGATGGAAGGCCCCGGTGAGCTGTGAGGTGTGTGACGTTTGAGCTGCGCCCCTTAATTGGATGGCTGCTGTTTCATTAGATTGTACCTCATCCATTTTTAAAAAATCGCACAATGAAATATTCAGCAGGGTTTCTCTGTTAAAGTGCCCATTAAAAAGGACTCCGTGATTCTCAACGAGACTCCTGTGATCACACATTACGCAGCATAACAAAATGTTAATTTCAGGACCAAAGTATCCCCCTTAAATTTCACTTATTGGCCACACTAATATATTCTTTGAATTGCGTATTTTTAATCACTGCCTGTAGCATTACCTGCAAGGCTGTATTTAGCTTCAGGCATTCACTTAAACTGCAGACTTAATTTGGAGTATAGTGCCTTAATGCCATCACTTCGTGCTACTTGAGTCCATAACAAAAGGCCATGGAATGTACAGTTTTATCTTACCTCTTATTCGCCATTTATCAGTCCTGGTACTTTCGGAAGAAAACAGACTCGGTTGAACAGGTGGACGTACAGACCATTAGGAATCAGCAGAATGCCTCACAAAAGCATTGAATAAGAACCAGTTAGACTGTCGGTACCATTAATTGTGTAAAATGCATTCGTTACCTCAGTATGCCGTGGGTTGCCCAGCGACAAGTGGGGGCAGAGGAATGGGTCATGGTCAGTGACAGTGGGGTGGAAGTAGCTGTTGATGGTCTGAGGTGAGGACTGGGGGGGTATGAGTTGCAGGGTTGTAAGCCTGCGGGGATTCTGCAAAGACACGGCTAGCGATGGGCTAATTCTGCTGATGTGCTGCACTCACTCTACATAGCAGCATGTTCCCAGTACGATTTCTAGTCAAAAGTAGTTTGACTGTTTTCAGCTTTTGTTGGAAATCGATTTGTAAGTGTTAATTCTAAAATGAAGAAACGTCATTCCTTTAATACAGACTCTCCCCAACTTACAACCTGTGTTTTTTTTTTTTTTTTTTTAGCCAAAGGAGTGAAAGCATGAGAAAACGTATGGATGATCCATTAAACAGCAGGTGCTAAAACACGTCGACCAGTGAGGGCGGTCTTACTAGCTGTGGTGATACATGTCGACCAGTGAGGGCGGTCTTACTAGCTGTGGTAATCATCGTTGTTTAGTCTCTGTGGAAAAAACGTCAGATTGGCAGGCCGTTTTAATTATGGTTTAATAAAAACATCTCAGGCGGTCTAAAACAGTGCTTCGCAAACTTCTTACAGCACCTACCATCTCAGGAAGTATTACATTCTCCACCTACCACCATTATGACATCGTGCTTCATCGACAGGAGCAATATACTGGATAAGGGCTTCCGTTATTTTCACAGCATGAGGATTATCGTTTGACATTTTCTCTTCAAAGTGCTGCTGGTGGCAATTTCGTTGTACTTTTTTCCGAACTTCTGCACCTCCTTTTGAAATCTTGGCGGTTGTTTGCAGTCCCTGCTTTGGTTTTTGTTGTTAATTTTGAAGTACTTCCATCCACAGGCCATTTGTGATCCCCATTACTTTGCTTGTTGGCGCGGTATTGGTTATAGGAATCGGCACCGAGTACGAGTACATGAGGACTGCATCAAAAATGGATACCGATACTAGTATCAGTAACTATGCACTCATAAATGAAACCAGTATACCACCTGTGGCTGTTTTTAAAACTGTACATTGTTTTTAAAAATTAGCTTGGCCTCTCCCTGCTGCTGGAAAATTTTCGTTACTGGTTTCTCAACAAGTAGCGACATTATTCTCCAGTTGTCAAGTATACTTTCAATGACATCTCTGTCTAAGTCAGTTGGGAAATTGTGGGTCTCCGAATGAACCAGCCCCCTGCAAGTCTTACTCTCGTCACATGGACAGATAAGAGATTAATTATTTAAGGGCTCACAAAGAAGACCTCTGTGACAGTCAACTCTCTCGCTCTCTTTGTATGGCTGAACTCTGCCTGAAAAACTGGAACTCTGCACAAAGGATTTGCAAACTGTAAGGCTGTCTTGCTGTTTTGACTGAACTGACATAAACTAAAACTGCACTTATCTGCTCATTATAAATTTGCATCTAAGCCCCTTTTCTTAGGAGAGTCCTATAGTCTGCCATTTTCCACAGACGCTGCAGAATTAAACTGAATTTCCCTCTGATCCCCTGTGCAGTCTTGCCTTTACTTAATGCTGTATTATGCTCTATGTACAGTAGATACGATTTGTGTAGTACTCTTAATTTCTCATTTAGTATTCTCAGGCTAGCTAATAGCCTTATTCATTTTTAAGGATTTTAGTATAACAATGCTGCTTAGTTATGTCTACAAATGAACTTGTGATGATATTTGCCAGTTTATCACGCGGTTTCTTGAAACAAATGCTCTAACAAGCTGCTATCAGATTCCGATTCTATGCGGTCTGCCTCTGATGTTGCTGCTTTTGCGTTGTGGTCTCACGAGCACGTGGAAGCTTCTCCAACACGCTCCGCTTCTGTTACACGGGTTCTTTTAATGAATGTCTTGAATTTTAACTGCTAGAGGATGAAGATGATGCCTGGGGTAAAAATAGACCGGGAATCTACACTCAGGTGTTTTTAGAATCCCCAGTTTTACGGGAAGGCCAAAACTGTAACAGAATTATAAAGTTTTTGCTGCTCACTAATTTAATATTTTTGCAGCCCTTTGAGCATGCCCTGTGTGCTTTTCTACTTTTTGATGGCCAGTCTGGCAGAAATGTGCCTTGAGTATTTATAGCTGGTTATGGCTTGTCAGAGTTAATTTACTCCAGTTAACTCAGGGGACTTAGTCAGAAATGCAGTGGAAAAACTGAAAGAGACAGATGGCAAAAAGGCCCTGTCACAAGACCGGCCCAGATCACGAGCGGCCATCTTCCCCCCCGCCATGCTAAATGACCACGCAGCCACTTTATTTTAGTAGGCTAATTAGTGTTTTGTTATGTGCTTCAAAAACACTGCAGAGGTCTGGGAAAGTTCACAATACGAGTGTCAAATACCGAAGGTGCCAATCACCGCAGAACTTTTCCCCGTCTCTGCTGTCAGATATCCACGCGTTTCCTAGCGTGATAGCAGTAGATGTGTCGTTTGAGGGCTTTTTTTCCCCCGTTTCGTTTAATTAGCTTAGACTGTTCTTTCGGAGTTGGCGGGGGCTGAGAACGGCCCGTGAACCCAGGCTACGCGGCTCGTGCCCAAGTCTCGCCGAAGCTCTTTGCGGATTTACTGTTGCCAACGAAATGGGGGCCCGACCATGATTCCTTTCCAGGGCTAAAAACAGAGGCGGCCGCATGGGTCCCCTCCCATCTGGCGTGCGAGCCATCCAGAGCTCACCTCCATTTCGCTGCCGAGTCGGTGATCTCTGCGGCCGGTCAGAGAGCCGGGTGTGACTGAAGAACTCCCCCTGTCATTACTGAGAAGTCGCTCGGAGAGGGTTTGGGATGTGTGCGTGTGTATTTGGGATGTGTGTGTGTGTGTATTTGGGATGTGTGTGTGTGTGTTTGGGATGTGTGTGTGTGTATTTGGGATGTGTGTGTGTGTATTTGGGATGTGTGTGTGTGTGTGTATTTGGGGTGTGTGCGTGTGTGTGTATTTGGGGTGTGTGCGTGTGTGTGTATTTGGGGTGTGTGCGTGTGTGTGTATTTGGGGTGTGTGTGTATTTGGGGTGTGTGCGTGTGTGTGTATTTGGGGTGTGTGCGTGTGTGTGTGTGTTTGGGATGTGTGTGTGTTTGGGATGTGTGTGTGTGTGTGTTTTGATAAGCTTTCTGTACAGGGAGAAAGAGGGATGAGCAGAAGCTGGAGGAGACGTTCTATGGGCTACATTTGACTAGTGGAGCAGAAGTAAAAAGGGTCTCCACATTTCTTGCTTGCCCAGAACCAACTTGGTAATTTGATTTATTTGTGCGGCGCTTGAGCCCGGCTCCTCAAACGCGGTGGCTTCATGGAATGGCCGCGTTCTTCCTTCACGCTCTTATTGGCTCAGTGTGTCGGGCCCAGGTGTGTAAGATACGCTATCGGAGGAAGGAGAGAGCACAGGGAATCTCCTCCTTCCCGGGCCAAGTTAATTTCAGGTGCCTAGTCAGTGTCACTGTTAGTTCTTTATTGCTGTTTAGAAGTCTGGGATTTCATTTTTCCCAATTTCTGATAAGTCAGGCTAATATCTCCCGGCGCGGAGTTTCGGCAGAAACAGCACGAAGAACTCGAAATCCTTAATCCAGCTCTGCTTGCTGCGTGCCCATGAGCGCAGACATGGATAATAACGATTAAGGAATGAAACTCAAGCTGTGAATTTGCGGCAACAGTCTGCACTTTGAGCAAACTGTCAGCAGAGTGAATGGGTGAGGGTGAGAGATCTCTGCATGTCAAGCCGTGCCACTCTGATTGCTCTAAAGATGCTTTGATACGGCCTTTTCCCCGATGCGCAGAATTCAACTCACTAATTCGCTTGAGAAGCGGGAAAGCAGGAAGATCTATTCAAAAAGGGAACAAAGCACAAGACAGACAGAAGAAACAAAGGGGGGGGGGGGGTGCAATGGCACTGTAAACTGCTGTAATAATCACACACAATTATAATCTCCTGTCAATTCGGTCTCCTATTCAACGCGGTTGATGTGCCCCATTTGGGTCCGGGGTGAGATCGAATTACTCCGTGGTGCCATTTTGAGCCGGGAATACAGACTTCATAGCTTGTGTATAATCTCGTATGTCCCATAATGCCCGGTGTGTGACTCGTATATTTGTTGTGATGAAAGCAGCAGTGTGGCATTACGGGGGACGATAATGGCAGCACCTGAAAATCACATCCAGGTGTGCATACTTTCCCTGAAAGGTTGGGTTATCTTGGCTAAAGTGTCTGGTTGGCCCACACTGTCCCGGTATATCCATGCTCCGAAGCGGATCCCTCCTGGGAGCAAATAGCTGTGTTGACAGACAATTATTCCCTTTACCAGCGGATAATGAATAACTTCACGGCTCCCCGTCACATGAGGCGCTGCGTTTAGTATTCGGAGCCACTGCCTGAGCCCTGTGCCATCCCTATTGTTTCTCCAGATTGATTTGCAAATGAATCATGAGATTTTGAATAGACTTACTTAATTGAAGTTTGTGTAGCAGATTAGGGGCACCCACGTATTGGCCAGCCTTACTTATGAGGTGGTAGTCTGTATTATAGATGACTATCACTCCTGCTGGCCAGCTTTAACGTAATTAAATAAGTTTGCAGCTCGAGGTTTGATGCTAAGCTGTATCTTCAGTGGGATTTGAAATTCTCCAGTGACGCCGGCAGAATCATGCAAGCGGTGGATAGAAGACCTACATCTCTGCCGTCAGAACCTCCTGGTTTGGTCTTCCTTCTTCTTAATTACTTTTCCAGACACTTTTTGCTTTTTTTTCCTGCCTGTCCAGGATTTATTGTTTTTTTTCTCTCTCTCTTTTCTAATTAACACACCAGAGCGTGGCGCGTGTACTCCCTCGTTGCGGCGTAGTGCACTGGAGGAACCCTGACCTTCTGTGTAGCGGGCGGCGTTGGTGCGTGATCCAGTGCTCTGTCTGCAGCGATGCCGTGTATCTGGGCTGACCAGACGCCGCCTGGAGAGCGCCGGCTGCCGCTGCGGGCCCTAGACCGCCGGAGGCACTGGCCTCTGCTGTATTTACTCGCCTCTAATCGGCTGTTAGCCCACGTGTTTATCGTGAACACAGCGCCTCTTCAGAAGTTACGGCTTCCAGTTTTAGAACTCGCTTTTTTTTTGACCTCCGGCTCTTAGTGTTCTCTTTCTCACGAGTTTATTAAACTCCGACGCCTCTCGTGCTAAAAAGGCCGGACCCTTTGGACGTGAGTGATGTCGTTTGTCTGTGTGCCTTTTAGCCTGTGTATCGACTTAGCTTTGGAAGAACCAGCGGTTCGGGAATCATCTCAATCGATGTCGTTCAACCCGGCCAGTGAACACCTACAGCGCTTTGTGGTGGGGGGTGGGGGCAGGAACTTGTGGACCCAGGTTCATCCACAGTTTAAACCCACATTTGATCCATCTTGGCAGGTTAGCTGAGACGTGGGCTCATTCTGAATAATGAACGCCTCTAAGCTCAGGCGGTTCTGAGATTCATTAAAACCCGCAGCTGTGAGGAAAGCGTGCGGAGATATTTTCCCAGAATCCCTTGAGGGACAGCCATTCCCCAAACCCCCGCCTCTGAGCTGCAGCACCACAGACTCCTCCCACCCTTGGTTGTGGTCTTGCCCAGCGGACTCTGTGTAGCACTGCTGGCTCCTGAGCAGAGCTGGCCCCAACCCCCCTCCCCCCCCCCCCGGACGGTCGGGCACGTGTCCTGGCCACCGAGCGAACCCCCGCCGCTGTCTCCCTGTGGAGAGACCCAGCCCAGCATTGGAGGGCCCTGAGTCATTGGGATTCTGCTGTTTGGACCAGCAGTGCTGTCACGTTCCCGCCCTGCCGGGCCCCGTCGCCAACGAGCCCATATCCAGCACGTAGCGTTAATGACATTTTCAGGGGTCAGAGTGACGCGTGCCCAGTTTCCGAAAGCGGCCCCGACCGCGTGCGTGCGTGGCATTTACCAGCGCCATCCCGAAAGCAGGGAAATAACGTCCTCATGCACCTCATCTTTTCTGCCAGTAGCGGGCGCCGTGACCCCAGCTTGCTGCCCTAAGCCGTTCCCGCCTCATTCGGGCCGAGACACGCTGCTCGTCCTCTCGCCGCGCTCCCGTGAAGCCAGAACCGGCCCGGAGCGGGCCACAGCACCGCACAGATGTACTGGAAACAAATGCTTTTTAGCAAACAGGGAAAATAATATGCTTATTTAAAAATCTCTTTGCTTTTTTTTTCTTTTTTTTGCTACTGCTGCACATTAACGTTTGGCACCGCACACAGTCATTCCCACCACTGAACACATCATCAAAGCTGCTCGCTGGTGCCAAGAATCAGCTCTGGGCTGCTGTACTGTAAGCCCCGCGCTCAGGTTACCGCGGCCTGCCTCCCTGCCTCCCTGCGTCGGCTTTGAATTATGTTCCTGTGCTGCCGCCATTAGCGTCATTTCGGTTTTGTTTTGGACAGGTGTAATGAAGAGGTATTTTCTGTGCCGTGCTCGGCAGACGAAAAGGGACTATCACGGCCTATAATGCAGTATCATAAAGTAATAGTCTGCATTTGTCAGGCTCCATGCCAACACTGGGAAATTTATTTGTAGGTTAAATAAAATGACAAATTAAATGTATTTCTCTGCGGGTAGCGGAAAAGAGGGAGCGGTCCGGTGCGGAATTTGCCCTGCTTTCCATTGCGCTCAAGTCTATTTTCTGTGCTACGCTGTCAGTTTTGTTAGCCGGAGTTTGGTGGGGGGGGCGGGGGTGTTTACGACGTTACCGGCATTTTGAGATGTTTACATTATGTAACCTGCAGTTTGTGTTTTGTACTTGGGTCTCCCTGGTGCCTCTGTGGTAATTTATGCACAGAGCACTGGGAGGGGTACGTCGGCCCCGAGAGCTTCGCCTGATCAGCCTGAGAACGCAACGCTTCTGGCTCCACTGTGTTCGATGACGGATATACCGCCGCGGCACGGAATGGGCCAGTCCGTGTAGTGTGTGGCCTAGCTGTGCAGAATGTACCATTTCTGGCGCTGGGGGTGACGAGGGATCTTTCTGTAGCAGTGCTGTGGCTCCTGCCAGTTTCCGCAGCTTCAGTGCAAAGCAGTGCAAACACCATGAGTAAGCCACCTGGCTTGGGGTTTTCGTTATTGAATTAGTTTCACTGGATTTTAAGCATTATCCATTTTAGTTGTTTCACATAACAGAATGAATTTTTGTGCTGTGTGTGAGGAACATTTTGATTTAATTTCATCTTGAGGAGAGAAATAATGTCCTTGTCTGTAAGATTTTATTAGCGGCTTAGCTAGCAGCCTTTCGTAAAATGATTGTGACCTTTTAGGTGAACCGTCCAAGGTCTTGTGCAGAAAGAGTGATGCAGAACAGGACACATGCCATCATTTAGTGACATTTAACTTCAGTTATTGCGTCATCAATTTCTCTGGCATCGCCCGACACCTGAATAGACTGAAGAATAGATTTTTATATTTTCAGTGAGACATTGTTTCTCTGTCTTGAGTTTTTAACTGCTCTGTTAAATGTTTTTCAATGGGATAGACTTAAGAGTAGCCAGGTATAGCGAACACTGAGCTGTTTGGGAGATTTTATGCCGCGAGGAAAGAGGCCCATTAACTGCCAGCCAGATAGCGTTCTCATATGAGAACATAAAGATAAGCTTAATTACCCCCAGTCATATTTAAGGTGCGCAAATTGCCCTGTACACTACTGCTGATAAATATAATGGGTTGTGATGTAGGTATTTGGAGTGCGGTGATTCTAATAAAGAATTCAACTTAATGGCAGTATTATGAAGGTTTCCAAATTAATATTAGTAGAGTTGCTTTTGTGTGTCCTGTAAGGAGTATTTAAAGACTTTATATGCAAAATAGTTGCTGCAATACTGCTTCATACACACAAACGGAGATGGGGGGGCAATACCGAGGTCCTAATGCGCCGATGGACCCCCTCATGGCAATACCGAGGTCCTAATGCGCCGATGGACCCCCTCATGTCAGTACCGAGGCCCTAATGCGCCGGTGGACCCCCTCATGTCAGTACCGAGGCCCTAATGCGCCGATGGACCCCCTCATGGCAATACCGAGGTCCTAATGCGCCGATGGACCCCCTTATGCCTTCTGAACAGCTCCGGTCCCCTCAGGAATATTGTCATAAAGGTTCTGAACGTTGTGTAGTGGGCTTTGGGGGATTCCTCATGAAGAAGGGCTCTAGTCCTTTGGAGGGATGAAGTGGGAATCTATTGCTCTCTGTTTAGGTCCTGGTTTTGCATTGTATGTAATGGCATTGTCTTGGAGTGTGGACGCATCACGGGGGAGCAGTGTCTGGGGCACGCTTAGTCCTTAAGATGGCACCAATAATCCTTGGCAGTTATATGACCATGAGGAGCAATCATCAGGCCTGGTGAGTCCTGCAGGAAGGCCGCCCATACCAGCAGGCACTGAGAGCTGAAGGCATTCTTTGGCTTTGGCCAAACATAAACCCAGCCAGATGTGGGGGAAACGGCAAACGATGACTCATCAGACTTTTTCCCACTACTCAGTGGTGCAGGTTTTATGCTGCTTACATCAGATTGTGTGTGTGTCTGTGTGTGTGTGTGTGTGTGTGTGTGTGTGTGTGCTGGCCCTGGATACATGCTGGTTGAGAAGAGCAGCCCTGACACACAACCCAGCTTTTTTAAGCTCTTGATGTGCAATGTGGCACAGAGCTTCTGATTCGGGTCTGTGGTCATTTTGTAAATCACTCATCATGCTTAGCAACTGTCCTTGATGTATTAAACAGTTTAGCAGGTTTATGACCAGTGTATGCGGAATTTGAGCAACAGTTACTTGCCTTTTTACCTTGAGTTAGGGTTGCTTTGACTCCTGTTGCTTTAAGTTGTATCAAAGTCAGTCTTCGCTGAAAAAGACTCTCAATCGGCACTCACCCTAAGATGCCTCACTTTCGTTGCAGCATTTGTAATTGAGGTTTAGTTTCCCAGCAGCTTAACTCCCTTATTTTCCCACCCTGTGTGTTTGTGTGTGTGTGTGTGTAATTAAGTTTTAGATATCCGCATACGTTTTCTGTGCACTTTTAGAATGTTTATTTGTACAAGTGCTCTTAATTGAATAAATACAATGAAATTGGTCTCATGAAATGATTTGAATAACTCTTATGAAGACTAATACTGTTCGCAGTGATGCGAATTGCCGGTGGAATAGCAGAGGCCCAGCAGAAAAGGGGCGGTGGATCCGGATTGCGGCCTGACGCAGCTGCTGTGTGCAGCTTAACCGCCGACCACCAAGTCCTGTGTCGCTTCGTGGGTATCCGATAGTGAAATTCCATTACTGACCCTTCAGAGATTTATTTTGGCTGTAGCGACATAGTAAATTTCCCAATTACCAAATGAGAAAAGTAAGAAGCCTGAAATAAGCTGTCCATTGATACGGTACAGTCACCCACCCCTGGTGTTTATGGCCAAGACCCCAGTATCCCCTAACCCTCTGCTTCCAGAGCACTTCTCCGCCCGGCATGCCGCGGGGTGACTTACCCGTAGCCGGCTTCCCTCATGCCGGAGACATTTACGAGACCCCTGGGCCTCGCTGTCCTCTGCTGTCCCCCCTACTCTGCCTTGATGAAGTGATGGAAGGAAGTAAGTCAAAAATCTGGGATCTACGTTGACCCCAGCAAAAGCGGGGGGAACCTGCATAAAGATGGAAAAGACTAATGAGGATGGAACAGAAATGTCAGAGTGGGAATGGTGAGCGTGTCCCAACTGGGAGAAAACCACAACTGGGCCACAATAAATATGCACAGATCTCAATCTCAAACCAGCACTGTGACCTTCATCGGAATCGGATCGGATCGCTACCCGTATGCTATCAACATTTGTATGCGAAAGTACATTTTTGGCTGACTGGTGACCTTCAGAGTAGTTTGGGTCGGGGCAGGTGGGGGCCTCAAACTGCCAATAAAGACTAGCAGTCAAATAGAAAAGATAAAAAGTACATTTATTTTCATTTCTAAAGGTAGAAACTGAGACTGTGGATTACCGTATGAAAGGATTGGTTTTATAAGTTAAAATTAAGCTGACATTTAAAGAGAGCTGATGCTTATAGAAGAGATCTGAGTTTGCATATCGCTGAACTCGGGTCAGTCCTGGTCCCTGCAAGGGTGAGCAGTGACAGATAATGGTCCCTGCAGTCTCTGACCGGAAAACAGTTAGGGCTTCCCAATAGCGTCCCCAAGTCATTTCTTACTAACAGTATTGGCTCAGCTGCTGAAATGGCAACATGTCATATTTCAGGGGCAGGAAATGATCCCCAGTATGTAAACCATTAAAAGATTATAGCATGAAAGGAAGATTTAGCACCAGTTGTACCTGACATCTGCTCTCCTAAGTTTTACTGAGATCTGTATTTTTCTTTTAATATTTACTTCATCTGTTGCTGCATGGGAGTTTCTTCCCAGCCAATTAGAAATGGGCACACCCTAAAAGCTTGTATCGATTGGTCCAATATCTGCATTCAGAAAAATGTTTCTCTATTTGTGGGGCAGAGGGCGGAAGGCAGGTTGCAGTCTTCTGTTTCGGTGTTTAGTTGGGATCATCATTTTCAACAGGCACAAAGCATTTAATCTGAAGCCGTTAAATCACAGGAAGGAAGAACAACAGGTTTTTTTTTTGGTTAAATATGACAGTGTTTGGTGGGGATGGAATCTGTTATGAGGCGACACAGAGAGATGTGAATCAATTATCGTTTGGTTCCCAAGGATACGGAGAATTACGCAAATCTACCATTTCCCTGCTGTGTCTTTCACTTCCCTCTATGTCTCCCTCTCCTAGTGTCCCCCTCTCTCTCTCCTTCTCCTCTCAAGACATGATTAAAACTTTTGTGTTGCTGTCTCGTGGAAACCACTGGGAGCACTTGAGAATGCTCTTTGGCACATTGCTGGGGATTAGGCCACAAAGCCTGGGAGTATCCTGGGGTTTGCTGCCTGGTTGGAGAGAACCTGATTGGGCTTAACCTTGGAACTGTTCTCTGGGGTATTTAAATGAAACTGTGGTTATAAGAAGATTTCTGTGGAGTGATGTTTAATTTGTCTTTAAGCGTATGCATAATTTATTCCTAAACAACATCCATTTTTGTCGATTGCCATCTACTGAGATATGTTTGGACCATGTGGTTGGAATGTTTGTTACACTGACATGAAATGCTGGGTGGTTTAATCAGCGATGTGATGCCACAGTTTGCATTATTTGGTTCCTGCATTTATTTTATGATTCTGGCACCATGTACTGTTTCTTTCCCCGGGAAACTAGATTATTAATATTGTCATTCTGTCACTAGCTTTTGTATTTGGTGCTCCTGAAGAATAATGGCTTTATTTAAAAAAAAAAAAAAAAAAAAAAAAAAAAGATTAGTGATGTCAGATTGTTTTATTAAGGTTATTGCATTTTCCAATTCTCGATCAATTTTTTTTCACCCTCTGGTAGGCCCATCAACAATACAAAATACAAATTTCCTTAAATGCACGAAAAGAAAGCCAGCGGACGTAAAGGTCATGTCAAAGGCTCCGTCTGCCTCTGCTGTCTAGATGAGCTTATTGCTCTTTGTCAGAGAGACCTGGGTGATTAGCTGCGGTTTCCTGTATTGGAGTAGGAGTGGTGGCGCTTGCGTCATTCTGTATTAGTGTCCTGTAGGCCTCGCTTCTCCCCCCACCTGCTTCTCCATCAAACTGGCACAGAGTGCCGTTGCTTTGGGGAGCAGGGGGGTGTCCAGGCAGATCGTGTCCCTGGGAGGGGGAGAGAGGCGAGCGCTGTGCTGGGCAAGAGGTTGGGCGGGTCAGTTGGGAGTCTTTGCACCTGTGGGGGGAGGAGTGCAGCCAACGGTAAGCTCACTGAATGCCCCCGGCAGGCACACGTCTGTGTGGGGGTGTACGTGTGTGCAAGAGATAGTAGGGGGCCGGAAGCTATTAATGAGCTTAAGCCTCTCGCTTCCCTCCTCCTCCAGACCCCGGTGACTGCTGTCTCCTTCCCTCCGCTCCTGTAAAACGGCCCCAGAAATGCACGCCATCTACTTGTAGGCTTCAGTTAGTCACTGGCGATAAATTGACAGAAGGCGGCAGCTGCAAGTGCAAGTCGGCTGTTTGCCGCCGTCGTCTGCTGCAGTCAACAGTTCCTCGGGCTAATTTGTCGAATTCAGCAGAGCTACGTTTGCGCGTTCAGTTAAAGTGAAATTCCACAGATAAGATAAACAGAATTAATTTAAGGAAAGGGCTCACAATGATGGTACAGCGCTTTTTAACGTATTGGCTCGGAACCATGCCTGTCATTCCGAAGTCTTTTACAAAAGGTTAACTTTTAAAATGGACCCAATGCTTTATGAATCTAGCTTTCTGCGTTCGGCGAAGATGTCAGCAGCGTTTTGTTAAAGGGCAGGCAGGGCCGTGGCCTAAAAAATAATCATCTTGCCAACATTGTGGGTTGATGTACGGGCCATAACTGGCTGAGCCGCACTAACGCCTTGGCGTGCGCTTGAGGTCCGCATGCAAACGTTTGCAGCAATAATGCTGAGTGTATGTTGTCTTTGACATTGGTTACTTCACAGCTTAAATTAGGGTTAAATGTTAAACGACGCTAATAAAGTAAAGTGCAGACATGCTTTTAAAGAGCTGCTTTTAGGGCCATTTGTCTAGGTGACTCTAATCCCCAAATCGCCTCTGAAGAGGTGCTGGGTAATCTTATGTGTCTCCAGCAGGTTGGGGACGTAGGGATGTCCTGGGGAAATCTCCGCCCAGGTTTCCTGGACCTTCTGCAGCTGTTGCATGCTGGCATACCCACCCCCCCTGCCACCTATCCAATGACGCGGCCCCCAGCTCTCCCTCAATTTAACAGGCATCCAACACGGCGAATCAGATGCTTTCTATGCCAGCATGGCTGCCAGCAATGACACGGTCATTGGATTACAACTGTTTGAAATGTGACAGACAGTAGGCGTCGTGCGTTTTGGCGCGTTCAGGTCAGGAGGGAACGAGGCGGGGAAAGAGCGACTTGGGGAGAGGCAGAATAATTCCGCTCTAATCTCTTTAAGAACTTTGATCTGAGAGGTGCTTGATGCCAGTCTGAATGTTCTGCCATTTGTCACAAACTCTTCAGTTTGCTGTCCCATCTGGGTCGTGTTTATGCTGTTCTTTCGAAAAAAGCCTTTGGGCATAAACGTGCCGTTGTGCTGAAATTCTTCAAACCAGAAAAGTATTTGGGACAGGAAGTAGGTGACCATGAGGCTGCCTGTTAATCGCTAAAAGCTTTACTTTAGTGGCACCTTTTTATACTGAGCGAAATTGTCCAGATGAAACATCCCGTATGTTTAGGATGTGCAAAGTCTAGCTAAAGCCCCGTTTTATGTCAGGGGCTGTTACACGTTTGTGTGTATTTTTACTAGTCTATTTAACCATTTTGAAACTGTTTATTTGAAAATGTATCCGTCTTCTAACTGCGTATCCTGGTCAGAGTCAAATTCGTCAAGTTTATTTAAAAGGCAACAGTAAAAATGTCATTTTAAGTGATTTTCACCAGGCTTTTAGACGGATCTTAACTCAGTGTTTTTCCCTCCGACAAATAAATCTGTGAACCGTATAAGATCAAGGGTATTAGTGGTACATGGTGCTTTGGCCAGCAGCAGGAAAGGGCCATAAAGACAAGCTTGGGGTTACAGATCGCCTTGTAGGGAAACACCTGTTCATCCTGTATATGTGAGCGGGGCAGAGAAGACCCAGCCCCAACTCTCTGCGGGGGGCATGAGCGATCTAATAACTGTGATCCCCAAGTCATGGCAGATGCCTCTAGAATTAGATGACATTAAATTAAACTCTGTGAATAAATAGACAGGTAGTGCATCAGATATCAAGCCAAAGGAGGCCGTTTTTGTGAGCGGGGCTGGGGATCGCAGGTGAGACGTCACCGCTAACGTCCGCGGGGGTCAATCCATCGCCTAAGCCGATCTCCCGGAAGCCAGAGCCTGATTGCTCATTCCCCACAACCTGC
The DNA here is from genome assembly GCA_026781145.1 of Hippopotamyrus pictus. Taxonomy (NCBI): domain Eukaryota; kingdom Metazoa; phylum Chordata; class Actinopteri; order Osteoglossiformes; family Mormyridae; genus Hippopotamyrus; species Hippopotamyrus pictus. The sequence continues at coordinate 11,087,586 of JAODLC010000113.1, forward strand.
CCACCCTCTGCTGACTCCAGGCTCACGGCAGGAGGGGGGGGGGGCAGGCTTACGGGGCGGGGGTCCAGGAAGAAAGCTGGGGTTTCCATATGCTGCAGTTCTTGAGCTGAGCCCTGTAAATGAACCGCACATCATTGTGTTTGCGTGGCCGCGCCTGACTGAGGGGCGTGGTCTCTGACTGAGGGGCGTGGTCTCTGACGGCCTCATCGCCACTGACCAGTCCGGCCGCGGCTTGTACTGCGAGTCCCGGGCTCTGAACAGAGCCAATGGACCTGCCAGATCCTGAGAGCAAAGCATGATGGGATGTCAGGAAGGCACTTAATCCTCCTGGGTTTCTTCAAATACGTTTTGCCTGCGTTTCTGTCATTCTGTTTGCTCAGGTATGACTCCTGTCTGCTGCTTTGACAAATTAGTGGGGGAGGGGGGCCCTAGTAGAGGAAGAACCAGCTCCATCCCAGTGGCCTGATTAAATGGGCA
>JAODLC010000113.1:11088162-11099042 GCA_026781145.1 Hippopotamyrus pictus
GCGTTTGAGTTTGTTTGCAGTGATTGTGATGGTGGTCCCTCTTTTCCACAGAGCCATAGTAAAGTTGTCAGCGGACCTTATCTGCTAGTGGAGGCTAATTGCATGACCCAAGGGGCTCCATGCTCAGCGGAATCAAGCTTTGTGGGACACATCGGAGGGCAAGCACACCCCCAAGCCTCGGTGTAGCATTTTCCTTTCCTCAAAGCACTTTGGCACTGAGGGGGGGGGGGGGGGGGGGTTTCCCTTAAGGTGTGGTACGAATTCTGTTTTAAAAACATTTTTTGTGCACTTTAGGTGCCAGCTATTGACAGACAGCTTAGTTATTTTAACTTAAGGTGATTGGGCCGATGGTGCTTACGCTTCAGAAGTCGGCGCCCTCCTAAAGACATTTGGCATCCGATTGGTGGAGGTGCAGTGCCTTTAAGGTTGCCTTCGCTTAAAGCTGCAGGCAGCTGAAGTGACAGGTTAAACGAAGCCATCTGTCCATGTGGCTTCACTCGCCGACTCTCCTCCTCACTCCCACACATTCAGGTAGTGCGTACAGGGATAGGTCATGTCATTTTTAAGGGCATGGCTCTGGGACCAGAAGGGTGTGTGTTCTAATAGGATCCCCGTAGAGCGCCGGATGTTGTGCCTTCGCGATGCATAGATCATCCCAGTGAAATATTTATCTGTATAAATAGGCAAGTCTGGAATTAATTTTGCACAGAGTAGCAAAATTATAATGTGAGAGGTTTGTGGGTGTTTGTTCTTAAGTGGACCTTCTACCTAACTCCTCTTAAATCTCCGGGGATAGGCGGCATGCCGCAGTCTCGCCCTGTGATACGACAGACACATATCATTGTTATCTTTTGAACTGTGACTTATTTATTTAATTTTTATTTTTTGCTCCCTGTCCCCTCTTTTGCCACAAAAGGCGGAGCGTAAACGCCGTAAACTGTGGCCAGCTCTTCAGAGAGGGACAGAATTAGATCACAAGCCCTCCAGATGGCTCAAATTTAATTATTTAGTGCACAGAAACGAATTCGGGTCAGCCGCAAATATATAGGATGGGCTGGAATTGCTTATATAGTGGGTGTGTTTTTATTGCAATGTGAAGGTTATAAATCCCAGGCAGTAGCATGTTGTTAAAGGTCATGCAGCCACCTTGGACGGCCTCTGCCGTATGGAGGGACTGCCTCTTAAACAGAATGGCAGTGCTGGCCCTCCCAGGAAAATGTCTCCAAGGTCAAATGACAGGTTCTTACCACATTGTAGGGACATTTGGTTCCCCCAATGTAATATATACATGCCCCCCCCACACACACACATACACACACTGATCTGTCACAGTACATCAGTCGTCTCAAAACTCTCCTAGAGTTATCCCTGTACCTGCAGTAACCATACAGTACGCCCCTACGTCAGTTGACTCGACCACTAGCCCACCTTGTTCGGCTAATTGCTACCTCATCAAGTTATTTAATGTTTTTTTTTTTAACCGGTATGATTAATTAATTGATCTGGTGGTGAAGTTTAAGGTGTAAATGGAATATCTGGGGCGCCATTTAATCTTTCGCCCTCTTGTGTTTGACATGCTTTATGGTTTTCTGTATTTACAGCTGAAGCACAGGGATTGGTTTTAAAACACGCCATAACTCTGACAGGGGTTTTTTTTTTTTTTTTTTTACTGGCGGGGAGCCTGGTGACCGGAAGCGGAGCGGGAGCCTGTGCGGGGCCCGTGGGGCGTCCCGGCCGTCTCGCTGAAGGTCCTTGTGGGAGCCGCCGCGACGTGATTAATAAAACCCCCAGAGCTCGTCTGAGACTCCAGGCGGTTGAAGTAAAGATCTGACCCAATGTAAACATCCGAGGCCCAGAGAGGCACAGGGCCAGACCCCGTGCAGTCCCTTCCCAGTAACGTGTCCCTGCCAGTGGCAGAGGGGAGCACAGGCACCTGAATTTCTTCAGTCTGGGACAGATGAGCCTGTCAGGTTTCACATTTCTGGCCAGGTGTCAGACACCCCAGCAGAAATAAGTACGCACACGATTTAATCCAGATTTGTTACTATATTTACTGTAAAATTCTGGGGATCGTTTTTCTCGTTAAAGGATTTCCCTAATTATCTTGTCACCTACTGTTAGAGAGCACACCATCAGAATACTAACGGCAAAAACTTTGCTTCAGAAGTTTCCGGAAGGAAGCTTATGAAAGAGGGAATAGAAATAACAAATCTGTGAACACAAAAGACAAGCACAACAGATTTGTAATTTAAATAAAATTACACACTGGGAAACAGCTGGTGTCACAGTAACGTTTTGCTGTATAAATACGTTTAATATGAAATGGCTGTGGGCTTTCTGTGATTGGCTGGCTTATTCATGATGAAACATCTTGGCGTGCCTTACTACTTTTTGTTCATCCAGCATGTCATATCTTTGTCATGTCAGAGGTCACTGTTTTTGCTCATATATCCTGTAATGTTCATGCCTCTCTAAGTCCTTTTGTTCCTTCAAAAGGACAGTTCAGGCTTTAAGATATCACTTGTGGATATGCTTTTTTACCGTCAAAATAGAAATCTAAATTATTTTTTTTTCCCTGGATATCAGTAAGGTTTTTGGGTCAGTTGTTCTTAAAAGATATGGATAATATAACACTGTAATTATTGCAATATTCTTGTTATAATCTACAGTAGCAGTGTGTGTATCGTGCATTTATACGTTTTGAAGTTAATTTTCCTAGATAATCTGCGCAAGTGCAGTCACACATACTGTATGTGATAAGACCCACTTTTATCTTCAGAAGCACTTCAGAGGTAGATGGTTGCTTGCTCACATAAGCTATTATACACACCACTGTTGTACTGAGCTGTTATTTTTGCACCTGTGGCCTTCCTGTTAGCTTTAACGAGCCTGGCCATTCTCCCCTGGCCGCTCTCATTAATTTGTTTTAGGCCACAGAGCCGCCCCCGACTCCCTGTTTTTTGTCCATTGCACCATTCTCCGTGAACTTCAGACACCGTAGTGCGTGAAAATGCCCAGAGGGCGGCTGTTTCTGAGATGCTGAAATACCGGAGTCGCACGGCAGGATTCTGTGGACGGCGGGTAGCTGAGGAGAGCTTCATGGGTTAAATGCGCCTGGTTTATGGACGTGTCAGGTGCTTGGCTCGCTGTATTGTTATAGTCTGTATAGGGCTGCAGTGCACACAGCAATCATGTTTTTTCTTGACAGTCAATGATAAGAGAGAGAACCAAAGAAAATGTCCACACACTGAAACTTAACTAAACACGACCACATGACAAGAACTGAAGAAGCCAGGGCCTGTATCCCCGAGACCTTTTACCAAACGGTTCTCTTCCATTTCTTTGCTGTGCTTTTTATTTTCCAACTACGGAGAGCACTGACCACTCCTCTCTGCTCGCCCTCTACCATGGTATCATGGTTTTTATACGTTATACATAAAAGTATGTTAACTCCGATGGTGCATTGCGTCCAGAATCCTCTGTGGTCACTTAATGTTCTCTGGAGTCTAAATTCACTCACTTGAATAATATTGTTTTCCTTTCTAAACCAGGCATCCCTTTAAGTTGGATAATGCTCTTAATATACCATCTGTTAATCAAAATGCTTTTTAATGCATTGGTTTGTTAGAGTGACTGGGGAACAAAAATTAGCATGAGGGCACAGATCCTATTTCACAGTGCAACACTGTTTGTTATAGCTAGCCAAATACGGCTTTGCATTCTTGTGCTGTATCATAAAGTTTTAATACGCCTGTGTGCCAAGATGGATCTCCCCTTTCACTGGTCTTAAAGCAGAGCGAGTGGACCTGTGGGACGAGGAGACCCTTGTGTCTGTTGATCCCATTATTTCATAGGCTTTTTATAGGGAGGGAAAACATGACAGATGCTTGTCAACCGTTGAGCCAAAAAGCTAAACCTGTGTTAGCAGAGCGGAGTCCTTCACCCGATGGCGTCCGATCCCCCGGAGTGCTCGCTGGCGTCTCAGCCGTTCACATGGAAGCGTGGGATCTTAAAGTGAGGATGTTCAAGATCGACATGCCATTTCCTGGCTGCTTTCTTCTCGTGTGGGCTTGTGTCTGACTCGGGGCCCCTCGGTTAATTGGCTGCAGACGGACCTGAAGGGCAGTTGGGAGCTCGCCGATGGTCCCTTGGCGTCTCTCGGTGCGGGAGCTGCAGGGAATGTTTGTTCTCCTGTGATCAGCTGGGCTTGGCTGCACCCTGTGCTGCTCTCTGGCGACTGTGTTCTTTAGAAGGAAGTTCCTGAACTTTTTACATCTGTTATATGACTGGCGAGAGATCGAGGCCATCTCCACATACACAGTACAGGTCCATCTTTTTGGTCATGTGTTTGCCATCCCTCAGCTGATTACTTCAGCAGACCACTGGTGCAGGATGTCCATGACGATACCGACATGTATTTTAGGAGCTTCTATACTGTGCATGACAGTATATTTTATGCTGTTTTTAACTGGCTGCCTAATCCTTTTGTCTCCTGATATGAGGCCGTGTTTACATCACAGACCTGTGACATCACTGCCGTGAGGCTTTGGCTTGCGCCATATAGCTTGTTCATGATGATCATCTTTGTTTTTTTGGTGTGAGATTATGGGAAGTGTGGAGGATGATTGAGGACTGGAGGGAGGAGCTGTAGGAGCACACATTGGCCAGTCAGCCGGGCTCTGATGGTCCGTAAGCACTCATCAGCCGACACCCTAGACTAGAGGCGCTTTTCCACTGCCGCCAAGAACCAAACCGAGCCGTATTGCGAACTGGCCGTTTTCCATTGTAAGTTATGCGAGCCGTTCCCAAGCCGTAACTGCACTGACATGGCCCCGCCTACTATCAGGGTCGGAAGCTTGACTACGCCAAGCTGGTTTCGACCACCAAATAATTGGTCGAAATGCACAGAAATAAGAAAGAACTGGTGATGTTATGCATGGGTTATCTGAAGGAAAACGACATATTCTATATATTATTCATAGTTCGTAGTGTCACACCTTGCGATGTATTGACTCATTCCCAGTAACTTCCGGCCTCCTCCTTAAAAAAAGTACTATACAACAGCTAAATGGAATGGATTCGTAATGCAAATTTTTGCAACCTAATGCTAATTCCACTAGCATTTGATGCTAACGTAACACGACATTTCTCACAGACGTGCTAGTGGAAATTAGGGCTCAGCAAATCATGACATACACCATGCGAACGGTAAACAAGCGTCTCTTCCGTTTTACGTCACTGTCACTCCCCAAATCCAGCCAAGCCTTCTGCGGTGGAAAATCAAAGCGAACTGGAAGCGCGCTGTCACCAGCCTCTCTTCATGGCTCCGGTACGGCCCGGTTCCTATAAGCCCCAAGGGTATCAGTCACCGGGTATATGCTGTCACACACTAAGGTTAATTTAGAGGAACCAATCCATCTAAACTACATGTCTTTCACATTCCCCGAGGGGAAACACTGACATAGGGAGAACATGCAAATTTCACACATACTGGGCCAGACAGGAATCACACCCACAGGCCTGCAGATGAGGTCACAGTAGTAGTATGCTATATGGCACACTCGTAGTAAGTGAACCATGATGTGGGATATAAACTTTAGCCTGTTGCCATGCTAACAAGGACTAATTTACACACCGTCTACAGGTACCTGGTAGACCCTGAAAGATATGGGTCCTGTGATGCATATTTTAAGCCTGGGCCAAATTTTCCTTTTGCTGTTTTTCACGTTGCACTTTCCTCCCAGGGAGAGCGTTTCAGCCAGGGGTGAGACTTTTGCACCCCGCTCTCCCTTGTAGTTGAGTTTGCGCTGGTTTGAAAGCCTTTCCACAGGTTTCGAACTTGCTTGCCTGTTTGCCTTCAGGCTGCCCCGGGATGAAAGTTATAGTGTAGAGCAGAATGATAGTAAAATACTGTTTTCCTCTATGATTTAAACACTGACACACCGATGTACAATAATATACATTTTTCCATGATCATCTGCAGATTGGTCACGAAGAGAGAAAGTTTTAAAAAGGGATAAAACAAGGAGCCAAAACATTAGCAGAGGATAGATCTTAATTAGGCAGATTTGTGGTGTGATTCTCAGCTGATTTAGGGCATCTTCACTCCCTGCCCCCCATGGAGGGACAAAGCATCATTAGTGTGGTTAGATGGTTTACACAGCACCTCTGGACGTTTCAGATGCATCACTGTGTGCTTGTCACTGCTTATCACTGATGTGAATGCCTGAGGGCCGGATCGAATTCTTCATCATGAAGCGTCGTTCCCTGATATCCTAAGTGACTAATCACACTGAAGAACCTTTGTGTTCAGAACAGGCGGAAGGGGGTGTCCATTGTATTCCAGAATGCAGTAAGATTTCTGATGGTGTCTAGTGCAGTTGTCAGAAAGCTGGAAAAATACTCTAAACCAGGTTGGGTTTATTTTCTTTTAGCTCGGGGAGCTGGATCAGTGTGTGTACAGTTTGGTCATGAAGTCTCTTCAGATTTTACAGCATAGCATCCTAATAAATATCAGTAAATAGTTGAAAAGCAAACAATAAACGGAAAGCCCTGGATTTCTCATTTCCTGAATGTTTTGGCGCCATTTTCTTTGCAGACATTGTGTATGTGCATCTTGAGTGTATGAAAGGCGCTATATAAATAAAACAAAAATTAATAACAAAAATGACTATTATTATGTGGGAAGAGGTCTGGGTGGTGGCTGTCGCTGGTGCTGATGGTTACTGGTTTGGAGTGGTGCCAGAACATTCACAGATGGTCATAGATTGTCATGCGTACGGTGGCAGTGAAAATATAAACCTCATGTTACCATTCTCTAAATGATTCCTGCCTTTCCTTTCTAGCATGGTTAAGTAAAGATGTGCAGTTTGTTTGCCTTTTGCGTGGAATTAAGTTCTTCAGAGGTTTTAGGGAAAAAAAATAGTTTAGGCATTTAACTTCACTAAATGCATTTAATTAGGCAATTTGAGGTGTGGGTGAATTTGTTCTTTGTGATACAAAATTAGGAGTCGAAGACTGGGTCATGTCAGTAATCAATTCTGGTAATGGTTGGGGAATCTTGGCATTAGGCTGCATTTGGGCCGGGGTCTGGGAGGCGGGGCCGGGGTCTGGGAGGCGGGGCTGGGGTGAATCGCCATACATGCTACGGTTGGCCAGCCCTCCTTGAGCAGCGCCGCTCTAGAAACGGAACAAAGCTGGGCGAGGGCTCTGGAAATGGCCGTCTCTGTTTGCCGGTCCGTCATGCTTTTAGGCTGATCCCGCAGAAACAGGATAAGAAGCCTAATTGAATTATTGGCTCCTTTTGTTCTGTCCGTGGATATGAGGCCACAGTTTCTCCTCCTCCTAAGAGGATCATCTCGTGGTTCATGGATTTCGACCCTGCCGTCCAGACCCTGGGCTCTCGGGTTCAGTGTAAAATAGATTCTCTTCAATTAAGAAAAAAAAGTCTAAAGCAGCTTTTTTTGTTCCTAAGCCTGATGATTTGTCAAATATTACTGCAGCATTTTTGAATTTATAGATATACCTCAAAAGTAGAACAGTGTGGTATTTGATGTATTTTGAAAGTTAAGGTTTTAGAGAAAAAAAAACCTTTAAGAAAGGTTTAAAAGTTTAGAAAATAATTCAGCTTATTGTTGCTGTCCAATGAAAAACTCATTTACAAAATATACTCTAATGTAATAAGACACATTTATCACCATAGATAGAAAACTATCATTACATAGCTGTCACTGAACAGTTTAATGTTTTAAAAGGACTTGCGTGTATTGTTGTCAGTGACGCAAATATGCCAGTGTCAACAAGATACAAACTAATCTTGTTTTAGATTCACAGTTAACAATGATGTGGATTAGCTAGCTATCTGGCTATCAGCTTTGTTGTTAAAATTGCCAATATATTGTAATGAATGCAAAAGTTAACTAGTACAAAGGAAAATGCTAGTTAAGAAGATGACTTCATAAAACATTTTTTCATTGGTCAGTCTGATGTCAAGCACTACCAGTAGATAGAGGGGTACGGGCGAATTTTATCTGTAGTATAAAGTCACAATTGTCAAAAAGTGCCCTTACGTGGTTTTCATCGGATGGTGATGATATCTTACAGCTATTCCTCTGAGTTCCAGTGAGCCTGCTTTATCTCAGGGTATCTATGGCAGAAGTGTTGGCCAATCAAGAACCAACACAGAGAGCAGAGAAGATGATGTAAAACAATTAGGGTGACAGCAGTGAGTATGTCTACAGCTCATTTGGTTTCCTGCTTTATTTTCTAATCCAAGCACTCGCTCTCTCTGCTTATGCATACGTGTATCTGCTATGACACAGGATCCACATAGAATCATTTCAGCCCTTTTAGCTGTTTAATAATACTTTTTTTCTACATTTGCTTCCTGTAATAAATATTTAGAATTGAGTAAAACAAAAGGAGGATTTATGTTTTTGAGAGTGCTGGCTCTTTTCCAGTTTAGGATGCCATTGAGTGCTTCTCTGTACACTATAAACATTAACTATTCAATAGATTGATTGAAACTATACCTTAACGAGCTCTCAGATTTATTTCGGTGGCATTTAGGCCAAGTAGGGGAAAAAAAAGCTTTTTTTTTCTGTGTGAATATGCCATCCACTTGAGGTATTTTTCCAGACTGACATTTTTTTTTCTGCCCTTCAAAGATGGGGAATGACAGATTGTTGATTAAATGATCAATCCATTGAGCTGACCTTGTAATGCTGGGAAAGAATTACTGTCATTGAGACTTTACAGCAGATGTCCCTCTGCTTTGTGTGTGGCGCTCATCTGCTGGACAGAATGACGCTCCTACCCCTGGGCTCTTCCCCGTCCCCTAGGAGACGGCTAGTGTTCTCCACTCTCATCCCCAGCAGACGGTCTTCATCTTTTAGTCATTGTTTATTGGTCAAGAGTTCTTCAAATTTCTCGTGTTTATGGCGTAATTCGTGGTCGTCGATTAATTTTAACAGTAAGTCGGCTGCACTCCTCCTTCCCCTCGCCGCCCGGCACCTCTGTCTCGCTCTCATTCCGCCTCCATTTTTCCCTTTTTCTTCCACTCGATGATGGATGGGCTGCCTCGCCCTCCAGACAGATAATCCATCCTGCTGCGACTGGCAGTAATGTCAACAGCGCCGGACTCACCCTTAATTTACAGCGCCCCCCCCCCCCCTCCCCCGCCTCTTTATTAATTCATATATTTGTTCGCTTTTCAGAGTTTAATTTGTTTACTTGTTTGTGTTTGTCTGTGTCCGCTGTCACTTTGTCAGAGCTTAGCTGGGCGAGTGAGGCTTGCGTTTGCTCCTAGGTTCCTGCTCCCGTACACATATCTGTCTGACATCTCGCGGGAGGGACTTCCTTGCTGTGCATTCGCGTTTCTGTGACATTTGTGTACATAAATAGTTGTTCTGCACGTGCAGCGCTCCGGAAAAAATGTTGAGAATCACAAAAGTACCTAGTAATATTGGTTTGGTTGAGTTTTATGCATGTTAAATACCAATTTTTTTTTCTAATTATACATGACTATGCTAGAATTTGCTAAATTAAACCTCACACTGTTTATTATTACCATCATAAATACGTGTGGAAATGAATTCATTTGAGAAACATTGTTTTTCCCCTGAGTTCCTGGATATCTTTGCTGCTGAAATTTGTATGCAAACTTATTTGAATTAAGCACGTTATATCAGCAGTCTTCAATTTAAACATCCATATGCACAGGTAGAGAGTTCTAGAATGTGGTGTGCACTAAATGTGATTACAAAAACACGGTGATTACGCCAATGGATAATTACCTCAACAGGACAAATGAGTCGTCTCTTTTATGGTATTTCTTTCAAAAAATCTTATGTAGCAGATGCATGTCAATCTTAAAATAGTTAGTAATGGCAGTCCTCCCGTAAGAAGCGGCGCTGTTTCCGAAGTCTTGCTTGACCAAATAAGCAAGAGCCGATTTGGAGGCTCGTCCAAACATATGTTCATAATGTACAGCCAAGAGTGATCGCTGCCTTTCTCTTTTTTTCCGTTGGTTCTTTTAAGCCTGAAATGTGTGTGAGCCGTTACTGTCAAAACCCAGTGCCCCAGGTGCTCCGCCTGAGTATATGTATTCCAAACAAATGCAGAGCTGATTAATGGTTATTTTACAATTTTTTTTCTTAAATTTCTCAGTATATATGTTTGCCGCTCCAGATAATACATCACAGCATACCTTATAATGTGAGCCTGAAGTGTTAGTCCAGTGACTGACCTCAATACATTTATTTTGATTAGCTACTTGACAGACGTGATTTTTATTTGTTTGCTCATGAGATGAATAAAATCGATTGAAGTTCATATTAGTATTTTCATATTTCATTAATGTGGATCCTAATTCGGTCATAGCGACCAAACAAACGTAAACGTGCACATGATATACAAATAGAGCAGATTAACGCAGCTTCTGATGAGAGAATCCGATGGCTAGGCCAAGACCGGTCAGAGAACAGGACGGGCCTCCGCCCCCACCCCGCCCCGCCCTAGTTGGTGTCCTTTCACAGTGTATAATTCTGTACCTCCCATCAACAGGAAGGATCAAAAATTGGGTTACAATCAAAACATCAACACTCTGGCTTCCCCGGGTCTGTCGCTGCGACCAGCAGGTAATTAATAGACCGGTCGGATCCCTGTGCTGCTTTGGCACGGGCTGAGTCGTGGGGCGGAAGTGGAGGTAATATTTATCTTAATTCCAATTACCTTCATCTCCGCCGTTTGATGCTGTCAGGAGGTCAGTTCTCAGCAGGCCCAAAGCAGCGCTCTGCATTTCAAACGGTTTGATTCACCAGGACACTCCCTGTCAGGAAAGAAAAGATTTTCTCTCCACGCCCCGTTCCCCCCCCCCCCCC
>JAODLC010000113.1:11110434-11129859 GCA_026781145.1 Hippopotamyrus pictus
CCACACACACACACACATGTCTTTTAACGCTTCAGTACATTCTCCTCACTTGACAATTTATGGCCCCATTTGACCTTATCATTTCTCCAACACAGAGCTCCTTGTGCTAATTGACGCTGTGTTCCGCGCGCCTTGTCCTCACCGAGGTGAGGCAGGAGAAAAGGCAGCGGCGCGGGTCTGCGTGGCCCCCAGGCGAGGCCCCCCCAGGCATGGCCCCCCGCCCGGCTTTGCCTGCCACTTCTGGCCAGACGAAGCCACTTACCACAAAACCCATTTCTTCCAGTTCCATCAAGGATTGGAAGTGTAATTTGGGGGAATTCATTTTTCAGAAATGGCAAAGGGAAGCTGGCAATGAATATCACTGTCATTCGGACATGTGGAGAGGCTCTACAGGTTCACGTTTTGAAATATCTGACTGATGTAACAATGACCAATCATAGATAATTAAATTTCTCATCATGTGTTTAAAGCATCGTCATAGTATGTTTACTTAATATACAATATCTATATACTGCACAAGAGGGGGAAAAAAAATCAATAAATTCCCTTTGGGGGAAGTTCTGGAATTAATGAGAAGACACGTTCTGTTGGTTTTTCTGTAGTTACCTGTTCAGCCTCAACATGCTGACTATTGACTAGTTGTGTGAACATGGAAACAGGCATGATTAGTATAATTAATATTAGTTTAGGCAGGCAGTGTGGCATTGCTCAATGGGTAGCCCTGCCACCTCTTACCTCCAGATTTGGGGGTTCGAATCTCACTCTGCGCGTGTGCGTGTGCGTGCGTGTGAGACACCTCAGAGTTGTGCCTGATGCTGCCTGGGGCATGCGTAAAAGGATAAGCAGCTAGAAAATTAGTAGACAGAATATTAATTTAACTGTATTTCTATTATGTTAATTGAATTTATTTTTGTCGTGATTTGATGTCTAAAGCCGTGTGATTTATTTATCTGTAATAGTACTGCATTTCTGTCAATTACGTTGTTTTCAGTTCGGCGCTCAGTGGATAAATTGTTTAATTGTGTGGGTGTTTGATTGTCTGAGCCTGTTGTAATATTTTTGTTAAATACAGATGTTAGTCTCATTGTTCTGTGCTCCCCCCCCCCCTCCCCCCCCATTGCGTTTTTATAAAACTGAGTTCTTTTTGTTTGTTTTAAGTACACTATGCTACCTTTCTCCATGGAGACCTGGCCGGTTCCTTTCACAGCTGTACGCAGACATAGAACTTTTAATGGCACTTAACACGTCAGACAGCTGCACTTATGTTTTAAATGTTTTAATATCCGACTGCGAAGTAGCATTAATGTGCTAAGAAAAAGATTTTAACTCTGTGCTAACAAAAAAACATGTAGCTAAAACAAGTAAACACGCACATTGTTGCTTTTCTTTATGGCGTGTCAAAGTGTTTGATTGTCAAAACCGTACTATTGGAATAACAGAGTGTTCTGCTAACAGTGATTTTAAATGTGAGACAATTCTGGATAATATGTTGACTGTTTAATGCTAATATAATGTGTTAAAACTGCTAGCAGTTTTATTTTTAGCATAAATGAGTGTGCTATGAGAAATCTCGCCTTGTAAACAGTGCAGAGAAGTGGAAAAATGGAAATGCATGCGCATGTGTGTCCTCCACGCACGTCCTTTGTTCCTAATCCCGGATCGGTTTAGAATATGGAAAATATTGCTTATCGTCCCCGTGGAGATTTAACAATCACAGCAGTCCTATTTAACTGTAGCTGGTTACATTTGCAAACTTATTTATTTTTAATTTGATCACAGAATGTGTCATTTCACAGGTTGGGTTTAGGCACCTGACTTGTTTTTCGTTGCCAAATGTGATACCTAGATACGGTTGCTTAGCAACCCAAAGTTTCAATGAGAAGAGAAAAAAAAAAGACCAGGAGCAGGCTGCTAATAATGAATTGATCATGATCACTTGCACTTGTAGATATTGTCATGAAGTAGACTGAGTTCTGATGGTATAGGCTTCAGTGCAATGCTTTGAATGATCTGTTTATACCTTGCCTGTCTCTTGCAGGTGCTCCAGACAGGAAGCATGCGAAAAGTGGTCGGAGCCAAAGCGCTTTAATGTTGAGCTGGACCAGTGCGTTGACATCGAGGTCGTACCCAGCAATATGTCTGTGACCTCTGCCTCAGTTCAGGTAACACGCATGAGAATCTTACAAAGGCTTTCATTATGGTCAGGACGTGGAGACAAAAATGCGAAAATTGCAAACACACGTCAGAAAAGTGTGTAATACAGAAACCCTTCCCGTAGAATACAAGCTGATATGACGCGTGGCTTGAAAAGCGGCTGCGTTTAATTTCGCCCCCCTCACCCCGTGTTTCCGTCATTCTGGGACGTCAGCTCACTGTGAAGGTGCGCAACGTGCCCAGTCTCTCTCAGGGGGTCACCTGCGCTTTCGAGGGGCTGGCGGAGAGCCCGGGAGAGGTTCTGGACAAAGGTCACGTCCTCTGCATGTCACCCTCGCTGCGGGACGTCCCATCCGTCACTCTGGGTCACGGTACGTGTGCCGCTGGCTTCATTTCTGGAAGCTGTCTCCGTCTGTTGGCACGTTTTAAACGTTATAAATATTAGTAGATGGTGATCCAACCAGCTCATGGGTAAAGTCAGGCGCTGAAGTCGTTTACAAATTGATATAGATACAGAAACGAGCGCATGAAAGGACAGACATAATTTTGGAACGCTGTTATTTTTATCGTATACGATTTCAGCATTAGAGCACAGCTAATCCAAGAAACAGTGAATTACAGCTTAAAACATCAGCCCTCACCTGCTGCCAAATGTTCACACAGCCAGAGTCGAATCCAGTGTGTCAGTTTTGCAAAACCCTCAGTTTCAATTCTGACAGTGATTGAAATGTGTAGTATACGCACTCGCAGCTAAATCAGCTCACTTTTAAAAATAGACTATTCCACATTTGCATTCTGAACTTAAATGTCTGTCCTGTCAGTGATTCTCTGTTCTGCTATGACAGTGGCCCCGAGCAGCATTTGCAAATGTCCACCTGGGAAGGTTTTGCCAAAATAATTGAAGTTTTAGTGTGTGCTGTAAGGGGACGGTGATATGTTTAACCAGAACGCCCAGTGGATATTATACTGCTTACTGGAAGGTCACATTCAGTCAGACTTTCAGCATGTTTGTGGATTTCCTCAGGGCCTAATAGAGTGTAAAATTGTGGTTCTTAATACCCCGTAAGAGCAACCACTTCGCTAAGTAAAAGTGCTCTCTCTTTGCAGGGGACAAACGCGTGGTCAAATTGTCCCTCAGGTCCACGGAGACTGGACACAAATTCATCACCACGGATTTCATCTTTTACAACTGCAGCGTTCTCCAGTCGTGAGTATATTTTTATTTAAAAAAAACTGCATGCAAAGGGGGTAATAAAGCATACTTATTTCTGAAGAAATGAATACACCAACCTCAAAAAGGAAGTCAGCACAGGGTGTTTCTCCATACGTGCTGCCTATAGCGTACAGTAGGGGTAAGCAGCCCTGCCATACAGACTAGTTGCTGCTGTGTGGTAGGTAATGAAGAATTTAACATGGAGGCAAGAACACCTGATCGTGAGCCCATAAGTCGCACTAACGGGTCAAACGGGAACCTTTCCTCACTGCCGCTCCAAGTGACCGTCATGAAGTAGGCACTATTCGCCAGCCAGTGTCAGAGAGTGATGTTTCCCAAAGATTATTTGAAACCCAGCAAGTCAACAATACCAGCTAGCCAGCTTCCAGTAGATTAGCAATTTGCCTTTAATAGAAGTCATGAAGGCGTGTAGAAGTAATTAACTTTACGGCTGCCTTTTTATTAGTCAATATGCGCTTTATGAATCCTCTAATGGCAGACATGCACAGGCAATGCACTGTCTTCTTATTTTAATAGAATAGGACAATAATCAGTTTAGCTTTTTCTGTTTGTCTGTAGCATATTCTGTTTTTGTCTGCACCGAGTCTGTGTTTGGGAACAGTAAAGGCAAGCTTCTGCAGGTACAACTCTCTCGTGAAGTGAGATCATCATTAGTAAACACTTTGCTTTTTGAAAAAATATCTGGGCATTCAGATGTTCTGAAATGTCTTGAAGGGACGTCCATGAATGAAGAATGTATGTTTTTATGAGATGTGTGCAGTTACGGCGCTTAACCTAAATTGAAATTTGTAAGTTATTCCGCAGCTACTCTTGATGTGGAACAGTAACAAGTACAGCGTCATACTAGAGGTACAGGCCACTGCTTCCGTGTTCTGCCTTTGTCCGTTTTTTAACTTGCCTTTTTCTATTCGTGTTGGACGTCCTTTGGGTCCTTTTGAGGCTCCCCACCGCCTGCATGAAATCCAGGGGCTTCCTCGCCCTCGTAATATTCTGCACTGCGGATGTGGTCGTGTTGTGGGGAACCACGTGGCAGCACTCAAACGATAAAATATGAAGGAAAAGTAAGGTCATGTTAGTAAAAGTGAATGGTTGATGGGTTTTTCAAAAAGAAAAATGAGGCAGTAATACAGCGAGTCAGCGACGACGATGGTGCCTGTTGATCACGGTAAATTTCTGCTTTGGAATAAACCACTAAACGACCTTTAGGCTTGTGTATCCTTCACAGCAGCCATGGAATGCTGGTTCCTGGCCATGCTTGAGGTGTGCCGAGTAGGCCGTCTTCCTGAAGTGCAAATGCCCATCCCTACAGCCCTGTAACGTGCCACTTCAGCAACGCGGCATGTCGTCATGGCCCCCTTCGGTAGATCTTGGCTTGCGGCACCTTAGCAGCTGAGTGCGTGCGACGCCATGCTGGGTAGGAGCATTCCTTCGGAATGGAGACTGAATGGTTCTGGTGCCTGACACTTTACTGCAGCCTTGTGTTCGTAGTTCTCTTTTCTTCCGCTCTCTGATTGTTGAGGCCAGCTTGGTGATGCCTGAAACACTAGGTTGGATCAGTGATGTCGGTGTTGATCTGGACTGGGCTCTACTGAGGTGGTCATGGCCTCTGAGACCAGTGCTTCTTCAGCTAGTGTCCCTCTATACCTGGATGTAGGAAGGAGATGTTCGAGTTATGGTCAGTTGTGGTTAGGCGAGCTGGTTATTTTGTTCTGTATTGAGCAAAGTGGTACTGCGGTGGGGAATCGTGGTCTCTTGGAGGGGCGGCAAGGATGTTCACTGAGAGTGTGGTCAGTGTGGAACCCAAACCTGAGAGCGCCGTTACTGCTGGGTTTCTGCGTTTGTTCTCTGGTTCTCAATTACTTCAGAGAAGTTCCAAGGTCACCTGGTGCTTTATGTGTAAATATGTGGCTGACAGTGACCTTTAACCCCATGGGCCGTGTGCTGTGCTGTATAGGAGGGCTTCCCTCATCGTGGGAACTAATGCTTTGGATCTTTAAACCTGGGAAATGTGAGCTTGTCCCAGTTGGCTCTGACGGACAGTGTGCAGTGATGTCGAAGCTCTCAACACCGCTAGTCATCTGCGGAGCATCATGTCGGCGGCTGAGAGGTGGAAGAAGGCCATGCAGTGAAAGGCGGAGCCTCAAAGCAGCCACTGCAAATACAGTCCAGAGTAATGGAAGCTAATGAAGTATTTTGAGCAGGTTGTAGAGCTTCAAAGCATGATGCTGATTTTTCTTTTTTTTTTTTTTTGAGCCTGTTTTCGAAGCAGTGCAGTGACAGAAAGTAAAATTGATGGTCCACATGCATGAATAGCAGCAGTTGTCATTAATTATACCAAAGAATTCCCACCTGACATGTTGTTTACCAGCACAGTTGACTGTTGAGGTAATGAAATATTAACTAGGGCTGCGTGTCCCAAATACCCTGCAGTAGAATCGATGAGAAGATGGGATGATTTAGCAGCACTGGCTTCCCTTGCAGTTGCCAGGTTGTATTTTTATGGCATTAGGGAAGGGGGGGGGGGGTCCTCGTCCCCATGCGTTACATGGCGCTGTGGAATGTTTTCTGGATTCACGCGTGTAAAGGATGTTGTGAATTGTCAGGTGTTGCAGTGAAACAGTCACGGAGGTCCCTAGATGTTCTGTTCAGGCCCGAACGATCTGCAGTCATGCATACTGCTGAAAAGCCATAACTTGGGTTCCCTGTGACCCCTAGTAAACTCACTGCAGCGTGGTGCCATACCTAGACAGTAGGTTTGAGGCCATAATGCAGCTTTTGTGCGTCTCCAGTTAACCATTCAACTATTTAAATGTCCTCCTTGAGCCAAGGGATCCACCCACTGGCTCAATTGTAAAATTTCTGTTTTGTTAAACTGATTAAATTGCTAGTTGTTAGTATGTTGTGGGGAAAAAATGTGCCAATGACGCCCATGCACGCTGCTTTCATATTTAATTTGCAACTATTTACGAATTGGTTTTTGCAGTTTGCACATATAATCAAGAATAAACTGTTTAATTAATCTGTGAAGGATTGTGCATGCGTAATGAGGCTGCTCGGGTAAATATCACGGTCTGATCGGGGGTTAGCGGTGAACGTGTGCATCAAGATTCGGGACCGATGTTTTCTGCATTTAGTTCGCACGTGCAAACATATTTGTCACCTTTGATAGTAGCTAAATAAATGCTATTTTTAGGGCATAAAATTGTCCTGTCCGTTAGCAGAATGCAGACGCAACAATCAATTCTCCGATGTGGGAGAGAGCGAGGTCCGTGCTGGGGCCCTGCAGTTGCCATGGCGACGCCGACTGAGGCCTACCTCGCCAGAGCGGTGCGCTTGAAGCCTGCGCCAGATTTCCTGATCTCACAAAAACCCTGTGGGAACATTTAGCCCTTGAATTGTTTCCCCCTCTGGCATGACTGGCGGACAACACTAGCACCACATCTACCCCTGCCCCCCCCCGTCCCCCACGTTGCCATTAAGCCCCGCCCCCTACAATTCTTCAGCCACCCAAGAGAACCCCCTTTCATCCTCTGGGATAATGGCCACCTGTGAAAGTCGAGAGGGCAGCGCCGAAGCCAGAACTGCGCGATCATATCTTTCCAGAAAATATGCGTCGTTTCGGGCTAATGCAGTCAACTGCTTTTCCCTAATGTAAGCTAAGAAGAAAATTCAAAATGACTAAATATTGGAGCCCGTCTCCCTCTGCTTCACTATACATACACAGTTAGCGTGCCCATCTGCAGCCTGTCGCTTTCGCTTTTCCGTCGCGCATGACCGCTGACGACGGTTTGCGAACGCCGTGGCCCCGCGGTGAAGACGCCGCAGCTGGTCAGCGCCGAACCAGCCTGGAAGCGGGATTTGAAAAGCACTAACCTTGTTGCATGTTGCTTTTCTTTTTTGGGGGGGGGGGGTACTTATGTCAGACTGCTGAAATTATCAGTGATCTTATTGCGTTTGGAAGGAGTACCCTAGGCGCAGCAGACAGTGTACATTTCAGCAGAAATTTGCAGTGTTTACAGTGTCTTCCTGCACTGGCTGGCAGAGTGCTACTGTCTATCTGCAGTGTTTACAGTGTCTTCCTGCGCTGGCTGGCAGAGTGCTGCACCAGGGTGCTCCCAGTAGTGCCTAGGTTCATTGATGCTACCAGGAAACACCTGAATCAGGTGATAGCAAGACCAAAGAACCCACCAAAACCCCCCCCCCCCCCCCCCGCATGGAAATGCAGTGGAATCCGCATCAAGATTTGCAAAGAATATAACTGTGATAGACTCGCAAAATGCAAATGCGGATTCCCACCATTGCAGACACGGCAGGAACATTGTCTTTGCGTTGTTTCGACAGGCTGCGTGCACGTGTGATGTGGGCTCGCTCACGCTTCCCAGTGCCTTCTGGGGGGGGTTTTTCACAGTAGCCACAGAGCTGAGGATATGATCAGATGCGAGTCCACCCAGCCTCCATCGTTCAGCATTGCTTTGTGCCTTTCAGCATGTCTTAGGGAGGAAAGAAGCAGTGCTTCTCCAAGATTAACGACAAATGTACGAGTCTTAAAAGTACGAGTCATTCTGGGCTTGAGAAATGAGCCCTTTCCTTGTTATTGAGGTGGATGTTTGGTCTTGCTTCTCCAGAACTTCCTGTGTCTCGGGACTCGGTAATGCCCCCAGTCGTAATCATATAATTGGAGTCATCACGCACATCAAAAGTTCTAATGCTTTCTTTCCATTTAAGGCGTAATTAGGTGTTAATTGAAAGGCACCTAGAAAATGTGCATGGATTCTTTGGGCCAGATGGATTTGAGTTGCCATTGTCTTAAGCTAGGAGAGGTTAATTACATGGGAAGAGACATAAGAGCTCTAAAATCCGACGGCAACCCACCGTCGGCCTGCAGACGCATTACGGGCTTGCAGAGGCTCCTGCTGTCCGCTGTCCTGACCCTCCTCTTCCCTCCCCAGGTGCCTGTCCTGTGTGAAGAGCCCTTTCCCTTGTAACTGGTGCAAATACCGGCACATCTGCACCAACAACCTGGCCGACTGCTCCTTCCACGAGGGACGCGTGAGCAACATTGAGGTACGGAGTATGACGGCTCCGGTCGGTATCACTGTAGCCCGGCCCCTGTGACCCGGGGTAGCCTGTGGATGAGGCCTAACCTGGTCGTGACCCGGTGAGCACTGGGTCGCGGCCCCTGCCCGCCTCCCACACTATCCCCATTGTCCCTCCCCCACAATCGCACCTTTGATGGCAGCTCTACCGCATGTCACCATTCTCGCTCGGAGGGTCAGCCGCCGTCGCCTGATGCCCCCCCCCCGCCCTTCCTCTGCCTCTCCCTTTTAGTTACAGCGTGGTTCCTTTGTCCTTTTCTGCGATAGGCATCTATTCAAAAGCAAAAATCATTTAATTTAGCCCGCTCTCTGAAGGAGAGGCGGAAAGCTTCTCTGAGTTTTTCCCAGCCCCAAAGAGAGGCAGTCGATAAAAGTAGGTCATAGAGTTGCACACGGTGTTTCTTTATTCCGGTAACATCTCATTTAGCCGTCTCCTTTGCTCAGGCAGTGAGGCTGACACGGTTCGGCACAGAGGTGAGGATGCCGCTCTCCAGTCACAGATTACTAGCTCCAGCTGGCTGTGGTTTTCTTGTCTCCCCAATCAGACTAGGCTCAACTCCCAACAAGAAACTGTTGACCAAGAGCACAGAAGTTTATGGCTCTCAATGGGCAAAAGCCAAGAGTCTCTGAGCTGGAAAAGTAATGAAACTTCATACTTTAACCCTAGGGGGTTGTGATCATAGTTCATAGCTGACCTGCTATTTTAGATTCGTACCTACGGTGTTTGCCACGGATAAGGTCTGTGTCGACTTGAGAGGTGTACCTCTAATCCCGCTGTGAATCACAACAGCGTGCCGTTCCACTCTCCCATATCTAACGACGGCGACCAGACACCTAAGCATAGACAAGATGCTGTTATACATCTAATAACTACATTTATAGGTTTGTGGAGCAACACAAATCGTGGTCATAACACGACCTGGGTATCCCAAAGGGTTTAACGTAATTACACTAAAAAGCACGTCTGATAATAAATGGCAATTGTACATTACATTACTGCCATATCAGGTTTTTTTCTTTTTGAATCATTAAGGTTTGCCAGCTACAAAACAGGGCATTAGCTGGACAATTAAGATGCTGACAGCATAATGTCAATAGCTGTCATTCTGAGATAAACAATTTATGAAGGTGTACGGATACATTATTTGTTAATATAGCAGGTAGCAGCCAGCTCTGTTTACGGTGTCGATATCTAGATTCTAGATGAAGCAGAGGCTTCCCTGACGCTCTATTGTTAATGGTGATAAACGTGTTAATATGTGAGCCGGGTTTAATGGCATGTTAAGCGTTGCTCTTTTTAGCATAACGAAGAAATGTTATTTACGCGTTTCATCATTGACCAGAGAATCGCAGCTCTTCGGCTAGACTCTGACTGTTCGGTGTTCTTTAACTGCCGTGAGTAAAAAGCCCAAAGGAGCGTGATGCAGGTTTTTCTTCCGTTGTGCGACTCCAAGGTAAGTCGCTGCTGGTGTCACCGCACGTGATTTTTCTGTACCTCTTCGTTTAAGTGTGGAAGGTCTGACTTGGCCGCGTGTCCTCTACAGTTGAGTGACAGTGACATAATTGTCCTACTAACTGCTGAGATTTATAAGGCATCTCCGTCCCCTCCACCCTGCCCCTCCCCCTCCATCTCCCCTCTCGGTGCCTCAGAACACATTGATTTCACACTCGAGTAGATTTCAGACCCAGTTCAGTAGCCCAGGGCTCATGTGAAAGCTGCAGCTGGGACTGCTACAGCTGTGTGTGTGTGTGTGTGTGTGTGTGTGTGTGTTGGGGGGGGGGGGGCAGGCACAGCTCATGTTGGGTAGGGAATTCCTTAATGTCAACACAAAGGGCATCGCTGAGGCTCAGGAGCAGTACGGCTGGTTTTTAATGCGCGGCTCCTATCACATGTGCCCCCACCCCCCCCCATAAAGAACACATGAAAACAACCCAAATCGCATCTGCGAGGCCCCTGCCTATGGCTGTCTGATATCACGAGGACCTTCGTCTGCTAGTAAATGCTGATGGTTTGACTGATACCCAGAACTGCGCTTTGATGCAATTGCACTTATTTTCCTGGATTAAATCATACCCTTCAGCCGCTCATAAACTCCATGTTTAGAAAGTTGAGAGTCGAATTGGCCCAGTTATTACTGCCTCCAGCCTCTGTTTGGTTACATTATTAAAAAAAATGGCAGTCGCTTATTCTTTTATTGGTCTCTATCAAGCCTTGAAGTAATCTCAATGACTTTTATGGTTGCTGTGATCATACTTTTCCGACGACGACTCAGAGGCCATATAGGTTTAGCCACAAGCGACTGACTTGAGTAATCCTATCAAGTACCTATTTTGAGCATATCTTCCATTGACGTGCAAGCGGTAACTATAAATAACCAATAAACTTCCCAGTTTTATTTTTTTTGGTGCCGCCACATTTACTGTAAACTGACGGTAGCCTTTCTCAGTGAGCTTGTTTGCATTTTGAATTCAGTGCATAAAGCTTGCTGGTTAGAATCGGACGGTAAGGCATTTCGTTAATCCCGTCTAAGTGAATTTGGCGTCCATTGTCACAGGTTTACAGAGGAGCTAGAGGTTAATTGAAACTGATATGCTGACTGAATGGATGCATATCAGCGGATAATGAGCGAAGAAGGTAAAGACGGGATAATTAGCCAGGTAATGAGCAACTGATATTGGCGTTAAATAAGAATAACCCACACAGTTAGCATCCACCTTAAAACATAAAAAAGAAATCCCTCCCAGAATGGTGTGGGGGTGAGCATGAAGACGGGAGGAATTACAGAAAGGAAGAAAAGCCCCTTCTCTTCCTGCGGAACCCGGGAGAGACGCATCGCTGTTGGCTTTTGGCACATTTTAATTTTACACTTAACTGAACATCAAAGAGATGCCCTATCTGTGCTTATCAGACAGCGCCAGCAGCGACGCGGAGACGTGCCAGTCACAGCCCGGCCTGCCCCCCCGCCCGCTCCTCCACCCCCAGTACGGGCATTGACAATCTCCTTATCTCCTCTGGAAAAAAAGAGTTACTCAGCGAAAATGAGTGACTCACACACTGTTGATACTGGAGGGATAATGTTGGAGAAACAGGCCAGTGTACACTCCCCCATACACACTCACACACACGCACGCACAGTCGTGTAATCATATCTTTTTGGGGACAAAAAAAAAATGGATATTCATCACGTTGTGGGGACATTTGGTCCCCGCAAGGTATAACTGGACTACACAGACACACACACACACACACACACACACATAAACACACACATTTATAAAAACAAGCATTATATAAGTCTAATTAAAACATCTATTCTAAGCTCTGCATTTTCTCATGGTAGTTTGAAAGAAAAAATAAATCTGTAATCGCATTTGTTTTGCGGTAGTGACCTTCTTTCATCAGACGTCAGAACGGCTGCCTGAAATCGTCGTCTCTGTTTGCGTCCTCCTTGGCCCGCTGACTGCTGGCCCCAAGTGCAGCTCTCCCCAGCTACAGCGGGACTCTCGGCTCCCAGACACTGGGGCCGACTTGGCTCTGGGTTCAAGTGCAGCTTTAGCATAGCCGCCAGTGCTCCAGGGGTTGGCTCAAGCACAGGCCGGGCATGTAACCTCCTGGCTGAGAGCAGGTCCGCCGGCCCCCCAGCGGTACCAAGACTGCACGGGCCTCGGTAATCCACAACACGGAGGCTTGCTTTATGGTGGGAGTCCGCCATAGAAGATGCCGGAGCAAGAGGGTAGCTAACTTTAACTTCAGGCGTCTTCCGCTAAGGTCCTGCCAAGAATGAAAACAAGACTCATTATGGTGTCTTAACGGAGGAGGGAATGACGATTAGGTCGGTCAGACCAGGGCTCTGGTTAGTTTCTGCCCCCTCCTCTGAGCCACCTTCCCCCCCGAACTTTGTTTGAAAGTTTCAGTTTCCATGGAGTAATGTCTAGCATGTTGTCTTGTCCCGCTGTCAATCTCACGCCATGTTTGTTACGCAGCTCCCCGGCGTACACAAAGGGAGGCAGAGACCGGGCCGCGATTCGCCGCGTAAGAAAAGCTCAGTCTTACTCAACACTTGGTAATCCGAATGTTTGGCATGGATGAAAGTTGGAATTGTTAAAGACGGGCCAAAAATAACTGAATTCATGAATATTAAACATGGGAAAGTTATGACTTCCTGCGGGTTACAGAGCAGTTTGAACTGCGAGGCGTGAGCACTAACATAAAGCCAGGAGGTGGGCCTGAATTGCCACCTAGCTCTAATAGGGCTTCCGCTTTGGAGTGTCCTTTATAGTCCTGGATTTAATTGTTGTGGTTGTGTTTTATTGGCAGAGAAACTGTCCTCATTTATCCCACATAAATTGGTTTGGTGGTTTAACCGTTAGTGACTCGTGGCTCTCAGACTGCAGTTGCTGTCTGTATTAGTTGTCAATCTGTCTGTTTTTCTGTGCTTCTCCATGGCTCCTTTAGAGTAAACAGTTCTTATATGAACTCAAATCTCCTGGCTATCTCTGGCATCGCTATACGCCGCCGATGCCATGGGTACAGAAAGCATCCAGTATCATCACGCATTCGCCTTACTGTTAATTACAACAACAAAATGTAATCACTCTGCGCTATTTGTTAACTTTAAAAGGAGCCCCTTGTTGCTCCTATGAGATCCAGCCCTGGAAGACTCGCTCTCGTGTCGGCCATTCCCAAAGCACCGTGGGATCGAAAAAAGCCTCGCTCCCCCTCCAACACCGCTAACCGGTCCCCTTGGCGCCGTGTCTCTGTGGGAAGGCCCTTTATTAATGAGTGGCGGGCCGGTAATTAATTGAGGGATGAGTGACAGAGGAGCCATTAGTCCCACAGGAAGTGTGGTAGGGGGCCCAGGGCTCTGGTGGAGAGTGATCCTCCAGATCAGAGCTGCGACAGCCCCAGCAGGCAGGAAGTGGCTCTGCGTGTGTCTGTCACCAAAAAGCCATTTGGGGGCCCAGCAGTGAGAGTCAGCCTTTACAGCTTGCATCTGGAGCCCCTGACAATGGCTGCCTTTTCCAGGGTGAAATAGCAAAGTGACAGTCCGCTTTTGCACGTACACCATCTTGTCTCGTTGCCGCTCGCCGGCGCAGATTGTAGAAGGTTAAGGTCCTCGCAGACTCCTCACCTGCCGCTGCTTATAGCACAAGCCGGAAATGTCCTGCAGCTGCATCAAACAAGCTAGGGGCACCGGGATTTTGGTGGTGAATAGGAGCTAAACTAACACGTTCCAGAATAGCAGAAGACAAGTGATGTGAGAGCAAATAAAGAACAAACACTGCACCAATTGAATGAAAATATCCCATATGAAGTAATACTCATATGGCAATAAAGTAATCAAAATAGTTTGATAGTAGAGTACTGAGACTCAAAGCTGCAATACTTCAAAGATGTACGAAATTTGGTTCATATAATGCATGTAAAATTTAATTTCTGCAGAATGTTTTCAGCAACAAAGACAAATATATTTTGCCTGTGAAATGTATTAATTCATGAGCTCGCTTAGACCTCATTCTGACGCCTACAGTCTTATATGAGGCTGTATTCCATTACAATATCCTAATTAAGGCTGCGTCAATGAAGTCCCAAAACCGCATATCTGCGTATCACATTTTTGTTATTATTCAAAAGTGATGTATAGCGTAGATAGGGTTCATAATTGAATATGATGGTGAATTTCAGAAGCCCTGAAAGCTTGATGGAAGATACCTGGACAGAAACATAGGTGGGGATTAATAAGGAAATGACGTCCTTGTGCGGGCCGTGTCGCTGTTATTCAGTAAGTGTTTGAGCCGTCATCCATCTTGAATTGCAGCACTTTCGGGTCTTGGCGCGTGGAACGCTGAACGCGGGCTCGCACAGACAATGTTTCAGCCTTAATGTGTGGTGCTGCCGACCTGTGTAATGCACTTTCACAGCTGCCCTCTAGGAGGCGCTATTGAAATGGGGAGATAAGCAGGGAGCGCCGAATTGGCACGAATGTTTTGTCTGTAGCATTTTTATCAAAACATTTGAAGTCACGTTTCCCCCCTCCCCCGCCAGATGAAAGCAGGAAATTTTATAGCATATAAAGTTAATGAGATTAATGGCCAAACTGAGAGGGATGAAGAGAGAGACGGAACAAGTAAACAAAGGAAGGAAAAGTGTGTGCGAGTGAATAGTGATGTTTCCAGACTCCACACCGAGGGTGTGCAGTAAGAATGTTGTGTTTGGGGTCAGTTCATGAGTGCGTCAACTGTTTGTTTGTGTCTGTGGTCAGTTGGCAAACGTGACCGAATCTGTGTGTGTGTGTGCGTGTGCGTGTGATTCCAAAACCTGTTATTTTGACCTTGTGGTCACATTTTTTGGTCAGCGTCATGTATATATAAAATATACACACACACACACACATAGGATTTGGGTTATGCCCACAGAAATTAATGGATGGTCCCCACAAAGATAGATCCTTAACGTCAGTGTGTGTATGTACGCATGCGTGTGTGTGGTCACTCTGTAAGAATGAACGCCCATGAGCCTATGTACTGCACAGAGGGCAGTGATTTTTGATGTTTCAACAGAGAAAAGTGCTCAGCTTTGTAATAACTAGGATCTGCACAATAAGGTTAATGGAAACACTGTCAACAGGCTGTAAACTGCCAAGTCTGTCTTAATGGGGTGCTAATCAGCACCAGGGAAGCAGCCTTCTGGGGGAGACGAGGGGGAAAGCAGCTGGTGGAGGAATGGCTCCGTCTGAGGCGCGGCTCCCCTTTATGACGGCACGTTCTCAGCGACGTGTGTCGCAACACTGGCTCAGGCGAGATGCGCTTTTCCGCAGTCTGAAGGAGGCATACTTCAAAGGAGCGTGTTGCGGTCACTTGGTTTACTGTACTTCATAAAATGCCAAGAAAATAAATTGTGATTAATTAAATTGAATTAACGAAGGGAGCGGATTTTATATTCATTGTTTATGTATGTCTGTGTAAATTAATGATACAGATGGATCACTTGCAAAATTGAGTCGGCTATGAGTTTCACAACAAGAAGTTTCTTCTTTGAAAGTTTTCTATTTGTCTTTTAACAGCGTGTAAACATTCCCTTTCATTCTGAAGCGTTCGTTTACAGTGTAAGGTCGGGTTTGATCTTTGTTTGCGGCTGAGCTGTTGGGGCAGACTGCCGCCCCCGTGTTGCGGCGGCACTCTGTCCGCGGTCGGCCGCCGGTCGGGGTGTCGCACGCGCATTACACGCGAGCGCCGGCGTCGCCTCCCGCCGCTGCCTGGCAGGCCAGACACGGCCCGCGGACGCCCAGCTGCCAGCTTATCTGTCGCCTTCACAGCCAAGTCGAACGAACCATTTATCTCGCGCTTGTTCCACCGGTACCCCGCGACTAATTAGAGCTTGTTAATGAGGACGAGTGGTGAGGAGCTGGGGAGACACCGGTACCTGGGGGCTGGGGGTGCCGCAGCATTCCTTTGACGGAAATTCCAGCAGTCAGAGCCGTCGGATTTCAAAAAGTGCGAACAATGGAGCCAAAGTGTCTTTCTTGCAAACAGTCGGTGTGTAATATGAAGTGATCAGGGGGGCGAGGCAGATGAGCCAGTGGTTCACCGTCCCAGCTTGGCCTCCCTCGCTCAGCTGCTCCGTTTTCCCTGGGGAGTACCGAAGGGGCTCACGCATTCCTCGCCAGGGCCTCTGGGGCTGGAATGGGGTCTTCGCCCATAGGTCAAGGCTGCCCCCGCCCTGTTTTACAGCATGACACAACGAGAGAGACCCAGCGCCATTAGGGTCTGGTGTCTACACCGTGTGGCCAGGAAGGCAGGTGACGCCCTAGCTCAGCCCTCCCCATGAAATGTTGGCAGAAGTAAATGGGCCCAGTAATTATATGCATGCATTCTCATTCTGCATGGGGGCGGCCAGCACAGGGGGGGCCTTCCCAGGTAGAGTGTCATTAGTATTATAAATCTGCACCCGGTGGGATCTGGGGTACAGAGCCGCGATCGTACATTAAGGAGATCGAAGCGTCGTCCTGTCTCGCTCGTGCAACTAATGTAGGTAGCGGCTCGCGGGCGTGATGGCGGAGCCGCCCTTCTTCAGGCCCAGACAGCGCCATTTGTAAATTAAAAATGGTGAGAACTATTATGTTCCATTACACGTCACTACCAGCGATGGATTACCGGCGCAGTAATTCGGCGAATGAAAAATGTCCTTTGGATGTTTTCAGCCTCTTTTGCTAATGGGCGCTGCACCTTTGGAGCGCCTCGCCCGCCGCTGAGCGCCTCGCCGCAGCTCGGGTGGCCCTCCGCGGCGCGCGTCAAGGAGACGCTGCTTAAGCATATTGACGGTAACTGGAGATGTCGGCCATTAAATTAGGCCTCCCTCGAGCAACGAGGACGCGACCTGTCTTAAAGCAGGACAGCGGGAGACAAAATGGCGTCCGGCTGGCGGCCCTGTCACGAGCTTCTCTGGTTACCGCTGAAACGCTTCTAATGAATCTGTGGAAAAGCCATGAGTCACGGACAGTGGACAGCGGATCTGCCGCCACAGAGACGTGCATGAAGCAGGGGCGTATTCAGCTGCTGCAAACCAGCGCTCTCCTGCCGTTACGCCCAGGAGAGGGGTGGGGGTCCTTGTTCTTTTTATTCCATTGGATGTGATATCCCTCTCGGGGACTTGGCGCAGCCCCGATTTGACCCGAGATGTGACGGCCGGGGCAACTGGATTAAGTCACCCAAGCTGTCAAATCTATCAACGGCATCTTGCGGATGCTGCATTTTAAGGCTTTGGTTAAATATGTTTTTTATACTTGAATACCTTTTATTTTTTTAATGCGTTTTGCAGCCACCGGAGAGAAGGTCTCTTGGGAATGAGTGGCAGTGATATATTGGTTCTATTTGCAAAGCAAAGGATCACGCAAGCAGTGAAATACAAAAAAGTAATTAATGTTGACTGTAATGATTCACATCAATTACTACATGTATTTATTACATATTAGAAATAGGTACAGAAGGAAGTCAATTCCTATTAACAGAGAGATATTTGAATATCACATTAATGTTAATGCAAATTAATATTAATGCAAAATGAACAATGACGTTGTTTTGGAAATTGATCCCTAAGATTTATTTACATATGTTTTGGTACGTTTGGCAGCAGCTTTCTAGGCAAATGCTCCTTGGTGTCGTCTTGGTGTTGCTGACTAATATGACATGACAGGTTACTAGGGTATGGGCCATGTCAACCATTAAAACCAGTACAAGATCATCAGCATCTCCAGCTGCCCCCGCCATTGAAAGTATACTCTTGACCCAGGCGGGACATGACTCTGTGATTTGATGTCATGTCAATATACAAACCCATGCAATCAAGGTGCCTGCGCAGAGATTTACAGCCGCAGTTGCGTCATCGTTAGTGCGGAGCTGCGTCTGCGGACTGCGGATCTTGCTGCCGTCTGGACCTCTGCCTTGATTTATTACTCCTTGACTGGCAAATTGCTTTTTACGGCCGCCCTGATTGTGCTTTCCGAGTTAAACAGATAACACATCATAGTAAATATCCCTTTAACGTATGGCCTCTTTGATGCGGAGATCCAGGTGAGGCTTCTCCCAACGTCGCTAGGGACGTGGTCTTTGTTGGAAGCCCACATCGCATGACCAGCTAGGGGCAGACGTGCAGAACTGTAGAAGACATTCATTTCCCGCTCCATCAGTACGATTTTGGAGGATCTCGTGGCTCGTGAAGCCTTTGATGGCTCCGGCAGCTATGTAATGGGAATTTTAAATGGTCAGATAATGCAGCATGCGTTTGTATGTCACGTTCAGCTCTGAGATGCATACGTCTCTTTCGGTTTCTAGAATGAAATGTGTATCGGGCATGTTGGAGATCTTCGTTTGGTCTCGTCGTCAACACCCGAGATCGCTGTCATGCTAAACACGCGGGGCTTTTACCCCAGTGTGCATTAGAGTAATGGCCAAAAAGCCGAATCACTCCCAGCTGGTGTTTAAGGCCTTTTTGTCCGTAAAATAATTACAGTGCTTGTTAGCAATAATCATGCCTGATTGTTAATACTGATGAATATAGTTTAATCAGCTGAAGCTAACAGAGCTATTGAGCTATTGCAATATACTACTTCCTTGATTTTGTTCATTATAACAACGGTCTGTTTCAGTGACATCATCTGGAGACTTTATCGGCCCTGAGATCTTTTTTTTCTTCTCCCGCCTTCTCTCGATCTAGGGCTGCCCACAGATCTTGCCCATCAATGACATCCTGGTACCCGCTGGCGTGATTCGCCCGATCACGCTGCGCGCCCGCAACCTGCCACAGCCTCAGTCGGGTCAGAAGAATTACGAGTGCGTCTTCAACATCCAAGGCAAGGTCCAGCGCATTCCGGCCGTGCGCTTCAACAGCTCCTGCATCCAGTGCCAGAACACCTCGGTAAGGCCCGCCGGGAACGCTGACCGGTCACGTGTGACCCTTCCCTCCTCGCTACTCTGAGCACAGAGGGAACTGCTCAGCTTGATTCATAAGCCGGCCGGGCAAGCATCTACTTAGAGAACAAGGTATTTGTGAACCATGTTTATTTGAGCGGCAGAAACCAGATCGCTGTGCTCAGACCAGGAATATCAAAGACAAGTCAAGGGGACTGTCCAGTGACTTGCAGGTCATGGAAAACTTCATTCTGAAAATCAGTAGCGAAATCAATACATGGCATTAAAGCCTCTTTGTTTTCTTAAACCCAATGAAAAATGTGGTATGTCAAAGAGCTGACATTGAGAGTCTCCCCTCTCTCCCCCCCCCCCCCTTTATCTCACATTGATGTTACAGACGGCTGCCTTCTGTGACCCATCTGGTTGTCACAGTAACCCCAGGGAATCTTGTAAAATAATTAGCCAGGCACAGGATGCGGGTCTTAATTTGGTCTGACAATGTGACCCACTGAATGGGAATGGGGTGGGCAAGGG
>JAODLC010000113.1:11148288-11158416 GCA_026781145.1 Hippopotamyrus pictus
GGCCAGCATTCAAGTCACACGCGCGGACAAGCTGAGGGCTCCTGGTGATTCATTACAGAATAAAGCGATCTATTGTGTGGCCGTAAAGGCAAAGGAGCTGTCTCTGTGCCTGGAGACGCCAGTCACCCGATTAAGAGTTCATTCTGAGTCAGGCTCCGTTGTCCAATCTGCACGTAGCTGCTTTGTAGATGGCAGGTTTGTGGGGCTTATGTGGTGGTGCGCATGGAGGCGAACGAGACGCATGGCACGTTCGAAGACGTCACCCCGCCAGCCAGCTGTCCGTACGGCACCGCCACGTGGACTTGGGGGGGAGGGGGGCTTCAGGTTTATTCCCTTCAAGAAATCAATTGCGCCGTGGCAAATGTCCTGGGATTTTCCTTTAAAGCGATGGGCGCCCCCAGAGGACCCATCAGTCTCATTAGCCCCCCAGGGATCGCCAGGTCGGGGCCTGCGGAGCACGCCGCTCTGATTCCTCTGCTTACTAATGTATTTCCTTTTTCACGCTCACTCACTCGTGTGTGTTTGAAGTGCCCTGAAACAAATTTCCCTGTATCCAGCTCTAATATGAATGCTATGGCATCAAAGGTTGCATCCTCTAGGTTTGCGGCAAATTGTAAATAAACCACACCGGCAATTAAAGCGTGGCAGGATGTGATTCAGACAGCGAGCTCATGGTGCTCCTCCTGGCTTCCGCAGAATTGGAGGTTGAAGAGCGGTCAGTCGACACTTTAAAGCCCCAATCGGAGCTTGACGCAAATTCTTTGAATTTCTGCTGCCCAGAACCAGTCTCTGTCATCCTAAATATAGCCTGTCCGCAGTTCCCTGAGAATTCCTTAATTTGCTGTGTAATTGGTTTTTAATCAGAAATGCTTCACTTGTTAAATATTTTTCTTTGCGTGGCAGAGGGGAGGTAATTGACTTTACTAATGATCAGTGAGTGGCAGGGGTTCATGCAGCATGGCTTACTGTGCCAGCCACACGCCGGTTTAATCACCCGATTAGCGGCGGGTACACGCGCAGTAAATATGGGCTGTCAGCATTGTGGGGACACGTGATGCCTAAATATATTAAGGAAAACGGGGACATTGAGGGTTAGAATGGAGCCCTGCTGCATGTTGCATTATTACTAAGGGTGTCATTAAGGTATAATTAGTCTTCCTACCTTTGTGGGGGGGGTGGGGGGGGGTTGCTCGGAATATTGCGCCGTTTGTGTGCTCCGGTTCACCAGCTCTCAGTATGGGTTCATTCAGTCGGGTCGCTTTCTGTTTTCCTTCATTTCTGTGTGTGATTCCCGCCCCAGCCTGCGACCACAGCACTCACCTCCTTTGCCGTCGACGTTTCTGGTTCCATCTCGCCAGCGGAGGCGCGCGTGCGGTATGCCAGGCGGCACCCTGCCACCCCCCCCCAGCGCTCCTCTCCGCCTTACCCCTCCGCTCTGCAGCATAAATCTCGATAATCGATTAAATCAATGATCTCTCCTCTGGTGATTCATTTTATCGACCCGGCGCGACGGCCGTAATTCTCCCCCGACCGTCCGGCGCTGACGTCTGCTAACGGATTTGTTTTCAGGCCCATTAGCCATCCAGAGTGCCCCCCAAACAGTATCGCGGGCGAAACCTCCGTGGGTGAACAGACCTCATCCCATACCCTCAGCGCCACAGGACAATCCCAGCCAGAGAGAGCGGCGGACCAAAAGCCAATAGAGAGATTTACAGGGATTGACAGTGACGTCATCACCTTCCTGCCCAGTGTGCACTGCTTTCGACCCCCGACCCCCCCCCCCCCACTAGCCCTTGCCTTGACGTAGCCTGTCACTGTGCCCCCTTCCTTCCACTCCTCTTCCTCAGACCCTGATGTGCATACCCCCCGAGGGTGAGGCGGGCACTGAGATCCCAGTGAAGGTGTTGAACTGCGACACAGTGACCCAGGTGAAGGACAAGCTGCTGGACGCCGTATATAAAGGCATTCCGTACTCCCAGCGGCCCCAGGCCGAGGACATGGACCTGGGTAAGCCCGCCTCTGCAGTGCTGGCCCTCTGTCTTTATTAACTGCGCAAGGCGAGCTCAGAATAGCAGCTGCCTGTAGGTTATGAATAAAAGAACGCGTTTGGGTAAGCACTTTTCTTTTCCTCTTCTGAAATATTTAGAAATGTTGCAATATTAATCCCATAAAGTGGAGCAAACTCTGCATTTTTGGGTTTCAAAGCTCAGAAAACTATTCGTCATTCTTCCTTCATAGGCTGTTGCATGGCCAGCCGAGCTTTTCCAAGTAACTGCTAATTAATATTAATGTTACAACTAGGTTTATGGTAAATATTTTCCTCAGTTTAATGCAAATATAACCTATACATTTTATACATCATCCTTTAATTTGAATCCATTACTGTTACTTTTCATCACAACCGGAAAGGTGTGGTTATACCCGCAAGCAACGTAGAAATGCATTATGGGAATGATCATTTTAGCATAAATAAGCCTTTTGTCCCTTCAGAGTGGAGACAGGGGCGACTTACCCGAATCATTCTCCAAGATGAGGATATCACTACCAAAATCGAAAGTGACTGGAAACGACTCAACACACTGGCCCATTACCAGGTTAGTTACACCACGGCTGTGACACTGGACCCTGAATCTACATCCTAAAACCGCCATGAGATCTGTCTGGTGCATAAAAATTATTTATTAATCAATTAATGTAATTATTCACTTAAGCCTGCTTAAGTGAGATAAGATGAATGAACATGCATACATGGAACTAAGATAATTAGCTTTAAATAAGTTATAAGGTTTATTTAGAAGCCAATTCATTGCTACTTAATCTTAGTGGACAGAGGAAATGATGTCTATCCATCTTCCAGGGCCTGACCTTATTAACGTGAGTCTTCTCGTAGGTGACTGAGGGTTCCCTGGTGGCCCTGGTTCAGAAGCAGGTCTCAGCCTACAACATTGCCAACTCCTTCACCTTCACACGCTCCCTCAGCAGATACGGTAAACAGCCCCCACCACTCAGCACGGACTTCACCCACTGGCGTTCATGTCGCATCGAGGACTCCGCGGAGGATCTGGCGTTCTCCTTCTCCATTGTGTGCGATTCCTCAATGGGTCATGCAAGTGTTTTTCAAGCAGCGCAATCTGTGTGCACTTTGACCCGATGGTCTGATGGTGGTGGCACAGCCAGCCGAGGTTAGGCACGCTTTTGGCCGTGATAGTAAGCAGGACCATGTCAGCGTGGGTATAGGTTGGATACGGCTCACATCTCCAGCTTAGTAGTAGTGCTATAAATGCAGTAGCAGTTAGATGTTCCTTCAAACACCCCACTGTTCCATTGTAAAAGACGTCCACAGAAAGTAATTATAACGGCTCCCAGCTTCCTTGTGGAAACCTGACGGTGGTCAACGTGTGTTTTTCAGAGTCTCTCCTGAGGACATCCAGTAGCCCGGACAGCCTACGTTCCAGAGCCCCCATGATCACCCCCGACCAGGAGACGGGCACCAAACTGTGGCACCTCGTCAAGAACCACGAGCACGCAGACCAGCGTGAGGGCGACCGTGGCAGCAAGATGGTGTCCGAGATCTACCTGACCCGCCTTCTGGCCACCAAGGTGAGTGCCGCCCCCCCCTACCCCCCCTCCCCACAGCCATCGGTGTGATGAGTCCTGCACTCTTACGGCGGCGGGCCGTGACCCCATCTCCGACTGCCGCCACAGGGCACGCTGCAGAAGTTCGTGGATGACCTGTTTGAGACTGTGTTCAGCACCGCCCATCGTGGCAGTGCCCTCCCCCTCGCTATCAAGTACATGTTCGACTTCCTGGACGAGCAGGCCGACCGGCGACAGATCAGTGACCCCGATGTGCGACACACCTGGAAGAGCAATTGGTGAGAAGCCCCACCCCCTCCCCACCCAGTCTTCCATCACCTCATCTCATGCTTGCATATACAGAAGCCAGTAGCTGGTAGAACCACACCAGTGCATCACTTATTTTGCAATGCTGGTTTGGTCTTGCATGGTGCAAGGAAAGGTTTCTGCTGTTGAGATTCTGAGTGACAGTAACCAGGAAGTATCGCCTACACTCTAAAAAGGGCAGCTCCTTCTTTAAGTCGTTTGCTGAACGTGCATTCAGTCGCCACGACCTTCTGAATGTCTCCGGTCGCCACGCTCCTTCACGGTTTCTTCCTGTCCGTCCCGCCTTCTCTCAACTCCCTTCGACAGCCTGCCTCTGCGTTTCTGGGTGAACGTCATCAAGAACCCCCAGTTCGTGTTCGACATCCACAAGAACAGCATCACGGACGCCTGCCTGTCGGTGGTCGCTCAGACCTTCATGGATTCGTGCTCCACCTCCGAGCACAGGCTGGGCAAGGATTCGCCCTCCAACAAGCTGCTCTACGCCAAGGACATCCCCAACTACAAGAGCTGGGTAGAGCGGTAGGAACACAATGCTCTTCTGTAGTTTTGGTTCCGTTTTCAGAACGAGCTCCATTGCCCAAGTATTTTTTTAAGGAATATTTAGGAAGTAATTATCAATGATATATCACTTCCTTGTTACATTACAGACCTAAAATCCTTTTTTAAAATTTAGACCTCAACTTGAGGGTTCATTAAATTTGATCGGTCCTGGTGAAGGATTACTAATTCATAGTGAAGGATTACTAATTCATAGTGAAGGATTTCATTACCACCTAACAATGCAGAACACTCCACAATTCACAAGATCTGTGTTGTTAGCCACTCAATTCGCATATACACACCCAGGACAAACTATGGTCTCCCTGACTCCCATGGTGCTATATTTACACAACAACATTTTACATACATTCATGTACATATTGACTAGACAGTCTACTTCATGTACACAGTGACTAGACAATATGGTACATACTGTGCAACAGACGAGGCACTAAGATGAGGCATAGCAGTACAGGAAATGTAAAATGAATTTAAAAAGTATAGACAGTGCAGTGCAAGTACTGTCCTGATGCAAAATCATTTTTGTTTAAAACCGTCCATGTACAATAAATTTACTTGGTTAATGGTCACGTGACGTTTTGGGAGAGGTTCCTCTTTTCTGTGGTTGTGGTTCTGTGTGTTTTTTGTGCATTTCTTGTGGGCAATTCTGAGGTTTCTTTGAAAGGTCGAAGTGGGTGAGATGTTTCCCTTGAGATTTCACGTCGCCTGCTCGTTTGACTCAGGTACTATCGAGACATCAGTAAGATGCCCAGCATCAGTGACCAGGATATGGACGCCTACCTGGTGGAACAGTCCCGCCTACATGCCAACGAGTTCAACACGCTCAGTGCCCTCAGCGAGCTCTACTTCTACATCAACAAGTACAAAGAGGAGGTGGGTCTCCCCCACGCCGGCCCAGTTTTCTGGGGTGCCGGGATGCCAATCAGATGCCAGTCAGATATAGATTACGCATGCCAAGCAGATTCTTTGAGTAAAGCCGTTATTTTTTCTTATTCTTAATTAGACATAAAATGGTATGAAAATTTAATATCACAATTATAATGATCAAAAATCCCGGTTATCAGTATTAGTGGTATTATTAAAATGTGTCAAAAACTGAAATGATTTCACCAAGTTTTATATTGAAAACCACAAATAAATTAGCGGCACTATGTGCCTTTTGTTTGTATAAACATTAAAATAATAACACAGGCAGTATCTTTTATAAACGAATGAAACTGCCTTCCACTGATACAAAACAAACCCACGTTGCACCTGCACAGCTGCAGCTGGGAGACTGTAGCTAACTTTGTTTGATGCTGGACAATATTTCACGGGAGTTTTTCAAAGCACGGTAATGAGCCATGGTTTTGATGATAAATAATATTGGAAATGGTAATATTAGCCGAAAACAATTTTACCATGGTTCACTGTGAAACCAGTAAACCTTAATTGTACCCAGCTTCCTGAGGCTTAAGTGGCAGAATGTAGCTAGAGGTCACAATGAATGAATTTTACATCTGTAAAGCACTTTACAGAACCAGTGGGGGGCCACTTCCTCCACCACCACCACCATGTAACACCCACCTGAATGATGCGACAGCAGCCATTCTTCACCAGTACACTCAACACATTGCAGCTAAGGTGGCGAAGGGGCAGGGGAGAATTCACCAGTTAGATACCGGGGATGATTGGAGGCCCGATTTGAAACGGCCGCGGTGGGCATTTTAGCCAGGGCGTCAGGTTACCACCCCGACACTTTCAAAAGATGCACAGGAATCTTTTATGACTTAAGAAAGTCAGGACCTCGATTTTACGTCTTATCCGAAGGACGTCACCATTTTACCAGCACACTGTCCTCTTCACTGCACCGGGCCGCTGGGATCCACACAGACCACAGGACGGGCTTTCCTGCTGGCTACGCCACCACCGCTTGCGGCAGAAACCCGGCTTTCCTAATTGGTCTCCCATCCAAGTACTGGCCAGGCCCAAACCTGCTTAGCTTCAGATGGATTACTTAAACTGAACTGCAGGTGCTATGGTTGCTAACCCTGGGCTCGTCTTATGTCCTCTCTCCAGATTCTGACAGCACTAGACCGCGACGGATACTGTCGCAAACACAAACTGCGGCACAAACTGGAACAAGCCATCAACCTGATGTCGGGTAGCAGCTGAGTCAGTGGCACGGAAGAGGGTGCGAGGGAGAGGGCTGCGGGGGGGTGGGGGGTGGGGGGGGATGGCGGGGACTGGTGTCTTCTGTTTGGACATCCACAGTGTGTGCTGGTAGGGGGGACACTGGACAATCAACACCAAGGACCACAGCACAGCTCGTCGAGCCCACTGTTACTGAACCAGACCATGTGGCCAAACCCTCAGCCCCCTAGACTTTTATCTGCTATCCCAGTGAGACCTGCAGACTTTTGTTCCCCCCTCTATACTGGTTTTTTGTTGTGAGAGACTGCCTAATTGTATGGATGTGGACTGCTATGTATTTTATGAGATACATTCCATGAAAGGCATATATGCAGTTGCCTTGGAAACTGTGCTGAATTGCCAGCTAGTGCCATGGAAAAAGGATAGTTTTGGTCTGGGATGATAATGAGAATGATAATGGTCTTGGTAAAGTAATAAAATAATACATGCATTCTCTGCAGACATCCCGGAACAGAACATGAACTTGGGCGTTCTGTCTTGAAAATGATGGCTATTGCTCATACGATGGTTCTCCTGGTTCCAGTCAGACTAGAGGTGAAACCTAGGACCTTCTTCCTTTATGCAATAAAAGGGAAGGTCTGATTACTCTCAAGAAAAAAAAAAAAAAAATTACCGAATCGACAGACAAGGCCAAACTTTGGGATCGGCAGTGGCCTGAGATGAGAGCGTTAGAGGGAGCGTTTGGGGCTCAGTGTAGGCCTCTCTGCTCCTCCGATACCATAGACCTAAAGAGACACCTTTTTTATTTTATTTTTTTACTTGAATTCGGGGCCAAAAAAGGACTCTGCATAGGAAGGTGGCTGCTGGCCTGTTCCGATAAGGTGACACACACACAGGGTGCTGAATAGCTCGTCTTTGTAGTGTCCCTGATGGAATTCGGCGCTCCCCAAAAGGAGCGATCCCTCCCGACTGGCCGCCTGACTGCGCCTCGCTCCTGTGCCCTGCACCGCCGTGTATCCAGAGCAAAAGGGAAGGAAAGAAGACAACAAAAAGGTTAGACAGTATCACATTCCACAGACAGCGCACATTTGCTGGCGTGGAGAGCACAGCCGTCACAGATACCGCGCGTCCCAAATCGAGCCGATGCACCAAGAGCAATAAGCGTTTGTTCTGCAGTGAGCCGTGACTAGGGGATCCCCTGGGGGGCGCTGTCAAGCCCGTCATCCTCTGCCGGGCAGCGTCCCGGGGAAGCCGGAGCTCTGCTACAGCCACATGCGCGGCTTTTGTTGGAGCCCGGCATTGCTGGAGCCCGGCATTGCTGGAGCCCGGCATTGCTGGAGCTCGGCATTGCTGAAGTCTCGCCATGTCAAGAGTGACGGTACAACACCAAGCACAAAACAAGGCAGGCGGGGCGCGGCTTTACTTGTGCATTCGGCTCTGGTTAGTTTCGTTTTCAACTACAGCCACAAACACTGTGTGACGATTGCTTAGGGGGCTTTTTAGTTATGTGTGTTGCCACCGTTTAAAAAAATAAATAAAATTGACCCATTTGTAATGTGAGATACGTACTGGTGTCAACCATTTTAATCATCATCTCGGTACAATGTCAGTCCAATCAAAGTCAATTTTACATTTTTTACAAGGCTATAGAGGTTAATATAAAATGATTATTGGAAAAAGTAAGCCAGTTTACCATGCGTTTTAAAAATATTACATACTCAGGCCGTACATACGTGTGGCCCTGAGTTTCGGTGTAGTTTGTGATGCTGTTTCTCTGTGAGGACTGTTTCCACGGCAGTAGCGGTCCCCATGTCGTCATGGTCTGTGTGGAAGCTGGTCCACAGGCTCTATAGCCCTGCATCAGATCTCCCGGGAGATCACACACACAGAAGGAGTTAAAGGTGAAATGTTCCTGGTGATTTTAGTCTGCTTTTAACATTTTTTTCTTTAGATGTGGTTCTGAGTTCTGGCCTTACAGACAATGGAGTATTTATTGTGTTGTATTTATTATGTATTTATTTGTATAACCATAGGATGTACATTGTTTTCTTCAAAGCGATGTGCAGTATCGATGGCTGAGTCATACTTGATCTTGTCTTTTATAAGCTGTGAAAGCTAAGCAGCGTGGGTTAACCAAAAGATTTGGGTTGCAGGACTACAAGTCAATGGGATCTGATATATACCTGGTGTTTAAACGTGCATTACAAAATGTCCGTACGAAATTAAAGTGACGGCGAATTTGAAGAGGTGCAGCTTGAGAACAGATACACTCCTGTCATTGGGGACAAACAAAAACTGTAGGAAAATTGTAGTGGAAAAAGCATATTGGTCGATTGGCTACATTTCTTGTCCTGTGCACGTTCCACCACAACTAGGTATTAAGCAGGACATGAGAAAGACTTTAAAGAATTGGGTGCCGAATTCTTTTTTCTGTTTCACTTTGTGGTTTAACTGAGAACACTGTGAAATCACAGCGCCATACTATGCTTGATCCAGGTCTCGTGTGTGAGTCGTTAATACCCGACAAAGTCGTCTGATTGCAATCAGACTTAATTGTCTGCATCACGATCTGTTCCAGGTCGACGCAGATGGATCGCGGGTCGTGTTCCTCGTGTCGGTTCTACGGGAAACGCCGCAGGCTTTTTTGGGCTGGGTGTTTGCAGGCGAACCACGCGGTTATCCGGTTGACGTGGCTTCTCTCATGATTAGCGACGCATCTAGTTCATGTGTGATTGTTAGCCGGGGCCGCGTGAAGAGGAACGAATGCCTGCGGAGGCTGAGATTCGTCGGGAAGTCGGTCACAAAAATTTGTCAGACTTGCCTTAGCTGGAAGCTCATCAATGGCCAATGTTTTTGCCTGGGTTTTAGGAGCGGTTCCCAGGCATAGCAGTGGTGTATCCATTATCACTGTACTCACGATCTGATTAAATCACAAAAACTAAAGACTGTCCTGCAGCTCTAGATTTTATACACAGGTTAACCGTTCACATTTAACGCAGAACTGAATCACCTCAATCAATGGAGGTTAATTAGACTTGCATATCAGATCTCGCCCAGAAAGATTGCAGACCTCTTTTCCCACATTACACATTAGATCTAATTAAATCAGCGGAGCGGAAAAGCAGTCTTTCCACATTGCCAATGGAAGGAAGCTGTAAGTAAGACCCTAGTCAGACCTTTGAGCGTCTGGCAACTTTACCGTGGTTTTTGGAGACCAGACATTTGCATACAGATTTTCAAGCTCATACAATATTTAAAAAGCAGTAGGGATAATCATGTAGGGATGATCTTTAATGAGCATTTTTGTGTTTATCCTGTTTTTCATGGATGGAAATTGGGTCACTGTACTGGCCTCTTGTTCTGAGGGGGTTTAGCTTGAGAGGAAGTAACTCTTTGGGTCTGAGTGGCTGCAGTGCTGCAGTGTCAGCATTTGTCAGAACATTCCGAATTAATCGGTGCTTTGATGGAGCCACTTTCTGAAATGAAAAATAATAATAAATCTGAGAAGCGGGGGGGGGGGGTGATGAATCG
>JAODLC010000113.1:11159630-11212926 GCA_026781145.1 Hippopotamyrus pictus
AACACTGATCACTGAGAATGTGAGCTGGAGCCTAAAGAAAGCAACTACATCAGTTACCTACAAGGGACAGTAGGAGGTGGGTGGCCAGATAGCACAGTGGTTAGCACTGCTGCCTCACAGCCCAAGGACCAGGGTTCAAGCCTTCCCCACCCCCATAACCCACTGCATGTGTGGAACCTGCACAGTCAGGTTGTCCCAGACACCCTCAACCATACCCTCAGAAAAAAATGGTTAGATTTTAGTCAGGACACCACCCCTACTTTTTCCAAAAAATACCAAACCCTTAATGAGGCCTTACAGTATAAAACCAGGAACTTCCCAGACAACAATCCAACTAGACTCCCATCCAAACACTGACCAGACCAAATCCTACTTACTTCCACACAGACTACCTAGCCCAAACTGCAGGTACCATGCTTGCTGACAGTTTGAAACACTGATCACTGAGAATGTGAGCTGGAGCCTAAAGAAAGCAACTGCATCAGTTACCTACAAGGGACAGTAGGAGGGGGGTGGCCAGATAGCACAGTGGTTAGCACTGCTGCCTCACAGCCCAAGGACCAGGGTTCAAGCCTCCCCCACACCCATAAGCCACTGTGTGTGAAACCTGCACAGTTAGGTAGTCCCAGACACCCATAGCCTGAGAAAACAGGTGGCCAGATTTTAGTCAGGACTTCACCCCTACTTCATCCAAAAGATACCAAACAACCCTTAATGAGGCCTTACAGTAAAGAACCAGGATCATCCCAGACCCACAACCCAACTAGGCTCCCATCCAAACACTAGCCAGACCAAATCCTACTTAACTCTTTAGGACTCAATGCAGAGTTCTTAACAGATTAAGTTCTGAGGTAGTACTGTATTTTAAACCAAAGTTTAATATGGCAAACTCTTCATTTAAACTGGGAAACTGCAAGCAATTAGTAACAAGTTCTCTATAGGTGTTGTGCCAAAAACACAAGCCTGTGTAGTCCGCTTCCATCTCCGATTAATGTCTCTGTGGTCTTTCACTTATCTCTGCGGATTCTCTTATCTCCGCTGTTAGAAAAGCAAAACTGGAAAGCGAAGTACTTGCTGTCTGTTTACCAATAACGTTAGGATTTATACTCGACGTTCACGATATAGTCATTTACTACATCGCACGTGGAACAAGCTGAGATACATCGAGTATATTCGATATATCGCCCACCCACTTGAGTACATATTTTGCAGGATATTTGTACTTTTACTTAAGTACTAAGCTTCAGTACTTCCTCCACCACTGGTGTGTGTGTGTATATATATTATTATTATTTTTTTCCCAAAAAGTAATGGTGCAATGGTGTATACCATGTGTAATTCCTGTGATAAATAGATTACCAGGGTGTTTGAGTTGGTGAACAGTAGAGTATATGTGGAACTCCAGAACTCAGTATTGCTGTGAGATGTGGATACTGAACAGGCCTGCAGGGCAGAATGCATAATTACAGAGAGGTGTTTAGTCCACATGTGTTGCTTTGACACCTGTGTTTGTGGAACATTGGTATTTAATGCTAAGGATGTCATATTTATACTTATATTTTTCTTTATCCATGTGACTGTAGGCCAGGTGGGCAGCAGTGGAGACTGTATGCTCAGACGGTCTGCATGGATCTCTGTGCAAATTGATTGAGGTCCAGTGGGTTTGGTTTGTTATTCATGATGTAGTTCATACCAGCCTCTCATCGCCAGCCTTCATTACCAGCTCATTATTAGAACTTTATGATGATTGCATCAAGGCAATAGTCATTGAGATTTGTTCTTGGGTACTGGGATGAAGGAGGTGGTCTTGACACAGCTCGGAACAGGACCCCGGACCAGGGACAAGATGTGGGTGAAGATGCCTACCAGTTGGTCAGTCCATCCTCTGAGAGCGCAGCCAGACGGACTGTCTGGTGCTGCTGTTTCTCTTCTGTTGACTCTTTTCAAGGCCTTTTTTCACGTTGCCTTTGATCACATCTGAGAGCATCTATTCTCCCCGAGGAGCCTCGATCTTCCTGGCTGGGATTGTGCTCAAAGTGTGCCAACCAAAGTGTGCCAACCATAGCTTGTGTGGTAGAGAGGCATCACTGGCACAAGTTTAGACTTTTTTACTCTTGTGGTCTGTAATGATCCGGATGTCATGCCACACGTAACAGGGATAATTGATTGTGGTCTGTGATGATCCAGATGTCATGCCACACGTAACAGGGATCATTGATTATGGTCTGTAATGATCCGGATGTCATGCCACACGTAACAGGAATAATTGATTGTGGTCTGTGATGATCCTGATGTCATGCCACACGTATTAGGGATCATTGATTATGGTCTGTGATGATCCAGATGTC
Organism: Hippopotamyrus pictus; assembly: GCA_026781145.1. Classification (NCBI taxonomy): domain Eukaryota; kingdom Metazoa; phylum Chordata; class Actinopteri; order Osteoglossiformes; family Mormyridae; genus Hippopotamyrus; species Hippopotamyrus pictus. Next base: position 11,161,979 of record JAODLC010000113.1, read on the forward strand.
ATGCCACACGTAACAGGGATCATTGATTATGGTCTGTGATGATCCTGATGTCATGCCACACGTATTAGGGATCATTGATTATGGTCTGTGATGATCCTGATGTCATGCCACACGTATTAGGGATCATTGATTATGGTCTGTGATGATCCAGATGTCATGCCACACGTAACAGGGATCATTGATTGTGGTCTGTGATGATCCAGATATCACGCCACACGTAACAGGGATCATTGATTTCTCAGAAGTTTCCTTCTATATTTGTGCAAGTGTGTTTCTGACTCTCTTGCTACCTTTGGTAAGATTAATACTGACTGTTCCCACTGCCACTGTGTTGCCAAATCGAACAGCTTCACTCCATGCTTTCATCAAGAAGCGGAACTCCTGGTTCATACATCTATTCGGGTATTGGAGTATGTAGGTGGACGTGTTTAGTAACGTATCCAGTGTCTGTGGAGACATACTCTTCCATGCCACTCCAGGACCCCAGTGTTCCTGCTTCATGAAAATACTCCAGTCAGTACATTCAAAACCATTCTGGGTGCACTTTAACAGATCTAGCTACAAAAGACGATCTAGCTACTGGTTTGACTCATTGGGGTTTATAAACACTACTGAAATGGGGTCTGACAGTACAAAGTAGGGTGGGGGACAGCCACGTGGCCATCGAAGCTGCTCGTATTAATTCACAGAGCTTTTCTGGTCAGCACTCCTGTTATAATTTGAAGTCAGATAACCGCAAACTTCAAATTTTTGAATTGGAAACTTTCAACTGGCAAAAGAATGTGTATATAAGGGCACAAGGCAGAGAGCAACCTGGGATGCCAACACAGGGACCACTGGCACACCTATGGGCAATTTGGCATCTCCAGCTAACCTCAACGTGTTTTTGTACTGTGGGGGGTGTCAGAGAAGCTGGAGGAAACCCCAGAATGACATGAGGAGAACATGCAAACTCCACAGACATGGAGCCACGGCAGAGACCGAAACCGAGGTCCCTGAGGCGGGAGGCTACAGTGCTGAGCACTGCGCCACTGCACCACCGCACCACTGCGCCGCCGTTACAGAGACAGCCGGCATAAAACTTAAAACCGATTCTGCAAAGATACCACAGTAAAATGACAATATTAATCTTCACAGGTAGGACACAGTGATGGACATTGTCAGGTCATGCTGAAACACTTTAAATACTAGTCCATGGTAGTAATTAATTGCACACATCTGTGCCTCTGCATGGCTGAAAGAGCTGTTACAATCATCAGATAAATCTTAGGAAAGAGCAGTAATTTGGTTATTAGTGTCATGCCCTGCTCATGCTGATCCTCCTGTGTGCCACGCCCCCCTCTCGCCTCGTGTGGAATCCCCGTGTCATCAGACGTTTCGAGTTGTTTTCATTAGTCCGGTGTATTTAAGTCCACGTTAAGTTTATTTCCCTGATTCCGGTAATTAATGTTGTGACGTTGGTTCGTGTTCCTGAGTGTGTCATCCTCATTAAATCCCGTGATCACCCGACTCACGACCATCCCCTACTCCTGTTTCCCCGGTCCGTACCCTGAGATTCATGACAGATTGCCAGTGGTTATAAGTTTATAACGTGAGACTCTTGGCATATGACTGGGCCACTGCTGCAGAATTATAGTGTGCTTTGTAAAAGAAAAGATCCAAAAGATCACTGTAATTACACTATCAGACATACGCACAAACCGGTGGGGTTTTTGATAGGTAGATGGCGTAGAGCAGGGGTGGCCAATCTTATCCGCAAAGGGCCGGTGTCTATGCAGGTTTTTGATATTACCTGTAGGTCAGCTGTTCAAACCCAGGTGTGAGGACTCTTCAGCCAATCAGTCCTCTAATTAGTAATCTAATTAGGAAATTGCAGCGAAAACCCGCATACACACCGGCCCTTTAGGACTGACTAAGATTGGCTACCCCTGGCGTAGAGGAAAGAAGAACAGCAATTTTTTTCCACTGCTTTCTGCAACTGAATTTAAATTCACTGTCTTTGCCAAAGGTAACTAGCAAATCAGACCATTTCAAAAGATGCATTTTTTGTTTAACCATAAGTCTAACCAACTGCCAATCATATCATAAGTGCCTTACAGCTAATCACTTAATATGAAGATGTAATCATTTCCTTTCAGACTTCTTTAGGAAGACCAGGAGAACTTCTTCTATTTCGAATGTATAACAGAATTTAATACCTCAAAAGGCATCTCAATTAGCTGTCTCCATGCTTTCATATGGATAAATGTTCTCAAAAATGAACACGGAAAATGCTACAGTCCCAATTAAAGGAACAATAGTCTGTGCATGTTCTTTGGTGGACTGATGTCCTACACAAAGTGGTCCCTGCTTCCAGTAATAGGCTCACTGTGACCCTCTCCAGGATACACAGTTATGTTTCTGTTGGACGGATGGATATCTAGCAGTGACTTTTATGCAAAGCGGATTACTGTTTCAACCTTCTGGATATTATACTGCACAAGTCAGCTTGAGTACTTTGTGTACTTGTATGACAAAAAGACTTCAACTAGGACTTGAGCTGGTAACTTCCAGTTTACCATCATGTGTCCTTAGCTGCCATGCAAATGACTTCTGTTTTGTGTAACACAGCATTCTCCACACTGCCAAGACTTTAAACAGCGATCTGCAGAAATGAGGCAATAAGAAAAGCACAGCTGGTGGGATTACCATTGCTGCCAAGCCACTGACTGGTTTGACCCCCCTCCAGTTTGCATGACGTTAAACCAAGCAGCGACGACATATAGGATAATCCCCCTCACAGTGCTGCTTATTTAAGCCGGACTCTCCCATATTAGGCACCGGCACCATGCTAACAAACCTTTAACATCCCTCTATACAACCAAGGTCACTGTGATGAACTATACAGGCCAGCCCCAGGGCCATGAAACCCAATCCGTCATTTCCATCATTCACCAGCACTTAATACTGTAGAACGTCAAACACCTTTAACTGAGTGACACGCCCCTGTATGTGAAAATGGCTGTTAAAACGATACTCATACTTATGTAAGGCACTTCCTCCAGGGTTTCAAAAGGATTTTTGATGGAAGACTGATGGCACCAAGCACAAATTTGACCTTTTTAGATTAAGAACATGTAACTACACTGACACTGAAACCAAGAAATAGGGTCACTGTGCCTTGCTTTTAACGTGGATTCTCTAGCTACTCCAATTTTCTCACCGTTTTCTCACAAACCAAGCATAATTGAAGTTAAGATTAAGATATTTTGTTTAAAGATATAAGAGCCTTAGAAGCACAGTTTCAGTCATAACTGAATTTTGATAAAATACGTAGTTTCTTTGTTTTAGTATTAGTATTTGAGATACTTAAAGCAGTCATTATATTGTTATACATTACCTTCATAATGCATTTTAATGCATTCATAAAGTATTACAAACACTCTATAATTCTTTATAAAAAGGGAATAATACATTATAGTCATGTGACACACCAAGTTAGATTCAATTAGTTAGAATGTTTGATGCCAAGTAATGAAACAAAATTTCAAGTCATTAATGGTTTTTGAGGTACCCGCAGTCCTGTTGATTAGGGACCTTACTTTCATTTTCACACTGTCTGCTGTTAAACAAAGCAAAAGCAAAAGTATCACAGGGATCAAAACAGGGAGCAGGGAACAAGCAGGGCAGGTGTTATGACACTAATGACAGATCTAGGGAGCCCAGGGCCAGAGGCACTTAAATACAAAGGACAAACAAGGGCGCACAACAAGAGGCAGCTGGAGTGAATCACAGAAGGGCAGGAACGAGAGGTAAGACTAACACAGAACAGACGTGGCTCATTAGAGCTAGACTAGGGAGAAAACAGGAGGGGCAGGAAGGCAGGGCATGAAGACAATTGAACAAAAACAATTAACCAACAATAAAGGATAAAGCTGGTAATATTCTAGAGGTGCTTCAGAGGGTGATTCTGAAAAATTAAATCATGGTTCCTTACAGCAATAAATTTACATACTTACATACACACAAATGCATTTTAATTTTTAGAAGTTTCAATTATGTTTAGTCTCCATTGATGACTCGGATCATTCCTGATTTCTGTTTCTAAAGACTTCCTACACAAAAGCCTGCAGAACATTCAGGCCCTCAGGGGAGACGTTTCTCCTTCGGTGACCACTGACTCACTGCCCTTTGGTCCAAGTGCATTTCTGCTGTTGCCACACGAATTCCCACCATGATTTGTTTGGGTGTAGGCAGTTAATAGAACTCACTGCAGAGACATCACTTTCCTTTAGAATTTCATCTTCCACTGATAGCTGTTCTTATCTCTGCTTCATGGTAAGGAAATGCTCAGTCACGGCGGGATGCATAATCCATATGATGACCGTTTATTCCAGGTCAAGTTCACAGACGGGCTTGGAGCCTATTCAGGCAGCACAGGGCACAAAGCAGGGATCCTCCCTTGATGTGATGCCAGTCCAAAGGAGACAAGCATACTTACTGTAAAGTCATACACAAGGAGATATTCTAAGACATGGGTTATCCAAACTGCAGGATTGTGGGTGGAGACTCAACACAGAGACAACATGCAAACTCCACACCAGGCCTGGTGAAATGGCCAAAATGTGATATTATGATATTTTTTGGTTATAATCACAATCCATGATATAAATCATGATTTTTTGGAATGCATGTATTAATGTTAATTAACCATTAACATGTAACCAGAGGTGGAAATTTCAGGCCCAGAAAGTACAAATCCAGTCCAAGATTTTGCTTCAACCAAGCAGCTGAGTACTCTGTGCCTGTGATTCTTTATGCTCAAATGGCTGGTTGAAACAAAATCTTGGACTGGATTTTTACTTTCTGGACCTGAAATTTCCACCTCTGCATGTAACATGTATTAATGTTAATTAACCATTTAACAGCAAGTTAACTCTTACAAAAAACACTGCTCATGGCATAATAAAAATAAACTTAATTATTAAGGTTATAAAAAAAAAACCCCAAGGGGCCTTTCTGTGTGGACTTTGCATGTTCTCCCTTTGCATGTATTTACTCTGGTTTCCTCCCAGACATGCAGATTAAGTCAACTGGCTACTCTGAATTACCCATGAGTGTGTGTAGCTGTTTGTCTCTGTTGGCCCTGTGGTGGACCCCGCCTCTCAACCGAAGACGCTGCGATTGGCTCCAGCTTCCCCGTGACCAGATGTAGATAATGCATTGGATGGATAAAAAGAAACTGACTCATAGGGGAAGTACTTTAAATTTCTTTTTTTGTAATATTAAAGTATCATGTAGAAATGAACGTTTATCATTTTGGCCAGTAACTTCGGACTTCTGAACAGCGTTTACAACAAACGCAAAAAAATTATGAAAAGACAAAAGAATTAAATAAATGTAAGATTTAAAATTTTGTTTCAATAAGAACTGCTTCTGTTTGGTTACTTTGGAACGCGTGAAAAGCGCTGTGTCTGAGGGCAGTATAAGCATAGCCAAACATTCCATGTGTTTGGGGTGCTAATGTTTCAGGTGATTGTAAAGATTAGTTGTGTTGCATGTTTGCAAAGTTTAAAAATCACAAAAGATTGGTAGAACTAAGTAGAACCTTTTTTGGAACCAATTCTTCTGCATTAGCCATGCTGAACACTGTTCATTCAACAGTGTAGCTGAGTCATGTGACTGTTTACCATGTGACACATGTACAATATTTTAAGCAGTCCGATAGTATATAAAGTTTTTTTTCCACCAAGTTAGCTAATTGGTTCAAGAAGATCAATTATGTTTTTAGTTCAAGATCTAGTCACTAAGACCCACTGAGATTAATAATTGACAAAGTTAGATATATGGATCAGCCATAACATTAAAACCACTAACAGGTAAAGTGAAAAACACTGATTATCTTGTTACACACTGGCACCTGTCAACATTGCCATTACTGTATATTTTAGACAAGTGAACAGTCAGTTCTTAAAACTAGGTATTATAGTAGTTCTCCTTTGTCAAGTAATTGTCTTTATATATGAAATACCATGTAGTTTGTCTGATTAAATAAAACAATGGTTAATTGAAAGTGAAGGAATTCATATAGGCTTATAAATTGTAATTTGTATTGAAATATAACTGATCACTGTAGCAGGTAATTAAAACCTAATAATTTTGAATGAGTCAGTAGAGGACAAATTATGACCAACAAGGAGCATGCAAATTTGGGCCGAAGCTGGGCCAGATGTGACACAGATCCGGACCGGATCCAGCCCTGGAGTTAAACTGGAGGTAACCTAGTGTGTTAAATCCGGCCCAGTGGTGACCCACTGTTGGGCTGCGGTTGCAACAATCAAATCTGTGCAGTTAATCAAAAAGACACTGATCTGAATCCGTTTGCCGGATCTGGGCCGGAATCCGTGGTGCATCTGGTATAGACCTGGGCCAGCTGGGGTCTATCGATTCATCCATCCCGCTTGGCATGATAGAGTTTACGAATTACACAAGAAACGGTGTGAAAGTTCCGACTGAATTTCTGTACATTCAGCTACAAGCCTTACAGGAAATATAAAATGTTATTTTATTTAACCAAAATAACATAAATATGACATAATAATAACTAGATAATAATAATTATTATTATTATTATTATGACCACCAGTTACGGTCAAATAAATTGCTTCTGCAGTAACAATGCCTTCAATAGTGGGCGCTGTCCCTGCATGTCTATAACTACAACAAAACTAGATGGTATGAGTTACGGTACAATATAAAGTCAATTAATGAATAAAATTACACCTAAATGTGTTAACATACTGTCAATACCGTATAGGTATTCTAAATGATCAGGGCGAAGTATAGGCTCTCTATATGATAGTTGCTCTAGCCTAAAGAAAAACAGCTGGCCATTAAACTATAAATCAGCAAAATTAAGAAATGTACCCCATACTTCATAGTGACGATTTACAGTATTATATGTCTGTTCAAAAGTTTACGATACAAAACGTGTTTTACAAGGTTGCAGCTTTAAGTCGTAGGACTGTCCATCATTTACTCGTTTAAGTTAATATCGTTAAATAATATCATTACCCGACATTTACTTATTTAAAATGGGTACTTAATCGCATAATAATCGTAAAATATTTTAACTGAACTTGCCACTTCTCTTGTTCGTCTCGGCTTACATGAGTCTAAAGTGGGCAGATAATGATCGCGGCACAAGGCGCGTCTGCTTGGTTCGGAGTCGCCGCGTCAGTCACTCCCACTCGCTCGCCAGTGTGCGGGCTGATGACCGGCCGGGATGGAGGATTTAACCAAGGATACGGAGAAAGAGGCCACCTCATATCAGAGCAGGATGTGGAAGAATTTCCAGGAGAAAACAAAGCCGTTTTTAAGCCCTAAACTGGGATCGGAGCGCCGCAGCGGGGACGGGAAGAAGGAGTCGGGCATTTGGATGTTCAAGAAGAAAAGGAAACATGTTTTTGACCGGGTCATATCATCTTCTCAGCCCAATCTGTGCTGCTCTGCTCCCGTCGGTATCGACGGCGACAGGTCCACACGCGGCGCACTGGATGCCAGTCCGGGGGTCGGACAGAGACGGGCGCAGGTGGCGGACAGATGCGACAAGCCCGGTGCGCCGGGACACGAAAGCCAGAAGTCGACCTTGTCACATTTGGTACTATCCCACCAAAAAAGCTCATCTTTGGGGTCGGCTTGCTTTGAGAAGCTGGTGGTGGACTCCGATGCTGGGGCGGAAGATGAGATACGCAAGGAGGCGAGCAACTCGGTAAGTGAAGAGGAGCGTTCAGGAAACCCTCATTTAGATACAGCCGGGAACGAGAGCCGGTTATTATCAAGGCTTCCCTGATGCATTTCTGCATGTAAATAGCTTCATTTAGACGATCGCTCGCGTTTAATGTAGTAAGGACGGAGGATGGACAAAACGTGGGAGGACGGGGCGCGCAGCTGAAGGGGACCAAGGAAATAGAAAGATGAGGAAGATGTCAAGACTGGCGCTGGTAACGTTTAAACCGAAAACGACATGTCATGCGAACTGTTTGCCTACTAGTTGCGGGGGATGAACCAAACTGAGCTTGTAGACGTGATCAAATGCAGGGACACGAAGCGTGGTATGAAACTTCGTACGTAGATTTTAATAGGAAGCATTTATTTTCTGAAAAGACATGAGTGCGACGGGTATGTTGAGTTTACGATGGTCATAGGATTTAAAGAAATCATTTGCTAATGTCCTTTTTGGCTATGGGGCAGTATCAGATATGTCTGCTTAATACTCTGTAGAGCTTTCCGGACCACCCTGTAAGGTCCTTGTTTGTCGCTCTGCTCTTTTTAATGGGGTATGTGTCCTTGCAGATTGGCCATGAAGTGCATCGCACGCCGATGTCACGCACCGCCGCAGTGTGGCGTGGCGGAGCTCACGGTGGTCGGCTTGCTGTAGCCCGGGGACCATCTGTGCCCTTTGTGCGTTAGTAATATGTAACACAACTGACAAACGAGACTATCTGATTAAAATAGATGGAGATGCCAGATTCCGCGCAAAATGATTAAGCAACTCAGTCCGTGACAATCACGTCACGGCAGCACGATGTTTTTCAGGCGAAGCGGGTAAAAGTTGCCAAGACACAGCGCGTAATGTGGGCGCTCCGGTCGTTAAAGCTGGGATCAAAGTGTATGCTATCTGTTTTTACAGCACGGGCATTTATGGCACTGTGATTATGAGGACCGTAAATCAGTTCCGCATGTAATTGAAGGTTCCCTGGGGATTTTTGCAGAACACTAACAAATGACATGTAGATTGACAAGAAACTACAAAACTGCCAAAAACAATTGACACACATAATTTACACAATGAAACAACAAGAAATATTACAGTAACATTTTCCATTAATATCATCTGTGTCGGGTTAGGGCCTTAAGGCAAAGCCTTTGTGTGCTGAGAGACAGATATTCAGCTACTTTGCTCGAAATGTGCAAGTTACTGGTTTTTGAATGTCAAAAAGAAACAGGGAGTTGGGTGGTGGGGGGGAGGGAAGTTGTTGACTAGAGATACATACAATTAGTTATTTGGCAGATGCTTTCGTATAAAACAGTGGGATTTAAACCCGCAGCCTTTCGATTGTACTCCGATTACAGACACAGTAGTAATCCGCAATCTCAGATGTAACTGCATGGTTGCACGTTTTCTCTGGCATCCTCGAAGTTATGATACAGCTTTCTTAACCACAACCCCACATAGGATGTGTTCTAAAAACCTTTCCCTGTGGGGAAGACCTATCGCTCAGAATCATCTGAGGTTCTACCGTATGAATATGCAACCTCAAGTTAAGAGGTATTATCAATAGTTCTAATCTTCAGTCACCTGGATGGATTTCAAATTCTCAGGACAAGAGATGCCATTCTATTTAATTGTGCTTTTTTTTTTTTTTTTTTTTTTTTTAAGAGCGGATGGATTGCGCTCATTATACGCAATACAGCTAGTAAACAAGACTTTGAGATTCATATCAGTGGAGGTGCCAGACTCCATATGTAGTCAGAATGAGAAAGCAACTCAGTCTGTGACCATCATGTCATGACCATTTTTAGGGCAGAGTAGGTGAAAGTCGCCAAACACACAGTGTGTAATTTGGACAGTCATTAAAGCTACGACCAAAGTCTGTATCTAATGTGTATTTGGGCAAAATGCTCTGCACCACCAGCTTTAATATAATGTAAATCCCAATCCCACAGTCTGTTTAATGAGGCTGGATTTTGAGAGCTGATGGGTTGACAGGTCGGTCAGAAAACGTGTTTGTGCGTACTGTGCAATTTTCTAGATTGAGAAGAGTAAAGTTAATCGGAATTGCCAGGCAAAAACCAGCAAAAGCTTCATTAGATAAGGAACTTGAAGAATTGGTAAGAGGTCAGAGTGAAATGGATAATGTAATTGCAGATTAAGCTGTGTGGTGGCACTGATATTAGCCTTGTGGTATCACTCTAGATCTGTCCTGCTCTGTACATACAGGGGTTGCACGTTCTCCTCATCTTCCTGCAGGTCTTCTCACAGACTTGTGCTTCAGTTGAATCGGTGTCTCTTGTGCTGTGCATGTTCCTAGTGATGGACTGGCACCTTGCCACGTGTTTCCTGGGAGACGATCCAGTTTTTCTGCAAGCTTGCAATGGATAAACGGTTATGAAAGATGGAAAACTGGCAGACGAAAATGTTGAAAGCTATGGTTTAAATGGTGCGATGTACCAGAACAAGATATTTCACTTTATTTAAAGAAATGATTTGAAATGAACTAAAATTATAGCCAGTGCCTTCTCAAGTCCTATTTCTGTGCCCTTCCTGTTACAGGAACAAAGGCCTTCTCCCCATTCTGAGTCTCCCCTTTCATGGAGCCATTTAGCCACTTGACTCCTAAATGACTATGTGATGACAGGAAGTGTCCCTCATGTTTAACCACGTCTATCTGGTCCTTCCGCATCAATGCCGCTAGCTGTCGGTGGGAAGGCCGCCCTTGAAGCCACCCGTATACCCTGGGAACCACAGAGAGTTGATATATATATAATATGTGACTCAGAGGACCTGCCAGAACTGCATAGATGTCATGTTGCATAAACATTTATGACATCATAATTTTGAGGGCACTGTGGTGAACCCCCTGTTCAGGTCTCTGGAGGAAAACAGCGGTCGATCGCTTGTTTCCCCCATGCTTTCCAACCCTGAATGGTGGTTCAGTCTTAATAAATCACCTCATACATGCATCTAACACTGGACAAGTGAAAGACACTGGTGCGGTAAAACTGAAACCGTGGGCATAGCTGACGTCATGGGTTTGGATTCTTCCTGTAGACGTGCGGAGGCTGGGAGGTGTACACCCAATAGGCAAAAGTATTGGGACACCAAATCATTGAATTCAGGTGTTCCGATCTCTTCCATAGCCACAGGTGTATAAAATGAAGCACCTAGGCATGCAACTGCTTCTACAAACATTTGCGAAAGAATGGGTCACTCTCAGAAGCTCAGTTAATTAAAGCGTGGTAACGCGACAGGATGCCACCTGTGTAATAAGCCCATTCATGAAATTTCCTCGCTACTAAATATTCCAGGGTCAACTGTTAGTGGTATTATAACAAAGTGGAAGCAACTCAGTCAGGATGTGGAAGGCCACGTAAAATCACAGAGCGGGGACAACGTATGCTGAGGCTCACAGTGTGCAGAAGTCGGCAATTGTCTGCAGAGTCGATAGCTACAGACCTCCGAACTTCGTGTGGCCTTCAGATTAGCTCAAGAACAGTGTGTAGAGAACGTCGTGGAATGAGTTTCCATGGCTGAGCAGCTGTATACAAGCCTTACATCACAAAGTGCAGTGCAAAGCATCGGATGCAGTGGTGCAAAGCACGTCGCCACTGGACTCAAGAGCACTAGTGATTCTGTTGTGGAGGAACTTGACTGGCCTGCACAGAGCCCTGACCTCAACCCGATAGAACACCTTTGGGATGAATTTCAGTGGAGACTGCGAGCCAGGCCTTCTCATCCAACATCAGTGCCTGACCTCACAAATGCTCTCCTTGAAGAATGGTCAAAAATTCCCATAAACACACTCCTAAACCTTGTGGACAGTCTTCCCAGAAGAGTTGAAGTTGTTATAGCTGCAAAGGGTGGGCCAACTCCATATTAAAGCCTATGTATTATTCATGTGTGTGTCTCAATACTTTTGCAAATATAATGTAAGTGTATGGAAATGTTGTGTAATTATCTTGATGTGCCAACTCTGAAACTGTAACTTAACCGGTCGTAATTGCAGAATAGAGTATAGCATGAAAGGGAATGTTCTGACAGGTCGTTTGTGGTGAAATCTGAGAAAGGGTCACTGGCAAACCTAAAACTGTGCCAATGAACCTGTAGACACTCAAGTTGGTGTGCAAAGCAAGGAGGAAACTGAGATTCATCTCAAAGCAGTTTTGCTGTGAAGGTTGGATTCCACAGTCACACTGAAGCCAGGGTGTGGCCCAATCAGAACAAGGCACATAAAAAGTCCCTTAATTTTTCTTACCACAGCTTCCTCCACTGATGTGAAAACATCCTGTAGTCTATGGCATCTTTCAAATTCTGGATTCCATGTTCCTGAAGTCACACAAACAGTGAAACAATGTTTTGGTGCTTAGTCAGTATTCACTCACTCTGTGGTGTAGTTTAGTTTAGTTTCAGTATTGATAGGAGCCAAATCAGCCCTAACCCCATCCCACTAAATGCACACGGTACTCCCATGATACTGATAGTAGGGATGGGAAAAATATTGATTTCTGATTAATTGCGATTCTGGCTTTGACGATTTAGTATCGATTCTCAACATCCCAAGATCAATCTTGTTAATTTATGTCTTTTCCACATGACATTGAAATTATTTGCACTGAATTTTACTTGTATCAGTCCTCTTTCTACATAGGTGGCGCTGTTTTCTCACTCACCTATAAGAGGGTTGCGGTAGCCTTCACAGTCGCCTCTCAGCACCATCTCGGTGCACTGTCAGTCATGGTAATCAAGTACTTCAAGCACTGGGATGCAAGCAAATCAAGTCAAATAGGGCTATATTGTCACACCAGTTATATTCAGTACACTGCATACAGTGGTGTGAAATAATGTTATATAAAACGTTATATAAAAGCAAAATAAATAAATCCAAACAAAAGCAACTCATATTCTGAGAAAACCCATACATTGACAGCAAAGTGGTTGTGAGCCGCCCGCTGTCATTTATCAGGGTATTGTTTATTATCTGGTTTTTAAAATTTCATTGGTAACACTGTAGCAAATTAAAGCTTTCTTATAGACTGGGCCATGGGGGGATTTGTCGACTGTAAAACCACAAAATCCCACACAAGTGATGGGCAGGTGGCTTTAGAACTGTTTGGTCTGCCTCATAATTAAAGCCTGGATTACAGAAATCTTTGGCTGGTTTGTTCCTTCCTGCTTTCACAGCATCAAAAACCGGAAGTAAAATCTCTTTTACAAGCCCGCCATCGTGCTGTTGGAAGGGCTGTTTTCTTTTGTTCAAATCCATTCTAATCGCTTATCCTGGTAAAGGCCATGAGGGGTCTGGAGCCTGTGGCAGGTAGTATAGGGTACAAGGCTGGGGAAGTCCCTGGATAGGGTTCCATAAGAGGATACCCACTCACACTCAAAGGGCCGCTTAGGTTAGCTGAACTGCAGCTCTTTGGTCTGTGGGAGGATGCTGGAGAACCCAGAGGAATCCCCGCGGGAGAAGGTGGGGTTCCAGCATCTAAGCATGGAGACGTGAGGCAACAGTACTGCCTCTGAGTCATTTGTTCAGATACCGCTCCTAAATGCTTTACCGTAATAATTTCTAGGAATGTTCCAGATAAGAAGCATAATTACATGCTTATTGATCTTGAGTGAATTATTTGCTTTATCGGAAGTCTGAATGTTCTTTTGATGTGAAATAAAATGAAGTTAATCGTCGGAAAGTTCTGTCCAATGGCTTCTCGATAGAGGGAAAGCAGGGGTCTGAGATGGGAACGGGTCTCACTGAGTCTCACTGCAGCTCCTGTCTGTATCACTGGATTGAGTCGAAGAGAGACACCTTGGATATGATATGTACAGTTATACCAAAATAATCAATGACAACTCGGTGTGATGTGGCCTTCCACAAAGAGGAAGGAAGGGTTTTATCCTGGTCACGTTGCAGCTAACGAACAAAACATAATAACAGCAATAACAGTAAAAATAATTTTCAGATGAAAATTATTTTAAGCTCCATATAATACTGTCCCAATGCGCCGTTAAAATGTATCTCCTACAAGGGCAGAACATCTGGTCAGGCTACTCGCTGGAAGCAGCAGGTCCGTTAAGTCACTATAGTAGCCTTCAACAGACAGGCACTTAAGTTTAGAAAACCAAGGAATAGGATGCTGGTAAGAATGACTGCTGATTTCTGAGTAGAAAGTCACAGGTTTTTACATTAACATGCTTGATAAAACATTAAAACGCATTAATCTTCCAGCACTGTTCTTTGGCTGTCAGAACTACCTGCGATACATGAAAATAATCAACACCCATGTGACATCTCTGGACCAATAAGAGAACAGCATTTACCAAAATAAACAGGTATAAACAGGTTTATCGCAGCGTTCAGACATGTGTGTGAAACACGACGGCAGCCGGCATGAAATATTACAGCGGCATCTATTTGGGACCCTGCTGAAGCGTCACGCAACCTTCTCAAGAGCAGAGAAAGATGAAAGTTGCCGGAATGTGACTGGAAGATTGAAGCGTCCATTCAAGGCTCCTCACCACATAACTTAAAACACTCTGTAACCCACTGGACCGTGCCAGGTCTCTGGTTTGTTTTGTGGCATAAATATTTTCTGTCACCGAATGGCCTCTGTATGACCTTTTGAGGAATTTAAGTACCGAACAGCCATTTCATTAAAACTACTGACATGTGAAGTGAATAACATTGATTATCTTATTACAATGCACCTGTCATGGGTGCCATTATATATTAGGCAAGAGAACAGTTAGTTCTTGAAGTTAATGTGTTGGATGCATGAAAAATGTCCAAGCATAAGGACAAGGGCCAAACTGTGATGGCTAGATGACTGCCTCAGAGCAGCTCCAAAGTGGTAGGTCTTCTGGGATGTTCCCGGTATGCAGTGGACAGTCCCTGCCAAAAGTTGTGCAAGGAAGGCCAGCCTGTGAATTGGCGACACAGCCATGGATGCCCAAGGCTCGTCGTTGTGCGTGGGGAGCAGAGGTGGGCATTTCAGGTCCAGAAAGTAAAAATCCAAACCAGGATTTTGTTTCAACCAATCAGTTGAATATAAAGAGTCACAGTCACAGGGTACTCAACTGGTTGGTTGAAACAAAATCCTGGTTTGGATTTTTACTTTCTGGACCTGAAATGTCCACCTCTGTTAAAGATTAAAGCATAATGGTGGTGTATACGTTAAAGAAATGTGAATACACATGCATGTAGTGTTATATTGCTCAGCAAGTTAGCGTTCTGCGCTTGTGTCCCGATGGTTGTGTGTTCAGATCCCATGGTTGGCAACGTAGCCATATCACTGTTAGATCCATGAAGAAATCCTCTCACCATAAGAGCTTCTCTCTCTGACCTCAAAAACTTTCCTCACATTGGACAAAAGCATCTGCTAAATATGCAAATGTATAAAAAATGCAAGAAGAGGAACCTTTTAATTTTGTTTGGACCAAGCAACCTGTGACGGTCATGATGAAGTTGAAGCAGCCTTTTTATCCCGTCTTACCAAATTAAAAACAGGCCAGTGGATTTCATTACAACCTCCAGCATTTTTTTCTATCTTAGATCAAAAGGACTGGCAGTAGACGACAATTTTCAGAAGTTTCACAGCTTTTCCTTTTATTAATTAGAGAGGCAGATCAAAGATGCAGAACATCAGGCATGATTGGGTACAACAGTCAGACAAATCTCAGAAATGGGCCGAGACTATAAGGTAGGTAATTCCCCCAGTGTCCCTGAATCAAACGGAATGAATAAAAATGACAAGCCACCCACAGTATCAATATTCAAACCTTCCGTGATAAACACCGGACTTACACAAATGCGACTTCCTCTCTTTGAGGAAATGCTGCAGCCAGAGTAGATGAGGGGCCAGCCACCAACTGCAAGACCCCCAAGGCCTGTTCAAGCATCCTGTCTGTCTGCTTGCATATGGAGTGCCCTGCTTTCCAAGCCTTTTGCCTCCGCTCCTTTTGCTGCACTAAAAATGTCTCCGGGTTAATCTTTGATGAATTTCATCCATTCGTGATGCAAAAAGCCTCTCCGTTGCCGACAGCCCCATCGTAGCCCCAAGCTCCGTTTCTCTTCACGCTGCCCGTCAAGCGTGGACATGCCTTGTTGCCTTAATCAGATATTACTTTCATTTTCACCTGGTCCCTTTTATAGCACGTGTGTTTACTTCTCAGTGTCGGAAGTGGCCATAGTGTTCCAGATGCCGGAAAGGAAAGTGAAACGGACAAGATTGTTTCTTGTAGCAGTGTTCCCAGTCTCTGGCGTGGCTTTTTTCCATTACACAGATAATATGCACTATCAGAAATCGAACAAGGAATCTAGTGGGCAAATGTGCCCTGAAATGTTAGCGGCACTATTTACATGCCTTCTAATGTTAGCCACAGGCTTGTGCCAGCCCTGAAATGTTAGCCACCCACCGTACCTGCACTGAATTGTTGGCCGCGCCCCGTACCTGCACTGAAATGTTGGCCGCGCGCTGTAGCTGGATCTCCTGCAATAATGAGTTCTTTGTTTCCTGTAGTTGTATTTCCATCACATCAGGTTCTGGAGGTCCTTAGTGTGCTGTTTGAAAGCTTCCTCCCCACCCTGTGATGCATGAACATGTGAACCAAAACCCCTGACCCCCGCCCTGCATGACTATTAGCTTTTTTCCATCAGGCCTTTGATGTGTCCTGACACCCAGCCCCTCCTTGAAGTTTCCTTACTCTCACCCCCTGCTGAGGACTAGGGCATGAGGAAATTGTTCACATCTACACAGAGCAAATGGACTTCTCTGTGTTCTTACGAGCTGAACCCTGAATATGGTTCGGTTCTGTTACCAATACCAGTGAATTAATACTTTGTATGGGTCTGTGGTAGAATCATATCTGTCCGATATTAAGGTCTTTAATGAGTTTCCACGGGCTGTTAAAAGTGTGGTTCAGCTCGCCTGTAATATGTATCACTGCAGAGCGGGTACAACATTGCTCCTGGGATTTGAACCAGCCTGCCTTTTGGTTTCCAGCCTCTGTCCTTAACCTGCCACCCTTTTTCTCTAGTTTGTAGTAAATCTGTACTGATGCCAACCACTGGCCATCGTCTGAGTTTCTGAGCCCATAAAGACATTCTCAATGCAGGTTTCGATTTTGGTCTCCTTTGAATCGTCGGTTCTTTTCACAGTAGTGGAATGTAATTGGTGTCTTTTGTGATATTTAGCGTGCTGTTGATACTGTATCACACCCTCCAGAAAAGAGGAGACCGTGAGTCTACCCAAAAGCCCCATGGAGAATTTCCTCCTAGGAACATGTCTGGCACCTGCAGATTGCCAGGTGTTAGATGTAAGAGACAGTGGCACTGACTGAAGAAACCGAGTTTAAGGCAGAGATTTTGTTAGTCCCTGACTCCCATGTGTAATCCAAGTCCATGTTTAGTCTACACTGAGCACCCCTTCCTGTGAAGCAGCGCTTGTAACACCCAACCCTGAACTCCATCTTTTCATCTACAGGAAGCAGACTTCAGAGCCACACACGTCAAATTGCTCTCGGTGTAATTTTCAACGGCGCCGCATATTTATAGTTCAGAAAGATCTTTTTCCGCGTCTCATCAGTACTTTGGAGTTCATCGCAGCAGTTTATGTTGACAGTGAAATCACTACCCAAGATTACTGAGCTGAAGTCTGGGAAGTTCCTGCTCAAAAGAGATCTTCGGCAAGTCTTTGGCCTTATAAAAAACGGAAAGATGGAAGCTGAAGAATATGGGTGCCATTCACTGGTGGTTTTCAGTGAGATATTCCCCTGGAACAATCAGGATGCAGAGCATGAAAGGTGCTCCTTCCTTCACATGCAATTCGCAACAAGTACAATCAATTAAGAGTAATAACTGCAATCATATTTCACGTTTGGGTGGCTCAGAGAGTATAGAGTTTCCCTCCAAGCCCCGAACTGTTGCTTCTAAATTGCTCAGCTGCTTGTTAACTCTGACATAACATAAAACTCTTTCTGGACCCTGACGGTCCAAACAAACCACAATGGCGGAACGGGTAACATTATTCACCATAACATCTTCAGCAAGGGATTAAGGTTGAAAAGGGGGCAAGATTTCATTAATTCAAACAGGAGTGATCAGTGTAGCATAAGCATGTCTTATTTAGACACGTTGATGGACACATTGCCTTTTCCTAATTCTGTTTGCAATTTTAATAATAAATAACGAATTCTGTTTTACCTGCTGTACTGGATTTGCACCGAACTGTGAACCCACAGCTGAGCTTTGTACCGAACCATGAAATTTATGTACCGTTACACCGTACTAAACATACTAAATATGAAAAACTTTTTAAAAATGGCTGTTTACAGAGCCACTTTCTCCTTTTTCTCATCACACGGAAAGCGGTAGAAGCACTATTCTTTTGTTTTTTTGTTTCAGCTCGATTAAAAACACTGACTCACACAACCCTGGCATATTGGCTTGTACCTAGGGTTGACTCCAAAAACAGTATTGTAACGCAATTCAAGCATCATAACTTAACAAAAATGTGTGTGTGAGAGATTGATCCTCTTAGGGACTGCTGCTGTTGTTGATGTTTCCCTCCTGAGATAGTGGAAGCTGGAACCCTAACACACACTTCTGTTGGATAAATGTTTGGAAGATGGATGTATATTTCATGTGTAAGAATTAATTCCTCCCTGGGTCTGATGCACAAAAGTTAAAAACTGTTAAAAAGTTTTACAATGTAGTGTCACCACCTGAAACTGTTTTTTTTTGCCATTTGTCTGTTTGCACCAGAGATAACAAAGCCTCAACACACCAACCCATATCATTGCCATTCAACGCAATAATCCGGTAATATAAGCATGGGCAGGGAGCAGAGCTCTGATCCGAGCTGTGTTTCTGAAGAGAAAAAAAATCACTGCGCTAAAGAAATAGGTCAGCTTGTATACAGAAAACAGGTGCATGTTTGAGATGAAGAGAATTACAGCCTAAACAAACATTTTGTGGGAATCAGTGGCATGATATCACCGGTGACATTTTGATCTGTTTCAAAGGGAATGACCCAGTTCTGTCTCCTGTCAAAGGACAGAAAGCTGGAATTGGAAAATACTGGTATGGTTTCAACCTGCCAGTACTGTCACCGTGAGAAACAATGACGCGGCTCTGTGGGGAATTATTGTGCAAATGCGTCTCATTGTTCGTGTCACCCACACGTGACCGCTCTCCCCCCCCGCGTGGTTCGTGCGGTCGCGTGTGTGTGTAGGTGTGCACTTCCTGCGGCGGGCTGCCGCCTGTTAAAAATCGGCTTCGAAAACAGCATGAAAGACAAAGAGTGTAATCGGTGTTGTGGGATCAAGCAGGGCGTGGCTCTTAGCGCCCCGGCCGGAGGAGCCCCCCCACTCTCTGCAGAGCGACCACCGCGTGCCACGCTCACGCGCCGCAGCCCGTGCCTCGCTTGCGCGCTGTTTCCAACGGGACGGGATTTATGAGGAAAAATAACACTTCCATGAATATTAATGTGCAGCGGAGGTGCGCCGTCTGACGAACACGGGCGAGAGAGGGAGGAAAAAGAGAAAAACGAAGAGCGGTTCCTCCAGACAAAAGGGAAGGATTACAGAAGAAAAAAAGAGAGAAAAACAGGCTGCGAGAGGGAGGCAGCCTCCGGGGCTGGTGGGGGTCTATAAATAAGTAATGCGTGCTGGGGGGCTCTCATTAGCAGAGCACTCTCGATTCCAAGGGGAGCGGAATCTGCTGCTGCGAAATAACTGTACACACCCGCGCGCGCACACAGCAGCGACCCCAATGCGTGGGGGGGGGATTAAATTCAGCCATACGTACGACATGCACCTTCATTAATCAGATCTGCAAAAATGACACGTGTCCCATTCGCGCTTTCATGGATATGGATGCATTTATTTATCATTCCATTTTCTCAATAAAATAACAGCAAAAAGGCAGAAATAGAAACTGTCTGGTACAGGGGTCTTGTCGGGGATGGATACCTGCATGGTAGCTTCGAAGTAAAAAAAAATCCTGGTAGACATGCAGGGCAGATTTCTATTTTCGTATTACGGTGTAACCCTGAAAAATGCTAATTTCTCTCTCCACAGCTAAAGCAGTAGTTATTCGGCTCCAGGTTGTCAGCAGTAAAAGGGTGGAACGGGGCGAAAAAAAATCGCATTTTAGTCGGAAAAGCGTTTTATTTGTTTGAAGGTTATTGATGACACCCATACCGGAGTCTGGTTGGTTGGACGTTTTTATTATACCTGATTCTGTGGCATATTCTGATGAAATTCTGTCGGTAATACTTTAGGAATCAGCAGTTTTAGCCTCCCAGTCTGAGTGCAGTGCGACTTGATTAATTTCGATTAAGACATTAAAATGGTGAAATAAAGAAGCGCTATACTCTTAGGATTCCGATTCATTTATCTTTGCACAAGTTTTACGTTCTAAAGTGAAAGTTTTTAACTATTGGAAGTGAACTTCGAAGTACGTGTAAGTCGTATAAGTTACAGAACTCTTTAATCACTTACGATTTGGGTATCAATTATAAATATTTACCAATTCTTTAATTACAATATTGAATATATTGTAAAAAAAAAAAAAAATGCTTATTTTTGATAGTTAACTTTTTCCAGTGGTAGTTACAGAATTGGTAAAACATGTGCCCTTATTCACGATGTAACCCTCACGTGGAGAAGTAGGTTGGGAAAAAAATAAAGCCATTGTTCTTTTCTACATAATTTATTCACTTACCAACCAAAGCAGCCATAAATATTACATTTGTATCTTTTATAGACTTGTGCATAAACAGAGGAGAAGCAAGATCATCTTTCTCAAAGGTAAAACAGAAGCTCCCCTTGAGGATTTAAGAGAGTCCTGTTTATTTCTCTGCTGCAGGAGGTTGGCCCTGAACCCCTAAAACCATACTCTTCCCTAAAACTGTGTCCTCTGAGCAACCGTGCCTATAGTGGCTGGGCTGCTGTCAGCGTGTAGGACAGAGAGCTGAGGACGGTTTCAAGAACGTAGCTTGAAAAACGGTCAGCTGTCCTTTGTAACTGCTCTACTCATCCCCAGCCACATTTCCGAGCCTCCTGATCTGTCAGGGACATGCAAGCGGGACAGGGCATGGGAAGTGGCTATGCATCTTCCTGTCATTGCCAGCCTAATTTAATTGCAATTTCCCAAGCGTGGGACCCTGCTTTAAAGCCACTCTGGAAAATGAAATGCTACCTGGCCCTGACTTCAGCTCCGATCGCTCCTCTTGACAACCTCGCCCCCTTAATCAGTTGTGCACTAACCGTTTCAAATATTTTTCTTTTCATTGATTTTGCTGCATTACATTTCTCTCATCTCCCTAAAGCTTTCTCTCCTCTTTTCCCCAGTCCATTGATTTTCTGATTAAGAAAGCCCAACCTTACACATGACATGCAAAGCATGCAATGGGTCTTCAAATGGCAATGAGACTAAATGCCTCATTCCCTTAAAGTAGATAGATTACATGTTAACATCATTTTACATTCATTTCCTAATTATGAGCAAGGGTGCATCCACTAAGGTGATTGGGTTCTTATTTTATTTTTTTTAATAAAGCTATGCATTGGCATCATTCAGCCCAGTTCCATTAAACAATTAGTTTTCATCTAATGTGGCAACGTTACAAAGTGTGCCTGCTAAAACTGAGGTTTCTGATTAGAGTAAGACTTGGGATGGTGAACAGATCTGCATGACATTAGGAGGGGAGGATGGAAAATTACTTTATTAGGAGTTCCTGGGGTTAAGAAATCGGGGGGGCATAAAATTTCAGCTTTAATGGGAAATTTAAAGGGATAAAAATTGCATCCAGCCTGCATAAATGAAATGCAGCAATATTGTCAGGGGCCTGTGAGACAAACCAAACACTGTTTTGTATTGTTTGTGACTAATTTCATGTCATTGGAGGGGCTCTGTCAGCCGACTTCATCCCACCCCATAGCATCCACAACTTCTCAGTCGTACACTCAGCTACAGTTCGTGATCACATGAGCTGAACTTTTATAAGTTGGCCCTACCCTATATAATGAACAGGATCGAGCTGAAGATAATGTTACTCAATGGTCAACCTTATGGATTACTGAGCAGCCAGAAATGTAACATTAAGTCTCTTGCTGCCAGAAAATGCTATCTGGTCAGCCTGCTGAGAAGCAATTTCAGGAGAGAACTACTGCTTCACAAACCTTTGTCCCAGTATTATATAAATATCGATCATATGATTTTACACACATATAGGTTCCTACCAGAATTTAGTGCAGTGATATATCCTTAACAATGTAAGTGCCCCGAAAATGTATAGAACTTCTCTTCCTGGTTCAACACCAACGTAATGCAGGCACCATGGTCTTCCATCTGGTGTCTCCTAAGAAACCATCTTACCCTGTCACCAAAGCTCTCAGTAGCTCCACGTCTCTCATTCAGTCTAATCCTTCTCGACCCGTCAACTGTCTTTGACGCAGTCAGCTCTCAGACCCTTCAGTGGACTCTGAACAATAAGGGTATCAGCAGCACAGTCCTGTCATGGTTTAAATTTTATCCTTTCAGCAATTCCTATCAGCTGCCTCTGCCTCTTGACAGAAGTGCCCCAGAGAGTGGTACACAGACCTTCTCTCTGAACACTGGATCCCTCTCCGCCATCACTGCCTCATGTCACGTCATGTGTTCCATGTCTGCCACTATACCGACGATGCTCTTCCCATTTTAAATCTCTGCACATCTGCTCTGATGTCATGCCATCATCTGATGTCCGTCTCCTCCGAGGCAGATGTTATCTACATTCCTAATACATACATTCCTTCTTAAGTTTAATTTCTGCGCTGCTTTGTTCAGACTGCAGTCATTGAGAGTGCAAACAACCCTAAATTAAATTCCAAGACTTCCTGCACATAGAAAGGTGACTCTTTTTTTTCTGATGAATCTCCATAGAAACCCTATTGCAACCATAGTCAAGTCTAGGTTTGGAAACATATCATTTTCCGGACATCGTCGGTCCCTGCCCTAATACTACACAGCTCTGCAGCAACAGCCAAGTGTTTCCTATTTCCTGCAGTCAGAAAATTGCCCAACCAGTGTTTCGTTATTTCTATCGCCATCCTCCTTTGGAGGACATGGCACCCAACATATCTGGGGTGGGGGTGCCCCTTTTGCCCGAACGATTGAAAGTGTCCCAATCCCTGGTCATAAAATTTACCCGAAGCCCCCTTCCTCACAAACGTTCGTGCTCCTGGATACCTGGTTATGTAAATGGTTGATTTAGAGCATCTGCTTAGCAATAAAAGTGTGACTGTACTAATAATAATTGTGCTGCCAACCTTTTTATATACAGAGGATTATATTTGATAGCGCCAATTAAAATATAATCAGGCACGTACAATGCTCAGCTTGACTCACACATCCTTACCGCGCATTCCCATTGGTTCTCAGCTCTTCACGCAATTTAGCTGCAAGTACTCAAGTGGTGACACGTACAGACATCTACATACAGGATATTACAGTGCATCAAATGAGAACCTAAGCTGCTATAGGAAACTGTAATCGTGTCAATGCTGGAATGTACCTGAAACGGTAGATAATAAAAGTGGGGAGAGAATGTAATGTGAAGTGAGAAGCAGGGGAGCTTCAAGGCTGGAGGTAATTCATTAAAATTGTATAATCCAGGCTTTAGCTATTATATAAATCAGCGTTTTGCCACTATGTCACACTGTTGTTTTATGCGTTAATTAACAACCTGCACCCGATGCGATATCTGAAGCATTATCTAAATGAGCGCTCACAGTGAAGCAATGTTTCAATTACCATTGGTTAAATCAATTATTATATTAATCTTCCCTTTTATCAGCTGAATAATTACCAAATGTAATTTACCTTGGCCTGTGTATCAAGAGAACTTGGGTAAAACTAATTATGAGGAATGTCAAGCATTCAGTCAACAGGCCCCCTCGTCACTGTAAAGGGGGACAGTGTATGGATGTATCACCTTTTGGCTGAGGTGGAAATTTCAGGTCCAGAAAGTACAAATCCAGACCAGGATTTTGATTTAACCAACCAGTTGAGTATAAAGAGTCACAGTTACAGAGTACTCAGCTGGTTGGTTAAATCAAAATCCTGGTCTGGATTTGTACTTTCTGGACCTGAAATTTCCACCTCTGCCTTTTGGCAGCATTCACTTTGCCATTAATGTCTTAATATGAATTTCTGATTTAATCATGAACCACAAAGCTACTGTGGCTATTTTTATTTTTCTCTACATAACTCTAGTCACCTGCCGGGAAGCGCATTTGTAATTGAAAGATTGTTGGTTCATATCCCTCTACCAGCAAGGTACCGCCCCCAAGCACTGCTCTCTGGGCTCTGAATTAGCTGCCCCCTGCTATGTCACATTGTCACATATGGGTTAAATGCAGAGGACACATTCTGTTGTTGTGCACTGTGTGCTGTGGTGTGTCAACAATGACCACCGATCACCAGATTCTAATTCTAAACAAAGTGACCAGGATAAGAGTTTAGGGGATCAGGGGTGGTCTTATCCACAATGGGCCGGTGTGCATGCAGGCTTTTGGGATAATCTTTAGGTTGGCTGTTCAAACCCAGGTGTGAGGACTCTTCAGCCAATCAGTCCTCTTATTAGTAATCTAATTAGGGTTTTTCGGCAAATATCTCCGTTTCTGGATAAGATTAGCCACCCCTGGGTAAGATGATGAATGGACGATAACCCTATTGAAGTTTATTCAGTCATTACAAATATTAAGATAACTAATGTCTTTGGTCTAAATAAAAGTCCAGATAAATAATATTTTAAGTGGACATACAGATGCCCTGTGTACTGGATAAATGGTAATGTAAGAATGGATGGTGAATAGTACTTTAGGTACTGGATGCATTGGAGCTATTTCCTGACTTCAGTTTTAAGATGTAATGTTTTTTTAATCCCCTGATATCAGACACACAGAAAGATAAACGCATTTTGATTTTTCACGGACTGCAGAGAATCCCTGATGTCATCATCCTACATGACATCACCAGTATCTTTGTGAAGTTGCTCATTTTTTATGGGATGTCCTCCATATTAACAACATTTTTAACCACACATCCACCCATGATCAGTATCCAAATCCAGTTCAAATCCACTGAATTAAAACAAGAAAAGGGAAACTTAATGTAACAGAATTTTACTTCTGCCAATGTGTTTGTTATGAAAAATGCCTTTGAAAATGTGCAGTTCTTTCGTTGATATATGTTTTAATCATTCATTGTGTATCAAATTCTGCAAGTAAAAGTATTTTAGCGAAAATAAATAAGTAAATATTGCACGTCATACTGAAAGCCAGTTACGAATATTCTCCAAGTGTTATTCAACCTACTTAGACTCTGTATCCGTTCTGAGTGCTGCATCACCATGCTCATACTGATAAGAGGTTCACTGTACAGCTATTCCTGGATATATATTTTATCCAGTCCGATGACACTGCAGCTGCAGGTGATGTACAGCCATTTTCCTTAGACACAAAAGTAAATGTGTAACTTAAGTACCACAATGCGTAGTTCCTGAGGTGATACACAGTAATGTAGTCGTTAAAGTTTCCTGATAATCGTTCCGACAGTAAACCTGGTCAAAAGGAAACATGAAGGATTTATTTCCAAAGAACAGCTCTGTCCTTGAGCTAAGATCAAGGAAGCCCTTTCACAGGCAGTGTGCTTAAAGAAATTTTACGGCTAATTGGAGTTCTTATCAGTTACACGGTTGTGGCACTGGGGAGAGAGCGAACGAACCATATCTCGAAAGAATTAATTACCAAATCCTTCTCCCGCAGGCACTGGGGCTGAGGTGAAATACCATCATGGGCTCTACTCAGAGTTCAAGTCCCTCCTTCAGACCAGTTTGCTTTACACAACATAAATCACTGGTTACCTGAGCTAGTGAGTGTATCTAAACGGGACCAAGGAACCCTGGAAACAGATTTCTATCAAACGTTATATATGTGCCGCTGCCACTGGAAATGAAGAACTGGATATGGCCCCGTTACCCCACTCTCGGAGTTTGCATGAAAAAATGCATCCATATATAAGCACTCACAAAACAGCAGCACTAAAAATAACTTGGGGGGTGGGGGGGGAAGGTAGATTCAAGTAAGACAGATTCTGCGTGGAAATGTTTGTGAGACTCTGACTCCCCCAGTTTTCTCTCACCGAAAGATGGAACATAGGAATTGAATTGTAAGACAGCAACCTTAAAATGGGCAGATCAAAGGGCCAGCAAGCATATGGTTAAATCAGCTTTCAGCAGTTGCTTCTCAAAGGGCCTCTGTTAAATGTAACCCCACATTCTCTGAGCTCGGGGTCAAACAAAAGCAAACAGGGGCCAGTGTCAAGCGAAAAAGAAGAGGTGAATGTGCTTTCCGAAGCAACGTTCACCCTGAGTGTACTGAACAAGAGAAAAATGGGTTTCATAACGGTTTACATGAACTTCCGGAATGATCTGTGTAGAGCAACTTGCTAACACGCTTAGAAGTTTTGCAAGTTTTTCGACTGACCAGTGAGCATCTACTTCATTCTCAGCTCAATCAGTGAGATAACAGCCTGTTCCGAGTGACACTGACTTTGGATCAAGAAGCACTGTCTCTAAGCTTGTTAATAAGGTCACTGAATTTTAGAACTGACATTACTTCTCCCTAACATCATACTATTCAGAATAATTCATAGGGGCAGAAGCCACCATGTGGGAAGGAGTGAAAGTCAATGTAAGCGGTAAACAAAACACAGTGACACTTTATTTGGAGGTATAAACATTTCATTCCACCGTCAGAGTCTGCAAAGATAAACTGACATTATAAAAAATAATTTACATGCAGGACGCAGCGTGAAGATAGTGAGAGCCTCATTTAAGATTCCGTGTTTATTGGATGGACAGATAGATGGATGAATGTAGCAAAGAAACGCTATACTTATTGCTATCAATACAACTTTTTAGATAGTGTACCCTTTTATCTTTCTTCTGGTATAAAATGCTCATTTTAAATAATACTATGTTGCGCAACTCAATGAACTGGCTTATGATTGCTGATCAATGGCAGTTTTTCTCAATGGCTTTTTTTGTTGGAATATCATCCCAGTTACAGTACTCAGCAAACACCCAGAAACTGGTGCAGATTGAGTATGATTATATGTTAGACTGTCCCCTTTCTCAGACTGCTTATTCAGTGCACACTTTCGGGGAGCACGAAGCACATGGCAGGAAGCCTAAGCCGTATGTGCAGAATAACATACACTAAATGCACTTTAGACACACCTAAGTACACTCGTCTACACACACGTACATTCAGTACAGCTACAGTTTAGAGACTCATTACCTTACCGTGTGCATAGAAGTGGGATCGCACTCAACAGACTGCCTGGGAAATGGGTCAACATCCCTACCCTTGTGCAAATACCATAGTGTCTTTAATGTTGATACTGAATTAAGACCTTGGCTTAGGCCCTCTTTTCCCATAGTGTTCCCTTCACTGTTTTGAAGCGCTGATCATTTATTTTGTCTGCAGAGAGGAGTGCCCCTGACTGGCACACCAAGCCACCAGATAATTTTCTCTATGAACTGGACGGATAATGCCAGCAGCACCAGCCACATGAGGCCACAATGTTACCTGATGAGACACCATGCCACCTTCTCTAATATATGTTATTAGGAACGTCAACGGGATCCGGATAATTGCTAGTTTTGCATTTTGGATATTATTGCAAAAAAAATGTAGCAAAACTACATAATGCATGATGAGCAAACCTGAGGTCATTCACAAGAGGATAAAATCTCCCTCCTAAAAAGGGTCAACACCTTGGAACATGAGAATGAATCGCACTCAAAGAGTTACTCATTTATATTTCATATCTTTCATGTTAAAGGTCCAAGAATTCAGCCATTTATAATTACGGCATCACCTCTGTTCTATACGTTCCACGTTAATAAAGATGTGGCTGGACCGCTGGCAGTTTAGCGCACGGAACCATTAGGCTCCATCCATTTACCAGCAGCCCCGCTCACGAGAGACGCTAATACGCCGGCAGGGATTGATAATGGTACATTAACATCCTTTAGTTTGGGGCTCTTCATAAACACTACAGTAAAGGGCGTGATTCAAGTATGAGGTGTGTCATCTGTCAGCTAAGCTGGGGAGTTCATGGTGGGTAGGTTCTCTAAGGCTTTCTTCACACCCACGCAGACATGTCTAGTGCCAGCAGGCTGCCTGCTCCTCCACGACCCAGCATGTGTGAAGACTGCGGCCGGCGTGGCAGGAAGGGGCTCCTGAGGAACCGGGCATCACTTTGAGATTCCCCCTTGTTCTGATTCGTTTTGCCTTTTATTTCTCCGACAATGTAGACAGAAATTAAACCGTGCCATTTTTAAGCAATGTTTATATCAAACGATTTTAATAGGACTTATTCTGAGACTGGACGGCAAGTATCAGACACCTAAGAAAAAAAACAATGAGATTAAATATATTCTAGTGAAAGAAAGCAGGATTACATTATCAATCCATCCATCCATCCATCCATCCATTTTCTGTAACCGCTTGTCCTATTCAGGGTCGCTGGGTGTCTGGAGCCAATCCCGGTGGCTACAGGCGTAAGGGAACAACCCTGGATGGGGCGCCAAGCCATCGCAGGACACACTCACACTCCAGCACGCAGTCAGGTAAACCGGCCATAGCATGTCTGAGCGAGTCCCCTGCCATAGACTGGCTTCCTGGGTAGGTTCCTTACTCATAAAAAAGCTGTAGTAACTTCCAGTATGTTGTGCAGATTTCCTAGCAGTCTTCATTGCACGCCTTCTGAATCTGAATATACCAGCCACAGCTAAGTGTCATTTGCACGATTTATTGCGGCATTCACTCTATGAGACCCTTGGGGGGGTCTGCGGGACCTGGGCGGAGGTCCTGGTGCGGGGCACAGCCTTTGCACTGGCTGGCCTCCACTAGCAGGGGGGCAAATCAACGCTAAACCTCTGCATCATCACTAAATGGAGCGCATATGCTTCACCCCAAGAATTCACCTACCACAGTGCATCTGCCCCTCCACCCCCCCCCCCCCCGACACAGAGACGTGATCTGTAAGACAGCTGTTGCCTTTCAAACCCTGAGTTACAAACATGTTTAGATAGGCCCCGCAGGTCCAATGTGCAAATGCTGCACGTCGTAGCATGTGGTGGGGCTGCAGGGAAACACTGCTGCGCTGCTCGCATGCCGTGGGCCGCTGACGTGCTGGGGCTGGGTGGGGGGGGGGGGGGCGGCCATGTCCAGCACAGGCTCCTCTGGCTCCTGGAAATTTGGAAGGAAACAATATTTTGCACGATAAGAATTGTTTCCTGGTGCTCATCAGTGCCATCATCCAAAAGGCACATATCAATCACGCGGACTTCCTAAAGTAATACCCCCACCCCCAAGAAAACATACCCTAAACCACGCTTTTTGTTATACCAAAACTGTAGCTGTGCAAGCATGTGAAATGAATATAAATCCATTCTGTTCTAACGCTATATCACATAGACCATATGCACCACTTAATGATGCTGCATGCATTTTTCTGTATTTAAGTTCTTTAGTTTAAACGTCCTGATTACGATTACTGATTATGCACTGTGGTGAAAAATAGCCTCCCATTCTGCCTGATTCATTTAACTATTGCGCTCTCTCATTATTTAGAGCCATGTTGGATTACTTGATTTCCTAAATCGCAATACATGCTGGGGTTAGCATCGTCCGGAATAGCAGTTGATACCTGCAAGTTGCTCCCATTTGTCAGTGTCGGGCCTTTGAGCTTGTGTGTGCCAATAACACAACACTCTCATCCTTCACCCAGATGAGATCACGCTTTTAAAGGGGTCTTCCATTCTTTTACAGGTTGGACATTCTTGGTTTCTTTGGGTAATCTGAGGATTTTGTAAACCTCTTTCTAATTTTCCATGCATTATTCACTTACATATGCAAAATCCCTGCCTTATCCTTTGCCTTCAAGCTCATTGATATTGTCAACTGAATAACAATGCAAAGCATTCTGACAAAAGATTTATGGTCGTGGAGGCTGCCTATTCAGTGCTGCCGAACTAAACAGGAAGTGTGTGGTTTTGCAATTTGATTCTTACAAATCGTTATCCAGAGTCTATTGTGTTCGTCGGTTGCTGGGCAGGTAGGTGGCGCTCATCCTCCCAGACAAAATAAACGATTAACACTTCAGTGCAGGAATGATATGCTGTGCCAAGGTCCAGACGCACAGATGCTACAGGCTGCTGTGGTTGTGGGATTAATTCCTGTCCTGGCAAAATTAGTATCTCAAAAGTGTGTGATTAAGTGTTCTAAGGCATGCCTGAAATGACTTCAGCACGTGTAATTGCTTAAGTGTATTTTTTCATTTGGCAACTTTCAGAAATCCAACTAAGACCAACTAATCATCTATGCATCGATTAATTATCAACTTAATCTTACAGCGGTGGAGCACGTTGCAGGCAGAAATGAGGGTGACTATCCACTGGTGGCTCCGAGACACAATGGGGTTTATTAAAAAAACTAAACACACACAAACTACAAATTATGCACAAGCTGCAAAACAATGGATTACGGGTCAGAACTAAACATGAGAAAAGAAAGAGCTAAAAGAGCCATAAACTAACATGCAAAGGAACTGGGCAACACCAGGAACAGAACTTAGAGAAATAGCAGCGTAACACACATAACAAAGCACAATGACACAGTGAACAGGCACTTAAAGACACACAAAGCTAACAAGATATAATGGAGGTGAGAATAACCAAATGAAGGAATGTCAACGAAAGCACAGGATAACAAGCGTCAGGTGGAACCAGAAATACTTAACACCGTAACTAGCAAACATAACAACTAAAACTAGGACATGAACCACAAACTAAGGATTCAACACAGGGATAATTAAAGCAGAACCAGAACAGGACAGAACACAAGCAAGGCAAACCCAAGACAAGAAAATTAAGACAGAAAATAACAAACACTGGGGAACAAAATCCAATAAATATAAATGAGAGTTGTCTCTAGCCAGCCTTGACCGCCTTACCAGGGAATACAGTCTTTAAGCTGCGTGCTAAACCCAGCGAGCTATGCAGCAGTCTGAGGAACAGGGGGACACCCTAGTGACTAAGGTATTGTAAGATAAAGGAGGGAACAGGATGGCCAACATCACCTGCTGGCCAAACGGGGACAAAACACATGGGACAGGACCAGACGGGCACCAATCCTAACATTTAACTTACATTATACATACAAACGTCAATTATGACTACCCAGCAGAGGTGGAAAGTTCAGGTCCACAAAAGTCAGTTATGACTACCCAGCAGAGGTGGAAAGTTCAGGTTCAGAAAGTATAAATCCAGACCATGTTTCAACCAACCAGTTGAGCATAAAGAGTCACATTCACAGAGTACTCAATAGCTTGGTTTGAAACAAAATCTTGGTCTGGATTTGTACTTTCTGAACCTAAACTTTCCATCTCTGCTGGGTAGTCATAACTGACTTTTGTTGACCTGAACATTCCTCCTCTGCTACCCAGGAGGTTTGTTATTCATTAGAAATAATGTAAAGGTCTATGATAAAAGCAATATCTAACCACGATAATGCACATTGTTGCAAATAAAATACAGGAATAAGCGATACAGACATCATCTGCTACCACTTTAATATCCTACTAATGTGAATTCAGAACGATCGGTAAAGTGGTAGATATTGGATACTTGTACATACAACAGCATGCAATTTACCACAGTCTCTTAAACATAAAACTGATGAAATATATATATCTATCTTGGAGTCACAGGCAGCCTGGAACCTAAGTTGGGGGGCACAGGCCAGAAGGCAGGGTGCCACTCATCCGCAGGGCACACAGACACACACACACCATGGGCAATCCAGAGACACCAATTAGCCTAACTGCGTGTCATTGAACTGTGGAAGGAAACTCACAGAACAAGGCCAGAACACGCAGACTCCACACGCGCCGAGTGGAGGTGGGGTTTGTGCCCCGGGCCAGGAGGCGAGAGAAAGCAGTGCTACCCAATGAACCATCTATAAAATGTATAGACCCAACAAGGATAAGCTGCTTGGAAAATGGGGGAATGAAGTATACAAACACTGAGTGTGTCATATGTAAGTGCAAAATTTAAGCAAATGCTAAGGGTTGGTTTGGTGGTGTGTTTCTCTCTAATTTATTTTGTATTGGCTACCACACATTTTTGAGTATTTATTGTGCTCTATTTGGTATTGTGGCCTTCAGGAAGCACACATATAAGAATTTCAGCTCATTGTGTATAGATAGTAATAGCAAAATCATATGATCAAAATCATCATAGGCAGACCTATGATGGCCAGGTTCATACGAAATCTAATGCGACTGATAATGACGTTACACCCTTCTGTACAGTTTGCTTCTTCTGTAGTTGTGCAGTTTTTCTTTTGTAGAATAAGACGGAAAAATATGTAGGTTAAATATAGTGCGTTGCTCTGTGCCTCGCTGGGGCCTGAGACCGGCTCACCGTGTTGAGAGTTGCACGGAGGGCTCCTCCTTCATGTGTACACGGCAGACTGAGGCCTGAACAGCGAGTTATCATCGTGACCGTGAGTTGCCGCCACAGTACGACAAACTCCCTCCTAGAATACTTAAAAGCTCTGCTGTGAATTCTGGGAGCAGCACCGAGTTTGGATCCCGATCAGTGTAAATAACAAACAGCAGCAAGACGCAATTCCTATTGCTTTCGTAAAGTGCAGTCCCAAAAGCTGAAGGTCAGCTTTAGACACAGAGTGCGCTGGACCACCAATATCACCAGGATCACAGTCACCGACCTTCAGGATGTCTGGATAATTGCATATCACCTGACAAAAGCTAGCACACGATTTAAATTTTTTTCCACATTGTTTGTTTATTTGTTGACAGACTTGTTTAAATGAAGTTTGTTAAGTGGCAGCCTTTAATAAAGTATAATAAATGTTACAGAGCACGGTTTATGCTTCGGTAAGCCCATAAGATACCAAAGGCATGTGCTCATTGCAATGGATGCTTTTTGGGTGCAGGATGAACAAAAGGTGATCACTGACTTTTTTCCGTGATTTTTTTTCCTTTTAAATCTGAATTTAAACGTAAAGAAAAGAATAAAAAGCCGCCAAAGGGGAGCAGAAAAGCTCTCCCGCAGCCCTGTAAATTACCCACATGCCCCACCTCACTGCATTGCATAGCTACATTCTGACTGCCGTCTGTTTAGCATCAGGACGCTAGCGCTCGTTCTCACTGTGCAGAGACGGTAAACGTCGGACTTGTGTCTTTGCCTCCACCATTTCCAGCTCCTGGATTGAAGGTATCCTGGCTAATTAGCCCGCTAGCTGAGCCCTGATGAGTCTGGATCTGGACTCTTGTGCTGACAAGATGTTGGGTGTCACCTCCAAGATTAGCCTCCGTCCGCCTTGAATTGGGGGGGGATGTTAATCGCTTGTGCTCTTTGATGTCCCCCTTTTTAGTTTATAAACTCTCAGTAATAATTGAAACCATCAAAGGATTCCCCATGTCTAATCCCTGGCTGTGGCAAATCCCTTGTTCATTTCCCGCTTTTTTTTCTCTTCACTACACAGAAAAAACGGCGGGTTGTAGGGGCATTAAATTAATGTGCTTAGTGTTTCCAACAAGACAGGGCAAATCTGTGCAAATGATCCCACTGAAGAGGCCATGCTTCTAGGCTGCCTTTTCATATCAGATTCACCTGTGTTTTTCATTAGTTTAAACCCAGCCCTCACGCTACAATTTGCATAGAAAATTTAAATGTAAAACAAAGGCAGAAACAACTAACCCTTGGAGTTTAAATACAAGGCAGACATTCCGTGCCTTAATGCACCTTTATTAGTAGATTATTCAATTACTAGTTAAATTAGGCTTTTGTTTTTATTATAATAACTGTATTATACTGTTTTGTCATAAACAGAATTTGTACAGTATGCCCTACAGGCATCCATAACAACTGCTTATCCTGGTCAGGATCCTGGGAGGGCTGGACCCCATCCCAGGCAGCGTGGGACACAGGGCTGGGGGGCAGCCTGGAAGGGAAGCTAGACCGTTGAAAACACTCACACAGTCACACTCTATGCAGAATGAGTCTGGCTGCACATCTTTGGACTCCAGGAGGAAACCGGAGTTACCTGGAGAGAACCAGCACAGCACAGGGAGAGTATGCAAGTTCATACACGCACCGAGCAGAGATGGGATTCAGACCCCTGTGCTGGAGGTGACAGCGCTACCCACTGAGCCACTGTTCATTCATGCTTGTCACTGTGCATACCTTCATTTAAGAGACACTTTTGTCCGCAGTGACGTACAAGTGAAGATCAGAGACCTGGGTCAGACAGTTTCCCAAGTAACCAAGGTTCAGGACGTTGCTCAAGGGTACAATGGCGAACTCATTCAACCAGCCACAGGGTTTCAACCTAAACATCATTATTACATAATTATTACTCATAGAACATCTTTCATAAGAATTCTAAAGCAAAGTGTTACTGTCTTTGAGGAACCATCGAATGGTAGGTGGGTTATATGGAACAGGAAGAGATTTCCTCCTAAGCCAGGCTACTTCCACAGAGATCTCTGGAGACTTAAACGATGTACATAGACTCCATATAAACAAAGAAATCCATGTTTTCCTTGGATATTGGATTCCTGGTGTTTCCTGCAATGGGTGGCAGGTTCTCCAGAAAGCGACAAACAGGGCTTACACCAGGAGGCAAGGATCGGATTGCTTTCTAGTGACCTCCTGGAGGTATCTCGACGGTCTGGGTTTTTCTGGAGCGAAATGGTGTGCGGCTACAAAGCACGTTATCTTTACTTCACAAACAAGCTATTGACAAAACAATGGCGAGACGTTTCCTCCCATCCTCATCTCATGAGTCAATGTCAACCCCCCTCAAACACCAAGCACCTAAAAGCTGATTTTTACACAGCCCCAGGATTTCCATAATCGTTTTATCCATGCGATTTGATCTGCCTCTTATACAGAAAGGAAGACATTACCCCCAATTTGAACCATCACAGATTTGCCAAACTGAGGGTCCTGCTTTGGGCTGATAAGGACCAGGGGTAGGTTCAGCAAAGCGGGAGCGACCGGGCACAGAGGGGTGGTGAGCTGCCAAGTAATACAACCCTGATGATATTCTGCCAATTGGTTATTTTTCACAAAGGTCAATTTGTTTGGGACATATTTTAGCAAATCCAGACATTTCTACCAGGAAAAACAATGAATATTATTCAATGAATATTTTATATTCACCAGGTTTGTTTGCATGAAACGTTGTGTCTGTCCGTCCAAGTGTCTTCTGGCAGCATCTGTGTACGTGTTCTTGTGTATGTATGCATATGTCTACTGAGACAAGATCTCTTTATCCAAGGCATGCATTTAAATTTGTGGTTCAGAATGATTTGTTGTTTTAATTTTTCCCTCCAGCTATTTTCTGCCTCCTTCCATACTCCATTTCCAGTAGAGGGTGGTAGTGAGCTTGGGGACTGGAGCTGAGGGTTGCCACTGCGGCCAATGTCCTAGAAGACACAGGGCACTAGGCATGGGACACCATGGACAGTTGAGTGAAATGTTTTGTTTTGAATTTGATTCATCTGAATGGCTGTTTGCTCTGTTTATCATGTCCATCCATCACACCTTAGTCTTCCCTTAGTAACAGTGTCTTGTTCATTTACAGTTAAATGGGTTCTTCTGTAAACACTGAGCTTCCTTAGCCTGACTTAAATCAAACACTGTATATACACTGTATGAAAGATCCAAATAATCGTAAAAGTAAACTTCTGTAAATGTAGCAAATGGATACTGCAAGATCTCAAGCATAAAGAATAGCATGCGAAGTGTCGTTTTAGCTGTGGATTTTGAGTTTTTGAGTCCTCCATTTTAAAACATTTAGGGAGTTTTTATGCTGCTCTGTATGCTTTCGGAGAACAGAATCAGCTGGCTGCAAATAGATTTGGTCACTGAGTGGTTCGAGGTGTTCTGGGTTTCAGAACAATGTCAAGACCTTAGATTTGCTGATATTTTTCTCATAAAACCTGTAAGGGGCTTTGCACTGGTTATCCGTTTTGTTAAGGTCATCAGATTATTTCTTAAGGTCCTGGAGAATGAAACATCAGAAACCAGTTAGAACTGACATCATTTCCATCTCAGCATTATAGTTTTGTGTGATTAAAGCCTCTTCTGTTAGAACTTCATGGCCCTAACCATGTACATGCATGACCGCAGTGCAAAGTTACCAGAACTT
Organism: Hippopotamyrus pictus; assembly: GCA_026781145.1. Taxonomy (NCBI): domain Eukaryota; kingdom Metazoa; phylum Chordata; class Actinopteri; order Osteoglossiformes; family Mormyridae; genus Hippopotamyrus; species Hippopotamyrus pictus. Next base: position 11,198,037 of record JAODLC010000113.1, read on the forward strand.
TCCAAAGGCATCTGCCCCCAGGAAGCCCTGGAATACCCCGTACTTAAACATCTGCACTTCACCTCCGGAAGCACAACAATCAGCGGAGGGCAGCCGCTTGCATACAGCTGACTGCCAATGTCTTCTTCTTCTTATTTTTGAAGTGGGGCCAGGCCGCTCTCTGCTCACCAAGCACGCCTAGTGGCATGGATGCCCGCCATTAATCACCGAAACGAGCTATGAAACTGCAGCCGGCGGATATCTTCACTACCGAGCGCTAAGTCATTCCGTTACTGGAAAAAAGACACACTCATGGCTTGTTCTTTGTCTTTTTCTTCTGTTCCAAAAACACCTGCCTACACTGATGTGCAGTCAGGCGCTGGAGATGGGTACCGTGCCTGTCTGCCGGCACGCCCGGGACCTGGGCAAACGCACGCTGGCACCGGCCGGGTCCAGTTACGCAGCCGCCGGCAGGTGTCAGAGTGGCAGCGCGGCGAGGCAGCAGCGGGCACTGTCACTGAACATCAAGCGAGAACCAAAATGAGGACATTTAAATAATTAAGCTTCTAACATTTTTGGGGGGATAATCACTGACTTAATTAAAACGAGTTATGCCAGATGGGAAGCAGATTGTGATATGGAAAAGAGCCAATTTAGCCATAAACACGGTTTAGCCACAAACACTTCTAATAGAGCATACAGTGAATAACGTGTGCACACATGCACACGCACACACACACGTTAACACGCTGACACGTGCACAGCAGGAGTTATCAGCCTGCACATGACAACTATTGTTATCTGAAGTCGACTGTGTCCTCTGTCATCGCAAATTCACTTCAGCTGCTTGTTGGGTGATTAAACACTTTCTTCCATTAGTTACATATTCACTGCATTAGCCACGGCCCAAGCAAGAGAGCGTGTGCATATTTAAAATAATCTTTTTAAATGCTTGTTCATTGTCATTGGTCATTATGATCTCAGCTCTATCCAGTTGGGGCTCTGCTTCCACCTCCTCTTCCCGACGTACTTAAGTGCAGTGTGCAGTTCACTTTTTTTAAAGAAATGTTTAATATGCATTTGCTTGTTGGGCTTGCTAAATAGCTTCCACATTATTGACAGAGCGATGGGCGTTAAAAAGGAGGCAGGCTTGTTTCTTAATGTCCTGTAATGGCATTGTTACAAAAAATCACTTACTAACACAGTACTTCTTGTTCTTTTGTTTTTTTTTTCCCCAGTGAATGTGTTACGTTTTTCAGGACTTGGCCTGTGAAATAGGAGGCTTCCCCTCAGACAGGAAGCTTTCTGTGTTTGGCTCAAAGTATAAGTGTTAAAAGCTGTTGATGTCACTGAGCTGCATATGGCTCCTTTGTTATTATACAAATACTGTAAGGTGTACTATACCAATACAGTGTACTATACTAATATGCTGTACTATACTAATACTGTATGGTGAGATGTGGAGACTCCTAGGGTGGGGCCAAGTCAGGATACCAAAGCTGATGCCCAACCACTGTCTACTGTATCTGAAAGAAATCCACTCCCCACTTTACCTAAAAAATGACTGGCGGTCTGGAACCCCCTCATCTGGGATAGTCGCCCCAGATGGAACTTGGCTTTCAGCGACACCCTTGAGCCCCCTTCTGTTGACTTCATCCTTCTTAGCCACCAGGGGTGCCGTAAAGGGGGACGTTAGGATGATTCCAAGGACCCTTGAGTGACGAGGACCCTAAATACGCTGGAATTGAATTGCGAAATTGAATCGCTCTCAGTTGGGGGCCAATGGCAGCTTTCGATGTTTCTCTGTTAGATCTCAGAAGAACGATAATGTTGCTTTTCACCCTTGTCAGGTAAGCCGGGCATCACCCGCATTTGTTTGATGGCCCAACAAAAGCATCTCTTCTGGGATCCTTTAGGTCCCGTGTTTCCTGTGCTTTGCAGAACATCTCTGTTACCTTTCTGGCTCTCGCTCACCAGCACTGCATGCAGTTCACCGACATAAAATCGGATGTGAAGTAAAAATTTTGCACATAATCTCTGGGGTATTATGGTAACGGTTTCATAAGATTGAAATTACCGTCATCTGTGTTTATAACAGATATAAACTGAAGCATATTATTTATTCAGATCAATTTTTACCTGCCATCAGCAATTAAGAAATCAATACCGGATTACACATTTCACTGATTACACGCTTCAAGCACTCAAAAACAAAACAGCCAGTCGAAACACAGGGGCGTAGCAGTTGCATAAGGTGCAATGAACTGCTGATAAATTAATGAACAGGAGGGGAAAAGTCTTAGACACTCAGGCGTTTATACCACTGTCAGCTAACTGGGAGAAAAAAAATATGGAGCATTCTGCCCCCTGCTGGCAGCTGAAAACCACCAGTACAAAAGTAAACATACATAATTAACAGGCACCATTTCAGAGGCAAATAAATTAAAAACAGTACTCCTTTGTTCTGTGGTGTAAAACATTTCTTTGTAGATTTTTTTTAGCTTGTAATATGCTACTGATATGTGTGTTGTTTTTGATGCTGAGTTCCAAGCTAAGAGGATTACTTTATAAATTTGCAGGGTACCTGTGTACTAATGACCATATCTTATGTTAATGAATACTACCTGTACTGTAACTCTGTTTTTTCCATATTGGTGTTTCTTTTATGAGTGGATCTTTAAATATGTTAGTGACAGACATCAAAGTGAAAATGCATTTTCTCTAAGTGATTGGCTTTGTTTGCTTATTCTTCAACAAATATTATGTTCATAAAAACAATGTAGCATTTATTAAAATTTGACATTAAGAGTTCGATGTTTTGCTTATGTTTCCATGGTAATAACCTTAACATGTGGGCTGGTCATAAGCCATGCCTGTAAATGAATAAACATTAAACTTATGTAACATCCCACATGCTGAGATCAAACATCCCTCTCTCGCCCTATAAAGGCTTTTATGACATCATGCAAACTGCGGCATAACAAATTTATTTGAAGATACAGACATTTCTGTCTTTAAAAAGCCATTTGATGACATAGTTAGGTTAAGGCAGTCCAACATGGCTGCCTGTGTTTGCAAACTGCTGGGCATTTTAATATTCAGTGATCTTTTTTTATATATAAATGCAGAAAAATTACCTGTCAAAATACGTTTAATCTATTATTGTGGGCAATTTTCTCACAAGTAAAGCCAGATTTTATAGTTGCTTTAATATGAACATCAACAGTACCATTCTATATGAAATATGATAAATTTCACATAATGTCCATTTTAAAGAAAATTCAGAATGAATGAATCCAAAATAAAAAAAATATGAAAATAATTAATGAAAAGAAAAAAAATCCAGTGACTTGTTCAACAGTGACGAACAATGAGCGTTTATCTCTCGACTAATTATATCTCTGTAAATAAGAATCAAAACAGTCTTCCAAAGTTACATATCATAATTTGTGCCCAAACTTTATGGCAGCGCACTCCTTATCAATCAGGAGACCACACGGTCAAATTTGATTAAAAAAGCATTAACACGTGATGCTTAGATTATTTGTTGGAATAACATAACAAATCATGCAAACAGCCTCCCACACAATTGCAGACACTTTAATCTATTATAGTTTTGCATGCACAGTAATATTTATGACTCAAAAACAGCAAGAGAAGCTGAATATCAGTCCAGTATCCTGTATGTCGGAAATGGATTTGTAATCTTTTTTAAAATTACATTAACTACACCGCATCCATTTAGGCAATATAATTTACTTGCATTCGCCAAATCGCAGGACCACGTGGGCCCAAATGCACCTTGTGTGGAAAGACATGCAGACATTTACTCCAGTGCAGCTTCTGCATCACACGTGTCCTTTTGCTATTGTCAGAGCTGAGAGCTAACCTCTGCTCATGTGTGCTTCTGCAGACTCCCACCGGCTGCAGCCAGGTCTGCATCCTCCTCCTCCTCCTCTGTGTGGGTGGCCTTCTTACTAAGGTGCTTCACCACCAAGGTAGCATTGAATGCCCTCTGGAACAGAGAACCCCCCCCCCCAATAGAGACACTGAGCCTGGCAATAATCCTGCTGCTGTGTTCATAGCAAACACAGAGATACGCACGCCGCAGTGTACCCCCATGAACACAAAGATACGCTCACTGCAGTGTACGCCCGTGAACACAAAGATATGTACGCCACAGTGTACACCTGTGAACACAAAGATACGCACACCGCAGTGTACGCCTGTGAACTCAAAAAAGATACGCACGCCGCAGTGTACGCCTGTGAACTCAGATACGCACGCCACAGTGTACCCCCATGAACACAAAGATACACACACTGCAGTGTACGCCCGTGAACACAAAGATACGCATGCCGCAGTGTACGCCCGTGAACACAAAGATATGTACTCCACAGTGTACACCTGTGAACACAAAGATACGCACACCGCAGTGTACGCCTGTGAACTCAAAAAAGATACGCAAGCCGCAATGTACGCCTGTGAACTCAAAGATACGCATGCCGCAGTGTGCCCCCATGAACACAAAGATACGCACACTGCAGTGTACGCCCGTGAACACAAAAAAGATACGCAAGCCGCAGTGTACGCCTGTGAACTCAAAAAAGATACGCAAGCCGCAGTGTACGCCTGTGAACTCAAAAAAGATACGCAAGCCGCAGTGTACACCTGTGAACTCAAAGATTCGCACGCCGCAGTGTGCCCCCATGAACACAAAGATACGCACGCCGCAGTGTACGCCCGTGAACACAAAGATATGTACGCCGCAGTGTACGCCCGTGAACACAAAGATATGTACGCCACAGTGTACACCTGTGAACACAAAGATACGCACGCCGCAGTGTACGCCCATGAACACACTATGTTTTTTTCTTCCCTATGCCATTCTCGGGAAAATGACCTCACCTTCCACTGGTTCTTGGCGAAAGTCTTCTGGATCTGTGCACTGACTGTGCTGTGGATGTTTCTTTCCAGGGCGGTGCCACCGGATATCCTGCCAGAAGAGCACATCTCCGTCACCGCAATGGGAGCAGAAAGGTCCATGTCCAAGCCAGCCTCCTTAATGTCCTGAGCTCAGCATTGCTTTGCTAGGCCTAACATAAGCACTCTGCTGAGGCTACTGCAAAAACACGAGAAATATATGCCGGCCTCAGCCTGTGGGTATATAATTCACTGTAAGGCTCCCTCGTTTAGCGAGCGCACAACAGACCCACACAGCTGGTAATGCAATCCTCTGAAAAGTTGATCCCATGTCACCAGATGTGATTATTTAAGAACAAATTGTAGGGCATCCTTCACTTTGCAGTACTAAAAACAAAGACGTCCTGCTGTAACTTGTGTTATTTTCTGGAGGCAGCCTGTCTTGGACTGATGTAACAGAACAGCTATGATGAAATAGAGACTGATGATGAGTCATTTAATTGAGAGGGAACTGTACTCCTATTCAGCGATAGTTAATTAATGCTTATAGCACCTTTGTGCTTTGTGTTTCTGAAATATGACAATTCTGCCAAAGCACAAAGGTAATTTTCTTAATCCGGATTCATTTGAGCATTTCTATTTGCTCATATAATAAGAAATATCATTTTCGAGAAGTAATTCTTTTGACAATGAAAATCGATATTAGACCAATTCCACATTCAGTGGACAGTAGGACAGAAAAACCTGCAGGTGCAGACTGTGGGACTGCAAACATTGAAAACCGAGTGTATAGCTGAGTCTGCCTTTGTGTTATTTTACAGTCTCAGCTCAGATGTTAGGATTTACTGTCTCTGTCTTTACTCCCACCATCTAGCCACCAACTGCTTATGCAGAGTGAGGTCATTAAGGGGGCCTGAAGCTGGGTGAGGTCATAAAGGGGCCCTGAAGCTGGGTGTGGTCATAAAGGCGCCCCGAAGCTGGGTGAGGTCGTAAAGGGGCCCCGAAGCTGGGTGTGGTCGTAAAGGGGCCCCGAAGCTGAGTGAGGTCATAAAGGGGCCCCGAAGCTGAGTGAGGTCATAAAGGGGCCCCGAAGCTGGGTGAGGTCATAAAGGGGCCCCGAAGCTGGGTGTGGTCGTAAAGGGGCCCCGAAGCTGAGTGTGGTCATAAAGGGGCCCCGAAGCTGGGTGAGGTCATAAAGGGGCCCCGAAGCTGGGTGAGGTTATAAAGGGGCCCCGAAGCTGGGGCTCACCCTGAATGGGGCACCAGTACACTGCAGGCTACATGCAATGAAGCACTACAGACAATTCAGAGATGCCAGTTCGCCCAGCTTTGATCTGAGGGAAAAACACAGCGAGAGGATGCAAAACCCCACACAGAGTAGAGATGGGATTTAAACCCCCAACCAAGCACTGCTGTGCAGAACATTACTGCCATAACCATGCAAAACACTACTGATAAATAACAGTATCCTTGCATGCATTATTTACCTTATAATAAATAATGCAGTATTTGTGACAATATATCAATGAACTTGATAAGGTGTAAACAGGACTAAAAATGGTAATGAAAGGAAATGCATGCATCCATCTTGCGGGTTTTGCGGGTAGCTCTGTCGTCCCGCACCTGCAGGGCTGGGTGTTTGAATCCCCCCCCCAGTGTGTGGGCTTTGCATGCTCACCCCATGCCCCACCCCCACCATTGTGTGTGGGCTCTCTGATTGGTTGGTGTCCCCTTCCCAAGTTCCACCTCAGCTTCATGCTGCCTGTTTGCTGCCGGGGGGAGGGGGGTCCAAGCTGCCCATGGAACCCTCAGCATTGCAGTGGACAGAAGAACAATGATTGTACCGCATTTTGTATTTTTAGTGTTTATAAGCACGGTGTACCATCAAAAACTTCTCTAATTTTAGACTTAAAAATAGCCGCTCCACTTTTCTTCAGTGACAGCAATGCAGACTCCTGGCAGCTGTTTAGGATTTAGTTTGGGGGATTGTGGGGGCAGCTCATCTGTTGCAGCCCTCTATCTCCTTGCTTGTTCACAACACTTACATCACCTCAGAGTGTGCTTACAGTCCTTATCACGTTGAAAAACAAATGATTTTCAGTAGGTGCATCCAAACTTTTGACTGGCCCTGTACAGTAGGTTGTCTAAAAGAATACCTAAAATTTCTAAAATGCTCATTCATTGTGTCGTATCCTCCGACCACTGGTGCAGGTCAGGTTAACAGAGGTGCATGTGCCAGACAGCACAGTAAACAGGGCAGGGACAAGGTAGCTATAGCAAAACAAGCACACACACACACACACACACACACACAGTGCACAAAGCAAACAGGGCAGGGACGAGATGGCTATAGCAAACAAGCACACACACACACACACACACACACAGGTTTGTAAGTATATTTTTGTGGGGACTCTTCATCCATTTCTATGGGGAAAACACTAATCCAAGCATAACAACCTTAAGCCCTACCCAGCCCTAACCTCAACCATAAGTAACCAAACACAATATGAGACTTTTGGCATTTTTGCATCTACAGATCTTTGTGGGGACTTGAAAAATGGTCCCCACAATGTAATCTAAACATAATCCACACACGCACACAAACACACACACACACGCACACGCACACACACACACACACACACACACACACAGACACACACAGACACACACACACACACACACACGGTGTCAGGATTCAGCCCTGGATGTGGGAGGAAACAGCACCATAAGCTGCACCACTGTGATGCCATTTATCAAAAACATACATTTATGGTAATTAAATGCATTTCAATAATATGGATGGATGATTAAGATAAGGTTACCCCTGACACCTTCCCAGCATTAAGGTACGAGTCAGAGAGAGAGTGTAACGTAGTGACCTGAAGGGGTGACTCACCAAGGGTGCTGCAATGCCTGGTGACAGTCAAGCCTTTTCTCTGGCTCTACCTGCAGTAGGTGTGATATGAAGTCTTTGGCTGGGGTAACAGGGAGAGCAAAGCAGGGGAAGAGGGTAACTCGAGAGGAGAAATAAAACACTTTAATGATGCAGAACTTCAACACCATTTCCAGACTAAAAATCTTCCAGAAAACAATTATACACGACAATACAATGCATTATACGGCATGAAACGGTTTCCTGGATTCCATCTGAAGAAAATGAACGACAGCAACACAAGGCAGGTCTCCTCTGAGAAGAATGAAGATGGAGCCACCTGACTGCGAGATATCATCCCAGAAAGGTGAGTCAAACTCATATTCGCCCCTCATTATCTGCCTGTAGAGCTCCGCGTCATTCTCATCGTAAAACGGAGGGTACCCACACAGACTGGAAAGAGAAAAAGCCATTAAGCAAGGTGCCCACACGCAGACTTTCATGGATTCTGCATTCCAGTGGAAGCCGGAAAACGATGACTAGGCGACTGTTTAACACTCAGAGTATGTAGGATATCACGCCCACGGCCCAAAGATCCACGCCTTTCCCATATTTCTTCTGCTGCAGGATCTCTGGTGCTACACAGATGTGAAATGCGCAGCAGAGTCTATTAGCACACTGAGCTGCCGTGAGGAAACCTTGAGGAGCATTAGGCATCAGGACCCCTCACCAACGTAGCCGGGAGACCCACAGACCGTGGAGAGTACTCCTTGGTCTTCCATCTTAGACAAGCCAAAGTCACTGATGACGATCTTGGAGTCCTCAAATGGCGTCTCGTATAACAGGTTCTCGGGCTGAAAGGAGGTCCAGAAGCACACAGTTCAGTGACTGACGCGTGACAATGTGTTACGGTTTGTATGAAAATCTTAAAGAAACTTAAACTTTTCCAACAGCAACGTGCCGACACAAAAATGGAATTACCGCACACTATGGGAACCAGAGCAGTAGCCCAAAAACAGCAGTAATTTACTATTCTGTGCCATCGTCATTGGCCATTGATGTACCTGCACCAACCTGCTCTATGCTATAACATCTTTGCTTGCACATGCTTCCTCATTACAAAGTTGATCTAGACTGATCTGTTTATTCTGTTTGGTGAGACGGTCGCTACGGCAACGGAGCAGAGAGGCAGGCTGACGGCGTAACACCGCGATGAACTGCCATCCCCGTTTGCCATCAAACATGGCAGCCTCATCCAATCTCAGCACTTTCCGTAAGCCACTTCCCCAGCACAGACTGCCGTGTCTCTTCCCAAGACTGCGGCTTCTCCCGTAATTGGACGTGGTGATCCTGAGAGGAGGTGGCACCTTGCCTTCAGATCCCTGTGCACGATGCCCAGCTTGTGCAGGTATTTGACTGCTTCCAGCACCTGACGGATAACACAACTGGCATCCTTCTCCGTGTAGATGCCTCTGTCCAGGATCCTGTCCAGCAGCTCGCCTCCAGTGACCCTGCCATTGTGACACGGTCATCGGCTACAGGTGCCCTTGTGGGCTAGGGGGCGCTATGCTCCCATATTAGAAACATGACATGTTACGTTAATGACCTGCGCTCATCTCCGCATTTTCAATTACGCTTCACTTGCGTAATCTCTACTGAATATGTCCATATACATGTTATATTACACTGCAGAATCAGAATCTTCTTTATCACCAGATACATTACCGTACTCATGTAAAATGGCCGCTTGCTTCATCTTGAAATAAATCCTCAACGCAAACAAGCAACATGGCACCCAATCCCCAATTATAACTTTAGTTAAGGTTTAAAACGTCTTGATGATAAGGTGAAAGCATTAATGAGAAGGCAGTAAAATATAGATGGTTTCGGATTTTCCGTATTTCAATCTCATAAAACGTGAAGCGACTGCACACAAACAGGGAAGGTGCTTGATTAGGACTCACAGAGTCATCACCAGGTAGAGCTTTGCTGGTGTGTCAAAGGTGTCCTCCAGGGAGACGATATTCTCATGGTCAATCCTGTGATTGAAGACGACGAAGAACTTTATTTATACAGGTATTTTGATATTTGCATATGACTGAATATGTCTGTCATAGCCCTTATTCCTAATGTCTGAGCCATGTTCTATCTCATTTGGAGTAAAGATATAGAAAACAATTGTAGTTGATACTGAATAGATTAAATGAGGTTCGTATTGTAAATCTGGTCATAATTGTGCAGGACTAGACGTCCAATTTATTTTGTTAAATATTAAGCCAAAAATAGACATAACAGTATGAGTGTAAACAATTATGCTCCAGGCTGCTTGTGAAGTTTGGCGGGTGTGTTATGTACAGTGAATGAATGGGAGTTGTACCAAACGACTAAAATGGGTACCGACTTGCGCAGCACATCGATCTCATTCTGCAACATGGCCTCCTTGCCCGCTACCGCCCTCTTGCGGATGCATTTGACAGCTACAAGCTTTCGAGAGCGCCGATGCTGAGCCAGCCATACTTCGGAAAAGGATCCCCTGAAACAAAAACAACACACGCGCTTTCAGCTTTTACTGTGATCCAGGGAAAAGTACTTTGTGGGAGCCTAATTGATGGGTGGCTTTGGCATTCGGTTAAATGAATGTTTGGAGTAAGAAGATAAAGGTTGCGCTCTCATTTACGGGAATTAAATATAGTCGTAATCAAACTGTCCCGCGGGACTACTGCATGTGTATGCTGGTTTGATGATTTTTCTTAACGATACCATTTATCTGAGGTACAATGATGTGCTAATCGCAACAATTGTTTTATTATTTTTATGATGTACTTGGTAGTGCCTTAAATAACTAATTGCCTGAATAAATTATTCACTATAATTAACTTGAATGGATAGTTTTACTGTTGTTTCAGATCCAACATGACCCAGTTTGAATGAACGCACTTGACATTTTACTCATAAACCCCTGCTTATGTTCTACGTAAATTAGCTGCAGCTCCTAACTTACTACTGCAACACCAAGATAATCATTTCAAGCCAGACCAACTTCATTAATGAAGACGTTGGTTGGAACAAAAGGCAACGCGCAGCATCCAGGATCACGGATTTAGTGGAAACACTGGCAGTCCTAAAACATTTAAAGCAATATTTCCACAATGGCCACGTGTGACACGAACATCAAGTACACATGCACATCCCATCCCATACTTTGTGACATTATCGGTATCGTCCCCTTGAACAGAGCGATTCTTTTTTATAATCCACTATTGCGCAGAGGCAAGAACTTGGCTACAATGAATTATTAATACATTTAAAATAATGCACATCTAAATATTGCTTCACCCTAGAATTCTTTATTCTGACAAATAACCTCAGAAACTGATTAATGTGACTAATCACGAAGAGACTTACTCTCCGAGCTTTTCCTTGAGCTCATAGACTGATGTGATACCGCCATCCGTATCCCCAGCGCCTTTCATGGGAACCATCTCCTGCGTTGAATAGAGACACACGCAACAGCGTCCATTACTGGTAGCTGGGGGGCAGTGAAGTCAAAATCTTCATCTAGTTTTCTCATACTCTCAAGCAATATGGATTCGAGATAAAAAGATGAATGTTTTTTTGTCCTCACTCGCATTTTTACTTTTGTGTGACATTAACTGTCCTTATTTAAAGCTATACTGCTGTATCTGTCAAAGCTGTGCTCAAAAAGGTTATATAAAATGAGTTTAATTCCGTGTCAGCTTTTCCTTCTAAGGTATCGGTGTGCTTGCAGTTTATGATTAACCATTTTCGGCCGAATAAGACCGTGCCGATTGGCTCATTGCTCTCGGTCACTCTTCTTTATTGACCAATGACGGTCAGTGGGGAGCAGCGGTGTAAAGAAAGATTTTGTCTGCCTAAGGACAAGCAAATACCTTCGGTCTTATATTAAGATAATGATCCAACTCATTTCTAACTAATTTCATCCATCCATCACCGTAACCGCTTAAGCCAACCTGGGTTCTCGGGGGGGACCGGAGCCTATCCCGGGAAGAAGGGGCGCAGGCGGGAACCAACCCTGGGCAGGTGCCAACACACCGCAGGGCACAGACACTCAAGGGGCTAATTTAGACTCGCCAATCAACCTGGACCGCGGCAGGAAATCGGAGCCCCCGGCGAAAACGGGGAGAGCATGCAAACACCACACAGGGACCGGGACCAAACCCAGGACCTTCTAGAACGTACCACAACTAATTTTATTTCTAATTTAAATACAATACCCAAACTGCTTAAGAGCTTAAACAACAATTCAAATGTATTACGCCTAATACATGTGAAGGGCACTTTATATAATCAATTCTTGTTGAGCAGTAATATTCCTGCCACATCAGACACACCATATGTATCATAGCAGAACCTGCTGCTCTCCAACAATGACATAATAATACTCTGGCTATAATATTAATATTTAATGTCCGTATGATACTCACAGAATGTAATTTCTGGTTGTCAAGTGTCATTTTCACTGCAATGAAAAGTCAAGTATCATGTGATTGCTGCAGGTGGTTTGATTGCATTGATGATTGTTCTGTACAAATCAAAGGGGACACATTTGCCCCTGATGTGATTAGCGCCGCCCAGCAGGCAGGCTGGTTACTTGCTTTCTCTGACCAGGCCTCTGCCTTTCCTCTCTTCTTCTTGTTTTCCTTGCTGCTTCTGATCCTGCTGCCACAGCCTCTTTATCTGACAGCCGCCACATGGCATAAAACGCAGCGGCTAACTCAGGTTCTATATGTTATGAAGACCAGAGGTGGATAGTTCAGGTCCAGAAAGAAAAATCCCGATAAAGATTTTCTTTGAACCAACCAGTTGAGTACTCTGTGACTGCAACTCTTCAAGCACAGCTGGTTGGTTGAAACAAAACCTTGGTCTGGATTTTTGCTTTCTGGACCTGAACTATCCATCTCTGGTCCTGGTTATATATTAGTCATCTGCTTCCCAAAATTACTATCTGCTTTCCGAGCTTGCAGTTGTCACATAGCTTTGATGGCTTTATCACAGTCAAGCAATTAAATCTTGATTTCTAATAGTTAAAATAATAAATTGCCCCTTAAGACTTGACCTGAGTTGACTATTGCTCATCTCCAACGGCTAATCATCAAACCCATGAAATGATCATGTCTACATTTTCCTTTATCAAACATTTGCTGTAAATGGCTAGCATACTGTTCAGCAAGAGGATTTACTGGAGTGAAGTTCTAGAAAGGTGGCTTACCTGTCCAGTTTTTGGAGAAATCTGTCTTCCTGTTGAAACCCTTGCAAGAACGCCATCGTTATTATTTGAATTTAATATTTATTCAGTACCAATCCTTGTACTTAACACCCAATTAGTTATTGCGATATATCCACCGGCGTAGGGGACATGCACTCCCCAATATTTAATTTGGCTTAATTTGTTCCCCCACCCAAAAAATAAGCCTTTACATTTCAGTTATTAGGTTCTGCCCCCCCCCTCAATATCAAACTCTCTCCTGTGTCCTTGGCTGTATCTGTATCATGATAATGAACAGATTATAAATTATTATCCTGTGGAGAATGAATGTGCACAACGGTCCAGCAATTTCAATCAGCCCAACCACCGAGCAATCACAGCGTTTAATCGCAGCGTTTAATCACAGTGTTTCTCTACGTGTTTTTTCTATCTTAGAATTTGTCAGGAAGCCGGATTTTTACCTGCTGACTGTCGTTGCTGCTCAGCTGGCCGTTACCCCTGTCTGCTCTCCTTCTTCCGCCTTCCTCACTGTCACCTTACAAATATCTCCTCTTTAATTGAATATCACGCTTTTTATTCACGGCTAACCTTTCCCTCCCACACACACAGTCGAAAGATCGAGCAGCATTTTTAAAGTGAGAGAGGAAAAAAGGAGAGGCGTGGACAGGAAAGGAGGCTGGTTACGCTCACGTTGGCCCCTAGAAGTCAGGCTGTTTGTTCATTCCGTACAGCATTAGCTGGGATGCTTAGTGTCAGTGACACAGACGTATTCATGGCATGGGGCTGCAGCACATCAGGGGACGTTTCTCAGCTGAGTTATTTAACCTGAAATATTGCTCTTTGTCACATGTTTAATACTGTTGGCAGTTCAGGACTCTATTCAGAGGGGAAGCAGCCCACCTAAAAAAAAAAAAAATAATCATTATTAAACCATGTTGCGTTCTGTCCTGTGTTTTCATGCACATTTTCTACACCCCCGTCCAACAAACTGTGCCGTGGAGACCCCTCCACCACCCCGCTAAGCAAATTTAATCGTGGGAAACCCGGGTGTGGGGGAGCTAAGACCCCCCTAAGGATCAATTCCTAGAATCTCCAAAGAGCAAAGTCCAGCTGCATGGGGGCCACACAAGCTCACAGAGAGGGACCTGATCACCCAACATCACCCAACCTGCAAGGCAGCATCTTCCAGTACCTCCGGGAAAGTCTCCCCAGGGGAGTACAGGCTATTATGGTGACTAAGGGTTAGCCAGCTTCATATCGATGCCCTTTGATTCGGAGCAAGATGTTTGACAAGCTGGTGTCCCAGTACTTTTGTCCATATAGTGTATGTGGCGTTATCACCTCAGGTCGCCAAAGTAACCCCTCCTAGGAGCACTAGAAATCCCCTATGGTGTTTACACAGCGATACCGGTCTTCTGTACTCTGTCTAAACTCTAACCTATACTCTCCTTGTAAGGGCACAGGGTAAACCATCATAGTAGCGCATTCATCTGACCTTCTTTGGCACAGAGATTCCAAACAGTCGACTCCCTACACTGTCACCTGCCCAAAGACATGACCCTGCATCTTTCCTTCCACTCAGCAATGAGCGATTTGTTCCACGGATTCCTTTCACAGTCACTGGAAAGAAAAACGTAATGGTCTTAGAACAGTGGTAGCAAGCCACTGGTATCCTGCTGGGAGCCAAAGTGCAGCCAGTATAACACTTATCTTAATATTTATATTTATTTATTTCGTTATTTATTTATTGCATTTTCCATATGCAAATGTATCTCAGTTTATGAAAGGAGAATTATTTTTATCATCACTCACCCCCACCTGGTTGACAGCTGTTACTGTTCCTGCCCCTCCCTCCCCCCCCC
>JAODLC010000113.1:11214430-11235023 GCA_026781145.1 Hippopotamyrus pictus
CCGTTGCTTCCAGGATAGGCTCCGGACCCCCCGCGACCCAGTAGGATAAGCGGCTTGGAAAATGGATGGATGGATGGGTGGATGTTTTGTATGCTTAAATCTACTGCCAATTCACCACTGGATCTAACATCATTCTTCTTACTCTTCCATAGCTGACGTTTAATGTATCTAACAAAAGTATTTATAACACAGGAAATCGTGAACTGCATGCATCTCTTGAAAGGGCATTAAGTGACATTACTCCTGAGGTCAAACAAAAATGTTACGCTGTGTTATTTAGACCAGATATCACATCTTTGTTGCTCTTCTATGTCCAGGTGACAGTGAGAGGTCATCTGCTCATTGTCACTGGAGGCGCACCACCAGTCAAAAGTTTTTTCACACACTGAGATTTCCTACATTTGTATGTTACTCACTTTACATTGACCAAAAATGTACTCAATATTCTTTGTTAACAAATAAATTTACAGTACATTCACCATTTGAGCACCTTTCTTAGCAAGAAAATGTCATATCTTTGATTCTGAAAAAGTAACCTCCACTAGCGGTTATAACAGCAGAGAAAATTTGAGGCGTTCTTTCTAGAATGGAAATTAAATATTGCTGTTTCATGGGGTGACATGGTTAACTATTGCATTTAAAGTTAAATGACAGCCTAGAATTTGTCAATGTCATCACCACACAACCAGTTAACAGGATGTCAGACATACACTGTTACATACTCTTTCCATGTTACAGTGATGCCTACAGTATACGAATGTGGCCTACGAACAATTTGGTTCGTGACCGAAAATTTTGTGAAAAAAAATGCATTGGTTCACGTACAAAATTTGGTCGACGAACAGATTCCTCGACCAGATTCCTTTTTTTATGCTAGTGTAGCACCGGTGGGGCGCATGTCCCAGCGTGCCCCGCGTGCAACTGTAAATAGAAGGACTACAACAGGCACCCAACAGGCACCGAACCCAAATACACATGGTCACAAGATGACCATGGCTCCAAGTCAAATGGGAGAACGGTGGCTGTGGGTCCGAAAGTGGCTGATGAGGCCAGTCCGGGCCCCGGAAGGTACCCCCACAAGTGGGACACACATGGGTGCGTGCTGAGGTGGAGGTGAAGGCGGCTCAGGCCTTGCGTGCGGCTCTGCCTGGGGGGTCGCTGGCCGGGATCCCGAGGAGTTTCACTGTGTGGTGGGTGTGACAACGAGCCGCGTCACTCCTTGTGCTCATTTAGTGTTTCCACTTTCACCTGTTTCTCATTGTTCCTAGTCCTCTCTTGATTGATTATTAATTGCAGCTGTTCCTTGTTTGCCCAGGCGTTCCTATGTATTTATGTGTCTGTCTGTGTTCAGTTCCATAGTTAGTCATTGTGTGCTAGATAGCTGCATGTTGCTGTGTTGTTTAGTTTCTTGGTCTGCCCACTTTGTTACCTGGTTCCTAGTCTTTTCTTGATCCTTAATTGTGTTTTATGTATGTATGTATGTATTTATTTTATTACTTTACTTAATTTCTTATCTTTTCCTGTTTGTTTTCTGGCCCCTCATGGTCTGTTTGTTCTGATATATTTTCCCTTGTGTGTTTTTAGTTCTATTAAATAAACCCCTGTTGTCCCATGTGCCGCCAGTGGATCGTCTTCCTCACTTCTTCATGCCCCATGCCACGCCGTGTCTGTGACAGTGTGAGGATGGACACAGACATCCACGCCGTGTCTGTGACAGTGTGAGGATGGACACAGACATCCACGCCGTGTCTGTGACAGTGTGAGGATGGACACAGGCATGTGGATCTTGGTTTGGCAGGAACTGACTGATCCAGACATGTTTGGTAAATAGATGGATGAATGTTGTAGTTTTGGGACAACTACATATTTAACATTCACAGACTTAAATATGTAAAGCTTCATGAATTCCAGCATCAGGCATCAAATGTAGCAGTTAATAAAAGGTCAGTCCTTTCAAAGTAAAATTGTGACACAGACAATGGAAACATAAGCTTGACTGTATTAATATATCAGTTCAAAGTTATTCTTAAAATTTAAAATGCAGTATTATGTTACAAAAGTATTGCCATTCCATCCAGGATCTTCCCCTGTCTTTGGCCTGTCAGGAATGGGCTCCAGGTCCCTGTTTAAGTGTTGGGTGGGTTAATCAATCGATGGATATTATGAAAGTCTCTGCCCCCCTGTACTAAATGAACATTTGGAGGATGGCTGGATGAATGTTTGAAAGTATACCGTATGGACAGGCTTGGGTCCTCGTCTCCTGGAGGTGTTGTCATAGCAACAGCACTTGAAGTTCAACCATAGGTTCATAGCGAGCTTATGCATTGTTGACACTTGTCCAAAATAAAACCCCATGCAGATCACAGTGTTCTATTTGAATACTGTCCTGGAACACTCACATCAAACATTAAAACACACTGAGAAGATGTCGCGGATACCTTGTGCTGCTCGCAGCTCTGAGCCGCAGCTGCTGCCTACAGGGTTCAGAGGACAAGTGCTTCCTTGGGTATGATGGAGCAGTCACTCATCCTTACACAGTAGTGCAGCACAGTGTAACATTATACCTGTGAGACTCGTTTTTTAGCCCATGTTGCCATTTCTGACCATGGCATGTAAATCTCATGGAACGTAAATGACAACATGCCGTAAAATGAACGTGTTAAGATAGATAATTCAGTCTGCAAACTTCACCCGTTTCCCCCCCCCCACCCCCAAACCCTTCCAATAAAACAACTTAGCTATTTGTCGGTATTGGTTATCGGTATCGGTAATATCACATAAAAACATACTGATGATTGGTATTGGTGAAAATCTGGTGCACCACAGTCTATTGGGAGACTTTTTTCGACGGCTCACTGTGCTGGTTTTTATAACTTTTTTATCACCGGTTTTATCACTGCACCGAAGTTAACATATATGGTACAAGGTCCACAATGTCAAGATACAGTCTGTTTTGTATTTTATTCCTAATACTCGGCCGATTCCATTTGTCATCGTTCGCTGTGAATGGCAATTCCCTTACCTGCTTAAGTGTCGTCCAGCCTCACCCCTGGATGCCCACATCCTAATCAGCGACTATGGCTAAACAGTAATAGCTAGTTTATTTTCAACTGCTTTAGAGAAGCCTAGAAGTGTCTTATAAAACAGCCTTTAGTTTGAAGACCATCATTTAGATTTTAAAAAAAGCCTCTTTCCTGCTTGAAGCGGCATAGGATGGATTGTTTTGTGTCTAAATACTGTTTCATTAAAAGATCCAATTTTATTATGATTTTCTGCATATCTTCAATCAGTAAACCCACTAGTGCATATTATAGATGCCTCTGTTTTGATGTGAAAAAAAAAACATACAAAGTGCTGCATAATTCCGCTGATAATATACATTACAGATAAACTGCAGACCCGTTGTCTACAGTCCCAGAGTTCAAAGGTCAGAGAGTCTGAATGGTGATCAGAACTGCAGTGCTGACACATAACAATCACAGCTACTCATAGTCAAATACTTGAGACTAAGCCAATCGCCACACATTCATGTGACTGTAGATCACAATGAAACAATATATGTGTTGTTATCGCCAATGGCCTTTTCATTTATATGATAAGTATGATCATTTAAAAGATTTGCTTAAAAACTGATACTATTACTACAAAAGTATAGTACATACATGTAAGTATATGATTTAAAACATATAGTATTGTGCTAAAGTCTTTGGGATAGAAAATGTTTAGGGTCGAATGTATATCTCCCTAGACAAAAATAACACAGTTTATTCTTTAACACAGTTTATAACATAGTTTATACACAGTTAATACCATATATTATATATTACAGTATATACTATATACCAGTGAACAGTAGCACAATAAAAAATAAGAATTTCCAGGGAAAATCCTGACTTCTTGTAGGACGACCAGAAGAACTTTACTTCAGCTCTCAAACTGCTCCTCAGTGGAAATTTAAATTTCACCGCCAGCTGACTTAATTTTAGTTAAATACGTCGATGACATATTGATTAGTCAGACATGGTATGATAGCAGCCAACAAATACTATTGGTGTATTGGTATGATGGATAGTTACTGTGAATCCTGGGATGACTTTCTGAGGTGTTTGGAAGTGGCTAAGCAAACATGCTTTGGCAGACATCACAACTTTACATCAACATGAAGATGATTTACATATTATTGTCTTTGACCTACTAAGACTTTTAAACAGTGCTATATATTTTTAATAATTTAGGTATCTCTCAACAATAACCTCTTCAATTAGGGTCATATGGCTCTCAAAAAATCAGGACACGAGTCGACTGTATGACTTGCAGGCAGGGGAACGCACACACATGTACACAAACGCATTACTGTCACCAAAATTATTTAATATTTAATTCTATTATATTTTACTTCTATTTATCTCTAAAATCTAAAAATGTATTTATTTTTCTTTAAATTTTATATCTATATTTTTCCATTCTAATACTTTTTCCTAAACTATTTTTTTTCCTTTCTTCCCGGTAAATTAATCAGAGCAACTGTATAACCAAGACAAAGCAATTTCCCTCTGGGATTAATAAAGTTCTTTGAATCTCTGAATCTTGAATCCTGAATCTTGAAAAGATTAGTGTATGTGGACTGTGGGGGGAAAATGTAACAAGTTGCCAAAGTTGTGGAATAACTAAAAGAAACCAAATTAACACAAATACAGATGCAAATCATCCAGTAAAACCTTGTGAAATTCCATTTGCCCACCTAACAGCAGCGTGTCCTGGTTGCGGAATGTTAAATAAATATCACATCACATAGTCACATAGTTATGAGTAAATATTTTTGATTTGTGACAGTAATGAGATTCAACTCTGAATGGGACTCATTGTCCTCTAAGTGAATCAAAGTGCCTGCTGCCTTCATCTGATTTGCCTTAATTGTTAGTTATGTGCATGCTGCAGCATAAACATTATCCAGTGCAGCCTTGCAATACAGAGACATGTGGTTAGACTAATAAGTCTCAATACAGTTTCCATGGAGTATGATCACGTGTACAGTGCTCACAGAAACTCTTGGGATGCTTCAATCGATGTATTGCACATTTATTGGTTTTATGACAAGAATCATTATTATTTTGCTTACGACATTAGAAACAACCAGTAGTTTTAAATAAAACATTAATTTCAAATAATAATAAATTGAAACCCTAATTATAGTTATTAACGAGGTGTTCTGCGTTGAGATGTTCATTGACATGCAGTCTCATTGGGTGTTTATTAATTAGTATCACCTTTGCAATAACACAAACCACCAGATATTTGTGTTCGGTATCACTTTGGGAGCCAGCGACTGCAATCACAATTAATAGCAGAACGGCAAGAAAAGAACTGCATGAGTCAGTCAAAAAAATTATGACTCTTAATATATAAAAAGAAAATGTCAATGTAGAAGATATGTGAAGATGTTTTAAACATTACTTGTCAACAGTCTTTTGTTAGGAAACCAATAAATTGCAAGATTGTTATAGAATTAAGCAAGCATGCCTAGACTCTCTGAGAGCGCAGTATGTATGTTCCCTGCAATGCTCCGACATTCCACCGGGGGTGCATCCCAGGATTGTGCTCTATGCTGCCTGGGATCAGCTCCAGGGATCCCACAATCCTGACCGGGATAAACAGATAAAAAATGAATGTGTGTGTCAGCCGAACTACTTGATTAGGCCTAGTATAGCAGCACAAATGAAGAGGATTGGTAAATTACCCTGTTATATGTTTCAGGAAACAAGAATCAGAAACTGACGTATTAAACTGTTTAGGAGTCCTTACTGTCGGATAGTGTTTGCCAACCTAGTCCTTGGGGACTCCAGGCAGTTCAAAGGGAGCTGGGAGGGAGTAAAAACATGGGCTGTCTGAGGGTCCCCGTGGAGCGGGTTGGGAAACACGGAGATACAGTATATGCTATCCGCCATGCTGTCAAGGCATGGTTTTGTAAAGGATCATCATGTGACCCCACACTGTTGCTATTTCAAATGTGCTATAAAAAAGTGGTATAACCTTTCTAACACAGCTGCTCCTAAGTCATGAGGTCCACTAAACTTAGAGCAAACGAACTTGCAGGAAGAGTTAAAGGAGCCCCCCCCCCCCCCAGCTCCTCTATGGGAGACTGCCAAGCTGCCTCCACATGTCACTTTGTCAATTTTACATAAATATAAATATGTTAAATAGTCTTTGTCACCCATGTCATTATTGAATGCTTTCTTTTTGCGGATCGAAAGAGAATGTAAAGGGAATCTGCAATTTTAAAAAATGAATAAAAAATAATTAAAAATTAACTATTAAACCTTGGGTGGTTCTTTCGTTTCATGGTAGTGGGCAAGTTAATCAAACATCAAATCTTCAAGTGTGTGGAGGGTGTTTTGTTACAATATCGGAAAAATAAATGTGTCATTTAAATGATTATTTAAATTACAATTTAAAGTGTCATTTAAATGATTATTTATAAATATGTCATTAAAAGGGGCAATGACTGTTATTCTGGAAAGGATTCAAAGCCATATCTAAAGCTTCCATCAAAATCAATCAATGCCACGTTGTCCAACTGGAAAATGCTTATAACTGCAGTAATTCCCAGAATAGAACTGCATGCAGCCATATACGTGCCTCTCTGTCTTCTATTTGGGTCAGTCTTCCTGACACCATCATCATTAACGCTAAAAAAAAAAACAGGATGTATGGAAACGTAAGCAGGACAAAATGGAAACATTGTTCACTAAAAAGAAGCATATTTAAAAAATCTTCTAGAACACTGAAGAAATCAAATAAAATCAGTTTTATTTGGTTTTTGGAATTCTTTGTTGCATCAAGATGTGGAGGAATTTCCATCATTGAAGGAATGAAATGTACGAAATAATCTGTAGGAGATTGTCAGGTCATCTGTCCGAGAGGTGAAACTGCAGCTGGGTGATGCAGCAAGGCTGTATCCCAAAGGATAATAATAGAACAGCATCAGAATTGCTGAAGGGGAAATGTGTTGAACTGGCCAAGTCAAACTATAGACTGAAAATACATCGAGACAATGTAACAAAACAAGACGTTCACCCAAGAAGCAGCTCTGAACAGAGTTGTGCTGAAGCTGACTGAGGGTGAAGTAAAAGATCTGTGACTTTGGGGATCATTGAGGCACAGTGTTGCAGTGGCACTGGTTTTGCATACCAATAAACAAATGTCATAACTTTCAGATGTTGCGGCAGTTGTTCATTTAGTTGTGGCAGTGTTAAATGTTGTCCGCAAACTGTGAGAAATTTTGTGATGACCCCTGCCCCCCCCCCCCATTTACTGTGACTGATATTCTGAAGTAGAGCAGCCTGACCACCAGTAGATCAGTAGCTGTAATTACTTCATGCTTCTGATAAGCTCATGCCAGTTGGGCGAAAAGAGAAGGGACCTGAAGCTATCCGATCTGCCAGACATCAAGCATTAAGCCCGAAACCTGCAACTGAGATAATCAAAGCATTTGATGGATTTAATTATCCTAAGATAGACCTGGGTGATTGTTTTCTATGGAGGGCCAAACCTGAGCTTCTCCTTGTCAGCAGGAACCATTTTTAATGATTATTTTCATGCATAATTATTATTAATTCGAAGAAAAAAATCTTGGATGTCGAAAGTCTGTCCATCCATCCATCCATCCATTATCCAAGCCGCTTATCCCACTGGGTCGCGGGGGCCCGGAGCCTATCCCGGAAGCAACGGGCACGAGGCAGGAAAGTCTGTCCATCTTCAAAAATTTGAACATAAACCTTTTTTGTAATCAGGAAAGGATATTCTAAAGACCATGCAGCCCAGCAAATATAGCTCTGTAGGCTGGATATGTCCTGTGGGCCAGCTTATGCCCAGGTCTGACCTACACCAACAAAAGATAGCCAGAACTTGGTGAATGCAGTAATAGATATCAGTAATTTAATCATTAAGCATTATATGCTTAGTAATGTAACAATGAAATTAATAATCTGATTACATTTTCTCAGCAACTTGTTTATTGTATCTAAGAATAATACTCGTTGCAATGACTGTTAAGTATGGTAATTGTTTTATTTGTTATAAAGTTTTCTAATGTTGGTAACCTTAAAAATATAGATGGCGTATATCGCACAGTACATGTCGTATGATTTAATTCGAAGGCTTCGTATAGGGGCGCCAAAAATCATAGCACAGTAGCAACGGAAAAATTAGTGAATGGCATTCATCTTGAGATTAATATGATTTAAAAATATCATCGCTACTCATGAACAATGAAAAAGTTTGTCTTTGACGTTGGGGATTATATGTGTTCTCCTCGATTGTTCTCTCCTGCAATCCACATACACGCCGTCTCTAAATATATAATAGTCGTGTATGACTGTCACTGTGCGTATGTGCCCTGGAATTCCGTCCGCGGTGTACCTTACCCCAGACGAAGATAAGCGGCTGGAAGATGGGGGGATAATAATAATAATAATAATAATAATAATAATAATAATAATAATAATAATAATAATAATAATAATAGTATCGTCAAACAATGATGTGACTTGGAAATTTTTATAAAGTGGACTGATACAAGATCCCCTGTATAATCTAAAAATCCCCTGTTTTCTGATGCGAGTCAAAAACTCACATGGTAGTACAGCAAAACCACGATCAGGCGTTTTCTTCATAGTTAAAACTAGTCTTGAGCTCAGTGTAGATCTCTTCATGACGTTTTACGAGTAGAGATGTTATTTTGACGGCACAGTGATTCGGCAAACTTCAAAACACTGTGATTCTGTGTATTATAAAGGAGACATCTAGATTATTTATAGCTGTCAATCACCAAAATAACATCGCAATTGCATTTCTCTATCCATTTTCCTCTTTTGATATAGTCATAATTTAAAATATACTTAATAAAATGCATTGCTATTTAATTTTACAAGAGTAAAACATTAAAATGCAGAGGTGTATTGTGTGGTAAAATCTGCAACATTAAGTACTTCTATGAAAGGTAGATGTGACCATTTAAATATTTGTTACATTGTTACAATGAATGTACTGGTGGAATAATTACTGTTTCGAGTCATTGTAATCGAAATAGTTGGTATGGGGGATTAAGGCGTTCGCCAATATCCAGGCAAGGCTCAGATGTATAAATGGGGTAGAGGATGTACACGACGTAACGTTTCGCGGCGTATCCAAGGAAATATGAAGCGGAGGGACGACAGACGGACGTAGAGAGAGAGAGAGAGAGAGAGAGAGAGAGAGAGAGTGAATGGGACCTGCTTGGGTTACGTGCAGGAACGAACGGGGATATGTATCCTTAAGGATGGTGGGAGGGGAGGGTGAGTGCCGAGTGACGTACCATTGCACTGCTACCCTTTTAAAGCCGCCGTCAGCTCTGATGCGGTCAGTGTTCAGCCAGCCGGTGGGAAGAGAAGTGCGCTGCTTCATTGGCAACTTAACAGAAAACGATTTCCTAACGCGCTCAACTGAAAGATAGATTGGCGTCTAAGATGGTCTAGGGGGAGATCGCTGTGGGACAGGCGAATGTGATCGTACGTTTAGCGGCTAGGGAGCACTACGGCTCGCTGATTTTTTCGTCTCCTCTACAGTCTCCTCTTTGAGAGATACGTTCCCATGCGATTCTTCAGACTCACATTTAAGTGTTTCGTGGATTGTTTTTGAAGGTGCTGTCTACCTCGGTGATACCTTTTTGTGAACGCGTCTAATTTTATTTTAAATTGCATATTTCGATTTATTCTCGGACAAATTCACGTACATCTAATCTTATACCTTCCCAGTTTCACTGCGATCCTTTCTTTGGTTTAATAATCGAAAGGCACCTGCAATTCCAAAATTACAATCTAAAATAAAAATACTAGTGTCAACCATTCAGTTGACCTATCACTTAAAACCCCTATACTGAAACACGAATTAGGGATCCGATTGTGTTTACATTTAGGGGTGGCAGACAGCAGGACAAAAGGACTTTTGGTGTGATTTCTTGGAAGAGAACTGAACTCTGAAAAACGATAAAGAGGACTCTACTATCTGGGACTGTATTGAATTGTATCATTATCGGCGGATCATCTTAATTGGTTTCCCAATCAAGCAGAGCTGTTGGAGCAATAACAGTGCTTTGTTTGCGAGTGAATACCTGAGATGGAGAAATCAACCCTGAACAGAGAGTGCTGCGGCGTGAATGTCCACCTTGTTGAGGAGAAGAAGGGTCAACTGATACCAAATGGAAGTGGACACCAAGGGGTGAATGGAGGCCTGGTTGCAAGTACCGGGACAGCCGGACCAGCAACCGCCCCTGGAACAACGCCCCAAATACAGCCAGTGTACCCCCAGCGAGAGACCTGGACCAGACAAATGGATTTCATCATGTCCTGTGTGGGGTTTGCCGTGGGGCTGGGCAACGTGTGGCGTTTCCCCTATCTATGCTACAAGAACGGTGGGGGTGAGTATGCTCTTGAACACCGAGTTATAAAAAAACATCTTCAAAAATATTGTTTGTTTGTTCTGTTCAGTGCATACAGTTGTCTCATCAAAGTTGAAGAGTAGGCTATTTCCCACACTCAGAAAAGGTGTATTACAAACATCTGTCAATGATCAAAATTTAGACTATTTCTGTCAGGAGATGTAACTGTGTAGAACTGTTAACTTGTTGCAATCTAGTAATAGAGAATCATATAGTCATGCTCTTGCAGATAATTATCTTAAGCAATACAAAAATTCTCAAGTGCCCAATAAAGTGAAACGCCGTAACACTGAATCCATATATCTGCACATCCTTGCGCGTAAAGTGAAACACGAGGCATCCCAAAAACTTACTGCGTTACTAACCATGAAAATACCTTACAGCGTCTAGCAAGGACAGGAGCTTTTTGCGCTATGTTTAATTGTCCGATGGGGCAAAATATCCATTGACCCGCATTATATTTTAAATTAGTTTGAAGAAGTGAAATGAAGAAGTGAAATGTCAATAGAAAGTAAAGACCAAATAGGAGATGTCAAGTTGTCTGTGAGCTTTCTTTATGTCACTGCATTATCACAGTGACACCACTGTTAAACAACGTCTGTTTGCGTGTGTTGGTGCTTTCTTTAAGGCATATTTCGAAGTATTTCTGCTTTAAGTGTTCGTTCTATTTCCACATTGTGAGCATTTTAAATTTTCATTTGTTCACCAGCGGACCTCGGTACCCGGCTACCGCAGGTCAAAATGACACAGCTGTGCATCCATTTTTATCGCCTAGCTGCTGACATCTTGGTAACGCATTACGGTAGATACCCTGGCATCCCTGACTCGTGATCATGTCTGACGTAGTAAGGATCACGTATAAATGAATACATGAGGGGGCATTGCTTTCCCTGCAATGATGCGAACATGAACGATTACGTTATCGTGACGTCGGTGGATGTGACCGTGAATGCGGCTTGTTGAAGCACTTGTGCCGAATCAATGAGATGCCTGCCTGTTCAGTCTTGTGCGTTGAGTTATGCGCTTGCCCACGCGTAAAGTGCGAGCTGCGTGTTTCCTAAGTTACGCAACATTATCAGCTGAATACTAGACACATGGCATATCAAATACAGTATTATCCACTGATTCCTATAGTGTAAACATTATATTTCATTTTTAATAATGTGGTGATTGTTTTCTTAAATGGGCTTTTGTAGCTCACCATAAGAACAAAATACACAATATATTTTATTTCGCAGGGAATAACCAATCAAGCTTAATATCGGATTGCCGGACTGATGGAAAAGGTCGTTAGTCTTCTTTCAGCTACCCACAATCCCTTTAGTCATATTAATTTGCATTAGCGGTCCTTGCCGTTTGCGTGAGGTCACGTGACAACGCTGGGGGGGGGGGTGCGTTTTGTTTCAAACGCTCCGCCGCGCTCGTCTTCAGCGTGAAATAGCGGAATTGTAATTAAAATAGCAAAAATTTTGCAAATGGTGCTTTTCGTGAATCCAAGATGGCTGACGTAGAGAGAATGCGAAAACAGTTACTTTTAGTCACAATTCATGGGTGGGTTGGGATATTTTTGGCGCACCATTCAGGAGCTTGGTAAAAATAACTAGATAAAAATGTTAAATGCGCCTATTTATGTGTATAGTTAACTTGTTAAAACATTTACATTATTTACTGCAAAGTTTTCAGTGATCTATATGTCAATTACCGTATGCCAATGATAAAGGGATTGTGAACCGAAATGTGTTATTGACTGACTGACTTACTTACGTACGTATCTAATCACCATGACTTCCGTATTTTATTTTCTCAATCATTTAACGTGTTTAAATTACGACGGATATTGAAACGTTTGGTTAGGCGAGACGCTTATTATATGCAAATACAGCTGTTTAACATTGACTAGTTGTTTATGTATTATTTCCTGAATTTACCTAAGAGTTGTTTAGTTTAATCATGTTATCCTGTATTAATGCAATACATTTTCATGTTTATAATTAGATGCTAGAAAGGCTGGGTGTAACGGCTGAAATTACCGTGTACGTGTAAACTCAGTGAATCACCCTGGATCTCCTGCTGCATGGAAAAGTCCCATAACTGAATGACACATCAGACACTGAAAATAAACTAAACAGGAATAAGTAATCTAAATTAATGTGTCAGACAGACAAATATAAATGTTAAATTTAAGGGAGGAGCATCAAGCGTCTAATATTGGAATAACTAGACACATACAGTGCAGTTTGTGAAAGACGCAGCAGGATTAGAAGGGAAAAAAGGTGAGAAAGCGACGTGATGGGAGAGGTTCAGATATACCATGAAGCTAAAACAGTCAAGGCAAGGTTTCCTCAGTCATTCAGATTGCTGTAGATCATGAAAAATGTCTGGTAGTACCTGGAGTAAACCAAGGTTAATAATTACAGCAATGTAGCTCTTCTTGGCAAACTTTTTCCTAGTAAAAATGGCAGCTTGACAGATGTATGTTATAAAAACTTTACTTAATGGTTCTGTACAAGTGTTCCCTGAGTTTAACTGATTTATGAACTGTGAAATTACTCCGCCTTTGTATTTTGACTTGGATTGCTAATAGAACATAGTCAGGAATGTTAACTTACCCCGTTGACATTTGAAAGTGCCGGCCTCCAGCAGGCTCAAAAGATTAAGCATCAGGTGGGCTGAGCTAGAAATGAATTTCAGGTATAATTACTTTTCTCATAATTTATTCAAATTTAATGCACCGAATGAATTTCTGATGTTGTCTAGAATGGTGTGTAATTTTAAAAAATATATATCTAGCTGAGAAAGATATGTATTTGTGACCTGAACAAAATGTCAGTCTGGCAGATACTGTGTCAGAGGCAACTCAGGTGCACGGTGAATGTTGATCATTCTCAAAGAAAAACATCACTTTATGTCTCAATTTAATATCAAGCACATAAATGAGTCTGAGGGCTGATGCCTCATTCCTAAGCTGTAATATGCAATTTGGCTGTAGTAAAAGGGTGAAATAATTGAAGCATTGTGTATTTTACTGGGTACCTGATATCTGCAGGTGATGATTCCTCTAAGTGTCAGTTTTCATCTGCTAGGAACAGACATGGCTAAGCGTAGGATTTTTAAGTGCATTTAAGGCAGAATTTCTCCCACAATCCTCTCAGTAGCCACTTTATTAGCTACACCTGCTCATAAATGCAAACAGCCTGAAGCGGTATATACGGGGTATCGCATGCAGACGGGGTCAAGGGGTTCGCTTACCGTGCAGCTAAGCATCACAATGGACAAGGTGTGTGATGTAAGTGTGAACGTGGTGTGATTGTCAGGGCCAGGTGTGGTGGTCCCAGAGTCTCAGAAAAAGCCGCCGTCCTGGGATTTTCACTCACTGCAGTGTCCGCAGTTTACACAGACTGGTTCGACAAACAAAAACACTCTGTGACAGACCGTTTTGTTACTGAAAACACCTTGTTAATGAGAAACAGGAAAAGAGAATGGCCAGACTTGTTAAAGGTGACAAAGTACAGAAATAATAGTTCATTGCAACAGCGCTGTGCACCGAGGATTCTTAGAATGTACTAATCACCGACCTTTGATTCGGTTCTGCAAGAAAATGGGTCCTACCTGGTATTAAGCAGGAGTACCTAATAAAGTGTCAATAAATTTTAGGTCCCAGGAAAAAAAAATACAGCTTGTCATGACAAATTATTTTGTGAATTTATGATTTTATTTAAGTACTAACCCCAACAGTTCACATGATTAGATACCTTAAATTTACCCTAAATTGATGTGGATCTCCTCTACAGATTTTGAAAACCTATGAAGAATCTACAGTACAAAAATATTATTTTGAGCTGATCTAGTCAAAGTCCACACCTAAATCCCGTTGAGATATATTGGAAACTGGAAGTCTATAACCATAAACTGACAAATGTGACTGAGTTAAAGTAGCTCTTCAGTAAGTACAGGAAGTGTTAGATTATAGTCGTCACTGCCAAAGGTGTTATAACCAGTCATTCAGTGTAAGTGTTAAGTAATTATTCATATGGGGGTTAGTATGTGTTACATAACATTAATAATATTCAGTGTAAAAATCAGTCTTGGGAAATAAATTATGGCCGTCAAATGTTACAAATTTGGATAAATAGTTGTAGTATACCTCTATTTTGATTTATATTTTAGAATTTGGTGATCAGTGTTAACACAGCACAGCGCGCAACAACAAAATGTGTCCTCTGCATTTAACCCATATGTGACTTTTGTGACAAAGCAGGGGGCAGCTAATTCAGCGCTCGAGGAGCAGTGCTTGGGGACGGTACCTTGCTCAGGGTACCTCAGTAGTGACTTGTTGGGGGGGGGGGATTCGAACTTGCAATCTTTCGATTATAAGTGCGCTTCCTTAACCATCAAGCCACCACTGCCCACCTTTAAGATGGGTATGTATTTCAAAATATGAGTGATAGTATGTATAGTGTAGTATTGTATCTAATCACCAGGGTTGTTATCCTTAACTTCCTCAAAACTGTATAATATAGAAAGAAAACTGACCAGATACTTTTTGTGGTTCAAAATGTCAAAAGACATCTGTTTCAATTCTGGGTTAGCCAGGCAGTGGGTATTTGTTAAAAGAAAAAAATGTTGAAACAACAACTGATAGAGAGTATAATAAATCATGCAGGCAACCCAGATCATCTAGAATAGATGTATTGCAGAAAGGTGATATTTCATGAAAACATCTTTCTGTTCTCTTGAATTTTCCTTTTAATCTGGTTTGAGCTAAAGTATTATCTTTGCAAACTATACCTCTCCTTGCAGGATGCCTGATCGAATTATGTTATCATTCCATATTTCGATATGTTTATCTTTTCTTTGTCAGCCAAACCAAGTTTGATGTGCATGCTTACTTTCCTGAAGGGAAACCAGCATGTTTTGGGGGGAGGAGCTATTAAGACGGTTTGCGTTTCACTTGTAACTGTTTTCACATCACAGGTAATATAAACACTTTCTGTTTTATTATGTCTCATTTTTCCTGCTAAGAATGTGCACATCACTTTTTCACTACTATATCTTGCACTGATATCATTTATCCTTAGATCTTGCCAGTACATTCTTTCCACACCGAGCATTCTCCTAAAAGTCATTCTGTCAGTGGGTGATGGTTGCTTTTGTTTCCACTTGGGCTCTGGTGGCATACCGACACTTATTTTGTGGGCAACATGATTTCCCAAATGGGCTCTTTGTGTCATGCCAGTCAGGGAGCCTATTGTGTATACGGCAAACAGCAGTAATTCCTATCCTCTAGACAAGAGAACTCCTCTTCCATCCTTGTGTCCACAGAGGAAAGGATTAAAGTAAATTCCTCCAGTGGAGGAATCGGGCTGAGACTGACCTGCCCTACAGTGGGCAAAAAGGGCACGGCTGCCAGCTGGTGGGAAGACCACAGGAGAAAAACATAAGTCCTGGGAAGACAATGGGGCATTCACTCTTGCTTGGCAGCCTGAGAAAGAAGTTGATGAGGGGCTGAAGGACCATTGACTGATTCCCTGAAATTTCCTCTCAGAAATGCTTGGTTTACCCCCAGTGAGGGGCTCTAAGGTAACGCTCGGAGTTTTTCTCAGCCCGGGGTGCCAGGCTGTGTGTCAGATTGTGTGGGTGTTCGCATTCCTTGAAGGTTCCTCAGAGGTCTTAATTCAGATTCACTGTGCTGAGAAGGACACATTCTCACAGGCCATGGACACAAAGTACCTGTCTAGCAGAGGCTGCATCTCCACTCTCTCCACTCAAGTCATTGCTACGTGTCGGTCACCTTGATGATCTGTTGGCATTAGATTTCCGCAGCCTTATCTTATGACTGAATTACAATGATTGAGTGTCATTTATTCCCCCATTTGTTATCATTGGTCTTTTTACACCAGAACAACTAGAACATATATGGCATAGCAATGGTAAGAACGGCCGTGTTTCTAGTCCTGGTTTGGAGTCTCATTGCAGTCATGTATAGCGTAAAGCTTATTCTCAAAATGTGTGCATGTGTGAAGGAGACTTCAGGTTCAGAAAGACCATGGACTTGCATTCATCAAGGAAATGTTGTGGGTGTAGGAATGCTAGACTTTTATTTTTGTTTTACCTGAGAAAATGCCTCGAGATCTCCTTGATTAGTTATACTTCATGGCTCCTACGTAATTGTTGTTATTGTCATGGCACTCGTTAATGTTGGCTGGCTTTTGAAAACCGGCGTTGACAGACATTTCCCCTGACAGAATGAATCAGTAATAGTAAGCTTTGCACCACAAGAAACTTCCAGTTATGTGTGTTTGGAAGCACCTCATCTCCACTTTAATTATCTTAAATGGCTTTACATAAGGGACCATATTTCAGAGGTCAGTTCATTGAAATTCATCAGCTGTGCAATGGATACCAAGAATAAGTAGTTCAGTCATAAATGTTATTTAAGACATGGACAAATATGCCCGAATGAATGTGAGTAATCTTAGTAGGCAGTGTGTTCCCATTTCTCAGTATTTACAGGAACTGGGTGTTTGCCGCAATGCTGACCTGATTTTTACTGGCAATTGAAAGCCTAGTTAGTGCAACATTAACGCCTGGTGTTACTGAACAGCTTGAACAATGACATCGTCACCATGGTTGTTGTGAAGAGACGCCTTCGTTTTCCACGGGAACTGTGTCAGCACAGAGGTTACAGTCAGAACTTTGCTGTAAACTGCCATCACCGAGTTCACCACAGTCTGAAAGTTACTGCCACTTTCACCCTGCACTACGATGATTTCCACTGTTCCTGAGAAAGCCGGATTACACACACAGCCGATACTCCGCAACTCTTACTTAACAAAGGTTTTATATGTACAATTTTTACTCATTTATTCATTCATTTTCCATAACCACTTGTCTGGGTCATGGGGTTCATTGCTATAAAAAGCGTGTTTTATGATGGTTAATTTACTCTCTATTCTCTACTGTAACAGCATAATATACCATTAAGATACTCAATCTAGGCTATATTTTTCTGACATTTTATTATGATAAAATACCTAGCAATAATTTTGATCCCTGTTCTATATAATTTGTTTACGTGAATTGTTATTGAAATAATTATAAATTACCTTGTCATATATATACTATAAAGATTTGACATTTCTTATGCCTGGTGCCCTTGTTAAAACTCACTGGCCTGATTTTGGTATTATGCTGCTGTACTCTTCCTGTGGGTTTAACGTGTTGCCGGCAGACAGAGTTTTTCCTTTTTTTTTTTATGCACCCGCCCGTGACTGACGGCCGCCTCATGCCCCTCCCCCTTCATCAGCAGCAGGCGACGCACAGTGGATGCCAGCACTCAGATTTATGAGTGCTGCAGTGAGCCCTCCGCTTGTCCTTGGCGGTATGGGTGCAGGGTGTACCAGCATCATGTGATTCTGCCTGTCCTCCTCTCAGATAGGGGACAAACTAACATGTCCCCTGCTAATAATTCTATCAGCAATTATAATGGCTTGCTAGCATAGCATGGTCCCACCCCAATAACCCTGTCCTATCTTGAAGCAGAAACTATATTCAGATGCTAAGAAACATTGTATGAGGCTGTCGATCAATAGCGCCCCCATCAAATCCGTTTATTTTATTTTGTCAACAGGAAGTAGCCATTGATTTCCTGGGCATCCTTTATAAATAAAAGGTGTCTTTGGGTTGGAGGGGGCGTCTGGGTTCGGGGGGGCGGGGGGGGGGGGCGCCCTGCTTTGCCTTGAGGCTGAGTGTGAGCAGAGGACCCACGTGGATGCCCCCAGATTACAGTTGGCTCCTCGCCCCACATGGAGGCCTGGTTAAGAAGACTGTCCATTAATCTTTTAATCTCCTCCCTGAGACCCGTTTAAGGGTTCAGCCTGGGTGCAACCTGGGTCGGTTCAGCATGGGAGACGACACGACCCCGGGGGGGAACTCGGGCCGGGAGACGACACGACCCAGGGGGGAGGACTACGACATGACCCGTGGGGGGACTCGGGCCGGGAGACGACACGACCGGGGGGGGGGAGGTTCGAGGTGGGGTCGGAGCGACCCTGGCACAGCAGCAGAACTTTTTAAGCAGTACCACCTCGAATGCTTTTCCCACATATCTCCACATCCTGTTCCCTGTGTGAGGTGGAAGGGATGGGATGTAATCTGCTCCAGTATTCCGTCTTAAGTACTATTTTTTAACCTGTCTCTTGCATATCTCCTTAGGATATTTCCAAGAATATCACAGTTATTTGGTACCTTGACAACTTATACTATACTATACTAATATTTAATTTTACTAATTTAGTAATATACTTATATTGCGTGACTGATTGTAGTAAAGTAAACAACTTATAAATTATAGTCTTTATCTAATCTAACATCCAGCAAATCTTGTACTGTCCGTACTTTAGCCGACGTGAATGTTCTCTGCAGTTAATGCATCACACTCCAGATAAACACATCTTCTTTCTGTCGGCGCTGCCTGTGATTCCTGCCTTTCTGTGTGGACCGGCTGGGACATGCTCAGTGGTCCTAGCAGCACCACCATCAGCAGCAGATAGACAAATTTGATGCCCCTGCCCCAACTTTAGATACTGGTAACAGCCCTCCTGATTGGCCGACAGCATGATGCCCCTGCCTCAATTTTAACTACTGGTAACAGCCCTCCTGATTGGCCGACAGCATGATGCCCCTGCCTCAACTTTAGATACTGGTAACAGCCCTCCTGATTGGCCGACAGCATGATGCCCCAGTCCCAACTTTAGATACTGGTAACAGCCCTCCTGATTGGCCGACAGCATGATGCCCCGTCCCAACTTTAGATACTGGTAACAGCCCTCCTGATTGGCCGACAGCATGATGCCCCGCCCCAACTTTAGATACTGGTAACAGCCCTCCTGATTGGCCGACAGCATGATGCCCCGCCCCAACTTTAGATACTGGTAACAGCCCTCCTGATTGGCTGACAGCTTGATGCACTCGCCTCATTCAAGCAAGTGCACTACAGCCAAAATGGAATCTTAATAAACTCACTAACTAAAAGTGTTTCTTACCAGATTTTTAACTAATATTTTGTCTAAACTACGGTTTCAAAGTTTGATTATTGTTTCCTAGTATTCCATAACTTAATACATTTAACTGTTTAATTATGTTCGATATTTTGCATATGTATTTGTAATTAAAACCCATTTAATATTATTATAGGTTTATTATCTGGAAGTACCATATATTCTTTGTTAATGACAGTGCAGATATAGTGTTGACTGTATAGGCAATGGAGGTGAAAGCTGCACAGTTTTCGTGGAGTGTCTCTTTGTTTTGAACAGAGCAGCTTTTTACTCATGCTTTATGGGCGAGGTGTTTATGGCCTAGTAAGATAAACGCTAAGTGTATCCTTCAAAAATGCATCCTCTTACTGTGACCTATTTTACCGGGAGATGCCCTGTCTACCGTTACGTCATTCCTTTGTTCAGCTCCACTTACCGAATTACCGCAGAAGAAAGCATTAAATGCCTTTAAGATACGCCACAGTCAGCGAGCGGTCGGCGCTCCTTGTCTCCTTTCGTAGGGGATGCAGTTCTCCTGACAACTCCCTGCTAAATATCCAGCTACCCAGAAGGTGCTGGACATGAGTGCTGATTGGTCCCCTGCCTGCCCCCCCCCAGCTTTTTCCGCTGCCGCCGCAGCGTGTATGACTCACTGGCACGCTGTCATTGCTCCATGCCAACAGTCACGCTCTCGCGCGTCATTCACTGCCAGTGCAGTCATGTCCTTCGCTTATAAACGAGCCTGATTTCCCGCCTCATTCGGCGCCTCGCCCTGCTTATCTCCCCATGCTGCTCCTTGTCCGCTGTATTAACCCTCAAACCGCCTGCTGTCAACGCCGGCAGTGGAAGCAGCGGGCTGTAGACGGCACAGATGCAGTCCCTGACCCCCAGGGCCCCGGTTATGCAATGCAGGCCTCTCTGAATAGCATGGCCTCTTCCGCGTCATGGGCCGGCCGTATCGGAATCTCCACGGAGACTCACGAGCCCTGCGTGATGTCACTTCCACTCCATTCAGGCCGGCGCACCGCTCACCGAGTAATCCATTGTGAAACCCCGCCCCCATCTTCCTAACATGCCCCCC
>JAODLC010000113.1:11235214-11245302 GCA_026781145.1 Hippopotamyrus pictus
CCCCCCCCCCCCCAGCCCGTGTAAGCCTTTGCCACTGGTGTCACTTCATAATCGCTCAGTTATTATGGACGAAGGCCTGGCTTGTATTTCGGGGCCTAGCTAGCTAATGCGGCAGCTGCCACGGCGTTAGCAGCGAGCGCTAATCTCTGAAGGGCTCTGTAGCTCAGCCCACTCACTCACTCACTCACTCACTCATTCTGCGTTGCAGCAGGTCAAGAGAATAGACAAAGCCTGCATCTGCTCTGCTCCATCTTAAAGGGTAGTTCACTAAGAGTCCTAATATACTTCTCATTTTATCAGCTGTGATCATCTTCTACATAAATACCACTATAAACGGTCACTTGCTTCAGTGAGCGTAAATGGACTTTCCTGCTTTGCTGGTATCGGTTCTTCGGAAACGCGTCATGCGACAGCAAAGTTCTTACACGTAAGTATCGCCTGGATCCCAGTTTTTCACTGGTCTCTTTCTTTCCCTTCCAGGAGTGTTCCTCATTCCCTACCTGTTGATCGTAGTAGTGGGCGGTATTCCAATCTTCTTCCTGGAAATTTCTCTCGGCCAGTTCATGAAGGCGGGAAGCATCAACGTGTGGAATATTGCGCCACTCTTTAAAGGTACATTATCTCTCGTACACCTTGGATTTCAGTCTGGTCTAGCCAAGTATAAGTTCAAGAGCATGGCTTTGCCTTACCACTTACAAAATGACTATATATATATATATATATATTATCCAGTAATTTTTTCAACCTGATTTACTCAAAATGCTGTTGTTATTATTGTTTGTTTGTTTATGTATTTTCTTTAGAAGTTTCTTAAGGTCTTGCTAGTTAACGCTAAGAAGGAGATTCCTTGCATAACGACTTATCCAAAATAAGGTCGTGCAGAAACTGAGCGAAAGCAGGAGTTAAACCCGCATCCCTAGAGATGTGAGGCCACTGCATTGCTCCCAGAGTCACACCAGTGGCCACAGGAACTGTGACTTAGAAAGACTGCAAGAGAAGCCATTCCGGTTTATACGTATGACTTGTGCAAAAGTATGGATTTGCAGTAAAAAGTTAAAATGCGCTAAAATTTTTTGTCGTGCTTACTTATTTTATGTACATTTGCGCCGTCGCAACAAGACATCACCACACATTTTAACCTTTATAATGCAAATAGGTACTTGTGTACCAGTTATTTCAGTCCCTGTTTATATTTCTGTTTATATTCATGCAGTTTTCAGTTTGTTTATACGTTTGTTGCGCATGTTAACAGGGGCTCAGCCACTCTGCACTCAGGCAGCTCATGAATGAATGCCCTGATCTGCCAGCTATTTTCCGGTGACGGGCTGGTCCCCACCACCCTGAACGCTGCTTTGTGGTCCCCCGTTGTGCTGCTGCCATACAAAAATGATATGCAGCCGGTCGGGATGAACGCCACACTTTTCTTGAAACTGCTCTGACCTTCTGCTCTTGCCTTCATATTCTAGGGTTAGGCTATGCCTCAATGGTCATAGTGTTCTTTTGCAACACCTATTACATCATGGTGCTGGCCTGGGGTTTCTACTACTTCATCAAGTCCTTCAGCGCTACACTTCCCTGGTCGACCTGTAACAATCCCTGGAACAGTGAGACCTGCATCGAAATCTTCCGCCATGACGAGTGCCAAAACGGCACCATTGGCAACTCCAGCTTCGGCAACTTGACGTGTGAGGAGCTAGCAGAGGGTCGCTCGCCCATCATTGAATTCTGGGAGTAAGTTTCTGTAGCACAGTTCACTCAGCCAGTCACTGCCTTTGTTTTGTCCCTTTTGACAGGGTAATCACTCCGCACACGAAAATTATAACATGCTCTGTTTCCTTTCAATGTCATAACCAATGCCAGACATAACATGCACACAGAGATCTTATTTATACCATAAACCTTATAATAAATGCTCAATAAAGGAGTATTTGTGATGCAGTGTCTTAGTTTAAATATCAGTTTATAGACTGTATACACTGATAGATAATTTTACCATTTAGCAAAACTGATCTTTTAAAGATCTTGGTATTTAGGGCTGAATGACAAGAGATAGTTGATAGTAACTATAGTTTTGTGTTCCATCCCCTTTCGTATTTTCTTGATTTTTTAA
Organism: Hippopotamyrus pictus; assembly: GCA_026781145.1. Taxonomy (NCBI): domain Eukaryota; kingdom Metazoa; phylum Chordata; class Actinopteri; order Osteoglossiformes; family Mormyridae; genus Hippopotamyrus; species Hippopotamyrus pictus. The sequence continues at coordinate 11,237,325 of JAODLC010000113.1, forward strand.
AAAAGAGTCCAAAGAGCTGTATCTCGAGAAAATTAAGCCTGGCATTTTTCTTATTAAGCAACCCAAATAACCAAATGGTATTTTCAAAATGTTCTTTGGGTAACACTTTACTTAAAGCACTCATCTATAATGCATTACAGATACCTTCATAATGCATTATAATGTATTCATAAATTATTATAAACATGGCTGTAACTATTTATAAAAACTATCTATAAAAAGGCGTAACACATTATAGCTGTCACGATCAGCCCCGAACGATCCTCGTGTGTGCCACGCTCCCTCATTATCCACGTGTGCTTCCCCGATTTGTGCCCAGCTGTTCCTTGTTCTTCTGGCTTGTTTCTCGTATTTAGTCCGCGTCTGAGTTCGTTACCCCAGACTTGTCATTGTATTGTTGTGCTCGTCAGTGGATGTCTACCTTCTCGTCTCCTAATAAACCCTGTTTCACCCGTCAGTCTGGCTCTGTTCGCCTGCTTCCCCGCTCGCCTACACCGCGAGTGTGACAATAGCCATGTTTATTATGCATTACGAATACTCTATGAAGCGTTCATCTATAATACACTATAGATACCTTGCATTATAATGGTCAGTATAAGCCATATGAATGAAATGACAAAAAGGTGACTTGACTTGACTGCCTGAGGATAGCATAGTAGTACCATAAAAATTATGACTGTTTCTTAAAGTTTGTTTAAATTTTTGTTTGTACAGCTATAATTGAACTACTTTTCACTAAAGTTTCACTATGTTACCTCTTATCTCCTTTGGCAGAAATAAAGTTCTGAACATCTCAGATGGGTTGGACCAACCTGGAGCCATGAACTGGGAAGTGATGTTATGCCTCTTGGCTACGTGGGTCATGGTGTATTTCTGCGTGTGGAAAGGGGTGAAGTCAACCGGCAAGGTGATTAAACGCCACGGTAATTAGGCCCAGGAAAGCTGATCCTGGCCTCTTGTTGAAAGTCATGTGAAAGCTGAAAGACCTCAAGTCGCATTTGTCTCAGTCAAGTCCTCATCTGTCTCCTGCATGCATTTATTGTGTAATACTGAGTGACGGTTTAAGGTCCAGTACATTATGGGACTGGAATTCTCAATCATCTGCCACATTTTGGCCTCCTAGACTGTAGTCCTTCATGCATTCACTCTTGTTTTTGGTGGAGCATTTAGTCTGAACATTAATGGTGTCACTCCCCTTTGCACTGGCATCCAGTGAATGCCAGAAGTTTAAAGTGTTCGCCTTTCTTCGGGGTCAGAGTGTCTGGAAAATTTTAATAAAGTTGCAGTCATGATAAGTGTAAAAAATTAGGGCCTCTTAACTCAACAGAGGACACCCTCAGCATCTGCTGAAATCCGCTACATTCATCTGAGAACTTGATAGTTCAGATTCATGCATTGTTCTGTCAGTGAAAGAAAGGTAATGTCTCCCAAAACACTGAAACAAAATACTGGTTTAAACATATAGTATTTCAAGAGAGTTATATTTCAACTTTCCTTATTATTTTTGAAGATTTTCTCTTTGACATTCCATCATTTGTTTATGTTATACATTTTCGTGTCACTGAAATATAACATTATTTGGAATTATAATTAGGGTATACTGTTCCAAAGGTGTGGCAGATCTAGGAAAAAAATGCTCCTTTGAAACCAAAACCTGTTTCATATTCAGTCTATTTGCCCTTTTGAGCTACCTGCTGAGGGAATTTAACTGATATAACAGAACATGATTCAAATAAAGTATAAAGGGGAGGAAAGAACAGATGTAGCAACATCAGTAGCAGGGAGGGTGTAGATGTCAAACCTTAACGTGTCCCCCTCCCTTGCTTCGTCTGATTGGTGGGCAGTGATAGGTGGACTGCAGTGAGACGTGACATTAGCCTTTTTCTAGTCAGGAGGTGGGGTTAGCATCAAATCTGATTTATGATGTATTTATTAAACAGTCATTGTTTAGCATCGTCTGACCATTAGTAGCATTTACAACGAATTTGCTTTATTGATTTAAGTTTTCACTGCACTATATGTCACTTAAAGAGAAACTTATTTGCTGCTGTCTGGAATAAATTATTGAAATGTGCCCATTAGCTAAAAAGTGTATGACATGATTCTCTGGATGATAAAATTCCCACGCTGTTCTCCTTAGTCATGTTGTCACTGCTCTTCCCGGCCGTGAAATCGGCCTAAGTCACGAACGAGGCGCGTCGACGCGGCGAATCGACGGCATGTCGGATGCTGCTGTGAGCGTGACGCACGCCCCTCTGAGAAAAGCCAACGTGCGAGCGGGTCCGTGTATATTATCAAGCGAGACAAACAGAAAAAGAAAACTATAACTTAGGTCTGTCCTCCAGTTTCAAGACGAGGAGGATTTTACGTTTTGCGTTCGTTTTGAAATCCCGCCTTTTTCATATGAAGATGCGACTACCAGAGTTGCAGCTTAAGTGCGCTGTTCTAGCAGCAGGTGATACCTGGACTAGTGCGGAGTAGGACAGAGGAGACCACATTATGGGGCACTATCAATCAAATGTTCTTGACAGAGATGTACATAGCGCATGTGTCTGACTTACGTAGAGCAGCCGTCTCTAGCCGGCAGGGGCATGGAGGAGAATGAGTAGGTCCTCAGTTGAAACAGTGTTCTGGGGGACACTCTCCTCGCACCAAACTCAGATTACATCCGGCTGCTGAGTGGCAAGGACGACTGCCGCTGTCGGTGAATGATAATGATATGGCTTTGCAACTCGCCGTGAAAGGACTTGGCAGCCGTCCACAGAGCCACATTTCCATGCATGTCGGACGGCAGCCGCGGTGAAAGTCAGGCAAAACGGCACGCTGCGAGATTTCGAAGTACAGCTGTGGTCCTCCGGCGTGTTGGTGCTATCGGCCGCTCAGATTGCTGCAGGTTCAAGGTTCGGCGTGTTTGGATATTCCAGAGATTAGATAAAGGCGTCCCGCAGCTTTACCCGCGTCTGTGAGCTTAGTCATAAACGTTGGACAACTGTTAGAAGTTTGAAAATCAATGTATAAGTCATGAGGCAATTGGGAATTATTCCAAAGGCTTATCGAGGTCAGGGTTAATGGGGTGGGAGCCTGGAGCCTATCTCAGGCATCACCGGGCACAAGACAAGGGTACACCCTACTGGAATGCCAGTGAGTGGGTGTTACTCTCCAGTGAATCATTAGGTCATTTGCAAATCGGTTGTTAGTTTAACGTCAAAGTGATCACTGCATAATTATTCTTATTCCTTTTTTTTGTAAATTAATATGTTAAGATATTAGGTCTGTAATCATAATCGTAACTGTTATGTACAGCGACAATCTAGTTACTTTAAGTGTTTCTGTACTCAGCTGTTTTATCACTTAGAAGGTTTTCATTTTTTTTTTCCTTTCGCTTTTGTTCCCCTAAGATTGTGTATTTCACTGCCACGTTCCCGTACGTCGTTCTTATCATTCTGCTGGTACGAGGTGTGACTTTGCCTGGTGCCTATGATGGGATCCTGTACTACGTCAAGCCTGACTGGTCTAAGCTCGGCGAGGCTCAGGTGAGTTTCAAAAAGGACCCCAGTCACAGGATGTAGATCTATTTGCTAAATTCAGAGTAACTTCAGTGGCTCACAGTGAACTCTGCTGTAACTCTAGGGCAGTGTCTAGGGAAAGATTATAAAGAAGTCTAGGGCAGTCTATAAAGAAGTCTAGGGCAGACTGGTCCTTAGCAACCCACGGATGGCCCACGTTTGTGCTCTCCTTCCCCAGCTCATCTGCGGTCGTCAGGGACCCAAAGACAATCCACGTTTTTGCTCCCTACTGGGAGCTGGAAGGGAGCAAAAATGTTGAATGAATGTCCGTGGGTCCCTGAGGACTGGATTGGGAAACACAGCTCTAGAGATTATTTTAACCTTTCCATATACTTATATGCTCATGAAAATCTCTCACGACGACTTCATTGTATATGAGACACTGACATTCTCCACAAATATATTGCATAGATTCCAGATGACCAAATGTTTCGCTTTCCAATGTGATGTTTTAATGCGAAGCAGGTCAGGTGATCTTCCTCTCCTTTCCTGCAATGCAGGTTTGGATAGACGCTGGCACGCAGATTTTCTTCTCTTACGCGATCGGGCTTGGCGCTCTCACAGCCCTGGGCAGCTATAACAGATTTAACAACGACTGCTATAAGTAAGTAGCGTTAAAAAGCCCCTCCCCCCACCACATGTTGTAAACCAGTTCCGGAAATAGACATAATGTGTAAAATGGGCCTTGCATGTGACAGCTGCTGTTCACTGTGCCTCTTACATGTGTTGCTGGATGCCTAACGGATAACGAACTGGACTCCTGACTGAAAGGGAGGGGCAGGTTTAGATCCTGCGAATGTTTGGTCCTGTGATCATACCCTTGAGAAATGTCCTGAGTTTATATAAGTTAGTAATGTCACCTTTGACGGAAGTGCACACTAAGCAGATGAGTTATGGAAGTTGCTCAAGATTACAGTGTCAGCACATCTGATCCTAAATGAGATCACAGACCGATAAACCAAACCTGGTACCAGATTACAGGAGCATGCAGTTAAAATAACAGCCAACAAATCATCGACATGGCAAGGCTCATAAACACGGTCTTGCCTGACAGGACAGCGAATGACAGTAAATGCAAAGGAATACCTTTTTATTCCAAAGGAGCTCCATATTATCTTGGAGATATTAGCATTATGTGCAGAAATGCCTGGGAACAGGCAATCCAGTGTCTGTTCTGAGGGGTTAATCCTTAGAGATGTGAGAAAGAACCTGGTTTGAAAATGGATGAGAAAAATAAGGAGATGTCCTTAAGAGAAGCGTGTCGGTGGCAGGACTAGATGAACCAAAGCTGTCCCAGATCTCTGAGCCGATTCCACTGCAGTCCATTCCATTGATCCGATGCCCATGTTTTCCCTCACTGTTCCTGTTTGGTTTGCTGTGTCCACCGCCTACAAGGCAACATCCCAGCTCGTCCTTGTGATCGTCTACCATTTCAACGGTCAACCTTGGACTGTGTTCTGGGGTTTGCTCTTTGTCTGCCCCCTATGGTGCTTCCGCTTCGGTTATTTTATTGCGCGGTTTCGGAAATTTGGACTGTTCGTTTTAGATTACGACTTCAATTCCCCATGATACCTTCGCTTTGAATATTTGTGTAAACACTATTGGTTTTTAATCTGTTGGCTGCCGTTTTGCTTTCGCTCTGTGTTGTGTTAGCTTGGGAGTTAGGAAAAGTGATTTTGGCCTGGGTCTCTCCCGAAGCTTGTCACTAACATATTTGTTGTATTTCTCATTTATTGTCTGTCTGTTATCATTGTAAAAAATATAACACCACCTAAATATACTGATTGCTGTCCTTTTTCCCCTCATTGCCTAAAGCCATTCTGCTAACACACAGCCCTAACCTGGTTATAACATCCCTAAAAGTATTACTATTCAATTATGCTATGATGATATTATGTAATATGCTCATTTTAGACAATAGTATAATATTGTTATTTGCAGACAATCATCCTTGCCCTTATATGGTACTGAATATCTTCTACAAAGTTGTTTTTAAATATCCATAATACAAGACATACTTCGACTTTACGCCCCTAGCCATTGTCCAAGGTAGCATTAACACTTAAGCATGGCCTTAAAACATTCAAATATTATTGGATGGTAAGTAGAAATACGCATAAGTTTCAGTGGCTACAGAGTTCTTACCATAAATGTGCTGAAATCTGTTCCTTCACTGATTTTTATCTCATTTATTTTATCTGTCTTACTTATCCGTGTACCAAATTACTATCTTTTCTCTCATTCTCTGTTGGACAGGGATGCATTTGTACTCGCTCTGATCAACAGCGGAACCAGTTTCTTTGCTGGTTTTGTGGTCTTTTCCATCTTGGGATTCATGGCATCAGAGCAAGGAGTGGATATTTCCAAAGTTGCGGAATCAGGTACTTAGCAAGCTCCTTTATTCACACATGCTGAAGAATTCCTGCTGTTTGTGTCAGATTAAGAAATGCCTTTAATTTCCAGATGGGGAGATAGCTCGGGTTTGCACAGACAATAATCTCAAACCTGTCACTTTTTAGGAGATATTTACACAATCTGTACACACGTTACTAAATGCCTAGCCATTCTTTTTTACTAAATGTTGAATGTAACACCTACGGAAATGGATAAATTGTGTGTCTTTAATTTAATTTTGTCAAAATTCTCTTAGTTGTTTCTGATCCAGGTTACAAGCTTGGTCTTATGTAATTGATGTAATGTGACATTTTATTTTTGGTAATTTAGAGTTATATGGGACAAGTATCTCAGAATATTGTTGCTAGATTAACACAAAATTTCAGTCTAAAAGTCTAATTTGCGCAGTAGTTATTTAATACACTTGAAAATACATATGTGTTTATGTATGGGAATATTGAACTATTGACTTTATCCGTTCATTCATAACACATAATTGGAAAATATCTGTTTTTGTTGCATTAAAATACTGAATTCAAAGGAAGTATTGAAGTTATAGCTTAAACTGACGTTTTTTTAGAATGTATTAATGGTGTATTTCAATATCAGTACTATGGAACCAGCTTGGCATAATTCAAATGAAAACTTTAAAGTAATTTGAAATGAGGAACCATCAAGTCCCAATGCAGCTTTTTACATTTTCTGAAAGACAAAGTAATTTGAGCAGTGGACAATCTTGAATGTTTTTCTGTCTGTTTGTCTGTTTGTGTGTGTGGAAGTGTCTGGAAGCGGTGTGAGAGGGGGGTGTAGGGGCATCTGTGTCCGAATGAGATTGTTCTGTCCTGATAGAGCAGATTTTAGACATCAAAACACTACTAATGTATTACTCCTGAATGAATCTCGAATTGCTACTAATTATATAATTCATTAAACATATGCGTCACAGACAGAGATCGAGGAGAATCTGTTCTCCGTTAATTTGGCTCTGATGCTAGACACCACTACCTGTGGCAGCCTAACCCCCAGCCAGGTTAAATGTCACTAATTACCCAGGCTCGGGGACAGTACGCCAGTCTATTTCCAGGGAAATCATTTTCTGGGAAGTGATTCTAATTTGTTTACGTTGTGCTGAACGGGCCACATTTGCCACTTTGTTAGAGCTGCGAAACCACTCCTACGTATTTACCTTCTACCTGACATTTGTGCCTTCCTATAACTGTACATTTTCCATTTCTCGTAATACAGAACTATAAATGGCTGTACACCATATATTTAAGAAGCGTAAGGTGTGATAACTGCATAAACAGTTTGTGGAATGACTTTCTAGAGTCCACTATACTTTTCCAAGAACTGGAACCTCAATGTCCTTGGAGGAGAGCTGAATGCAACCTGAGCCTTTTGCATGCCTCACTCCTGCCTGCTATAGTTGGAGATGATATAAAAGCAGGACATTCATACCTCCTCCAATCACCATTCGGAATCAGAATAACCTTTTTTTATCGCTGACAAGCATGATGTACGTAAAACACTGTTGCTGAGTGTCACTCACTGTGTATGTGAGCAGTGGAATTCCAGAGTATTTCTTGTTATGAACTGGTAGAGGTCTCCTGTTTCTGAATGAAAACCCCAAGATATATCTTGATATTTCGGTTAATTGGGTCTGCTTCTAGTTCCAAATAATTTGGTTGCTAACAGCAGAACAATAAACATCAGACAGGCCATGCATGATAGTACTGACCAAAGCTTTAGAGGAGTGTGTTTTTATACATGTATCTTAATCCCATTCTGGTCACACTGACTGACATTCCTACCAGTATGCGTTTCTGAAAAAGCTGAGTTTCTGAAAGCTCTCCCCTCTAGTTTCAGACTACAACCAGGACCCCAGTAACCAGGGGCGTAACTAGGAATTCTACAAACCCCCCCCCCCCAGCTTAAGGGAATTGGCAGTTTCACTTTCAACCTGAAGAAATATGCATCTCTTGATACATAGAACTTTACGGGGTGGGGGGAGGAGCTGG
>JAODLC010000113.1:11245402-11258277 GCA_026781145.1 Hippopotamyrus pictus
TCCATGCCCCTCCGACACTCCTGCCAGTGACTGATGCTGGGAGAGTCCCTGTAAGCCAACCTCAGGATGCTTTCTCTAACCTAAACTCCTGTGCAGATAATCTTAGGCTTTGCAATGGACCAGCGACTGAAACACTTTCCTTGAGTTACACAGAGAATTCCCTCTATGAGTCATATGTCAGACTAGGATTAGTATTATATATTTCAGGATTAGTATTATATAATTATATATTCTGTATTAGTATTATATACCAATATCCAGCATATTTTGTATCACACTTTCTTCCCTTAACTTGTTATTTACAAATGCATGTTGAGGTGATTCTACATACCTAATGATCCTTAGAAATCATCCCTCCATCCTGCTCCGGGTCACAGAGCACAAAGCAGAAGAACCTGGACAGAATGTGACTTCATCACAAGGCACAGAGATGCATCATGCATCATGCACATGTTTATCATGGGGAAATTATATTATGTTTTGTTATAAGAACATTAGAAAGTTACAAATGAGAGGACGCCATCCGGCCCATCGCGCTCGCTTGGAGGGGATTAAACTAATCATTTAAAGTTGGCAGGATATTGTCAGGTTCAGATTTGAAGTAATCTAGGGTTTTAGCATACCCTGCCGGGCAGACTATTCTATAGTCCAGTCACATGCTGTGAGAAGAAGTTCTTTCTCAGACCCAAACTAAAGTGTTCCCCCACTAGTTCTTGAATTAGAACTTATTTCGAAGTAACAATTTGGATAAGCAGCATCTAAACCTGTTACAATTTTGTATACTTGGATCCTGTCCCCCCCTTAGTCTCAAGGCCGTACAAATTCAGCTGCATATGATTTATATTACATAGTTACATAGTACATACTTGTATGACATAGTTACATAATACATACTTATATTACATGCATACATAGTATATATTTATACTACATGCAGATTCTACCATTGTACAACATATGCAATGGGATCTAAAGTGGTCATTTCATTATGAAATCACAGTACCTGAGTGTGCAGTGTTCAGCGTATTGTACTCCTCTGGTTGTGTTAAAGGTTGTAGCATTTAACTTGTAAGTGACGGTCATTCAGGTGTAGCCCGCTGATACTTTGTTGGCTCTCGCTATGTTTGGCCGACTCGCCACACTTAACCTCGACAGATAAGCGCGATGGGTAACATTCGAAGCGTGACTGGTGCACAGGTGAGGGAGCAGCATCCCCGAGTGAGAATCGGACCGCTTCCGACACCTCAGTCCCACAAGCGGCATCAAAGCACCCGCTGTCCTTTTCAAAGCTAGCTGGTTGTCTGACCTCCACCATTTGTCTCAATACAAACCCCTTGCCATCTATACAAGCTTCCAGCCACGGAAGCCTAGTACCTCATCCTACCTCGTACGTCATAGTACCTTGTGGGGACAACAATCCAAATTTGCTCATAAGCATCCGACTTTCATGTAAGGTACTGACTTGCGCGTCTGCAAGTTTGATTAAAATTTTAGTAAAATAGTTTGGGGTGATTGTTTTGAAAATTGCAGTGACTGTTGATTACTTGGGGGCCAAGAAACACTGCGTGTGGTGTCGGCGTGTCTTCGTGCTTGTTTGTGTGCTTCTGTCCAAATGTCCGTGCATTGTGAGTGAATGTACTCTGTCTAGACAGGTGTGTGGTATATAGATAGAGGTACGTGTGGCACTGTCCTCAGGAGGTGAATGTTGTATAAATGAACGCACTCTATGTATCCTGTGCCGAAATCTGCCATGGTGTGTGGTCTGTAGATGAAATTACCTGTAGCACTAATTTCAGGAGGTGAGTGATGTTCCGCTGATGCTTCACAGTAATGGAATGACTTAACCAGATTTTGACTGCTCATTTACTTTTCTAGGTTATATTAAAGCATATTTTATACGTAGTAAACGTCCATTTTTTGCTCATTCATTTTTTTTAGCACTTTTAAAAACTCTTTAGATTATGTTATATGCAGGATCGATGCAAAAGGACGAGTCCCCTGTAACGTCATAAACTGTTTTATCCTTTTAACAGGATTTTCGTTGATTTTTTTCTTCAGTCCTCTTTTTATATCTGCCTTGTGATTCGTATCTATTCGTTTATTTATATCTCTATATATCTATATTTTCAATTTATTTAAATATTAATTTAAGGATTATTTAACCAGGAATTTTGCCTCTTGAGATGTGCACATCTCGCTTTCAAGAGGGTCCTGGAGCTGACAACTGCAGCAGGTAAAGATCTGTTACCTAATGACAGTATTCACACCTTAATACGGGTTAATCCAAGTGACCGTTTCTACAACTTCAGCGAGAGAGCTACAGACACAGAGCCAGGCCACACAGCGCCCATTCAGAAGACGTAGTCACAAATATCCAAGCTTAACAGTACTAGACCCCAACAGCGTAAAATCTAATAACTTGTGGCTAAAACTAACAAAATATTTCTCGATTATATGAGCTCAGCATAAACAGACACAAAACCACAAAGCTATCTGCTGCTGATTATATGATTATGTAGTAAAAAACATGAAATTTAAGCCTTTGCACCAAGAAACACTTACGTGTTACTTGTTGTCAAACCCCTTTTCTATTTTATTTTATTTCAATTTATGCGTGGACCATATTTTCTAGATCAGCCTAGGTTCCTAAATTGAGGCCGTAACCATAAGTTAGTGTTTTTTTAACCTGTTGTTTTATTATTTCAATATTATTCTGTATCACTTTCCATTTTGCCAGCTGGTGGTTCAAAAAAAACTTTGCTCTCACTTTTCATAATAATAAAATGGGTAAAAATGTGAAAGCCTGAACTGGAATATAATCTCTCCTCTTTGCAAACTGCAGTGTTTCGTTTAAGTCAGACTGGGTGACAACTTGCACACTGTATACGGGTGCATCATTTACCTCAGTATAAAGCGTGGGTCGCATTTCCATGGAGAACTTCCAAAAATAGGTCTCATATATATGCAATCAGTGCACACGATTAGCAACGTAAGCTGAAACAAGTTTAAACCTTCACAGTTTAAACTTGGTCAAGCGTGAGCCACGTTGGATCCAGTATCCCATAGAGCTGGATGTCTGCTATTTGGTTGGCAGTATATATCTGGGAAACCCCAAACCACTGTACTGGAACTCTGTACCACTAAGTCAAACTGACTGGGTTTTCTTTTCTGGCTTCAGTCATACTGGTCATGTTAAAAGGGAGATCCGACTAACAAAATAACGTTAATGTGTAGTTTTAATGAGGAGCTATCGGTAACACGTAGAATACACCACCGATGTGCGCACTTCGGAAACTAAGCACTAACCCTAACTAACCCAGCCAGTTCTTGCATGGATGGAGGCTCACACACACTAATGACCAACGCTTAATTAAAAGAGATTAGTTAACCCCCCTCCTCGTTGTCACATCAGTTTGTGCACGTTAACATAATATAACATTCAGGTGCCCTTCTGTCTCTCTCTCTCTCTGCCTCTCTCCCTATCTCTCTCACTGTCTCTCTCTCTCTCTGTCTTTCTGTCTCTCCCTCTGTTGCTCTCTCGCTGTCTTTCTGTCTCTCCCTCCTTTTCTCTCTGTCTTTCTGTCTCTCTCTCCCTCTCTCTCACTCTGTCTTTCTCTCTCCCTCTCTTTCTCGCTGTCTTTCTGTCTCTCTCTCTCCTTCTCTCTCTCACTCTGTCTTTCTGTCTCTCCCTCTCTTTCTTGCTGTCTTTCTGTCTCTCTCTCCCTCTCTCTGTCTTTCTGTTTCTCTCTCCCTCTCTCTCTGTCTTTCTGTCTCTCCCTTTCTCTCACTCTGTCTTTCTGTTTCTCCCACTCATTCTGTCTCTGTCCCACTTTGTGCCGTACAAACGTGTGTCAGAGTGTCTATGCTGAGGGCCCCCGCAGGCCTGTACAGTGGCCCCTCTCACCTCAGCCTCTCTTCCCGCAGGCCCTGGCTTGGCGTTCATTGCATACCCCAAGGCGGTGTCTCTGATGCCCGTGGCCCCTCTCTGGGCAGCTCTCTTCTTCTTCATGCTCCTTCTGCTCGGACTTGATAGTCAGGTCAGCCTGTGTGCCGCCGTCGTTCGTCCCGGATCGATCTCGCCGATGTCAGTCACACCACATTAATAAACTAAATCTGCCGTTAGCAGCATAACCTGTGGAGGCGATGACAGCCGGTGACTCTCCTGCTCAATCTTTTTCTCCAGTTTGTCGGGGTTGAAGGTTTTGTAACTGGGATCCTGGATCTGTTCCCTGGAAAGTATTACATGCGCTACCAGCGGGAAATCGCCGTGGCGATCTGCTGTTTATTATGCTTCATAATTGATCTCTCCATGGTTACACAGGTAAGATGCCCCAATTCACAGCATCAGCTGGAATCTATTAAAATGTATATAAGCTCAGCAGTTTTTCATCTGCATTGTTATCACATGCCTTCTTTGGGTAAAACTATTTGTATTTCTTACTTTCTTTTAACATGATGTACTTCCATTCTGTTTTAAGTAATCCATTCAATCTCACCACCCAACCTGTTTTAGAGGTCTAGGCTGACAGTTTATTGCACATTTTTATTTGTCGTTAGACCATGAATGGCTACACTCTGTAAATGTAAATGTATTTTTGGGGGTAGGAGTCATAGAACTGGTTAATTATTATGTATTACATTCTATTGAACTGTCCAAGTTGGTTTAATCTTGACCGAGTTGCTGCCTCTGCCCACAGGGGGGGATGTATGTCTTCCAGCTCTTTGACTATTATTCAGCCAGTGGTATGACTCTGCTGTGGCAGGCATTCTGGGAATGCGTTGTTGTCGCCTGGGTTTATGGTGAGTTGGTGGGAATCACATGCTGTGTCTCTGTAGACCTTCTGTGCTGCTGTAGTTTGTAAACCATTCAAATTAAAGTATATACAATGAAATATTTGATAGTTGCTTCTGAACATCTGCTTTCTAAACATGACAAAAAAAACAAGAAAAAAAGCTTTTTAAATAAACTTGTGTTATTAACCGTGATTTAAGTACTCTGCTGGGTCTTTATGTCCCCAATGGCTGATTTCTCAAAAATTTTCTTGTGTAAATTTTGCCACACAGTACAAGTGACACATAGAGATCTAGTGGCAAGATAAAAAATAAATAAATATGCTGCTTGTGATCTGCAACAACCTCCATGCGTCGTTAATAGCATCACTGATTTTAAGTTAGATCTATTTTATTTGAGCTCTGTTTCATTATCTTTGTGCAGAGTGAGTTGGGAAATGCCAAAAACGCCCAAGCTCTCAGGCTAAAGTAATCCGAACCTGGAGAGTCAGGCTATTCATGGCTTAATACAGCTATGCATTATGCCAGATTTCTGTAGTTATCCAAGTCATCCAGATATATGATACATATCACACCATTATGAACAGATTATGAAAAATAGAACACTCCCAGCAAATGGTAGCAGTAGAAGGATTTGAGGTCAAAGCTCAAGATAAGCTGTGGCTGATCAATGTACCGCTCAGGCTGCCTGGGGTCCTGCTGCTGTTTAACAGGCTGACTTGCGGTTAACAGGTGCTGATAGGTTTATGGATGACGTCGCTCGTATGATCGGGTACCGACCTTTCCCTTGGATGAAGTGGTGCTGGTCTTTTATTACTCCATGTGTTTGCATGGTAAGAAGCAGATCTGCATGTGATCTCAATCTTTGTCAAGGTGTTTCTCAGCTAAACAATTAACTTTCTATACTGACATTGGAGCCTGATATGCTAATTGGTGTTTAAATGGCAAGCTAAAATACATAACATAAATGAACAGTGGTTTTCTTGCTAAATATTTGCAGCAATTATTCAGGATTTCGATTTGTCTTCCTCTAAGGGTATCTTCCTGTTTCATCTGCTGAACTACAAGCCCCTAACCTACAACAACGTGTATGTGTATCCGTGGTGGGGAGAGGTGATTGGATGGTGTCTGGCGCTTTCCTCCATGCTCTGCATACCTGTTAGCCTGGTCTACAAGCTCTTCCGAACCAAGGGCTCCTTCAGAGAGGTCGGTGAAATCCGACGGTGGCATTCGGAAGCTAACAGTTTAGCCACAGATCGAGTATGACATGAATGAGTAGAAATCCGATTCTGGGGAGCTTTCCCAGGAAAGATGACTGTGATATCACAGCCACTGAGAATAGCTGCTCTCCATTTAAAATGTGTATATTGGATTAATTTATATAGTTTTACTTATAAATGGAGTGTAAAATGGACAGAGGTCGTGACATTGGGGGAGGGTGTCTGTGGCCGTACATCTCATGGGAAAAATGGCAAACGATGTTTTAGGAAAGAAACAATTTATGGAAAGCTGGATTGTGGGAAACGTGGGTAACAACCTGCGCTGCTTTAAGGAGGAGTCCCCAGAGAGCTACTATGAAAAACAGTCTCAAATGAATTACTTAAATGGTAGAATAACTCAGTTTTTCCATACTGTGCCTATCTGGCTTGGAATTCTGGACTCTCTATATAGTCCAGGCTGAAAATACCTTATTTGTTTATCATGTTCTTGGTTGTTTTATACTCTCTTGTGATGTAAACAATTTTGTCTTTTCAAGTACTTCCACTGCATTTCCCAAGCTGATGTCACACCATGCTTCACCTCTGCTTTGCACTGATAGTTTCATTTTCCTTTTTAGCGCTGGGAGCACCTGACCAAACCAGTCTGGGGAGCCCACCACCTGGAGTATATGGCCCCAGATGCTGACATGAAGAGCTTGGCATCCTTCACATCGGGTGCAGAAGACAACAAGGTCATTGTCTTTGAGAGTGTCATGTAGACGCAGTGTCTTTACCAGAGGGAGATAGTTCGGGTCCAGAAAGTAAAAATCCAGACCGAGATTTTGTTTCAACCAACCAGTTGAGTATACAGAGTCACAGTCACAGAGTACTCAACTGGTTGGTTGAAACGAAATCTTGGTCTGGATTAATACTTTCTGGACCTGAACTATCCACCTCTGATCTAACATATAGGAGTACCCTCCCCCCTAAAGACAAGGTGCCAGTGTCATATGCCTCACCCTAACCGATATTATAATATTATAAAATTCACTTTCCTCATTCCTCAAAAACCCATTAGACACACCTGATGTGCACAGTCGTGTGAGCTTGTTCAGCCCCTTGTCTTAGGAGGGAGGGCTCCGAAGAGCACCAAACCCAAACCGGGGCCCCTGCTGGCCCCCACAGTGCATGGCAGAGTTCTCACAGGCTGCTGCCGCTCACCTCACTGCCCTCCCTCCTCCGCTCAGAGGACCGCAGAGGGGTTTGTCAAGGGAGAGGAGAACGGGTCCCCTTGCTAGAACTTTAATCGGTAAACTAAGGATTAGGACTTTCCTGTCTGGTGATCAAATCAAAACTTTTAAATAATCCTGCTGTGTGTGACCCCAGTCGATAAGGGGATCATCTGATAAAATGGCATATAGTCATCACTCTGGAACTGCCTTTATTCCAGATACTTTTTGATTTGTAATCCGATTTGCGTGTCCAAAACAAATAACCAAAAATTTGCCCACAATCGCGATTCAGCGCACCTTTAAACAGCCTTTAAGTAAAGCCTTTAAATGATGAGCCAGCATACGAATAAAATATATCAGAAAATGCCAACATTTGTGGTGATGCCCTCAGTGTTGCCAAATTTCTCACATGTACTTGATGAATGAGCTTGAATGTTTACAGGACATGAGCCCTATATCACTCGCTCGCTGTCACCGTGGCAGTGCCAAAGGCTGCTTGACGTTTCATGGGGTCAGGGTGGGAGGGATGTTGTTTGCCATAGTCAATATTTTATTTGCCAATTCAGTATCGTACTGCAAATATATGCAAACATGAAAACCACCCCCTACTAAGAAATCCTTCAAAGGCATGTTCCTTTCCACTTGGTACTGAATGAATGTGTACATATTAGCGGATTTTTCCACAAAAATTGTTTTCCGGGGATGACTTTGAGGACAATCAGCCAAAGGAATAGCGGTACATGAAATAATCCGTACAGATAAACCAGATAAAAACAGATAAATCAGTAAAGTGCTCAAATCTAGTTGTTTCACACGTGTCTCTGGAGAGTTTAATGGTCATTTAGTAATAGTCAGAAGTGGAGCTGTTTCGGAAGATAAGCAGGCGGAAGTCTATGGGTGAGAAAGGGAAGCTACCAAACTGAGTCCTGTGGCCTGTGTTGCTGGAAATGAGGGCTCCCTCTACCACTGAAGACTTATTCTCACCCAATTCTCTAAGACGGCTGATAAGTAAATGCCAAACTTTGCCTTTTCTTGTTTGTCTTAAGTCTAGGCCCATCTGTCAAATAAGCCAAATATGTTGCAAGTCCCCATAGGGTTTGCCCTAGCTATTGCCTGTGGGAATTCTGCCGTCAGTAATAGCGCATAAAAACTACATCATAGTTGTTGTGACATAAAAGTAGAATGGAATTTAGGTCCATGGAAAATAATCCACTACATTTGTACATTACTTGTTGTAAAATAATCTTGCTAGCACATTTTAATCATGTTAGAATAACAGTTCATGTTTCACTTATTGTAAAATAATAGATTTATTTTGTGATGGCTTTTTTGCTTATATATATATACATATATATATATATATATAAATATCTGTGTGCATTATATTGAAAGTTCGATGCAGAGTTGCAACATGATGAGAGGAAATTGCACCTTGCAGTGTGCTCTGCGCATGGATCCGAGGCTAATTAAGGGACGGCTGGTGCATTATACCATGTACTTTTTGGTAATGATGGCCAGACATGTGGATGTTAGGTTCTTTCTTTGTATTTCACTGGTTTCCCCAGGCCACTCAGAGCTGTGCTCCAGAATTCTTGACAGGAAAAAAAATTCAGTGTCTCTCAACAATGTGACATTAAAATGTTTTTTTTTTTAACCAAATTTTTAATTAGGAGTCATTTTTAAGGGTAAAGATATGCATTTTTAAAAAATAAAATACAATCTTAAAGGATGCATACTTCTACGTCGTATTTTTGGCAGATATTGGCACATAAATTTTTCAGCAATACTGTGTCGTCTTTGTAAATTCTCACTGAGAAAGGTTTTTCATATTCTTTATCTCACACACATAAAAAACTATTTTTGTTTTTTTGGAAGAATTAACATTCCCTCGAAGTATTACTGACTATCAGTCTGCCTTCATGCGCAGTTTGTTACTTATGTGCCACTCTGATGGATTTGAGTACCTGTTATTTGACTTTTGGAATTAAGGCAAATACTGGTGCAGACAGATTTGTGTCACACTATTCTGTTTTTACATACTTTGTCCTTGCAGACCAAATAGTAGCCTGGGTTGGTCAAGCAGCTTAATAAATGAATATTTAGCTATTATATATTTAAAAGGAAACATAAACTGAAATGTATACTACCAACACCGTGTGCTCTCACTCTGTGCTCTGCCAAATAGTTCTTGACAGTATCTTCTGTCCACAGGTGACTGAAAGGTTACTTTCTTCAAGCTAATGCTTTTGTGCATAGTGACTGATATTCTCCCATTTCAAACAACAGAGAATTTCTGGTTAAGTACTGCACCTTGTTTAAGGGAAATAAACTGATAACCTCCAAGTTCTGTCTGCAATGCTCTTCATGAAAATTGCCCAGTTTCATAATGTAATGATCAGATTAATATATAAAAGCGTGAACCCATCAGTGTGAATGGTTAAGGGCAACATGCTGTGTGCTAGTGATGGAGTCGGTATACAGAATATTCCTTAAAAACTCTACATATCAGCCTATTGTCTGAATTGTTTTCCACAGCCTTACTCTAAACATGGTGTATGATCACAGACAATAGAGTTATACATCAATTCTGTTGCAGAAATATATGGTTTAAAAGTTTAAATAAGCTTATCCAGGCTGGTGAAATGGTAACTTGACTGGTAACTGGAATCAGAACTGTACCCCCTGTCCAGAAACTTCGGATGCAGATACTGTCTAGAAAAATGGAACGGCACTGATGACGAAGAAATTAACTCACAATGAAATGTTTTAGATTTGTGCTTTGATTCATTGTTCAATCATGTGAAATGTATTATAAATTCAGTCTTCCATTCATGGTATTTAGTGTCAAAGTGTAGTGGTATCTGTGTAATCAAGTTACTGACATTGACGTGTTCCATTGATTTTATCCTTGTACAAAGGGCTTCATGCTTGAGACCACTGTGACTATGTGTTAATTCACTCACCCTAACTGAAATAACAAATAGCAATAAAAAAATCTAAGAGAATCACCTGTCAGTGTTGTGTAAGGTCTCTCAGAAATGAAATAAATCTAGTTGAGTGCTTTCTCATGTTTTTGTGGGATAGTGAATACTTGTGTTTTCAGTTTGCATTAGCATTGTGTGGTCACTCTTGACATAAGTGGTTCTCCATTAATGCTGGACTCCATGAACTGGCGGGATTGTATGAGTGACTCTGAACTGTTTCAGTGACACAAACGCCATTTGTCACTGACTCACAGCTGCCGCACTAAGCCTGAGCTCCAACACTCTATGTTTAGCTGTTGGCCTCCAGGCTGATCCGGTCTATTCCTGTAGGGGTGTGAAACAGCTAGTCTGCCTTACATCATACAGCAACCTGCTGGAGCTTCCCTATGGCCTCTCCAACCTTCCTCAGTCTTTTCACTAGCCTACTGTCAACACACCCCTATGGCAGTTCCATAGGACGATGTACTTTTAACCTGAAATGCTTTAGAAAATATCAAACTGAAGTTTTAAGCTGCATATGAATAAAAAGTCAGCTAATCAATAAAATAAGTATAAAGCTTCTCACAATGTAATGCGTGCGGTGGAAGTTTACATATGTGTAGATTGAGCCAAGGGAATTAGATGAACAAACTTCGAAATTGTCTCAGCAAGAGCTGTATCTACGAAGGTGAATGACACCAGACAAAGTAAAAATGTTAGTAGCATGCAGTCAAAGGAAGAGCTTTAGCACATTTCTTGAAGACACAAGTGAAAATTAGTAAAGCTTACAGGTACCTAGATTACAATGATGAGTAAGACATTTTTCAAAACACCGAAAGGAGGACTAGGGACACCATAGTCTTTGTGGTGATGTGTGTTTAAGGACCTACTTCATAAACAATAAAGGAATCAAAAAAAATTACAGCTGTATTTCAAACAAATCTAATTGCTTCCGCCATTCCACAGATCATTACCAAGAACAACTCCTACCGCTCCGGAAGTATAAATGGGAGGTGCTATTCACCTTTTGATATGTGAACCCTAATGAGGAGGATCCTGCAGTCAATCAGAACTGTACACTCAACACTTCAGTAACGTTTCACAGCATCTTCCACTTGGCTTCCTTACACTTGGGTATTTGCAAAATTCACTTAATTGCCGTATG
The DNA here is from genome assembly GCA_026781145.1 of Hippopotamyrus pictus. NCBI lineage: Eukaryota > Metazoa > Chordata > Actinopteri > Osteoglossiformes > Mormyridae > Hippopotamyrus > Hippopotamyrus pictus. The sequence goes on from JAODLC010000113.1 coordinate 11,256,753, forward strand.
CCGATAGGTCAGTCTCCTATAATCATCCATATGCCACTGATGTTAATGTGAAACAGCTGGATGAGACTTTCAATCAAGGGAACAAACCAGTCAAAGCAAAACAAAAGCCAAACAGTTTTAAAGTAAACCTGAAGTATTCCCCCTGACATGGATTATGTGGTCACCTTGATTCTTTACATGACCTTTATAAATGTCTTATATAAAACCCTAAAATGATAAAATATTAACCAATTAACCAAGACCTGTGTGATGAAATAGGGTGGCATGGCGGTAAGGTCACCAACATCGTCCCATATAAGACGGGGCACAGCATGTTCCAGTGCGGGATCATCTTGCATTATAAGGAACGGGGGGGCAACCCTACATGGTGGTTTAGTGTCGAGTCCCGTGGTATACACCCATGCATGCACCCATGCATACATGCATCCTGACTGACCGCCCAGTTCTGTCAGCTTTATGGAAAAGGAGAAGCTACTTGCAGCCACATCAACAAAAGGCAAGACAGGAGAGGGTAGTTTTATGGGACCTCTGTAGGTTGGAGTAGAATGTGAAGAGCAAGGATGAAGGAATGAAGAGGAAAACTAGCTGATCTGTAGGACAAGTGGATGTTGAAATTCAGAAGTAAGTGCTATGATCATGAGGCCATCACTCATAAACCTCAGTCAAAACCATAATGAAGACAAGGAGGTGATTAAGAGCCATCCATGGAGCTGGAGAGGAGATGTACACCTCAAAGCTGGTCAACAGGGAGGCTGCCAAGCTTTGGAGGCTGGGAGCGTATCGTACACGGTGCAGAGCAGAGGGTTCCAGCCTTGACAGGTGAGAGCAGATGTGCTGTAGGTTTTAGGGAGTACATGGTGATCAGGCACCAGTTCAGACTTGAAACAACAGTGGAGGCATTGTGTTCAGATAAAATTATTCCAAAAAGAGAAATTAAGAGGAGAAGCTGAGCACGAAACGTCTCAAATTATGATACTGTATTTGACATTTTTCAAGCACAAGTACACAGGAATTCTTTAGTCTTCACACATGCCCACTTGCTCTCCTATGAGATTTACCCACAGAAACTCATACACAGGGGAGAGGAAGACTTGGGGACAGAGTGCAGGGTTAGCTGTTTAGCCCTGGAGAAGTTTTTGGAGTTAAGGGCTTCATTTGGTTTAGTCCCACTGATGAACATAATTACATTGATGAACATTTGCCAAAACATTATGACCAACCCTACGTGAAGCACCCTGGAGTACCCTAGAGTACCCTACGGAGTCACAGCATCTCCAAGACGACATGGCTTGGTCGGTGCTCACCCTCAGCTGTGGTGAGGCCCTATCGAGAGAGGAGAGGTCTGAGGAGGGAAAATCTAGGGTGTTGGGCGGCCAAGACTCGTCAATGTGAGACGTGAACACAGGCTACCCCGTGTGGTACAAATCAACAGAAGGGTCGCTGTGGCACCATCCATCCATCCATTTTCCAAGCCGCTTATCCCACTGGGTCGCGGGGGGTCCGGAGCCTATCCCGGAAGCAACGG
>JAODLC010000113.1:11263506-11276828 GCA_026781145.1 Hippopotamyrus pictus
TGTCCTGGGTCTTCCCCGGGGCCTCCTCCCAGTGGGACATGCCCGGAACACCTCACCAGGGAGGCGTCCAGGAGGCAGCCTAATCAGATGCCCGAGCCACCTCATCTGACTCCTCTCAATGCGGAGGAGCAGCGGCACAACTTATATTTAAAGACATATTTCCATTTAGTTTTTATACATTAGTTTCAATTACTAGAACGCTATTTTGTGTCTTTTCAAAGAATTCAACATGAATACGCAGTGTATATTATGCACTCAAAATGGGCAAGATACTATTGCAGGTATTATAAATGGTCATCTAAAGTATCTAAAAATGGTAACAGAAAGCATTTGACATTTGCTTTTATTTAATCTCAGTCAGTTTTGGCAACGATATTTATAGTTTTAGTTTTAGCTTTTGTGGCTCATTTAATTTCAGTTTACGAAAAAGGTTTTACTTTCAGTTAACAACAACTAGGGATGCACCGATCCCACTTTTTCTGTCCCGATACCAATACCGATACCGATACCTGCGCTTTGGGTATCGGCTGATACTGAGTACCTATCCGATACCAATACCGATACCTGCGCTTTGGGTATCGGTGCATCCCTAATAATAACCCTGATAAGATGCAACAGCAGATGACACCAATAATTTGTTTGTTGCGGGGTTGTTTTTCTGCCTCCCTCTTGTACTTCTTCAGATTGAAACTGGAACCCTAATTACTGGTGTGTGACTGTAAACAGTCACATTCTGTATGGTCTGCTGGATGGCGATGCATCAAGTAGCGTAAAGTTTGCCATTTTTCCAGTTTTAGTTGGCACGAGTTTTTGTTTACAGTACACAGCACCACCGTGGGGGAAGACGGTGGCGCAGGAGGTAGTGCAATCGTTTGGCAACCAGAGGGTTGCAGGTTCGAGCCCTGGTTCCTCCTGTCCCCATCAAAGTGTCCTTGAGCAAGACACCGAACCCCCAAAATGCTCCCGGTGAGCAGGTTGACGCCTTGCATGGCAGCCTCTGCCACCGGTGTGTGAATGAGAGTGTGGATGGTGAATGTGAGGCATGTATTGTAAAGCGCTTTGAGTACTCATAGGAGTAGAGAAGCGCTATATAAATGCAGCCCATTTACCATTTACTATGTTGCATGCCAGACTTTAAACTTCCAAAGTACAGCACACGCAACCAAGGTCTTTGTACCTTAGGTACAATATCTCATTTTTAAAAAATATGGTGTAGCTGCTGAGCTGTTGCTTTCTTCAACACCTGAAGATTCCTCGGAGGGAGCGCCGATCTCTCCCATGACTCGCAGATATTACTATACCAGTCTGCGGCACGCTCTGCCAATTCAGCTTTGCTGTGCATTTGTTGGGCATTAGTTGTCCTTCGAAAGACTTCAGTACGATCGGTTGGAACGGCATTAGTTTCCGTGATCTGATAGGCAGATCTGTGCTCTCAATGTTCCTTATCAACAGTTTAATGAAGTTCCTCATTTTCTTATTTAAATTTAACGATGGTGAACTGTAATATCGCCGAGCCTTAGCATGGCATGTAACAATGCTCGTATGGATTTAGCCATATTCCCATCCACATCACATTCAGGGTCTTGTCTGACGATACATACATCAGAGAGTCTTGTAGCATGCCTCACCCATCCTGCATTCATGCTATTCACTTGGTCACGTGGGTTTCATATCCATGCAGAGAGGAATTCCTCAGTTTTAGTTTGAGGAAGGGGGGAGTATTGTGCCAGGAAAAGGGAGGCCAGCCTGGGATTTTGCTCTCTAGCTTTTAAACTATTATTGCCAGGTTGACACGTTCCCCTCAGTCAATACACCAAACATCTCATGTTTCCATGTTCTTTGTGATTATGTGATGATTTTTTTTCTTGCCTTGTAGTCCTTTTTTGATTTTTATTTCTTCCTTTTTAGCGACCCTGTACAACACTTTGGCCATCAAATATTTTGAATTGTGTCCTATAAATCAATGTGACTTTGGGATATGCCAGAGCAGTGAAATGCTACGTTAGCTCTTACAACCGCAAAGACTGACATTTCTTCTCACTCGTCTTTTCTCCTCTGCTGGCACAAGTCTTCCATATAGATCACCTAGGACCTGGGCTGTATGGGTCAATGACTAGTCCACCACTGGATGCCACTGCACGCACTGGGAGCTGCCCCGTCTCAGGCCTGGGATACCTGCCGTTGTTTTTTCCAGTTTCTTCCACTTCTCCTACCATGCATTCATTCTCTTCTCACTGCCACTCTCCTTCCTCTAAAAACTTTATCTACATGATCCATATTTATAATGGAAATCATTTCTAAGATGCCCCCCTTTTTTGTATGGTAACCAGCTTAAAAATAAAACACCTGGATGGATATTCAGCTGAAGAGGTAATCAGATGTGTTCATCGTTTGGTCTAATATTTCTTTCATTTTATTATTTATATTTTCTTTATATATATTTGACTATTGTCACTTTGGAGAAGTAGAAAACTGTAGTAATTCAGGTTAGAAAGCATTTTAAAACCATGTTAGCATGAAGAAAATGGGTTCTAAATACCACGTTTGGTTGGTGGCGAGTTAGAAAATCCCTGAATTTTCTAAGATGTGGTTATAGAATGAATTTGACACCAGTGAAAAATTATGCACAGTTTAGTCCAGACAGACCACTGTTGAGCTTTGCTGTGTGAAGAGCAATGGTGTGAAGGGACTTCAGTATGGAGAAATTCTTGCTAACGATAGTAAAAACCTTTAATGTTTTAAAAAGGTATGCCTGTGATACAGTGTACCATTTTACATCACAATGGCTTTAATATCGTTTCACTGATTTCACTCAGTCTTAATTAAAGACTTGGGGAAAAAAAGCCCAGTATTTGGGTTATGAGAACAGGAATTAGGACACCCTGTTCTGAACCATACATAGCAATCAGCACTACGCTTACCACCTCTCAGGGCTTGACAGTGTATCTGAGATGGCTGTCTGGGTGTGAAACTCATCTACCACAGAGGATGGTGGCAATACCAAAGGCCGCTGATGCATCCGCATCCCAGGGTTACCAACCTGCAGCTTGGCGTGCTCTTCCAGCAAGCGGTCATACTCCACCGTCAGGTTCTCAGCCTGCTTCTTCATAGCCCTCACGTCACTCTCTGACTTCTGGAGGGCTGCCACACACACACACACACACACTTTACCAAATTAATATTCCATCCTTCACAACAAATCTATACATTTTTACGATAAAACTGTATAATAGTCATATTTGGAGGATGCAGCAATGTAGCATGTGATATAACCACTTCTTACAATCCATCTACGGCAGAAAGATATTCACTACAATCATTTCAAAATGCATATTTGGTTACATCACCACCTTCCTCCAATAATGCACATCAGTTGCCCCTCCTGGCTCCTCTTCCTGCCCATACCTTTTTTAGTGGTGTCCAGCTCTTCCTTCAGCTTCTTCACATCTTCCTTCAAAGCCTTGTTCTGTTCCTCCACTCCTCCTCCAGCCTTCTTGCCCACCTCAGGAACAGGGATCCCAGCCTCACGCAGTTTCTGTGGTGAAATGCGTAGCCATTAGCCTGACAACTAACTTTCACTCACAGTTTTCCTACAAAACTTTCCCAGGAGCTCATCCAACAGGAGATTTTCTTGCAAACCGGTGTGGGATCGGACATCACTGTAACCGTGGGATGGTCTGATATTGCCTACCTCAATGTATTTTTTCCTGAGACATACTGCGCGTCACTGAATACAGCATTACATCATCAAGCTGAGCCGACAGTGACCACAAAATCATGCATTTTTTACCCATAAGCCATCTGCTGAGCAGTATTTTTGGAGGAAAATCAAAAGTCCGCTGCTATTCGGTTTTGCCGGCTTCTCTTTCTGAGTAACCTTATGACACCAAAATCTACCGCTTGTGTAGCACTTCTGGAAAAAAAAATTACCCATGACTTTCTGAAGTCTGTCTGTAATCTTTTCTACAGAGACCTTCACTGCGCATTTTAACACAAATCGCATCAATTTCTCTCATTTACTTTTACAAAATTGCCCAGCTTCACTTGTTAAAGGCGATAGATACAAATAAGACTGACTGAGGAACTGTTAAGCATCTTAAGCGATACCATTTTCTGTTATTACCACCCTGAGAAACATGTTCAGTCAAACTGCATGTGGTTCATGCAAACAAACCCAATTCTGCACTGGTTAGAACTGCAGTGTGGCTCACGGGAGCCTCCGCTGTCTGCAGTTTGCTCAGCCCAAAACCAAACAGGCTCCAGGGCTACTTGTCAGTTACCAGAGCAGCAGACTACAGTGGAAAGTCAGTCTATGGTCTACAGCGAAACGCTCAGTTCTAGCTTCCACATCCACCCACCCTAATGAAAAGTAAAAAGGTGCTGTGCGTGACAAAGAAAACGTCAGAGGCCAAACAATTTTTAAATAAATCACTGAAGTAAAATAGACAACGAACCTGGCAACAGAAATCTCATCTGGAATAGAGAGAGCAAAGCGTCATGTTCGTAAACTAGCTGCCTGTCAGCCTATTTGAGAGTCTGGCAGACAGCAGCCAGAGAAAACAAGGCAAAACAAACAGTGTGACGACCAAGCTCTAATACTGGCATATTATTCCAGGGTTTTGCACTTCCCCATGGTGGTATCCAAACACATCAGGGCGGTAGAAACTCCATTTTGATGTTTGCACAATACGGAGAAGCATAAACAGTTATCATGCAAAAGCGTCACATCACAACTGACAACCTTTAGGTAAAGGACACATTTTTAGATATATTTATATACTATGTATATTATATGTATAATATGTATATTATTTATATATACACATATACATATACACATATACATATACACATATACATACATACATACATACATATATATATATATATATATACACACACACACACACACACACACACACACTTTATATCTACCAGTGATTCCATGCAATAAACCAACCACATTTTATGCAGATTTTTGTAACATTACACAGTGCTGATTTTGACAGGTGCCACAGATATTTTCTGACACAAACCAAGGTCATGAACAATGAACCAGGTTTCAGCCTAATAATTTTTAAATCATCGCAGTACCTTGTCCCACAGACTAACCGATGGTTGGCGGATGATTAGGTCATGTTTGCTACAGAGCCCTTTTATTCCGTCCAAAGCCAAAGCCACTGCTGACGTGCTTCGTCAAAGACTCACTTCAGCATGGTACCAGATTCCACACCAAGTGCCAATTCTGTCTGGCAGCCTCCAAGTGCTTACATTTGTCGACTGTTCACAATAAACGCTTCTGGAAACCTTTCCACTAGCAACCTGTTGGCAGACGACTTAAGTCCGGATGCAATCAATACTGCAATTCTCTAGCTATGACACTTGGATTTTTCTTCAAGTTCCACCAAAAAAAAAAAAAAAATCCTCGTTATTGTATGTAGGGAAAGACAGATGTACATCTGTTCTGGTTATTACAAGTTTCTAAATATTGCCCTAATAATGGTAAATGGTTTCATTGTTTATCCATCTTTGGTGCCGGTTGCCAGATTTAAGAAGGTCAGCAGCCATGCGTTCTCCTTCCATTGGAGAGTCCCCTCACTGCTGCCAGAGGGCTCGGGATGTGAATCTCACCCTGACATGTGCCTTCCCTGATGGACTGACATCCCGTCCAGGGGGCACTCAGGCCTCGTCTCCTGTGCTACCTAGGAGAGGCTCCAGGTCTCCCACTGCATCACCAGTGAGCATAGGGCAGAAAACTAAAGGAGGAAAACTAATGAAATAAATGATTTTATATATAATTTTATCTGGATTATTCAAGGTTCCAATTTTGACATTCATCTTAATTTTTGGAATCAATGTTCATTACTGTATACATGTACACACACACACACACACACACACACACTTATATAAATGATACAGAAAAGCAGTTTACTTGAGGATAGAACACTTTTTTGCCTGTTCAGTATCCCTAAAGATAACCTGGGCAGCAGATGGTTGTGGAAATGGCAAAACTGAATATGACGAGTCATGAATTAAAAACAGTCATTTATAAAACTAGCTTTCAAAAACATAACATTATTTTTGTCTCTATGCGTACTTTCATTAGAAGTAAACACTGAAATTAGACAGTAATAACACCGGACTTGTTATCCAAAAGTCCAAACAGTCCACTTGCTGTCGCAAAACTATTCACATTTACACAGAATGTATGCAGTTCACATTTTTCGCTCAGATCAGACTATGGTAAACATCATTCATCAACTTTTCTTTATGTTAAAAGTTTCAGGACTTTCTAAAGCCCTTTACATGCCCAAAAATGATGAACATTGACGTCTTTCATGCCTGAGTTGTTTACAGTCAAGCAAGGTTAGAGTTTTCCTGAGGGAGGAAGGAGTCGACTATCTGGTTCACCATCAGTCTGCCCCTCCTCTCCAAGGCCATTTCGTAACCAATCAAGGCTAACCTACTTAAAAGCAAGCGCCTATTAGAAGAAAATCCAAAGGAAGGACAAAAGCCTCCAGCAGTTATAAATAGCTCTTCCAGTTTTTGTCCAACACGGATAGCACCATATATTAAACCAGAAACTAAATGTTGCCTTTTTTGGGACTCCGCTTTTTGTAGATCGTTCGATGTTTATATACGCCAAAGAACCAAAATATTATGACCATCCCCACGTGAAGCGAATAATGTTGGCTACCCGGTAAAAACAGTACGTGTCACTCTCTGGGATACACAAGGCAACTTAGCACTCAATACTCATAGCCAACATGTTGAATGCAGAAGAAATGGACAGGGGTAAAGACCGAAGTGACTCTGACAAAACGTCAAATCATCATGGCCAGACGATTGGGTCAGAGCATCTTGGAAACGGCCATGGCGAGAGCCTACTGAGAGCGGTCCGAGGCAGCAAAGAACCGTAAACCGGCGGCAGGGTGCTGGTCCTGCATCATGTGGACGGCCAACAAGTTTGATCTACAGCTACACAGCCCCATACATGGGCTGACTGAGCACCTCACGCCTTGCTCATTGGAGTATATGCGAATATGAATGCGGGTATAATTAGTAGGGCCAGGTAGGGCTGTCGCGATATAATCGCGATTATGCGGCACATGCACGATAATCACCAGGCTTTTGATGATGGGTGAAACATTTGTCAGGACGTCAGCTTTGATACTATACAGACCAATTTGGTCAGCAGATTAGCAGGGCAGCTAAAATACTAACAATAATGCTAATAATGCTTATTTGGCCAGTTCCCCAGTCAAGGATTAAGCCTAAGCCTAGACTAGCTTTGAGTTTCAATGGTGAATCTCCATTGAAATGGCAATTTAGTCCAAGACAAGTCTTAATCCTTGTTCGGGAAACCGGCCCATTAAGTTCAGTTGCAGAGCACGTCACATGCTACCGTTGTAGTAAATCATAGAAGCAATAATCACTGAAGTGGCTGAGAAGGAGGTGGTGAAGTAAGATGATGAGAGTGGTGTGGTGGTACTTCCTGCAATTTAAATTCTGACATGTTTATTAAACACAAGGCAATGCCACAATTATACAGATTACTAGCTTTTCGGAATCACAATACGCATCTCTAATATTTTAGGCACACTACTAATCTACTTACCAAAATCTATTGAGAAAATGGTTTTTATAAACAAAAAAAAAAATTGAATTTGAGCAACAAATGACAATTTTAACATACCAAAAAAGTTAAGGCAATATCAATTGAGTTTTTGAAAATTACCCATACTTAAATATTTAATGGTTTAACTTAAAACTTGTACAGATTATTCATTTCCAACAAAAAAAATCTACTTACAAGCAAGTACAAGCTGAATTTCAATGCTTTCAAAAAGCCTACGAAAAGGACTATAAGTAGGGATGTTAAACTTTCCGGAAATCGCACAGCTTGGCGATCAATGGCATATAAATCGCATGTACCCAACAAGCTGTTCGAAACACTATTTAATCCCACCAACGTGATTGATCTAAAATCCTAAATCTATTTGGCAAATTGGTCTAAAAAGTGACGTCTGAGAACTGAAGCCTTCGAAAAAATAAATCTAATATTGTAAACAATTTATCCCTTTTTTTTTTTTAAAACCAAAACAAACAAGTAAAACCAGCTTCCCTGTGAGACACTAACTGAACGGTTTGGTTTTACCTCTGAATTGTGGGATTCTGTGCAACAGTCACATTGTTTACAAAAAGGAATTCTCCCATTTGGGTACCAAAGTACTGTATGCGTAATGTGATCAAGGAGAAAAAACATTATGACTCGATACATTTTCCTGCCCTAATAATTAAATATAGTACACACACACACACACACACACACCTGGGTTAATGAATTGGAAATATGTCAAACCATTGACAATCTCTGGAGGAGGAGAGTCCTGTTAACCATTATGCGTGCACTAACCTAGTCTCAATGTCTACCTACTTTCTTTTGGTATAAAAAAGGAAAGGATTAGGGATGCTGACCGCAGCTCTCGTAACGCCTGATTCTGTGTGCACACAACAGTTAGCAGCACTGTCTCAAGTTCTTCTATTAATTTCTGTAAACACTATTCTGCACTTTTGTATTATCCTTGTGCTTAATCTCCATTTCCATTGAGGACAGACAGATTATGCCTGATAAGTCTAATAGGTCTGCTGGTTAGAAGGCTGCATGAGGGGGGCCGTCTTTATTAACACCTCACCTTTCATCAACATGCCCTCTTACAAGTAATGCCAGGTTTATCATCATCAGAAATTGGAGGGGAAGATCTCCGGCGTCACCACACAACAAGCTTCCAATCAAATCATGCTATCACACACGCTATCATGGCTACGCTAACTGGTTTAACAGGAAAAGCACTCAAAGCTACACCTAAGACATTCACACTAACGCCATGCCAGAAACCCCTGCCACAGCGGCTGTTACTAGGCCGGAGTAAGGATCACATGTGCAGTCTCTGGTTTCACAGGAGATCTGCTCATGCCACAGGTTCCATGCTGGGGTATGAGAGTCTCCTCAGGGCCACGTGACAGCCACGGAGAGGGTCTCCATAAGGTCCAAAAAAGCAGACAGAACATCTTTGAGGCTTGAGGGGAGGGGTCTCCCTGTGAGAGCACAGATGGTGAGAGCACTAGCCCACCCTTGTGAAGGACACTGGCACGATTATGATACAGGTACTGTGACCCACAGTGATGAGTTTCCAAAAAAAGCTACATTCCTCAGTACATGCGTGGCTGTACCGACTTCAATGTTCAGTCCTTCAGGCAGCACGGGTGTCAGTGAAACCAGGAAAATACAGATGAGTCAAAGCTCATGCTGTGCTTACGGGACTCAAACAGCTGCCCTGCCCTGCTCTCTAACCCCCGAGTTTCCTCAAATTTCAGCACACCGACAGCTGCTCCGGAAGATACTCTTAGTTCCCCCAAAAGATATTGGACGTCTCTCTGGAAATAGCAGTATCTGAAACTGACGGCCAAACCAATACAATGATAGAAGAGAGAGACAGCTCAAACCAATTAACCCCACCTGCTACGTTGGGAACAGTCGTGTTAACACGGCACGTCTAGGGGCTACGCCCGCCGTACTGGGGATCACGTGCCGTGATTTTTGTCAGAGTAACTCACACATATGGCAGACGTTTTCATTTGCTCCAATGCGGACAGACAGGCATAGATATTGTAACTTATGCTGCCCATCAGTGAGGATAGAGGCATATCGCTCGCTGTGTAGCCCAAGCCACACCTATCTGCCATGTCATTTTATTGCAATAACCACAGCGGCAGGACAGAGGGTGAAGTATATCTGCGGGGAGATGAAGCCTCTTGTCTGGAGGTCCTAGTGTAATCCTCCTCTGTGCGAGCCCTAGAATTTGCCCTCATCTGTGAAGCTGACTACTGAGCATAAAGGGAACCTCTGCTTAATGTCTTGGAGGACACCTGCTGCCTTGAGGTCCGAGTCTCTCCCCAGTGGACCGAGGTCATTAAACCTCATGCATTCTGTTCAACGCAAACACCAGAAAACTACAACACAGCTAAAGGCTGAAACTGTCCAGATACTTTCACCCCCACAAGTACTAACAAGGTGTTAATGAACACCCAGGCAAAAGTGCAGAAGCACCTACTTTGACAAGCAGTATTTTTATAGTAGGTGAGCAGGATATCCGTCTCCCAATTGTACCAGATGGCCACACTGCAGAAAATTCCACTGAAATTCACCACGTCGGTTTCAAGTCAGAACAACTGTGATCAGCTGTAGGATAAGGCTCTAGCAGTGTGCTGGGCTCCCAGCCGCAGTTACCATCCCCGTTGAGTGTTGGACCCCCCCCCCCCAACAGGCATGAGTAACTGCAGCATGTGCACACCGAATGTCGTGTAGAACAGTCCAAACACGCTGACCTTTGCACAGGCAGGCCAGCATCTTAAATGACATGACCAAAGATGCCTTAACCATACCCCTGTACGTATTCCATTGCGCCATTTCTCAGAGGAATCTCATGTGTCTTTGACTCCATTTTTGAGGCGAGACGTCGTATCTAATTATGGATATCGCTTCGTTTCTTTCAGCTTGGCATCCAGCCAATCAATCCACCACCTCGCAGGAAGTTTCAGGTCGCAAGGAACAATAAAATTTACTGTTTCTCAAAAGGTCAGCAGTTGTGGGTAGGGTTCTGCCAATTCACTAACCTCTAATTAGCAAAGCTAACTTTTTCATTAGCGTATTAGTATTTCCGCAAACTTTGAAAACCGTTAGCGGTTGGCTGACTATGTATAAACAAAAGAGGCGACGAGGCAATAATTTGGCCAGATTTAAGGCTATCTACTAAATGTACAGTGAATGAAGATACAATCAATTTAAACTGAGGTATCGAGCTAAGAGAAGAACAGAGGTCTGTGTCATGAAGCTGGACTTCTTGCTCAGCCGGATAACTTTTTGGATTTAAAGGTACCCTAGTTTAAATGGAGTTTATCTTCATTAACTTACACTTAACCTAGACTACCTTAAATCTGAAAAGGTATCAGTCTAAGCAAGAAATCCTGCTTCGTGATACAGCACCCAGTTGTATTTTCCAGGTCCTGACTATTGGTGTATAGCTCTGTCAAAGAGCCAAGAGCCTCCATCCTAATTCCGGGTAAAGGGCGCCATGTTTGTAGTCCTCAAGCAGCTTCACTGACGGCTTTCTACGTGTGCTTTATTGGATTAGCATTATTGAATGAAACTTTGGAGCAGATCAGCGGTAAAAGGTAACTTTCTGGTTGGCTGTGCCCACCACTGAAGCTCAATATGGGGGGGGGGGCACTATGGAGTGAAGAGATCTGGGGTACGCAGACTGCTGGACCCACTGCCTTGCTCCCAAAGGCAAACGACAGGACTCAGAAGCCTAACCCTCCACATTTTTGGCCACGTCACGCCGATGTCAGTAACATTCCAGGAATGATTCCTCTTTCATCCTCACTACCGGCATCAACATTATATCTTTTCAAGGTGGTGGCAAGTCATCAGAGAAGAGGAAGGAAAATGTAACCCTATGCAGCCCAGTTCATTTTGGCGTTATTTATGGGTCATCAGAATATTCTGGTGCATGTGTTTACTGCAGCTCCTCGTGTGTCTGTAATAAAGGTACACTCCGGCTGTTACCTCCTGCAGCTTGTCGTTCTCCTCCATGTACTTCCTGGCCGCGTCGCTGGCTCCCTCCGCCTGCTTCTTGAAGGCCTCGTTGGACGCCATCATGGTGGCCTGCTGCGACAGGAGGGTGACCAAGCGCCTCAGGAGCCTGGGGAAACAAAAGCGAGGCCGTCTGCGAGCGCTCTTCAGCGGCTCCGGCTTCCAGGCGACGCCAGGCCGAGACGGCCCGAGGTCTCGGTCCTGAGGCTCCCTTCCCCTGCAGTGCAGAAGCCTGCGACTGAGCTGCTATGGCAGGGGAAGGTTCATTAGCAGCCGCTACGGCCAAAAGATGAGACTGGAGTTCAGCAAAGCAAACTTGGTCTCAAAGGGAACATACTTCCAACCCGTGACCACAATTGGGGGGGGGGGGGGGGGGGACTTCAATTTCTGGAAACACAGCAAGTTTCATGAGTAACGTCCACGACCATTTCCACGGGGATGTTTATCACAGACCAAATATAGCTCATCGTCCCAGGTCACACGCAAAATTCTTCATATGCAGAATATGATTAAATACTTGCGCTGCACTCCGTAGGCACAATGTATCCTATACTGGGGTTTGGGGGTTCTAATCATCATTAACCCTGAGTTTATCAGCATATGTACTGAACTGAAAATGACTATCGATACCAGTGCTGTGCAAGTCACACGGCGCATAGTTGCTGTGCACAACAAGACTCTTGGACGCCCCCACAGGAAGTTACTCACGCCGCCCACCCCCAGCAGAGTTGAATTCCCAGCAGCCATTCGCATGTCGCAGTCTGCTGCACGTAGCGCACGGAGCCGGGGCTAAACATGCGCTCCCCATGCGCAGGACGGCTGCTGGTCACTATGACATTTACCGCAGCTTGGACACCTAGCCAGGTGAGGCGTATGAACTTTGAGACAAACCTGTAATGCAAAGCATCCCCCCCCCCCCATTTCTAAATATAACAGTCCCGGCCGGGTGCGCGGTCACATGGGCCTCACACCCTCACACAGGCAGCTGTCCGGCTGAGCAGAGGGCCACCATCGGGGTGGGGGTCGTACCCAGCCACGGGGGCTATTAATAGGCTGCCATTCAAAGAGAAACGCTCGGGACCCTGTATGGAAAAAATATGCAAGCTGGGTGCACAAGATGGGTGGGGCCTGGAAACATAGTACTCAAAAGCACCATGCGGCGCTCCCCAATCCAGCAGCATCGCTTTCACGCTTCCGACAAAACTTGTGAATGGAAAATGTCCCATGACCCACCAGTACGTCCTTTCCAAGAACACCGCAAAGCCCACGGAGATCAGCAGGATCCCGGGCGGCAAAATCTGAGTGGATGAGAAGAGCTTGGCGGGCATTCGCGACTGGAGGCAGAATCAATGAGGTTTATAGACACTATAATAATTTTCTTTAAAAACATGTCTTACTCCTTCCCCTCCACCATGAACAAGTTTTTACCACACCTTGGTGAAGATTAAGCCATGCTACATCACTGCCTTATCACTAAGAACTAATCAGGAAATTCTTGAACGAACCGTAAAATTCGGAGGGAAAAAGATGTACAGAAATAATGATATGATAACCACAGTCATTACTCCAAACTTTTTTTTTTTTTTTTATTATATTTTTATCAGAACAAGGTACATTGAAAGCATTCAGTGTTGGAAACACTGTCAAAGGCATTCATTTTTTG
>JAODLC010000113.1:11276928-11308967 GCA_026781145.1 Hippopotamyrus pictus
AACTTATGTATTATCAGAAAATATCGGGAGCTCTGTCAACACGCGTCTTCACCTCATATTACCAAACCGGAAGTCCCATTACTCCAAACTTGAGCTTTATTATTACACTAGCAAGCAAATACATTTCTACGAAACCTAAATTCTACAGGTCAGCATTTCCCAATCCAGTCTGAGGACCCCCAGACATATTTTTGGTCCTACCGGGAGCTGGGAGGGAACAAAAACGTGAACCGTCTGGGGGTCCCTGAGAACCAGGTTGGTCATTATTACATAGCTGGATTAGTGGTATGGAAAATGGATGATGGATGAACAACTTCATAAGAGAATCACTGTACCTGAATTTGGGTGCTTAAAGAACATTTAAATGGGTGAACGATTACAGAACAAGCCAGCAATCCTTCAATAGCATGGCGTTAATTGATCTTAGCCAACACAGGCTGCCAATGCGGCCTGTAAGGGAAGATCTGGCTAACAGGAACACCCATGCAAGTCTGCTATTCACTGATTTCAGGTCAACCTTTAAAGCCATTACGCCAAGCACACTCTGGGAGCTGGGATTCAACAGCTCCATCCGGAACCCAGAGTCCCTAAGAAGCAGAACCCAGGTGTCAAACCAGGAATAAAACCTCATCGTCAACTCGGAGACTCCCCACCACACCAGTAATGGTTCTCCAGGAGAAACTCAATGGTCTCAGGTTCCTTAGCCTCCAGATCGGAGGCAGAACAAAGTAGAGAGAGAGCCCTGAATCAAAGCTCACCAAGGCCCGAGAGCTCCTGTCAGCGGAGTGATGGACGAGCAAGTCAATTACCAACATACCACCACTGGAGATGTCCTCACCAACAGTACTACAGTATGGCAGAGTGACAGCTCAACACAGAGGCCATACAGAAAGCAGAGTTTGGTCGTCCATCAATTGGATATACATCACTGTTTTTTTATTTGTATCACCGCAACAAAGTAACATTACAATATTACGTTACAGGACCCAAACCATCCTGGCCACAAATTCTTCTTACTCCTAGAGTCTGGACTTAAAAAGGTTTCCTCCCTCTAGCTGTCCACACCAATAATAACCAAATCGGGCCTGCTGCACTATTACTTGCACCCACACTTAGCCTACTGTAACTTGTTACGTCTAAGTGTTACTTGTTTTCACTGCATGTCTGCTGTTTACATGTCAATCCATCTCCTGCTCAAGGTCGGGGGGAGGGGGGCAGAATGCCAGACAGGGGAAGTTCAAGCCCAGAAAGTAAAAATCCAGACAATGATTTTGTTTCAACCACCTAGTTCCGTACTCTGTGAAGGCGTCTTTATACTCAACTGGTTGGTTGAAACAAAGTCTTGGTCTGGTTTTTTACATTCTGGCCCTGAACTTTCCACCTCTGCAGCATATGCTGGGTGAACGATTTAAGAGACAAGCCGGCAATCATTCAATAGCATGGCGATAATTGATCTTGGCCAACTTAGGCTGCCAACGCGGCCTGTAAGGAAAGATCTGGCTAACGGGAACTCATTTCAGGTCGACCTTTAAAGCCATCACGCCAAGCACACTCTGGGAGCTGAGGCACAGTAGATGAGATGTCAGGTCAAAGGACACAAAACAATCATTTACAGACGGCCCTAAGCGCAAGTACAGATCTTTGGATTGTGTGAGGTAATTAAAATACTAGGAGAAAACTTGCACAACACAGAGGAAATGCTCTTCAAACTTGATCTCTGGGGGTGTGAGGTAACAGTGCTAACCAGAGGGCCACCCTAGCGTCACTCATTCTTTGTGCATTGTTCTTTGCACTGGGTGTGGCTGAATTAGCAAGCAGATTGAAGACCAATAAAATATCTTGAAACTTGATACAAACATATTCATAGATGATTGTTGCCACTCACAAAGTAGGTCTGCCTAGAGATCCAGGAAAAGAAATTTAAAAAAAACCCGTCGTATCAGTACTGCAATTAATCATTAAACAGATTCCTTGTCACGATTGAATATAGACAATCTGTTACAAATGCCCCTTTAATACACACCACAGCCACCTGTATTCTTTATTGAAATGTCTCTCTTTGCAGACTTGTCGTAACATTTCTTGGCTTATGCTTATCTATAAAACTCATTTTGGCTATTCACCCCCTTAACTAACTCCGTTATTTACAGACAGACCACATATAATACTCTGTCATCCTCTAATATTACAATAAAGCCCTCTAAATGTAGCACTTTCTCTGGTCTGTTATTCCAATCTGTTGCTACCAATGACTGGAATTCATTACAGAAAGCTATGAAACTGTTTATTTTATTCTTTTTTTCAGTTTTCGTTTTGTTTTACAAGTGCTTTCTGTCACTTGCCCGGCTGTCACTGTAAAGAAGAAACTGTTCTTAATGCTTTGCCTGGTAAAATAAAGGTTAATGAATGAAAATGAATAAACACTTTGAAACATTGCATTGATTTCTTAATCTATTTCTGTACCGTTTATCACCGACAGCTGGCAGTAGTTAAATGTTACATTTTAGAAACTTTTGATTTGCTGATTAAAATTACGCTGTCTATCTAGCCTACGTTAAGCGCACAACGCAAAATGGACTGTAGATATTAAAGTACTAAATGAGTAAAGAACTCAAAGTGTGTCATTCTATGTTTTCTCCCCCACACTTGCAGTTTTAAAAACAGAAATGTTAACTTTATTTTTGCACAATGAGAGGAGTTGAACTGTGCAACTCTACCAACTCATCCTTGGTAGTTGAAGGCTGTTAATGCATGTTAATTCAATTTCGTCTTAAATGTTAGTAGTTTTGCCATTTCAGTATTACTCATCAGGATATGTGTGGCTGTTTTTTTTTTTTTTTTTTTTTTTAAATCATCGTGTCCAGCAACGATGTAAAAGTGAAACGTGAGTAGATTAATACCAGAAAGCTAGTTATTAGAGTCTGAAATAGAGAAAACTTGGCAGCAACATCAGTAATGCTACGAAACATGAGATTCACTAGAAATAGGTTTGAAGACTCCTCCTTCATCAAAATCTCAAGGACAAGCCCCTCACCTCACAAAGAGAGGATGCAACTTGTGAGAATCTACTGCTGCAAGCTAGATGACATGCATGTGACCTTTCGATAGATTCTTGCTGGAACGTTCCAAGCTTCATTCACAATTGAGCTCTGACACTGGTTCAACATATTGCTAAAATTTTAATTAAACCAAACCAGCAGAATTCTACATCGGTGCCAGATCAAGATGAATAAAGGGTCTCAATTTGGCGTTACCCTTCCGAATGAGATTCTGTTGGCAGGGAACATGTGAAAACTCAAATTACAAATTCCAGATTCCCCTGTAGAGAAATTGCACATGCTCTCCCAGAGAGGCGAATCCGATTGTACAGCTGGGTCCCCCAGGGTACCTCAGGCAGGCAGACGTTACTGCATTTTGGTGTTTTCTGATAAGCTGATGGACTGGCCCAAGTATAAGTGAGCTTGAGGTTTTCCACCAGTGAAACAGCTGCCATCTCTGAGTGACACAGACCGATGGAACCCAGAAAGTAGGCCAGCACAATGCATGGTGTTAATATCAACACTGCATGTTATACACAGAAAATTGCTATATTTCAAGGACTGAGCTAGTCAACTGGATTGAGACCAACTAATGTTATGCTTAAGTTACACCAAAACATTTTTACTCTGTCACAGAAAACAAGACGTAGCAAGCTTTCCCTTTCAGGATTATCTAGTACATGTAACGATCAGCGCAAAAGTTTACTGCTGATGCTTCTGCGCAAGCTCTGCTCACTCTGAGCCACTCATAATCACTTCATTCTTGCCGTTTGACTCACTCCAGACAATGTGGCGCATTTGTGAGAAATTTAACAAAAATGAGTGAGGAGGAGAAAAGTGAACAAGAACAGATCACCGAAAGACACGTCTTCAACTGCATGTAAATATTTTGGATTCCACAGAGATAATATTGAGCAAAAGCAAGAAATTTGCCTGTAATGCTGTGTGTCAACACATATGCAACAACACCACCAGTTTACTTTGAGTAGACTTTGAACTGCTTTTTTTATTATTATTTACAAATATTGGATTACAAAAATATTAAAATACTGTGATGCACATTTTTTCTAATATTGTGCAACCAAAATGGAAGCTCTGTTTACTCATTACGTGGGATTCAAAAAATTAAAAGATTTAACCCCAAGACTAAATATACCCTACAGCAGGGGTGAGGAACCTTGTTCAAGGGCCATTTAAATTTTACAACATCTTTCAAGGCAAAAACACTGTATAGATTTTTATCTAATAGACCACATGAAATATTCGTGGTAGACTGTGGTTGGTTTTGTGTCGTTCTTAAAGTCATGACCGCTAGATGGCAGTGTTGTAATCTTTTTCTGCCATTTGATTCTTCCACTCCAACGTAACAATGCAGCGTCACCGACTTTGGTGATCTGACAGGCATGACATTTTGAATCTGCGCGCTCAATTACATGTATGTAACAGTTTTATTACCTTGTAAATAGTCTGTAGGGTTTGCAAACTACCCTGATGCTTTGGATGTAGTTATTTAGATTTACAGTGATCCCCGCCTATCGCGGAAGATGCGTTCCAGACCCATCAGCGATAGGTGAAAATCCGCGATTAAAGAAACAAACATTTTTTTTTTTATAGTTTAAGCCTTAAAAATACCCCTCCCATTTTATTATAATTTTTATAATACTACATACACACACCTCTCTGTATACGTAATGGAATATGTAAAAATAAAAACATATATGGTTCTTATATTCTTTTCATCCTTCTTGATGTAGCGTGCCATCCATTCATTCAAGCCACGATGTCCGCGTAACACTTTCCTTCCTGTAACATATCCAGGAGTTTTACCTTCTCCTGAATGGTCAAGGTATTCCTCTGGCGCTTAGGCTCGCTACTACCAGAAGGCTTAGAAGATGCAGGACGCTTGGGAGCCATCGTAGGGCTTAAAACAAACGAAAACAAAATCGGACCGCAAGCAAGGTGCGCGATACGCAGAGAACTGTGACGCGTCGGGGAATAATCCGCGATATAGCGGGGGATCACTGTATACTGGAATGATACAGATTTGCCGTAAGATTTCTTGCATGAGCGTGAGAATCAGAAAACGTGAGCGTCACGCCAGATACATGAGGGCTGGCAACCCTGACAATGTAAACTTGAGATGGAAGTACGGTAAGTGTGCACCGCTAACGTTAGCATTAGCAAACCAAGCTGACTAGTGGTGCTACCCCCCCTTACAAAAAGAAACATAATACCAGAATGTACCAGGTAACTTCAAATCATTAAACAGATATCCAGCATAAAAAAAAATATGACACTTATTGCCAATAATATTAAGCCAAGACAATAACGAAACAGACAATAAATAAAATATCAAAAGAGGAATTTTATAAAAGGTACCAAGGGGCTACTAGTCTGGCAAAAGGGTTACGTTCTGAGCAGTGGTCGTTCTGCTTTTCTAAACATTTTATATACAAAGTTAGATCATTAGGAAAAGCATTAATCTCTGGGGATTGTTTCACGAACTTTGCCAAAACAATGCTAACTAAAAACATTGTTTTTTTTTGTCCTTTAACATAACCACATGGAATAACATTGCAAGAAGGAAATCCCACATTCACAGAATTCCCAGCCAATCACATACATCCAACCACAACTTATGGACAATCGCAATTATAAAACAGATGGTCAGTCGTCGCTATCTGACTAGTGATGTTACAAAGGCAGATCCCACGGTTCTGATTGCATAAAAAAAGTTAACTTTTTTTAAAACCCACATTTTATGTATATGGTGGTGTGTTCTTTATACGATGGGTTTTCCCAAAACATTTAGTTTAGCTTACAGTGTCGCAAGCTAAAACCCTGGGTTCCTTTAAATCAGAGCTAGATAGGATTTTAACAACCCTGAGCTATTAGTTAAGTTCTCCCCAAACAAGCTTGATGGGTCGAATGGCCTCCTCTCGTTTGTAAATTTCTTATCTTCTAATGTGTGTATAATCCCTGTGTCATAACACATATCATATCAACAGATTCTTGCCAATACACAACTCTGCTATTTCATGTTATTATTTTTTTTTGTCACATGGAAAGAAATACAGAAAAGCAACTGTTACTATGAAATGCCTCATTGGCCAGCTCAAGCTGTCCTGTGGGCCACATACAGCCTGGAGGCTGGACTTTCACGCCCCTGTGCCACAGAGGAACAAAGTGCAGACTAAGCAGATGCCAGCAGGGGTCAGTAGTGTACTCACAGGCAAAGGAGCAGGGCAAAGCCAGCAATGTACTCATTCCTCTGGGCCCTGAAGAGCTTCATGTGTATGTGCTCCACCGCCACTGGATTGTTGCTCAGGTCCACCTTTTCTGTCACGCTGTACTTGCGCACCTCCCTGAAAGCATCTGGGGGGGGGGGGCAAGAAGCAGACAGGCGTGAGATTGTGACATCACTGAAGGAGCCAGTGCCAACGAGCAGCAATCCCCCAACAATCCAGGGTCAAGGGTCAAATGTTACAGCAATCCCCCAACGATCAAGGGTCAACTGTTACAGTTGATACTGTAAGGTTTCCATCCATATCTCTATGTACCCAAGACAAGCGAATTCAATACTGCTGGGCTCCTCCAGACTAGTCTACTGGTGACGGGATGACATCTGGGAAATCGGCCTCACTCACCAATGAGTAAGAAGACCAGGATACCGATGGCCACCATGAAGTAGGTGTTGCCATAGGTTGTGATGGCTTTCACCAAACGCGACTTGAAGATCTTGTGCCATCTGGAAAGGAGACACAAAACCTTAAAGACAGATTCACCACACAATATTCCCATCCACAGCAAAAAATAAAAGGTCAATAGAAGGTCAATAAAAGGCTACTGAGCAATTCATAAATCAGGTGCTTCATCCATTACCAAGATAACAGCACAATGGATGAGTCAAACAAGGACTCATATCCAGAGGATGTCAGTTCAGTAAATAGGTCAGCCTCATCCTTCAGCTATGGTGATGCATTCCTTTCAAACACAGAGATCCTGGGATCCAAGCTGATCACTGCACCTTACAGTATATACTATAATCCCATAAAAAGTTTACATCATGCGCTTACACTTAAAATAGTACTCAAATAGTTTTTTCTGTATCTTCTATGTATAATACCCCACAACTTTAAACATTCAATCTGCTGAATTATGACTGAGTGCAGTACATGTTCTCACCTCTGGGGCGAGATAAAGGGTACACAAAGCAGTAGTACAGCGAACACTTCGGCGTACAGGAAGGTGGCTACTGCCGTCCACTGGAGACTCATGCTAATTGCAGGAGATCCTGGTAAAGAGAGAAGAGACATTAATGGCTCGATGAACTACGAGAAGCCTTCATGCTGGTAAACCCATTTCAAAGAGGTCCCTGAACTGCAATGACCACCACTTCCATGACAACAGAATTGCGACATGCAATATTTATTTCCAAACATCAGTAGGAAGAGAAAAAAAAAAAATCTCTAAGAATGAGGTGAAGGGTCATTGACATCTTGCTTAGAAACTATTCTATTTTTGGGTAAGTATTGCATTATTACCCTAAAAACTAAATTCTGTAAAAACATAATAAACTAAAAATTACCCAACAGCACAAAAAAAATCCATTCCCTTACATCATACATATTTTCACGCAACATATTACAGCATAGCCTAAATAAAAAAATGTTCTACTTTTTATGCTGTTTTATGACTGGCCACCACTTCTGTAGGACTAAGAATTTTCAGAGCATACAGTGGGAAAGTGAGAGCAAATACAGAATTAAAATTCACAGCTTGGTCATACATCTGCATGCACCCTTCTGCAAACAAACGAAGCCTCAGGATTTTAAAAGAAAAGGCTACGTTGGCTGTTCTTTTCTTGAACATGCAAACAAACATCTAGTACAAGACAAGGGCAACATTCACGGCAAGTAACTGATAAATGAATTAGGACAGCCTAAAGAGCTAAGAGAAAATCCGTATCTGTTCATGAACACAGCTGCTTCGCATACAGTGGGTTTATGAACAGGTGGCGACGGCACCCAAGATGGAGAACCATGCTTATCCCATTAAATGTCATTCACACTAATGACGCGGCAATCAAACAATATGCAACAAAGACAAAATTTTCAGCTGCAATGAAAAGGTCTCCCACCAAACACAATGACTGCAAATCCCATTATGGGAATTAACAGACGAGTACATCCATTCACATCAGACATGCATCATCAAACAGAGAGCAACTAATTTTAGTGAAAGAGTGCACAAAAAGTCAGCCGTCCATTTATTCCCACAAAGTAGGTACAACTGTGCGAGATTCTGGAGATACGGTGGTGGGGTGGGGGTGTCAGGTCATGACAGGAAGCAAATAAAATCACATAATTCTGAGACAGAAATACATCAATTTACTACACATGTCTAAAGACAGACAGACCGATATTCCCCACCAAGAAAGCACAGCCCTGAAGATGTGATGTCAAGCCACAAGTGTCCTCACTCAGCCATGGAGATGCTCTCTTTATATTTATATATTTAAATCAATCAAGTCTTCTTGAACAAAATTAATTCTGCCTTTACATTTTACATATGAGAAAACTATATGTACTTACGCATATAGACAGAATTTATGTAGCTTATGTGTATCCAACATAAGTTGCCTTTTTTAAAGCTTACCAAGACTGTTAAGGCAGCGTTTCCCAACCCACTCCTTGGGGGCTCCAGAAAGTCCACGTTTTTTCTCCCTCCCAGCTCCCTTTATCACCTCACCTATCTGGAGTCCCGGAGAACTGGGTTGGGAAACACTGACATAAGTGATAATAGATGATGTTATATAGATTTATTTGGTATATTGTTCAAAAGGATTGTAATGAGCAGCACATGTATACAGATCGCTATGAATACAGCAGCCTCAATTCACTTCATGAGGTGACATTAAAGTGTTCCCATTAAAACTGCCTAAACAGGTTCAAATAAAAGTATATAATGTCATAAGAAACACATCCGGAAAATGCAGGGAAGCATTACACATCCTCATTTTAATGTTATCAATGCATTAAGGAATGATCTCAGTAACACTGACAAAAATCCAACAAAAGGTAAAGAAAACCATTTTAAAGGGGCAGAAAAAAGGCAATCTCCTCTTTTGTATTTCCGACAGCTGCCCCATCTTGGCCAGCTTAACAGGCTTCATCATGATGAAAAAGCTTACATCTTTTTGAGTAATTCATTTCAGATTGGGGAGGGGGAGGATAAACACAAAAATCAACATTTTCCATTGAATAACAAACTGCTACATAAGATTACTTGACAAGGGTTAAACCAGATCATGTAACAAATATAATGAAGACATTCTGTCAATTACCCGACACACCCTCTTCTGCATAATAAGATTCGACAAAATAACTCATACTTGGGTCATACAGTAAACTAAGTTTCTTTAGTAAATCATCTCAACAACAGTGAACAGTTTCTTCTTTTAACCACACACTTTACCGTACTTACATGAAGCACTTTAAATCAGACCGGCACGAGATTCAAACTTAAAGGATGAATCATTTAATTGAAAAGGAAAACAGATTCAGACTTTAACACATAAAACCCCTACCGTACTGGACGAGGCGACAAGAAAGTCCACTATTGCATTTCCCAGGCATTTCTCTGGACTCATACCAGCAGAAGGATTGCGATATATATCGATTAGCAAATAGTACAGCATCATGATGTCAATGGCCAGGCATGTCGGCACAGTATATTTAATCAATTACAGTACAATAATCAGTAAACTCCTAGCCTGTACGTTCAAGTAAAAAGACGACACTTAAGTATTTCTGGACAAAATATTTGTGCTGAGTATCTGCACTTATTACACACTAAAACATGCCCGGGATTATATTCATATACAAATTAAATGTTATTTTAAAAAAGCTGTCAAGTTCCTAGTTATACACATTCATAATATAGGCAGCAGCGCAGCATTAATGTTAACAGGTAGAGGAGATGCGGACTGGCCGATTAACGCATGCAATTGGAAAACAAACATTTGATTTGAGTATTTCTATTTGTTTAATGGTGTACATCTATACCACACGAGAGCCTTACATGCTAGACACCAACAATAGAACCCATTAAACATTAAGACCGTGCGAAAGTGAGGCTGCCCTTTACTTCATTATACTCCAGCACCAATAAATAGGAGCCAAAATACAGCTAACAAACTTATTTTTTAGCACAGATATTGAGTTATTTCCAAATCAATGCAAAACTGTCTACATCAAACGGCTTTGTAATGAATTAGCAGGATCACCCAGCAACGTAATACAAAATATCTATTAAACAAAAAAGATTAGCTAGATATTTAGCCGTTTGGATTATTTTATGGTTGCTACAATCATAAACACTCTCCTTTCGTCAAGAAAAACGTGTCTCATGATGGCAGTAAGTAAATTAAAGCACATACCAGTATCGCCTCTGCACTGAATAAATCATATATTAGCACTTACTGTAGATGTATGGCGAACGCAGATCACAACAGGGCGACTATCGGTTTTCCAAACTACACTGTTTTTGTGGCTCTTTCAAATTGATTAAATAGTTCCTGTATGTAAACGCCAGCTCATCCAGCTGCAGGTGGACCCTGACCTCTGACCGGGTGACACAGGAAGCGGAAGCTGCTTTATGGTGCAGCGGAAGCGGCGACTGCGAGCGCCGGGCAGCCCGGTCCGGCCTCCTTCGGGACTCGCTGCTGATTGTTCCGCTAGTCTGAACGCGGACCAATGTGCCGTGGTAAAATAATAGCAATAAAAAACAATCTTTTAAAAAACCATGCCTGTGGTAAAAACGAAAAAATATAATCACAGTGTCCTTAAGAATTTGACATGCTGCTGACCCCTAGCTGGTTCCGACGTATGTATGTATAGGGCAGAAGTTATGGTTATTCGTTTATGTATAAAAGCTTAGCATGTACGATGTGAAGCATCGGCAGTCCAGGGTGATTCAACTCAGTATAACTCATATACACAGTATATTACACAGAGAAATCTTCTTTTCCCAGGTAGTAAACATGGTCAGTCCACGATAACGAAGCAGGCCTGTTTCATACTCTGGTGTCACTTTTTGAGGGCGTACCCAAAAACGATCTATTTACTTTCTTCCAGGCACATCTTATTATAAAACATGATGTTGTCCAATGGGAAAATGAATGTTAACCATAATACGTCCTCTAAGTCCTGTCTAGAACCGAGGCTGTAGTCCCCGATCAATCACTAGATAAAATCTGTATTTGCTGAATGTATTAACACAGACAACTGGTTTAAATAAGGCTGCCAAGAATTTCAAACACGCAGAAAGCTGTATCGGCTACAGGTTGTTCTGGTCTAACCAGACCTACGCACTACTACAGTAGTCCCATTTCAGGTCATGAGAATTTTATCAACGGTTTCTGGATAGCAATACGCTCTACCACCTCCAGGGCTTTGAGTTCATTTTCCATTTTTGGCTCTGTGCGTATCATTTGTATGCCCCCTGTCTACACTGACTACTCTGGTTTCCTCACACAGCTAAAATACGATTAGGTTAAGTATGGTCTGTAAATTGCCCGGAGCGTATGAGAAAGTCTGTTTCAATTGACTGGCATCCCATCCAGGGTGTTCCCCTGGCCAGTGTTCTGAGTCTCAGTACAGACTTACTGCAGTACCTAAGCAGTTATGGAAGATGGATGTATAATAATGATTATTACAATGACACAAAATAAATTAATTTGCAGCAGTTTTGCAAAAAAAAAAAAACTGCATTTTCTCTTCAATTGAAGATATGGAGGTAAAATTGTTTATTCATAGAAATTACAACATGCAAGTAAATTTTGGTCATTTGTTAATTTTCAGAAGGCTAAAATTAGGAAATATTCTCAACGTGAAATACACCCAATATTCAAGGTGAAAATGGCGATATAAAATCTACAGAACATTCTTTCAAATATCTGGTTTACATATAAAGACCAGTGATACAAAATGAACATGTTGCATGAACAAGAAAAAAAAAAAGTCTTATAGCACTTTAAGACCATGGGTGTGGTCACATGTAAACATTTGTCTATAACAGATCCATAACGTAAAACAAAACTACATGTATTTCCTCTATAAATTGGTTTGTAATGTTATCAGACTAAGACTTCAACAATAAATTTAGATTTTTGATATGCATACTACTGTTAACTTACACATAATAGATTCTAAATCAATGTCGCTACAACTGCTTTATACATTATGGAGTTACAGTTCCTATTCATGAATTTATCAAGTCACTGTAAACACAAAGGCATTAAGCCCTATCTTAAATTATGGCCTTCCTGAACATTAAATCAGAGTGTACATTTGTAATAAGCACACAGAACACTAGCCTCTAGTTTCAGAATGAAAATCCAACCATTTTGTTTCATCACAACCTTTTTAATAAACATGAAAAATAAAATGTCAGTAAAAAAAGCTTCCACTGAAATACTGAGACACTACCAAGCATTCTAATACATTTATCAAAAGAAGACTGAACTGGTAAAACACTGATTCTGTAATAAACTAACCAATCAGACAGCTTTTCTATTTAACAAGGTCACATTAAAGGCAACAAGTGCATGTGAGCACTAATTTGAAGGTGATTCTAAATGCTCAAATGTAAATAGATCAATAAATAAGTGAATTACAAATAATACAAAACATACTGCATTTTGTAAAACAAAAAAATGTTAAGCAACTCCATTCTGTGGAAAGCCTTGTTAGAGTCATCATCACATTATGGTCTGTGGCAGCATTACTATTAGTGCTATGTCAAAAACATGACTACTGAAATCTGTATATTCAGTTAGAGTAAGGCAGCATTCCAAGTTAATACTACGTTTCACACATTAATGCCTTAAACTGACACGCCCTCCTTTTCACTTCCAGGATTTTAAAGTGATTTCAACAACAACAAAGTTGTCCGTCACAAAATAACAGAAAAAGGTAAACGTTAAATCAAAAGGTTCACTTGAAATTCAAGGAGGAAATACTGCTTTTTTGGTTAAACAAGCCATCAGTGTTCTGGCATTTCATTAAAAGCCTTTGCATAAAGGGTAATCATATTAGACATGCATAGCTTTAAATCTCTACACTTTTGTTTGACGTTTTGTGCAGATTCACTTTGAAGGCACATGGCATGGTAGTAGGTCCATTCTTCTAGCTCTTTGGTGTGGAGACTCTGTCGGTGTCAAGGATCGTTTCCTGAAAAATGCTAGCATCCCTTTTCCTTTCCTGGGAGCCTGAGAACAAAAAAACAAAAAAAAAACAAAAACACAACAACATCACAAGAGTCCAGTTTTATGATTTTGCAAAATAAATGTTACCCTTTTGGGATCTTAAAGTTAATGTAATTTGTTAGTTGCAGGTTTGCAGACAGGTTTATCTCATCTCTAAAGTCCTCAGCCACGTTTCCCCAGCACCCCTGAACAGTGCTACCGGTTCATTCAAGTTGCAAACTCTCCACAACTCATATTAAAAATTATAATAGTTTCTAAAGTGTTAAAATGCAAATAAGACAGTAACATGAATTTAAAAATTCTGAAAAAAAACGCCACAGAACATTTGGATAGTTACTAGATCTCCTACATGGTAAGGCGAGGTCTGCATTTTCACAGTTCTGCTGGGAATCTATCAGGGGTATGTCTGCTTAAAAGAGTATAATCATGTGTGGACATCCTGCAGTCAAATGGGATTTTAAAGGCGGCACCTACAATCAGTGCAGAAGACAGGTTTCTAGATACCCAGAGACACACCCAAAAAGGCAGGATTAGAGTCATGGCTGATGCGATGTCACTGTAGTGCAATTCCAGAATCTGCACTTAAGCACCACATACACAACACATGCAATATAACACACAACATTTAACGTCAAGGAACCTAATCAATATCTTCTCAGTAACATGATGAAAACCTGGCACGCTAGATTATGGCAGACATGTCAGAAATGAGGCATAAACAAAAATGAAAATGATACAAGCAGGTGATTAATCGAGCAGTAAGACTTGATAGTCTCCCAGATAAAAACCAGAGGCTTACCATCCAAAGATTAAGACGGCATCCAACAGAACGAAGCACCTTAAGTGTCATGTCAACCCATTAATTCCCATCACACAATTGTTAAATAACGGATACCATTTCCAACATTTGAATTTAGTTTAGAAATGTCATGTGTATTAAGTTTTAAATATATACGGTGTTGTATATTGAACAGCAATAAATGTAAAGTCACAAGACCACCGTAGTGATCTGTTATTGAAGAGCAGTGTCCAGGAAGTCAACTTCCCCTACAACACATAAAAGTAGAATATTTACACGCAGATATTTTTAAAAACATTTTAGACAGTTGAATTTAAATTCTTTTGATGGGATAAAGACTCGCTTCACTAACAGAAGTGCACTTCAGCTAGTGAGAACATGAGGAAGATAAATCAAATCAAGTTAAAATTTTTTTTTTTTTACTTTATAAATGCATTCGGTTACGGATGCTGTTTGACATGAAGATGACAAAACTCAAGAAAGAACAGACCAAAGACCTCATTACAAAGAGGTTTCACCTCCAAGTTTTACTTAAAAAAAAAACAAAAAACATTTGTACATAGTGCATATGATAACATTACCAAAAAGTGACCCACTAGTTAAAAAGCTCACACCACAGAAAGCCAAATAAAAAAAAAAAATAATGATAATTACAATAACTGTCAACCACAGAAGAGACTGAAATGCATCCGGTGCCCGTTTCATTGCCACGTGGATTTTTGGTGCAATGGAAACATGTAACACAAAAGGCAGAAGCGAGAAGTGACCCATAAAGCTCGTCTTGGGATGCTGTCCGAGCTCTCGGCTGTTAAAGGGTGTCTCTTCTAACAGGCACAATCTAAACACCAAGCCTGTGAAGTAGCGTTCTCTCCAACTATGCTTCTATTAACTGCACCAGGTAACACTACATCCGCTTTTAAAAATAAAAATGAAAATTAAAAAACCAATGGCATGGTGACGCTAGCTGGTGCACACTTTCTTCGACAAATGCATAACCAAAATGCAAATGTTATTTTGGCATTTATTGTACTTAAGGAAATAATCCAAGTTTTAATCCAAGGATTTTTTTTACCATCCTACATATTAAATAATCCTCCTTTTCCTTTGTACATTTACAAATAATACAAAAAGCAGCTTTCTTCCAGATACAGAGTTGCTTAGGTGATAAATCGAACAAGTTCTCACAATAGCAGCTGAGAAGTCGTGTGACTCAGTGTGTTTAGTTGAAGCTGGCAAATATACAAGCAGGTCACTCATTGACAATGGCAAGTCCCCTTAAACTGAATGTAGTCAGAATGCAAATGCCACCATTTTTATTCCTTCATATTGTCACATAGGTCTTCCCTTTTACTTTAATAAAAATCTCATATTTTATATATACATATACATATATACATACATATATACATATACATATATACATATATATATACACATACATATATACATATATATATATACACACACACACACACACACACACACACACACGTACACATACACACATACATATATACATAAAATATATGCATACATACACACACACACACAACTTTCTGGCACATCAACATAATTCAAAATGCCCATGTGTACTTGTATGTAGTTTATTTATATTGTATAATATGTATAGGATCATTTGTTTAGTTCAGTCCAGAATTCTGAAGGGTACCTTCATTGATTTGATTTATATCC
Source organism: Hippopotamyrus pictus (assembly GCA_026781145.1). NCBI lineage: Eukaryota > Metazoa > Chordata > Actinopteri > Osteoglossiformes > Mormyridae > Hippopotamyrus > Hippopotamyrus pictus. Next base: position 11,292,728 of record JAODLC010000113.1, read on the forward strand.
CATTATATCAATTATTTTGTGATTGTTCTCAAACAGTGACTCCTTCTGATATGTTGAAAAAATATCTGGGCAGAAAAAGAAGCAGTAAGATTCATAAGTAAGAATCTAAAGCAGCTTATCTGACAAAGAGAATGAAGTCAGTGGCAGAAGCTATTTCCAGTAGTTACACACCTGAAAAGCATGAATGACAGCCCTGGTACTCAAGCCTGGCACCTCAATTGCTCCCTCATGAAAAGAACTCGCCGTCTCTCTGTAGTTTTCAGGAGAATCCCAAGCTAGATTTACGCTAAATGTCACTAAGTTTTTGTTCGTCCAGAAGATCCTAAACAGTACCATAGCTAACTGAAGATAAAAAAACGAAAAACAAAGGCAGATAATTCCACACCACACTGTAATCCAAAACAGACTGTCTATACGAAAAGCATTATAGCAGTCTCATCATTGACTCATAGAATATCTGCAATGGTTCGCAACACAACCAAAACTGTCATCAGAAAAAAATGACGGTATGTTGCAGTTGCACTGGAGAAAACAGTCTGATGTGGGCAACTATAGCTAGTGCCGTTAGCCAGAAATCACAACATGACACTGACTGGCTACCGGTCTCATGCAATATTTAACATTATCTGCACTGTGTTATAGTCAGCATGGTCTTCATAGCTGAATTTTTTGTCTTTAAAATTAAACAAACAAAAATGCAGGTCATTTAACTGCTGAAACTATCTACTTATATTACACCCTTAAAACCTGCAACTGAATTATTCCTAACGATTTTTAAAAAAGCAAATTTAACATATGAATTCAGCAACTGTACCCCTAAACCGGTCCCACCATCTTTGAATTATAGGCTTTAAAAATATTTAATTATATACATAATATTCATATAGTTTTATCAATATTGTGTCCACTGTACAGATAAAAAGAGTCTGAGAAAAGGCACAGCATGACTATGTTACCTCAGACTCTCCAGGGCCATCGAGCCCCCTCTTCAATACTCTACTTTTCATCAACTGGATAGGAAGTACAGCTTGGCTGCTTCGACATTGCTGGAGCTCCAGCAGAGTACTGAAGGCTACATGAATGAGCACTGATAGCACTGTCCGATACCACGGCTCTCTCCAGTAACAAAGCTCAAGGACATTTTGCCGCACACACTGGGAAAGCGAGTTCTGGGTTGATTTCCATATGACGTCAAATGAGAATGTAATTGGTAAAATTCAAGCCGGAAAAAGCTGCAAATTGCAGCTGCTGGAAATTATTTTTTTTCCCAGATCTGAGGAGACTACACAATTAACAGCCGCGACTATTTAGTTCTGAGCATCCAATCTTTCATTTTTTCATAGTTATAGAATATAACTGGAGTGCCACTTGATGTTTTTTTTCTCCCAAATTTTAAAAAGTAGATACAATTTTCCAAGACACAAGGACTGCTGGGTAAACGACACATAAAATCAATGATGAATAATAAGAAGCAATTTCTCCGAGCAATAGTAGTCACTCCCTACTGTGACCCAGAACGCACTCCTACGCAGACTATTGCAGCAGAGCTAAAAGCCAGCCGGTCCTGCTATGCAAAGCCTTTGGGGTAGGTGACCGGGTTTGTGCTCTCATGGTGAAAGCTAGTGCTGCAGAGTAACACACTGCTTTTAATAAGAACCATGGATCATAGAAATAAACACACAAAATTAGTGTTTTGATTTGATGATCTGTTCAAAAAACAAACAAAAAGCTTCTGTCTTTGGGGATTGAACTACGAGATGCCGCAGCGGGATGTGAGCAGAAAGGCCTACACCTGTATGCATTGAAATGGGAGTTTGGCAAAAAAAAGTTACTGTCACCAGCTGATAAACATTCAAGACACTTTCACAGCAAAAGCATTGAACAACACATATCCCAAATGTTTCTAACAGAAACCTACAATCATGTATAATAATTACCAGAAATCTCTACATACAACCCGGCTTTATAGCAAAGATAATGTGATTCGCATTACAGTATTACAGTATACATATACCAATAAGGCCTGCAGAGTACAACTCTTCCTGTTTTGCGTTTTTTGCGCAACCGGTATTAGATTTCTTTGAAGGGTTTTCAAAGTAGCCTGTGTATTCTTACACTTAACACTGCTGTGAACATACAACTGTTCATTGAGATGGAACCCAACTAGAGCAACCAGATATCCAATTGTAAAAAGCAGTGTCATTTGAACTCATTGACCATGGCATTTTCTTAATATTTTAAATATGTAATCTGGTGTTTGCTACCATAAGATTACACATGATCTTTTCAATTGTACGTAGCAAAAATGTATAACCCTGGTGCAATTTCAAGGTACCTAAATTTTACATTCAATTATAAGCTACAGTTCAAGAGATCTGCAAAAAGCCCAATTACCTCATATTTCTAAATAGCAAATTGCAAAGTAATCAAAATGTAAACATATCTTGTGCAAATAAATTAGAGTCAGATAAAATATCCATTAGCAAATAGTAATCACATGGACCGGAACGCCGGATGATAGCTGGATGGCAACCTTTCCCCTCTGAAGAAAGAAGGGGAAGTTTAGCTACAGGAAGAATAAAGGGCACCTGGGTAGTTAACTGAAGCCTCAGAAAAATAAGTCAGAGTATGTCATTCTGCAAATTAGTTATACACTAATGATGGTTATTGCAAACATACTTGAGCTCTTGGTTAGGCTTTGCATTGATCAAATGAAAAAGCCTCAAAACGTTAAGGCAAACCTCACACGCTTAAAACCATGTACTGAAAACACCTGTGAAATGTATAAAAATAATATAAAGCACATAAAAAGAAAATCACGGTGCCGTTACAATGCACTCAAGATCTTCAACTGTTGTCAAAACGTTTTTTTTTTTAATCTAACATACTGTCCCTATACTTCATAATCTTGTTCTAACAAAAAAAAAAAATGCGACTTACAAGAGATGTCCAGACAAGCGTTTCAAAGCAAGATATACACACTGGTTGCCTACCAAACCATCCAGCTCAGAACTGGTCTATGTAGTATAACCAAACATACAACAAAGCGATTCTCAGTACTGGTGACAGGGTGCCCTACACTGGAAAAAGCTTCACTGAACTAAGAAAGATGCTGTAGCCTTCCCACTTAATTTACACATTTCATGGAAAAAAGATAAGTTCAGAAATTAACCTTAAAAACCACAGAGAGATGGCAGGAGGAAGGAGGGTTAGAATTAGTTCAGTGAAGAAAGCGATGAGATGCTGAGTAAGAGGGGGGAGAGAGAAGATGTGGCGCATCACTTCACCAGGACTGACTTTGGGAGGAAAGCGTCCGTTTCCGAGTCGCCATCTCTGCTGGCCAATTCGCTTCTACTCTGGGTGGAAGCAGAGACAGTAGAGGCAGAAGGGGGAGCAGCTACTTTGGGAAGGCTGTACATGTAGACCGCTCCTATGACCAGACCGGCACCTAATGTGAAGAGGAGGTCCACGTGGAACCCGAAGAGGTAGACAGAGGTGACAGTGGAGACGATGATGGAGAAGGACGTGGCGAAACCCTTGAGAATGTTGTCTGCATACTTCACGACTACGGCCACCAGCAGGCCCCCGAAGGCCTGGTTAAAAATCACGCCCCACACCATGGGCGTGTAGCCGAACAGGAAGCCCTTCTCTTCGATTGAAGGGCCATCGTTCCACCACAGACCCAGGAGACCCAGTGCCGTGCCAAAGATGCCAAGTTGCACGTTCCTCATCCACACGGAGGCCGAGCTGCCCTTCAGGATCTTCTCAAAGTACACGCCCGCAAATCCCGAGGACAAGCAAGACACCACCACCGCCACCAGTCCCACTGCATAGTTCTGGTTGATGCCCGCAACAGACGTCTCCTTCTGCTTCCCTTCCTGCTCCACTTGCACGAGGGCGACTCCAGCGAAAAGCAGGACCAAGGACACCCACTGCACACGAGACAGGCTCTTCCGCAGCATCATTACTGAAAAAAGGGCGGTGGTCAGGATTTTTAGCTGGTACGTCACCTGGAAAGAGAGAGAAGCACAGAGGACTGTCCTGTCACACCCATAATGAGCTATTAGGGTTCTAACCTTTACAACACAAGCTACAAAACAGACAGAGTGGATTTACCCAATTTATTTTCCTAAAAAGTATTTCATCATGAGACTTTAGTTTCTAGTTAAGCAAACCAACTGTTTCAACTGTTTTGAGACAGGGATAATGTGCAACATTGACTTACAATGTGTCAGACACTGTTAGACCAGACACTAAAAGGAGCCTCTGATTCCATGAGATATTCTTAGAGATAAGAATTTTGATGTAGACAAAAACAGAAAAGTCAGCTTCAGGTATAATCGGGGATGCTTTGCGCCGTCAGAAAGGGGAAAACGTATCAAGGGCAGGGTCACTGGGGTGAGCACCAGAGAAGATACACTCACATTGAAATGAAGGGAGCTTTTACTCAATTGCAGTTTAATTGCCCAATATTCATGGAAGGGTAAATGTAAAACGAGATTTTGACAGCTGTTTAATACAATAGCCTTAACTGGCTATGTACTAAATGATGTGGTAACTGAAATACGAGGATCAATTGGACACGGGGATTCCAAACAAAGGGGAAATGACATGCATGCAAAAGCTCTGGAGTATTAAAAGGCCGGCGTTTCAATTCTTGAGTAAAGTTCAGAAGATTATAAGCTATAAAATACATAACCCACTTAGTAACTTCCCTGTTTATAAATAAAATAATGAGTTGCCAAATTTACAGTTCAATGACCCTGCCACAACAATGTACTGCAGGGCTGAGTTGAGATTTCCTTTACATTATACAAAGTAAAATCTCATTGCAGTGCCTTATACAGTTCAGGCTACCGGACACATTTCACTGCCACATGCAGATTCACAGCAGGTGACTGCATGACCATCTGTTGTGGGAGAAAGCGAGAGACATACGCCGGCTAAAGTCAGACATTATGGTGGCGCCGAGGGACTGATTAACAGTGCCACCAACTGCCACCCCTAAACCATTTCAGAAGGTAAAACGGCAATGCAGCGCATCACTGCAGATTAGTCACAACGATACCAAAGGTTCGGCGTTCGCATGACGACACGTGAAGTGAGAAGCCGTGCTGCAGAGTTTTCAATGCATTGTAATTTATTAAGCAGTTTGGAGGGCAAGGCGTAAAGGATGCTGCTGCAGTAGTCGAGACGGGATGTGATGAAGGCATGAATTAAGGTTTCAGCAGCAGAGAAGGAAAGTGATGGGCGTAGGCGAGCTACGTTTTGTTTAATGGAGAAAAGCAGATTTGGTGATGTTGATTACAGCCGAATGGACCTTATCTACCGACAGAGGCTGTCAAACGAGTTGGTGGCGTTTCCTCACACAAAGCATTGCCAGTAAATTACTTGCTTTTGCACAATATGTCTATAGGACTGAAAATACTTCCATACCGTGAAAGGTAAATGTCTTTCGTTAACCAGTTTGTTCGCTTTTTTCTCTCAACTAGTTTGATGAATTTCCCAGATGCACCACCCGATTATATACAAGTCCAACAAGGATGAAAAGATTATGGATTGTCTCAGAATGTTCAAGTAGAGCTCCAGGGGCATCAGAAGCATTTTCAATGTGGGGGGGGGGGGACATATTGGCATAAAACTAATATTTCATGTTAAATGTGTGGGGGGGGTCCAAACAAATAATTATGAAATATGAGGAGGACTTGGTCTGTATGACCTGTGTATGCTTTATTGTACGTTTTATTTGGTGTTTTAGTTTTGTACAGCACTTTGGTGGCAACTGTGTTGCTTAAAAATTGTGCTATAGAAATAAAGTTGAGTTGAGTTGAGGACATGGCCCCCTCAGATTTAATGGCGGCGACACCCATGCGGAGCTCACACAAAACAGCAACAGTAAACGTCAGACTGATTTTTAATAAATATGAGTATATAATCTAGAAAAGCAATTGAAATTGCAAAGCTTGACAAGGTGTTTTGTGTAAATGTATGTTTTTTTTTTACCGTGACTTATTTATGGTCTCAATCCAGCTGACTACCTGTGGGACGTGGCAACTGCTTGTGCATAACATGTAATGTTAACAACATCACGCATCATGCAGGTCTAGTACTGATGGACACTCCATCCTCTACAGGGCAGGAAAGACGGTACTGAAGAACTCCAGCCATCCGCCATGTAATAAACTAGGGTCATCTGGCCTGCATTTGTTCCCCCTGCCAGGGTTTTGAAGGGCTGACTTTAAAATAAATAAATACCTAGCGGTAGAAAGAATTGCTGGATGATCCAAGACAAAATGATATGATACACACAGCTTGATAGTTCAGTTGGAATAACAAGGAAAATATTGTGACATAAAGGTGAGTATGGAGCAAACTACTAGAGGTCAGCCTTTTTCTGTACACAAGATTTACCTTTTTAAACAATATATTAGTATTAAATTATTCCTATTTTAGGTGACAATGAGAGTTAGCACATTGTGGAAGTATATTCCGATACTGCTGGCTAATCATTAGAATTATTAGATTCTAACCTGGGGGTGTTCAACAAAGCAGGATATCTAAGCTTGCTGGGCTAGCTTAAGCTACAATACATGATTGTACAATAAGAGTTTAAGTAAGGAGCGTGCCCACTGGATAATCACAGTCCTCTACCTTAAATTAACCTAGCTAACTGAAAAATCTTGCTTCATGGAACCCCTAGTCTGATTTGGTGTGGATGAGGTTTGTTTTCTGAAACAGCCTGGTAACAGCTGTCAAAGCTGTTATTTTCGGGTATTTACATCTAGAAATGTTAAACAACTAAAAAGGTATAGTTTGTAATGGAACACCAACTCTTTAGGTGAGCAAAATTATTGGAACATGTGACTGACAGGTGTTTGTTGCACAGGTGTGTCCAATTACACTGATTCCTCAAACAAATAGCACAGAATGCTTGAAGACCAGAGATCTGTCTAGAGAAAAGCAAGGAATTTTGAAGCTGAGAGAAAATGGTAAATCCATCAAAGCCATTGAACAAACACTGAGCACACAGCCACTACAACTATTGGGAAATGTCCTGAAGAGGAAATATCATTGGTGTATTGAGCAAGACGTTGAACTGGTAGACCAGGGAAAACATCAGCAGTTGATGACAGAAAAATTGTAAAGAAAAACCTAAAACAACTAAGTGACATCACCAAAAGCCTCCAAAGGGCAGGAATAAAGGTAACACAATGTACCGTTCACAGAAGACTTCAGGAACAAAAGTACAGACTACACTAGAAGATGCAAACCACTTATTAGCAATAAGAATAGGAAGGCCAGATTGTAACTTTTGACAAATTCCAGAGATAAGACTCAAACATTCTGGGACAAAATTTTATGGACTGATGAGGCAAAGATTAACCTTTGCCAAAGTGATGGAAAGGCTAAAGTGTGAAGAAAGCATTTTTTCATGATCCCAAACACACAAGCTCACAATGTCATGCTTGGGCTTGAATAGCTTCTTCTGGGACAGGCTCATTGATCTTCACTGATCATGTAACACATGAAGACAGCAGCAAAATGAACTCAGAAGTCTACAGAAACATTGTGTCTGCCAATTTAAAGGAGAGATGCAACCAAACAGACAACGACCCAAAACATACTGCCAAAACAACCAACGAGTTCATCATGGGAAAGAAGTGGAAGGTTTTAGACTTGCTAAGTCAATCTCCAGACCTAAACCCTATCGAGTATGCATTTCACCTGCTAAAAGAGGCTGATGGGAGAAACCCCCCGAAACAACTGAAAGAGGCTGCAGAGAAAGCCTGGAGAAGCATCACAAAAGAAGAATGCAAACGGTTAGTGTTGTCAATGGGTCACAGGCTTGATGCAGTTATTGCAAGCAAAGGATTGGCAACTAAATATTTAGTATTGTTCACTTTAATCTCTCTGTTCCTATACTTTTGCTCACCTAATTTAGTGTTCCATTAAACGATATCTTCTTGTTTAACACGCCTAGATTTCTATCTGAAGATAACTTATTACTGACAAGTATTACTGAATTACTCATCTCTCATCTAAAATTCATCTTTTGATGTTAAATCCAAATGTTCCAATACTTTTGGAGGGGAATGGTTGGGAAGAGGCTGAACAGGAGAGGGTCATGCAGTGTATGAGGGCGGCAGTGTAATTTTCATGTGCCTTTCAAAGCACGGCATGATGACCGTGACAATGAGTGCAAGTGGGCAATAGACACAGAGGCAGAAGCCAGTTGACTTCTTTGGCACAAAGTATGTTGGTGATGGCCTTGAAGCACTTGAGGACAACCGCCTGGCTCAGGGAAATGTTTTGAAAATATCCATGAGGACATCAACCAGCTGGTTTCCACATTCCCCAAGCACTCAACCAGGTATGTTGTCTGGTCCACTAGCTTTACGTGGTTTCACTTTTAACAGGGTTCTCCACACATCAGCTGTAGCCAGAGCTCCAGACGTGGATGGTCATCTTAGCAGGCATGTTGTTCAATGCATCAAACCTTGCACATAAGTCACAGCATCATTCAATCACATTTGGGAGGAAGATGTCACTGACACGGATTTGTGGTAATGTCTTGCAGTCTGTGATTGACTGGATGCCCTGCCACGAATGCTGCGAGTCTAGACCAGAGGTGGCCAATCTTATCCGCAAAGGGTCGGTGTGTATGCGGGTTTTCGTCGCAACTCCTAATTAGAGGACTAATTGGCTGAAGAGTCCTCACACCTAGGTTTGAACAGCTGACCTACAGGTTGTTATCTCAAAAACCTGCATACACACCGGCCCTTTGCGGATAAGATTGGTCACCCCTGGTCTAGTCTTAGAAGTGGTTGCTGATTCTTTGCCCATATGCATACTTTGCTGCCCTGATGGCATGGGAAAGGTTTGCCCTTGCTGTTCTAAGGGCTACCTTGTCCTCCCGATCTAAAAGCTACACTGCAGGCTTCCAGCAGCATATGCACCTCTGACAACATCCGTGGTTTGTGTTTGGCCGTTCTGGTGATGGTCTTGGATGCAATCATGTCATCATTGCACTTGTTGATGTAGCCGATGACAGATGCAGCATACTCCAAGTTAAGGTGAAAGCCATAGGTGGCAGCCTCTTTGAATATGTTCCAATCTGTGGATTCAAAAACGGCCCTGTAGAGCTTGGGCAGCTCCTTCTGGCCAGACTGACGCTGGACTAGTTTGAACTGTGTGAGCAGTGGAGTGTATGCCAACATAAGCAATACTGAGATGTGACCTGAGAGGTCGAGATAGGAGTGGGGAGCGGCTCTGTCTGCTTGACGTGTGTTTGTAAAAAACAAGGTCCATTTTATTCTCCTCCCTGGTGGGAAAGTTCCACGTGCTGGTGAAATTTAAGATGAATAGTCTTTTGATAAGCACAACAAAAAAGCCTTTGGGATGCTCAGTGTAGATTACCGAAGGCTCGATTTACATCCCTGCCGGGCGAGATGTAAACAGCAACAACGATAATGGCAGTAAATTGCCACAACAGGTATAAAGGACGGCACTAGATCACCAGTGAGCAGCGGCTTGTGACTCTACTACACTTATGTACCATTTCTTGTTGATGAAAATGCGCAAACCACCTTGGCGAGTCTTGCTGCAAGGGGAAGCATCTTTCGACAGAAAGTGGTCAGTACCTCCAGCCTGAAGGCTGTATCAGATGATATTAATGTGAAGTCATGTTCTTGTGAAAAGAAAAATGCAAAAATCCCTCATCTCACACTGGTTAGTCTGCAGTAGTCTGAAATGGTCCAGTTTATTGTCCAGGGAGCGAACGACTGAGGGAAGGATAGACGGGTGAAATCGGGTGGCCCAGCAGACAGTTGCAGATGTCAGCTCACGTACCACGCTTCCATTTCCTCTCACACTACTTGCATGCCTCCTTATTCAGAGTCATGGCAGGTGGATTAGTGATCTCACAGCCTGGAGTGGACAGCAGGCCATGGTGATGCAGCTTCTCCATTGGAACTGTAAGCAGGTGGGCTGATAATCGTTTTTGGACGTTCAGAGGTGTCTTGCAGTTGTATACATATTTCCAGGGGCTAATGATGAGCATGTCAGCGAGTTTTTAGGAAGAATGCAGATAGAATTTTGACCATAATATACATGCAGCACCATTTTCTGGACATTTTCTGGGTGGATCCAGTTCAAAAACTAATCAACTTCATTTATTTTTGTAAATATATACTTGTTCAAGATATGATGCCTGCAACATCTCCCAAAAAAGTTGGGGCAGGGCTATTACATCACACTGCCTTTTAATAACAATAAATAATCACTGGGAAACTGAGGACATCAATAGTTGCAATCCTGACATCAATTTGAATGGTGGATTCAGACTACATCACACATTTTCAATTTGTGTCACCTCAAAAAAATGGTACCTGGTGCACTGGAAAATCACCCATAACTTGCATTTGTAGATGCTCCGACGAACTCTGTTTAAGACAACGATTTTGCTGAAGTTACCCGTGGCTACATTCATTCCTGAGGAATGTCAGTTATGTTGGCAGTGCTGGCTGAGGGCTCAAAGACCATAGGCATTCAATCCTAGTTTGTGGCCTTACCCAATACACACAACGATTTACAATATTCTCTGAATATTCTGAATATATTCTCTGAATTCATAGATGGTGAAATACCTAGATTCCTTGCAATCAAACAATGAGAAATGTTGTTTCTAAAGTGCTGAATTATTCATCTGCATTGCTTTGTAGGGAGTGCCAAGCCTCAACACACCCTGGCTTGGAAATGACGAACATTTCTTGGGCGCTCCATTTCGACCCAATCAGGATAGCATCACCTGTTACCTACTCACTAAATTTACCTGTGGAATGACCCAAGCAGATTTCTTTAAACATTCCACTGGTAAACACGCCCACGTCTCAACTTTTGAAACATGTTGCAGGAATCACATTTAGAACAAGTGTATATTTACAAAAATCAAGCTGATTAGTTCAAATTTTATTTTTTTCAAATTTTAATCCTTTGTCAGGTTTACATACAAGTAAAACAGAGTTTACCAAACACACCATTTTGTTTGTACTTTTCTCACTGTCCTTTGGAAATGGTGTTATAAAAAATGCATGCCATTGCATGATTTTCATACACCAAATTTAGATAACCAGACTGCATAGAGATATACAAAACCTGTTCCAATTCACACCTGATCAAGAGAAACCCCCAAAAAGTTCTATACCTATAAAACTAAAGCTACAGGGAGAACCTTCCATTTCAAACCTTCAGTTATCAGCCTCCACAGGCCATACAGAGCAAATTCGTCTTACCTGAAAGGTGGCGGCAGGCAGGTTTGAGATGGCCACATACTGGAGGTTATTCTGAAGAGTGTAAATGAGGGACGGAACTGCTAGCTTTAGTGTATCTAAATATTGGACAAAGATGGAGTCGAAGAGCAGAACTATAAAATCCGTCACATTTCCTAAATAATAGAGGCAAGGAGAGAGAAACACAGGTTTGCATTAGTGTGTGCTATTCACCAAACATAATTCCTCAAATAAATAAATGGCTCCTTAACATACATTGCCTAACAGCTTCTTAACATATGTCACAGCTTCAGAGTAGTGTTCACATGCACTATTATATAAGTTAATCTGAAAGTTACATGACTTCGGGAGATAATTCACCAAGTCAGATCATACATTACACAAACAAGAATCAATCCTTTTCTTCATGTGTTCAAACTTAAAGAAAATGATCACCCACCTCGCTTCTGGAACAGAATAATAACCAGACAGGTGAGGACCTTCAGCACCTCTGCCATGACCACAGCAGATGTGGTGAAGAAGCGATCACCCGGCAGCGTGCGGACATAGCGGATGCTGAGGATGAGGGAGGCATTCTGGACCACCAGGACTGCCAAACTCAAGTACTTCAGCTTCTTGTTGGCTACAAACAAGAGCCAAAGCACATTGACATGGTGTATTTCACAGCCAAACCAAAAACCAAACACCAATTTCTAATGCTGCCGTCACAAGTACACCTAGATCAGCGTGAGCTATAATATAAGCATAGTCATTCCTTAAATGTCACATATAATTTAATAATCACTAAGGAAACTGTAGAGGTTATGGTAGCAGAAAATTCAACACACCACAGTAAGAATATAAAAGGCACAGTATAGAGGAGCAATAAAAACAGCAAATAACCAAAAAATTAGTGGACAAAACAGAGAGTGCACGGTCAGGAGGAGGATGAAGGTCCCGTGGGCTCATAATACTACTTTGGTCACACTTCAACGTTCATGTCAAATACCTCCTCTTAATGTGCCATTTACCTTATGCCAGTTCAAAACAGGAGTGCGGCTTCGGTTCATAAAACGGGAATTAAGAGCAAGATGATTTCAGAAAGACTAGACACAAATACATCGTTAAGGCCATAGGCTGACATTTATCATCGCAGGCTTATCGCACCAGTGCCTATTAAATTAGCTGCATGTTTACCTTTATATTCCTTACACTGCTTTACTTCATCTCCACAAAGAACATTTGACACCGTCATTCAAAACCGGAGCAGCAAACCGTCTGAATGCACCACTTAAGAATATTCAACCAGAAACAGAGCAGCTGTTCCTGGATTCACTATAGAAGATATTTTAATTGTAGTGAACGCGAGCATGCTTCACCCAAGAAAGTCCTACATAAGAACTGTCACTCTTTTGGGAGAAGGGGCGAATGGCATTTAATCAATGTTAAGTCACATATACTGTGTAACTCTCCAAAAGAATGCTAATTTTTTTTCTCCATATAGAAATTAAGAATTCACGTCCAAGACAGGCACACCTTAGTCACTGTGAGCCCCGATGACTGAAATTCAATCCACAAACTGACCTCTCCAAGGAAAGCTCCAGTGTGTCCACAAACAATATCTACACAGACTCATGACTCATCCATTCATATTCAATTGTTTATACTATTGAAGTGAGCATTAATCACAATGACGCACAAAAGCCGGGGACACTTTCAATGAACTAAAGTCCCTCCTACAACCAACAAGCAATAATAGCCATTTGGCACCAGTGTACAAAAACACCACAAATATTATTAATAACTATTAATCATTTAAAACTGCAGCACTTCCTTGATGGGCCACTACAATTACACGTTATTACACATGGCTAAGTTGTTACAGGATAAACTAAAGTTTCCACTGCTCCCTTTCTATATGTATAACGTAGTCTTTCTTTCAATTCCAACCCCCCTCCCCCCGATCTAGCAGACCGTATCCTGTATAAACAAACTGCTCCAGGATCTCTTACACAAGGAGCAGTTGTCTAAAGTACTGGCTCCCAAACCACTCTTTGAGATGCCGCCCATAACATTTTTCTTACGTTACACCTTCAGTGGCCCCTATTCGGCTAATTAACGTTTAGGTTTATTAGCCACTCGTTTAAAAATCACTAAGTTTTCTTCATATCAAGTTGACAACATGGACAAATTTAAAATAAACTCTTATTTGGCTGATCATATATCTCAGTACTGACAAAACCGAATACAAACGCACAAGAGACTGACACGGGAGCAAGTTTCCTTCCAGTTGACCACCTTTACTCTGAATTACTTAACAGCGACAAAGAACACGACCAAATATTAACAGTTTAAAACCACTCGTATGATAGTCAGTCACTTAGAATTCACGAACAAAAAATAGTTTTCTGTATACATAATATATTTTATATAACAACTCTGTAGATAGCTATTGTTAAACTATCAAAATTAGCCAAATAAAGATACTCCTCGCTATAGCTAACGCAAAGTAAATGGAATATCTTACTGTAGCTATGGGTAACTCTTTAGCCGTATAATTTAGGGCTGCGGAAATTTAATTCAGCCGCCGCTAGCTACGCGCGACCTAGCGAATAAAAGTTGGCCGCACGCCGTCGGCGAAGGCTTCGCCGCCCGCGTATCTCACCTTCTCTCTGCCGGAGCGCTTGCTTGAGCTCGATGCCTCCCGCTGCCGGGCCTTCGCTGCTCGCTGCCATGTTGGCATTAACGTCGCCGAGTGCCTCCTACTCGCTTCCTGACGACCGCCCAACTCCCCGTAACGCTCGCCCTTGCTACAAAAAGAGTGGTCCGCCCAGGCACATTTATTTACAAGCCCGTTTATCTGGTTTTGAACTCCTCCCCTACGCCATGCCGGAGCAACGGAAGAGCGCGTCACCGTTCCTAGCACGGCCGCCCCAGAAACATAAGGCGCCCGTTTCTCACTGCATTATCATCCCCTCGTCAAATTCGGCCAAACCGAAGATATTAACGAGAAGCATAGAGCGACGTCCCACTCCGTTGGATTGTGGGATTGAAGTGGGATGGGCGCTGGATTGCGTCCCGTTCGGTTTCGTTTCGTTTCGTTACGTTTCGTTTCGTTTCTAACGTAACACCTGTCGAGGTAGCGATAACCATACACCTAATCATGTAACAGCATATCTTAAACCAGAACCAGAAACACGGGTCCTCAAATGAACCGTGGGCATAACTTTAAACTCAATTTCTGCGATGTGACTATTTTTTATAATGGGGCTTTGTCATAAACGGACAATAACAACTGACGTTCAGCATTCAGATAAAAGCAATACATTAGGCTGCCACTTGACAAAGTCGGGTACATCTACCAAGCTATAATGTTCAGTTGCTGAAAAAGTTTTTGTATATGCATGAGGACAAGGTCATTCTTTTGTGATCAGCAGGAATGATTGAGCAAGGATAAAAACAAGTAGTGAAATATTTAGCTTTTCAGAAAATCATTTTGCATCAAGAATAACAAGAGCCATTATAGGAATAGAAAAAGATATAGCTATGCTGCAGAGCAAGCAGAATCCAACCTGTAATACAAATATTGCATATTTAAATAATATTTTCACGGATCCTTTGTACTTTTGGTTGGAAGTTTGATCTAGGAAGGGTTACAAGCATATCCAACAAAGGGCTATGTAAAGGTAAATTGGTTGCACATGTTTTGAGATATTTGACCAACATCCATCCATCCATCTTCTGTATTTGCTTGTCCTATTCAAGTTTGCGGGGTTCCAAAGCCTGTCCTGAGGCTGCAGGGAATAACCCAGGACAAGGCGCCAACCCATGGCAGGGCACACTCACTGTGCTACCGTTTACCGTTTTAGTAAAACCAGCTTCCTGTGGTACAGAGAGCGTGATGGTCAGGTTTGCCCCCCAACTTTCAGATCATGGATATGATCTACCTGTTCCAGACTTCTGTAGGTTGAGGATTTCTTAATGTCAACAGAAAGAAATCATATTTGATAAACTGTTCTAACTGTAATACAGTCGGATTTACATTTTTGGACATTTCTGTCACTTTCAGTATTAACAGCCAATGACACCTTTCATTATGTATAGATACATGAAATCTTATCCTCAAAGGGCCAGTGTGTATGCAGGCTTTTGGGATAACCTTTATGTCAGCTGTTCAAACCCAGCTGTGAGGACTCTTCAGCCAATCAGTCCTGTAATTACTAATCTGATAAAGGAGTTACGGCATGCCCAATGGCTTTTTCTGGGTAAGATTAGCCACCCCTGAGCTGGACTCCAAATATATATAAAAATAATGCTTTTATATTAAATACCCATATTTGGACTATGGAAGAGACTAGAATACCCAGAGGAAACTTGTACAATACAGAAAGAATGTGCCAACTCACATGTCCAGAATAGGGGTAGGATTCAAAGCCCTAATGCCAGAAGGTATCAGTGCCTACCGCCTGCCGCCCAAATGCAGAGATGGACATTTCAGGTCCAGAAAGTAAAAATCCATTTAATGTTTTATATTGGTTTATATTAAGTTTTTAAAACTACAAGTTATATGTAAGTCCTATAGTTCAATAAGTACACCAAGGTTATGGGTTCAAATTCCAACAAGCACATGTCAATTGCCATCCGTCCCTCTACTGTAAGTCACTTTGGAGATTGTAAGACAGTGTGTGACCCTATAGCAGAGCTGTATAGCCAGTCTGATTATCTGTATCTGGCGTGTTAAATTAGGGCTGCACCTAATGCTGCATTCCATTTGAACTCAGAAGTTGGAAATTCTGAGTTCCTATTCAGAAATTTCAACTGGAACTTTTGTATCCCCAACCTCAGAATTCAAGATGGCTGCACTCTTTATCAACAGAAGTGAAAGCTGTAATTAGTGTGACCAGATAATCCATGTCAGGGAGGACACTTTGAGCTACTTCGGGTTTTACAAACTACTTTCAAACTGAAAGGCT
>JAODLC010000113.1:11309067-11335047 GCA_026781145.1 Hippopotamyrus pictus
TAATTGAAATGGTAATTTACAATTCCTGTCCTAGCTCAGAGTGTCCTCCCTGACATGGATTATCTGGTCACCCTAGCTGTAATTATATACTGGTTATTAGCATTTATGTCTTATTTTTGTTTCAATAACTCAGTTGTACACACAGTACTGTCCAACCACCATCTGTGGGCACGTTGCTATGTGCAAAATATCACAAAATGTGTTATGATAAAATGCTATCGCTAACAATGGCTAACACTGAACCTAGCTAGAACTGGGGCCTGTTCTGGAAAGCAGGATTTCTTGCTTAGCTGGATAACTTGTTGGATTTAAGGTTGCCTGGGCTAAATGTAAGTGAAAGTGAACAAAGATAAAGGCCATTTAAACTGTAAATGGAATGCAGCATAAAGTTTGCAGGTTGGTAGATCTCTAGCAGCTCCAGGAGCCCCGCACCATCATAAAGGATAATAAGCCAACACCATGCTTACAAAATAATGCTTATATGACATGCCTCACAGAATTAGGCAGGAACCCAAAGGTCACTCTGTGATGGAGTTTTGAGTCTCCTGCAAAGAACAAGATAATCTGAGGACTGATTCCTCTCAAATTACTGTGAAAGTAATTGATTGTTAACATTTTTGTTGTTCTACAGCCTATTGTCTTGTTTTACTTAGTAATAATTATTCATCAGGTTGATAACAAGATAAAAAAAGATTTTTTTTTTTTATCAGGAGTCCCACAGCAACAGTAACATCAGAATTTCTTGAAGGACAAATCATGGAGTTGTGTCTACTCCCAGCAATGAAAGACATTCACACTACGCGTTGCCTCAGAAAGACAAAGCACATCATGAAGGACTGTAGCCTCCCCGCACTGCCACGTCTCTCTTTCCTGCCCTCTGGTAGGAAACTCAGGACAATCTGCATGCATGCCACAAGATTCAGGGACAGCTTTTACCCCAGTGCTGTCAGACTGTTCAACATACACGTATGTGACATTGGAAGCTGTTTTCATGAGCAATAATAATAATGATCATAATGTGCAGTATAATGTGCAAAATATGTTAACAGTGTGTTTGACACACTTATGTGCAATATTGCTAGCACACAATACACATGCTAAAGACTGTTAAACATTTCAAAATAGTTTTAGAACCTGGTAAGGACCAGATGATTTTTTTATTATGTCCTGATATGTAGAACATTAGACTTAATTGCAGCCAGTGGAACCAAGTAATACTGAACACATGTCTTATTTCCAAAGATGTGGAGTTAGGTACAAAGTAAGTTGTAAGTGGCTTTGTTTTTGCAAAAATTATATATATTTGATGCTTGACCATTCAGTTCAATGACTTCTGTTCGTTTCAAGTTTCATTGAGGGTTTGGGGTATATGTGTGTGTAACCCAACCCAACAAAACACATCAATGTGTGCAACAAAATAGGCTGGCTGTGAGAGCAAGCAGATTTTTATTTTATCTTCCTTTAAACCCAACAAAATATCTAATGAAGATTAGAGAATTTAAGATAAAAGTTAAACTTTTAAAACTAACAAAACAACTGTTAATGCTTATTACCAATTAACAGTCATAGTGTACCTCAGTAACTGAAAGTGTGGTGAGAGTGAAGCAGTAAACAGGGACAAACTCTTAGCTTTATATAATTACAGTTGCCTCTATAATTATTGGCATCCCTGGTAAAGATGAGTAAAAAGGATTAGAAGAAATTCTTCTTTTGGTCAATTAGCTTAATCTTGCACTGAATAAAGTGGGAATAATCCAACCTTTAATTGAAGTAAATTTAGCGAAGAAAAATCCATCATCAAGATATACTGGTATTTATTTTTTGATAAAACCACGTTTAAAGCAAACAATCTGAGGCGATTCCTCTTTACAGAATCTCTCCAGATCACCCAGGGTTCAGCTAACCCCTCAGGTTTTCATTGCAGTTTAGGTCAGGAGACTGAGACAGCCAATACAGAAATTTGATTTTATATTAGATTAAAAGATGTGATTAGTCACTGTTGACATTCCACAGCACACAGTGCGCAACAATGAAATGTGTTCTCTGTATTTAACCCATATGTGACATCATAGCAGGGGGCAGTTAATTCAGCACCTGGAGAGCAGTAGTTTGCTGGTCAGGGACTCACACCAGCAGTCATTCATCTACAAGGGCACTTCCTGAACTATTAGGTCACCATTGCCCACTGGTGTTCAGTTGACCATTTTTGTGTTGATTAGTCTGATTAGCAAAGTCCAAGCACTTACATTTGTAGTTAAATGACAGAAAAAGTGTTTTTTCTGGCATGGCTTCCAAATAAGGATGAAGGAGGCATCTGATAGTAGGTTTGGAGATCTGGTGACCCCAAAAATGCTACTTTTTCCTATAATTCTCCAACAGTGACCCTTAGGGATTTTTTGCCTCTAACTATCCTCCTCACTGTATGTGGGGCCAAAGTAAACATGAATATTCCTCCAGGCAAGTTGGTAACAGTTCCAGTTGATTTTCGCTATTTAATTGTTGCCCTAATGGTAGAAATGGTCATTTTCAGGTGAGTAGCTATTTTTTATAATCATTCCCTGACTTATAAAGGTCGACACACTTCTCCCCTATTTGTTTGTTCTCTTATCTTTCCAATGAATAACGACTAAGGGGACTGTCACCTCATATTTTTCATAACACTGAGTAACTATAATATATATCTCTATGAAGCACAATGCTTAAAAACATTAATAAAGGCTAGGAGAATAAGATTTGCAGTGCTACCAGTGAAACATAAAATCATATATGACTCCTTGAAAGTTCCTACACACTCTCAACAGTCTAAAAAACATAAACGTAAAATGAGAAAATGTCTTACATTTTGGTCATAAGAATTTCTAGTGGTGCCAATAATTGTGGTAGATGTGGCTTTCTTATGTTATACTTTTCATATTTTTTTTCTGTGTGCGATTAAGCTAATTCACCAAAAGGTAAATTTCTTATAACCCATTTTACACATCTTTAAAAGGGGTGCCAATAATTGTTGAAGGCACTGTGTACTGTACGATATGTTGCAGTTAGTGAGACATCAGTATATTGCTGCCCTCTAATGGTCACGGAAGTTAAAACAGCAAAACCAAAGATTTGTTTTTGGTAGACTTTATTAACATTCAGCGATCCATAAAATTATTAATCATTTTAATAAATAGCAAAACTTTCACACATTCATATCTCTGTTATCTGTTATTAAAAACAACACATAAATGTGGCAACCGCCACGAACTGAACAATACATAAGTATTTACATCACAAAGATGCACCAACCCCAGCAAATAAACCAGGATTATTATAAAAATAAATTTTTTAAAAAAAGTGATAGTGGAATTGTCTCTTTGCCAACGGTTCAGTGTCCAAAAGCTGTTCAGATACATCTTCACTGGCAATCAATGCAACAAATGAAACTGCCAAACCATTGTTATCTTAAAACTAAAATGCAAAAATCAACATGGTTTTAGCACATCAACTGAAGCAAGATTCCAGGAGGTAAGCACCACAACAAAATGAGAAAAAAAAACATCTGTATAAGATATTTCTGTTTGAAAAAGGTGTAAAACTAATCTGTTACAGTTTAATTTAAAAAATAATTCTATCCCAAGTTTTATTCACGAAGAATACATCAAACAACTAGGAAACAAGAAGCAATGGAAATATATCACCACATTATCAAAAAAAAAAAAAAAAAAAAGAAATAAGTTAGACTGATTTGGCCCAGAATGACCAACATCTACAAAACAGCTCAGAAAAGCATTTCACGCAGTTTGTGGTTGACTGAAACTGGCTGAAATATGAGGGAGTGTTTCAGAGAGCAGGTGACAAAACAGATTCTGGTTCTCTTCATAAACATTTAATATTCACCTGAGAGGGGGGGAAACCAAATCATTTCCTTGATGGAAATTCAAGAAATATTTTACAGAACTGTCCTGGTTTTACAGGCACAGAAAAACATTGCATTGTTTGATGACAATTAACCTTTCTTGGGCACTTGGGTTGAGCTCGACAACACTAATATAAGCACCCATGATTGCATTTATGCCTCCAGCAATGTATCAGTAAAATAAATTTCCTCACACAATATAAAATGCAGTTTTATACCAAGCTCTATAAAAGACCACTGGTAAATTACATGACTGCCAGTCTACAGAATTTCTGTCCCAGACTTTTGCAAAGTCTGAATGTGCTACTCCTCTTCAGCATCATAATTTCCTCAAATCCTCAGATGCAACATTATACTGAAGATTGCAAAAATATGATGCTTATGTTTCCCCTCTTTGAGGTATTAAAGAATATTGATTTAAATAACCTGTAAAACCAGGTCCAAACATGACAGAGTAATTTTAACTCATAAACATATACAAGTATTTCCAGTCTATTTTGAGGCATTTAAGACATTCACTGGTATCAGAAACTTCAACATGCCCATTAAGCTCATATAAATACGTATAAATAGTCACCAGTAAACGCAAGTTATACCTGATGTGATATATGTTGCCAGAGAAAATATTAGCTTTTAACAACTAAAACAAATTTCCTCTGCTTGTGACACTTGAGTTTTCCCCCCATACCATAAATTCCAACTTATTTGCAGTCATAGTACCGTCAGTGTTTTCTTGAACAACTAAAAGAGCTTAAATAATGTTATACCTTTAGTACCTATAGCTGACTTTTCAATGAAATTTAAAGTAAATACTCCAGATAGAAGTGACAAGGTGAGAAACAGTGAATCAGTATATCAGAGTGAGAACTACTTAGGCAGCTGAAGCTTCCTTAAGCCATTAGAAAAATACTTCATAGGCTTGATTGGCTTGACATGAGACTTTGTCCTTCTTGCAAATCTCCACAGTCATCGGACATCTGCATCCAAGGATGACGCAATATCTGATCGAGGGTTGGTCTATCTTCAGGTCGGAGTTCTAGGCACCAGCAAATCAGAGACTGGCATTCTTTTGGGGGAAAAAAATTGTTGTGAGCTACCCTTTTCTTTTCATTTTAAGACTGAAACATTATGTGCTGTGTTAATCAACTTCCATAATGCTAATTCACCTACCTTTGGTTATTCGCTCTTTGAAACTGGGTTTCGCCTCCACTATCTCTCTGTCTCTCTCAAAGGGAATGTCACCGCAGACCATGTCAAAGAGCAGCACCCCCAAAGACCAGACGGTCAGAGGTCTTGCATGGTAACGGTTATGCAGTATCCACTCTGGGGGACTGTATACTCGAGTTCCTGAGAAAAAGACAAACAACAGAACCATACTTCATTCCTCAAGCAATACTGCCATGACACAACTATATTTTTACTAGGATCTCTACAGATGCAAAAATCAAATCTTTACAACAAAAAATAATCTAAGGTGCAATACATATAACAAATCTCTTTTACAAGCTGCGAAGGATACCTGTGACTGGAATAAACTATACTAACCGTCAAAGTCTGTGTAGGCAGTATCTCTGAGCAGTGCTCCTGAGCCAAAGTCAATGATCTTGACGTCTCCAGTACGAGTGTCCACCAATATATTTTCATCCTTTATATCTCTGTGTACGACACCCCTTGAATGGCAGAATTGAAGAGCCTCCACTATCTGCTTCATGAACCTGAAATTACAAGAGTGAATGCGGTTATCATTAGCTGCACTTCGCAATGTGGCATTTACGGCTTTTTTCATTGGGCATGCTCAGAGAATCCACCAAGGAATGTCCTTACCTCTGTGCAAGAGGCTCCTCCAAGGCCCTGCGCTCTGTGATGAAGTCAAACAGATCCTGACATGGCTGTGGTCTCTCAAACACAATCAGGAAGCCTTCCCCTGGCTTTTCAAACCAATCCAGCATCCGAATCACCCCACGGTGCACAGGGCCGGACACCTGCCCCCCACTCAGCTGCAGAAGAAGGGCGATCTCCATGGGAACCAAATTAGGTTCATTGGGCTGTGGGGTGGAATTTTTTATCAGTTTACATTTCACAAACTTAGCATTTAAGACATTCAACCTGTGTGCTTCAACCCAGCAACTTTAAACTGTTCAGAAACAATGTTTGTTTGGTACATTTTTCATAACGCTAACTATAATATACATCTCTAAGAGAACAGGACTTACAGCGTTAATCTTTGAAGTACTTAATCCGTTTTTCAGGATTGTTTTTGATCGTCTCACTACGTCATCTATACGTCACAGCCGGAAAAACCCAGTATCTCCGTGGTATTGTTTTAAGCTACTTTCCCGTAGGGGGAGTACTTCTGTGTTATTGTAGGGGAGGCCCGTACGGAATTTCCAGCTACGATTTTTTTTCCCCCATGTAAACGTCATACTGAAAGGCTAACATATTGATACTGATATCAAAACAAATTACGTGTCCGTTTATAGAGGTATAGAAATAAAATACTGATGTCAACAGAATATTTGCGTTATTTTTTTTTATTTATTTTTTTTAAAAAAAGAGTTCAATCTTCAAAGAAGAATGTGACATTCATATAATTATGTACGTTAATCTTTTTTTTGTAAAAGTGTTTTGTAAAGATTTCAATCAACGTTCATTTAAACCGCATCCAATTAAATAAATTACACCTACCAGTCGTGCCCATTGATGTACCCGGTCAATTGACACTTGCTTTATAGCCACCTGCAAGGAAAGATCATGTAATTTAGAAATCATGTTCTTCCAAAATGATGACAGAAGTTGGAGGTTAAGACGCGCGGGGGCCGGGCGGCCGGAAAGGCGATAAACTTACCGACAAACCGTCTGAGATACGCTGGCCGGCGAAGACTGACCCAAAGCCGCCGCTCCCGAGAAGGGCTCCCATCTGGTATGTCTTCTCGAAAGGTTCCTTCGCCACTGAAAAGACAGCATAATCAGTCACTTTCCGAGTGGCCAGCTGTCCGTGTGTGAAAGTTGTTAAAAACAAAATCCAATTGCTGGACAGTAAACAGCAAAAGCAGTTATTTACACATGCATTTTACTAATGGCAATTAGAGCTCATATTAGTTTACTACGTTAAAAAATTACTTAGTTACGGTCTATGCTGTTACTAGGCTCGTGGAATGTTCTAAAAATGTAGTCAAATGTATATTTACCAGTTTTTTCCTTTACGTCGTTAACCTGGGGCAGGTACAGGTCATCCAAACGCTTGTCCAACATTTTTCAAATTTGAATGTTCAAAATAATACCAAAAAGTAAAAAACAAAACTCTTAGTGCCTCTTAGACTTTCTAGATTAATACTTATAATCCATAACGAAAATCGCTTTAAATTACACTGAAAATCCACAACCGAAAGAAGAACCCCGCAATACCCGGTATTCCACAGGCGCTCAGCGTACTAACTGCACTCAAAAGTTTGTTGCCGTTTTAAGTTTACATTTGATGAACCGCCCATTCTACGGCTCTGCCCGTTGTCATTGGCTAGAAGCTGGCGCTTAGAAAAAAACATCCAATAGAACTGCAGAACGATTTAAACTTATTAATATTAAAATTTGCAATACAGTCTTTTCTAAGAATTCAACCGCTCAGCTAACGCCCGTACAAATTTACTCAACAGTGACGAGAAGTTAGTTTAGCTTTCTTGCCATAGGGTCTTGCGTACAGCAAACGACTTGAGATTCCTGTCAAAGGCGTAACGTTGGTTTGAACTTTGGGGGGGGGGGGGGCAGCTGAGGATAGTTGGGGGTTGTATAAACCGGTTTACAGTGGTGGGTTACAACCCTCCCACCCCCTGTAATTTACGACCATGGTTCCTGTCAAGGTGGAAACCGAGCTACAATTAATATAAAATGAACATCAACTGAGCAAAAATAAATATTCATTACGTTTGTCATTATTAATAAACAGGGGAGCAACGGCCGAAGAGCCTGCGTCGTTTGGAACAAAAATAAAACCATTTACTTATATTTAGAAACACGGTAATCTAAAAATATGCAAATAGCTTTTTCATATGTTCAAGATATAAAAATTACTAGATATTCTGACAACTTGTTGGCTGTATTGCATTTAAAATTCTGTTAAGATCAGCATACAATAGTAAGACGTGCTCCGTGCATGCGTTACTTGCAAACTTTTTAATGTACCATTTAACCTACTATTAAGAATGCAGGACTGCATCTGGCTCAGATTCTCAATATGCATATTCATGCTGACCACATTCAGGAAGACAAGCCTAAAAATGATCATTTTGGAGGTATTATAGTATGAAGCTGAGGGTACCAGGGCATCCAATGTCTGGGTATTCATTACACAGCAAGGCATCCATCCATCCATCGTTCCCTTTCCTAACTGCTTATTCTGGTCAAGGTTGCCAGCAGACCCCAGAGAATTCCCAGCGTACGACATGTCCTTAGACAGCAGGAGGAAATCAACAGGGAGCAGCCAGAAGAATCAAGGAGACTCCACACACACTAGGATAAGTCATTACATACCATCACAGCACATCATTTGTGGCAACTAACATATCATAGATGGGCTACTTCAGTAATTACATTGCACTTGACTATACTTGAGTATAAGAAAGCAAGGAGGGGATAGAACTTGACACACTACTTCTTCAGAAAGTTTTTTATTTTTTATTCCAAGAAAAAAAAAAAAAAGTATTTTTCATTCCAAAAATGATAAAACAAAATTATATTAATCAATCATTAAGAAGATAAGTATGACATTATTACAATTTTTCTTTTTTTTAATTTTCTATGATGATGTTTGCGTTTATTTAAACATGCACCTAAATAAGTCCAATGGAGGCAAGGGGTTTATAATGGGGGAGGGAGCTGGAGAGTATGATTATGATGATATTGTATAGGGAGGTGAGGAGAGGCAGGTATGGGGGCTGGAACAGGTGACTGGTGGGTACCATGATCGAGAAAACATTTGTTTCAGTTTTGTCTTTTTCCCCGTGGACATCGCCAGCGTCACCACCCCCACTATCAACTGCTGTCAGGAGATGGCTCTCTGTGTGTTGCGTTCTTTTTCATGCTGTCCAGGTATTCTTGTTGTGAGACAGCCAGGACGGAGGCCAGAATCTCATCATCCTCCCAGTCTGCTGTTGAAGGGATGCATTTGCAAACAACATGTAAATCACAGGACAACATCTCTGAATGACATATGCACGGCACCCACTCCTATTGCCATAGGATGCACTGAATTACAAGGTGGTCTGGCCTGTGAGATTTTTCTCAAACTGTCAAACTCATCAAATGCTCAATAAAAGCTTAAATGTACTATATGTTTTCTGACTCCAAGCCCCACAACTCTGCTCATAGAATTTACAGATCAGGTGGTTGTCAAACAGAGAATAGCATCTGTGCCCATTTTCATAACATAGCATACTAGTTTCAAGTTTCAGAAGCAGATCTGATAACTTCATGACCCATATTCTGACCAATCATGTCCCTTTTCCAGGCCAAGGCAATCACCGAAACAGACCGAGTCCATCTGAACAGTGGTGAATCTAAGCAAATAAATTAATGACAGCTCTGGGGACCATCCAGTCTCGGTGGGACTTACCAAATGCAGAAGGTGCCATTTCCTGCATGATAGCACGGTACTCCAGCTCAGGATACAGGGACGCTAAGGAAGACGAAGTGGCTCTGTCTGGGCCCACACAGGTCTGACTGCTAGGACCTGTAGAACACAGAAAGCAAAACCAATCAAGCCCCCAGTTTAGGTGCAGCGCTTTGGGCAGATGTGCGCATGGCAGGCTGAATGGCACAGATAGCTCCGCGGCCCACCTGGAGCACAGGGAGAAGGCGGTTTGGACAGCATGAGGGCAGCTCCGGCTGGGGAAGCGGGCTTGGTCGCCGTATCGGGGTGAGGAGGGTCCGGGTGTTCCGGCGAGGGGGCCGAGCTGCGCTGGCGGGGAGAACGGGCACTCCACTCCTCAGGACCACTCGATGCGGCTGCTGTCGCCGAGCTACAAGTGGCACTGGCCTTGCGCGGCTGGCACCGGGAAAAAAAAAAAAACAGACCAATGAAACAGGACGTTCTGGATAACCAGAGCGGGAACGACTGTTGGTGTGGGCGGTGAGGAGGGGAGGGAACACTGCATCTCCTCTTTCATGCACTCAGCAGATATGGCCTTTATGGGAAACTCGGTGATTAACAGCAGTCGAATAAGTCATGTTAGGCTGAAGCTTATTCTAAGAAGTTCCAAAACATCTTTAGTGATACACACATATTTCGGCCTATTTTTTTACTTGGCATAGAAATGAGGGAGGCCAATGCAGATGAATCGGAAAGCAACTGTAATTTCAATTATTATCAATCACTTTTACATGAGTAGCCGTAAAGGGGGGGGGCAGGATGATTCCAAGGGCCCCTGATTGACAGGGGCCCTAAAAATTTATGACGTAACTGCATTAGTCCGTGTTGGGGTCCAATGTGATATGCTTTTATAGGGGCTCAAAACATCTAGTGCAGGGGTAGCCAATCTTATCCGCAAAGGGCCAGTGTGTATGCAGGTTTTTGGGATAACCTGTAGGTCAGCTGTTCAAACCCAGGTGTGAGGACTCTTCAGCCAATCAGTCCTCTAATTAGGGAGTTGCAGCGAAAACCCGCATACACACTGACCCTTTGTAGATAAGATTGGCCATCCCTGATGTAATGGCACCTCTGAATGTTAGAAATGCATAAGAAATATGACACTGCTATTGTCAAGAGGCCATTTATAGGAATCCATTAAGTTTCACTTTATGCTGAAAGACAAATTTGAGGTCAAGTTGTTAAGATGCCAAGGTGTGAACAGTGAACCTAAGACCCCTTCTGAAAATTCCGGTGTTATCACACCGAACCCCCTAGAGATCTCCATTTAATGAAAAATAAAAACTGAAAGTTAACAACGTATGGAGATTTCCATGTACCGATCACAAATAATTATCGCTTCTTCATTTCAAGGAAATGCTACACGAGTCAAATGCTTTAGAGACCAGAGCAAACCCATTCCCTGGATAACACTGCTTTCAGCACTGCCACTTTGCTGCTGAAAGTAAAAAACGTTCTGGAGAATCCTACGGACTCAGTCTGGTGCCCTCTCACCTGTCGTGCTTGTTTCTCCTGGTCCTGAAGCCACTGCAAGTAAGATTCACGAGCCACTTGCTCTTCTATGGCCTCATTGGTGGCTTCCCAGTCTGTGGCCCTCTTCTTGTCCTCCAGCATCTGTTGCTCAATCCAGGACTCTTCTGAGGTCTTTATAGCATTCTTCATTAGCAGCTGGTCAGCATACTGCTGGGAGCAAAGGAAGGAGGACAGGTGGTCATACAGTGGACGATGTTTACCTCCTTATGGGCAGGGGACAGGGTGCAGTGAGTGTACGTAAGGATACACCAGACATGCCTCAATAGATGTATTAACTGCAAACATTAAAAATACAGCTAAGGGCTAAATAAAAAAAAAAAAACAGAACTACATTCAAATGCATACAAAATGTGTATCTTAGTAGACCAATGTAAGTTACTCTTAGCTTTAACATAGGGAGTAAGAACACACAGCCACATACCAGAGGACCTAGAATCATACCACTGATAACAAATATGGCTGATAGTAAGAGGAAATTAATGATATCAGTCTGTCGCTATCAGGCCTGTGTGTCAAGAGCTGTTGTGTTTGAGTCAATGCCCGTGTGGGATAATCAACAACACATTACAGTTTCTACGTGCACTGTCGTCTGGAAACAGGACTGTTGAGTATTGGTTTAAAGGCGGGAGGTAGAGCCACCAGTCTGCTATAATCCAGTAACACTACACTGTACTCTTTCATTGCTGTTAATCACAGCTCAAGAAAAACAGATTCCTATCAACTCTCCATGAGGAATTTAAACAAACACACAAATTCTGACTCAGTTTTGTAACAGATGGGGCTCTGACAGTGCCAAGCCAGAATACTGCGGTGTCAGTAATTGTTTCTTTAGGGTAGAATTTTGCAAATAGTTAGATAGATAGGTAGACAGACAGACAGACAGACAGACAGACAGATAGGTAAGCAGACAGACAGACAGACAGACAGATAGGCAGACAGAGATAGACAGAGAGATAGACAGACAGATAGATAGGCAGACAGACAGACAGATAGGTAAGCAGACAGATAGACAGACACAGATAGACAGACAGATAGATAGACAGGTAGACAGACAGACAGACAGGTAGACAGATAGACAGGCAGACAGATAGATAGGCAGACAGACAGATAGATAGGCAGGCAGACAGACAGATAGGCAGACACAGATAGACAGAGAGATAGACAGACAGATAGGCAGACAGACAGATAGGTAGGTAGACATACAGACATATAGATGAGCAACAAACAAACACATAAATAAATGAATGCAAGCCTTCAACAGATGAGAGATGGTTGGTCATACAATGCATAGATTTTCAATGCGATATTAAGCACTTAAGTACTTTGCAAATGGAGCTCCACCAAATGTCATAGTAAACAAAACATGTTGATATTTCAAAGCAAACTTACGGGGGGTTCTTAAACGCAAAATAGAAGAACTGTTTATCAGCACAAGTGATCTCAATCAGAATGACACCCCCACATTCTCAGCTCATCAAAAATCTGCATCCTCCTTGAATACATAAGAAAGAAGCAGAGCTACATTTTTGCTTCTCCAGAAGCCCCACAACAAGTACAAATCCTGTCCTTTGAATGCTCTCAAGCAACGTTTCCTAACCCGATCCTCTTGGACCCCCAGACAGTCTACATTTTTGCTCTTCCCAGCTGTCGGTGATATGTGGACTGTCTGGCAGGGAGCTGGGAGGGAGCAAAAACGTGGACTGTCTTGGGGTCCCCGAGGACCGGGTTGAGAAACACAGCTGTAAGGCAAAATGAGCCGCTCCGGTGAGGTTACCGTTTACTGTAATTTATACTTTTATAAGTTGTGTGTGACTATGGCTACTGAGCACCCAGACCCATGGTGGACAGAGAGTGTCCCAGCCAGAATGTAGCAAACCTTTGCCCATTTCCAGGATCAGGGGCTCGTGGGCAAACCACGCCAGAGAGTTCCCTGTCACAGGGGGGTGTCTGCAGTTTATCCTGGCCGTCTGTGCTGTGTGCTCTCTGGCTAGCGGGGCTCCTTCGCAGAGCTGGCTGACCCCAGACAGGGAGCCCTGCTGTGCCAGCTGATGACAGCTACCACTGCGATGATAACGTCGGAGCCAGCAGCTTCAGACAATCTGCTTTTACTGGGCACTTGCCTGCTGGCGTGCTCTCACTGCATAAGGGAGCTATTCTGAGCACTGGCTAGTCGCATTTTAGGCTTTTCCTTTCCACTAACTTTGGGGAATAACAAATACATATAATTACATGTGCATGAATGCTTCTTTATAACTGCTAGCATTAAAAATTGTACTTAAATTATGAATAGAAATGCAGAAATGTGTATATATGTGTGTGTATATATATATATATATATATATATATATATACACACACACACACTGCTGGCCACCAGGCACGCGTGTGACACGCAAAGACCTCACAGATGACAAGTGTGCATGATGTAAACAGAAAGCATGACATCCTATGGTCAGGAACCAGGTGAAGGCTCCAGATGGATCTCTGAGTACGGCGTCACAGCGTTCCCCCAGAAAGAGCGTAGGAGTGGACAACCCGCCGACTGACGTGTGAGGAATGTGATCTGCGGCTGTGGCCGAGTGCTCATACCAAACTGATGCAAGGTGCTTCCAGGCCAAACATAACACGAGAGTGACTTCGACTTCAGGAATATCATCAATATTTAAAGACGTAACAACTACATATATGACAGTTTGAACAATTACTTCATGTGGATAGAAGATTTTGCTGTTTTGCAAATGGATTCATAAAACAAACAGAGAATACTTAAAATGCTGACTATACCACTTTTACATAACGAGGGGAAAAACCGATTTTATGAGTCTGGTGATTGTGGGTGCACCGTCTCCCCCACAGGTTAATCTGACATGGAAGTCGAGCTTCAGGCAGACCGACGAGCCATTAGGCTGCATTGTCACTGGGTCTCTCCAGCAAATAGTACCCAGTGACCCAGTGACAAATAAGACAGTATACTGCTAAGAGAAGGCCCCTCAGAGTCAGGACAGTGTGGAATGTTTCCCCTGTGTGAGTTCAGCCCTGCTTCCTTTGATGTGCGCATGTTTGAGATAGGGGACACCCCGCCACACTTCCAGCCCTTTAGGCCTTTGATGATCCAGGGAGTGTCACCTAATTCTTACTTTGCTTCTCTGCAAATAAAACTGAAGCCTAGAAACAGTGTCTGATTCCAAATGTGTTGACCAGGCCTCACCAAGTTCGACAAATCACGTGCCTGGATGGGCTGACGATCGGCCAATGAAAAGCCTCAGTGCCACTCACCGTTTTAATGTATTCCATCAGTCGACATAGCCCTTTTGCACTATAACCCTTTTATGAATGCAGGAACACATGCGTGAGTGCAAGTATGCATATGTGCATCGGGGCAGACAGAAAGAGGAATGTGCCAGGGTTTAAGAACAGAGCGGAAGAAGCTATACCACATGTCTGACACTAGGCTGAGAGCTGGACTGACTAATTTCACATAATTTCACGGTCATAACAAATATATTGGAATTATTTGCTCCACCATAATGATTAACAATGACATTTCTCTGTTTGGCTTCAGAGATCTATGGAATCTGTATGCTGTGATTGAAGGCAACCCACCCCTGGTTTGAAAGCTGGAAGCCCTAGACCAACTCCAATAGTGGCTTTGTTAGGGTTCACAACTGAATTGTAGTGAATGTTCCGATGGTAGCTAACTCTGATCGGCTCATCGTTGTTCTGGTGGATGCCATGGAACGTGTTGATTGGTTCTGAGAAGAAAATACAGAAGAAAAAAAATTTATTTTATAAATGTAATAAATGATTGCAGTATATAAGTATCTGAATAAGAAAAAGGAGCATGGCTGCCTTATAAGTGCCAGTTACAACAAAGTGCTCTGGTTTTTGCGCTTATTAATGCTGAGTATCTTCCCTGCAAATTATGTCACCAACTAGCCATCCACTCAACGCTCCACACCTGTGCCATACTGGTAAACTTCTACAGGCCGGTTGTACATTTCCGCCATTGCCTGCATCTCAATGTGGTTCCCATGACAGTTGTTTTTCCTCTTCCTGTTGATGTATGTGGTGAAGTCTTCAGTCACATAGTTTGAAAAGTAGTCTGCATTCTTCATCTGCAGTTGAAGAGCAATGAGTGAGACTCCATCCATACAGCGGCACGAAATTCTAATTCTGAAACCCCGTTACCAATAACCGATGTAGAGAGATGACTCACCAGGTAGTCCATACAGTGTTTTCGGACCACTTCATGCATATCTTGGTCTCCGTATACTTGATCAGCTGCAAACACAAAAAAAGTCATTGCTTCAAGCAAAATCTGCTGTAACATGGGGGATTCTTTACATATATTCCAAGTCAGTTGTATTTGTATTGTAATTGTTTTTCAACAACATTCAAATGTGGAAACCCCTGGGAGATTTAAGTCACACACTAAGAGAACGCTTTCATTTTTTTGCACCGAATGCACAAATTGGACTTTGCTAGCAGAGCGGATGGGGACAGCAGGTGCACAGGGACATTCTTATCCTCACAGTAATGAAATTCAGTGCAAACTGGAGCAAAGTAAAGCTTCTTATAATTTTCATGTTTCCAAAACTGAATAGCAAGCAAGTACCAAATTTTTTCAGTCAACCAAATAAATGATCCATTTGTGTAGGTACTAAATGCTATCAGAGCGCAGAGCAGAGAGGGGAGATGTGCACAACTCGTCAGACTAACTTTTTGGCGGGCTTCAGACAGGCATGCACACACGCACAGGTCCCTCTGTTAGCCTGGGTGACAGAAACCACAGATGTAAACAGTGTTTTTTCGCTGGGGTACTACACCGTAGTACCCCCACATGGTATGCAAATGAGTCTCAAAACCAAAGCGTCTTCCAGAAAGTCACATGACACAGCTACTGAAATTCGGAGAAATTCTTAGTCAATTTCCTCTCTTGTGGTGTAACCCTGCAATGAGGACACATTTCATTTAGAGAAGAAAAAAAATGGCAAGAAGCATGAAACCACAGTGCTATTTTTTTCAGCTGCTTATGATTGTGATACTTCAATAGACTGGGCTATAAAAATCCCAATAAAACCAATTAAATATATCAAATACTGAGAGGATTCTAAGCTGAGCAAAACCATTTAACATCCCAAAGGACTTTTCCTTAGTACATGCTTCCCTGCAGAGCAGAGCCTCGACTACACTCAGACAAAGAATTTTCAGACTCTTTCAAAAACATTTTCATGCTATTTATAAATATACATTGCACCCTTGTACTAGATATGTGATATGGAAGACGGATGCATATGCCACACCACGGATTCATTAATATTAATAATATATATTAGTTAGCTTTTGCAAGCTGATCATGAGTCCCTTGCGGGTTTAGCAACATATTTTGAATGGCAGTATTTCAGGCAAAGGCCTTTTCATACATGCCGCCACAGAGAGGTCTGCAAACCGCTGCCTAAGTGGTATCTACAGCTCTTCCTCGAATTCTTAGTAAAGAGGAAACAGTCAGCAGCGCTGCTTTTAGAATGGGCTATCTTCAACCTCCGATTTGGCAGCAAGATATGACCTAAAGTAAATGGGCGGTGTTTAAAAAGAAAGGTTTCACATCCCCGATTAAGACGGAGTAATGAGAAAAAAAAACAACTGCATGATGTGCATCAACGAAGGGATGTGGATTCCTTCCTGTGTGTGATGGATCAAAGGGACTGGTTTCTATTTTGTGTAGTCAAAAAAAATTTCTACAACATGACCTACCATAGACATTTCATTTTCACCTATCATGAATTTTGCACAGAGAGAACATTATACATATATTTCTGCATCGTATAAAGATTTGTGTAACTGTTTTGTGCACCGTATCAAATCATATCGAAAACTAACTCAGAGGTTATCGGATTCATATGCTGGATTAACTGAATTAGATTAACATCACCAATAGACCACATGGCGCAGAGAGATGCTTTGTGGTTGTAGCTACTGCGTTTATTTCTTATTAGACCATGACAGCAATTTCTCTGTGCTGTTTCTATTTGACAGGGAGTCCCAAAGTTGAGAATCTGTTTACCAGATATCAAAGCTTCATATTTGATGGCTAAGTAGGCGACGGTGGTTTCTAAGGAATTCCCCTTTAGTCATTCATACAAGTGTGACTCAGTTTTCATCATCCCACTCTGATCTCACCTTCTTATTCCTGAGCACACATCAAAACCTAGTAGTTCAGACAATGATGAGTTTCACCAGTTGTCTAACATATTCACTATATACTATTCTTATACATTAGGAGAACGCCTATTAAATCTTTAACTGAAACACTGAACGGGGACTCATTTTTCAGCAAAACTGAGCATGGATACCTTCAATTGTCCCAATAAATTGCAACAAAGTTTCTAATTAGAAAAGGTTATGCCTGGCACATATGTACCCAATGGGAAAGAATGTTGAAAAAGTGCAAAAGGATAAAGCTTCATAAAGGGAAAAAGAAAAACCACAAGGTTGGCTGAGAATGAACTGCAAGGTACTCTGACAGCACGCAGGAGATGTACAAACCAATACTGATAACTAGTACACAGGCTTCTAAGAAAAGGGGATGGGCCAAGCACAGCTCTGAGGAAATGAGGGTGAGCAAGATGGCCTGTCTGAACCTGATAAACCTTATCAGCACAAGGCAGGCTAAAGACAAAAGCTGGGACGAGCAGCAACTGGAGCAGCGGCCAGGCCGAACTGCAGGTCTGCGCTTCTCTGCCTGTTAGCTATCAGTGCGCGCGCGTTAGTTATATTGATTTCACTTAATACTCCATTTATTTTTTTTCTATAACTGTGGATACTGTGCCATATCACCTTGTTGTTACATGAAGAACTGTAGCGCCCTGAACAATGCCATGCGTTGAAGCCTTTTCGTGATAGATCCCATGCCACTCCCCACAGTCGTTAACAAGTAGTCAGTTTTTCTGTTGTGGGTGCTCTACACACACAAATGTAATACTTATTCAATAATCTCCTGTCATCGATTATTTGAGTCAATATGATCAAATCACGTAATAGCAATACTATAGCTACAAATGGCTAACATTTACAACAACACTGACCTGACCCAGTTCCCACACATCAGCTAGACACCAATGGGCTGTTCTACTCTTTATCTTGGCTGTATCAATTAACCTTTTGAAACACTGACAACTGGCAACTTCAGGACTGAGAATAAGCCTGCTAAACATCATTTAGTCTAACCTTCTCCCGTGCCCCCCAAAAAAATCAGCTTGATCGGGAGCTGAACACGGAACCAGAAACTCACACAGACTGCAGAAACTTTTAAGGAGGGATATTCATTGAGAAATGTTAAGAAACCAGCAATGGACATTACAAAAGACCCAGCATGCCGTCTGCCATAAATTTATGCAATGCAAATGCATGCATCCTCCTTGTCCCTCAATCAGGAAGGTGACCTAAGAAACTGGGTAAAAAGTTACTCCTAAATTGCCTAATACACATTTCCAGCCTAAGATTAGGCGCCAGTGAAGGTGACCTCCACCGTTTCTCAGCCAAGGCCCAGACTGCGGCTTTTCCTTATGGGGAGTGCTGCACTGCTGTCGTAACCTCGTCGGCTCAGTGCAGCAGACAGTCTGCAGTTTTTAGGCCAAAGGGAAGCGCCACATAATGTCTGGAGTACTATGGCAGAAGCTCTGCTCACATGTCAACAGCCATGAAGGTTATTTCAAAACACAGTAGAAAAAGATATACTTTAAAACTGTACCATTTGCTTTTCATACCCTGAACAAAATGACATACAAAAACTAAAAAGTGAGGCATATTTTTGGCAAAGAAACACCTGAGAAAAGATTTTTTTACACTATAATCACTATTAATCTAAAATATTTTTGAAAATTGAACATAGTGAATTATCGTCAAGCTGTCCTAGAGCACCGAGATGAACCCAAATACAACCCAAAGAATATTGAATGGGAAGAAAAAAAAAAAATCAACCAGCAATCTGGTGTCACAAGTTAATGATGACCTTCAAAACTGTCTTTTGTAAGATGGTTACAAAACTGCCCCGAGATTTACCAGAACATTCAGAATTTCCACAAGCTATATTTCCACATGACAACGATTTTAATTTGAATGGTGAGTTATAGTCAGATGAGAGTAGAACTCTATTGAGTTAAAATAATGTTTACTAGCTGTACAGTGAATTTAGTTTTTCACTTGTGTACATGCATGACTTTTGTTTTCATGCCGCCTGGCATTGAGAAGAATAGAAAACATGGAATCATGAACATCAGGAAGTTCTTAAGTAAATGCTTTCTCAAAAACAATGGTTGCTGCCAGTGAGACATGAATGCCAAAAACAAACCAGAAAATTATTAGTTATTCTAATGCCAGGACATCCATTCATCCATCAATTTTCTGTAATCGCTTATCCTATTCAGGGTTGCGGGGGGTCCGGAGCCCATCATGGAGACTACAGAAACAAGGCAGGGAACAACCTAGGATGGGGCACTAATCCATCGAATCCCTGGACAAGAAACCAAACATTTGTGATTCAAGCAGGAAAACTATACACTACACATTAGGCTTGTGTGATTATCATCAGTATTCACAATGACAGACAAGTAACCCAGTGTCGATACCTGACCGTGACTGACCAACGATTATCGCCTGCTGGGGAAGTAGGTATAGGTCACATACAGAGCAAGATAAAGATTCTGATATAGTTTAAAATAAAAAAGGCTTTCTTTAAAAAAAAAAAAAAAAAAACTCCCCACAAAGCAGGGGTCTCCAGGCTTATTTACAGCGAGTACTACTTATGATTCCTATAAAGTGTTATGTGAGCTACTCACTGGGTCCCAGCAAGCTATTGGCGACCACTGCTTTGTAGTTTCTGCTAAATTTATTTATTTATGATCAACTTTTCCACAGAGACTAAAAAGTTGGAATGTAATGGTACACAAAAATCACAGTTATGTACGTACCTCGGTATTGAAGTAACGGTTCAGCACGTATTCGGTACGGCGGGGGTAAAAGAAACCAAACATGAATTGTTTTTTTTCTTCATTAAACAGTGGCTTACTGAACAAGGTATGACAATCTTTCTTAAATAAGAAGTCAATACTGCTTCAGCCTACCAATATAAACTAAAATCTACCTAAAATTAAATCAAAATAAACAAGTAAAAATAAAATAAATATCCTTTAAAGGTGCACATTTAGAAAATGAACTGTAACTGATCTGTATTGTATTCACATTAGCAGCTTTCATCTTCATATTTGAACCGTGCAACACAAATATTGTCTCAGAAAAATGCAAAGCATAACAAAAACTTTCAGTATGGTGCAGCACTTTAAAAAAAACCAGTGCTTCACATTAGGACGTTGGGGCGCAAGCGCAGTGGTGTGGCTTCATCCGCCCCTTTCATCCGCCCATTTACATTTGCGTACCGAACCGAAAGACTCGTACCAAAAATCTTTGGTATGCACACCTGTACCATTACGCTACTACTAAACAGCTATGCGGCGCTACTCCGCTAATCAGCAACTTGTAACGCATGTAATGTATTGATGAACAAAAAAATTCCTTTGTTTCACAAAAGATCCAAGAGAGCCATCTTTTACTGTTGACATATCAGGCCAAAGGCCACTGCAGGATGTACACAGAGCTTTACCACGCTCTAGTATCGTGGCCTCAGTAGGAGCACTGGATCCGCCGGAACGCAGAATGCAGCACAGTCCAAGCAGTCGGCACCACTGGACTTTAACACGGTGCATGGCATTGCTATCTCACCGGGCGACTCGAAAAAAGAAAAAAAAGGGGGGAAAAGTTAAAAAAAAAATAACAATAATAATTAAAAAAAACACAAAGACTTGTAAACAAAATGTTATCTGACGAGTGACATCACAAAAGCCCAGAAATGATAGAAATTCCAAAGAAATTCCACCTTCTTAAGGAGAGAGAGAGAAATATCAGCATATGGTCTGAGATGAGCTATAAATGTGTTCATTTTTCCATCTGGATTTCTCTTGTATCACTTTGGACTGAAGGAGCTCAACCCAAACTGGAAGAAACACACCTCATTCTACAACAGGGTTTGCCAGTGGTAAGGCAATGCAGTTCCGTGCAATCTGAAAACTGCCCACCAAACTATGCCCAAGCTTCTCCCTGTGCTCTCCTGCAGTCTGTAAAGTTTAGAGAGGGCAAGAGCAGCAAATTGACAAGTGTGCATGTACTTGTGGGAATGCATGAGTGGGGGAGAGCCATCCAGACTGATCACGTGGGCCTGCTGACTTGGATGTTAGCTACCAATCCCCTTTCTGGACAACATCAAAAAATATGCAAAACTCAGCCTTTGTTCTCACACAGGTTTCCAGACACAGATCCCTAATTTACAGAATTACAACAGGACAAAGGAAATGGAGAACAAACTTGAGGCACAGCAAAGAACTGCTTCCTTTAATTGTGCTACTTTGAAATGTTCTGAGACAAACTGTGGTGTGAATGGGCCAAATGCAATGCTTTGAGTGAAACTAAAAGACATCAGATGTACTCTTAAGCCCTACAAAAACTGAAAAAAAGATAATGTACCGCCAGACTAACTCAGAATGGTGTGAAATACCACCTGACAGGTGCATGCTTTTAGTTAGATTTCATTTTTAATTCTGCTAGTGTATCTGCAATGAGACAGGAGAAACAGCAGGTACTGCAGCTAAATGAAACAGAGTGGAAACACTTCAGTGTTAAATTCCTACTGTGCAAGACTCTGTTCATGAGGGCGCAGTGTTAGGTAAAAGGAGGTTTGTATGAACAAATCCCTCCTACTCCCAAACCCTGATATAAGCACTATCCTCCTTGCGGTAAATGCTCACAGATTTTCCCCAAACTCAGTGTTTGTGTGCATGACCTGTAATTATAATAATTAAAGTTTTCTATGGCTGTAACACAGAGATTCCCTTCAGGGGGGAAGTTTCCATAAGGGAGCATTTCCATGAAATGAGGCAGCGAACGGGAGCTAAGCAGACACACGGGTAAATAGCCTGCGCCTCCCGGTCTCTGCTTCAGCTGAGAAGAAAGCCAGCAGTGTGTCCCACTCCAGACGGGATCAGAAAAACTCACGTAGAACTCACAGCCAAATAAAGGTGACACCAACTGACTTAAAACTGCATAACTACCTCCACAAGCGAGTAGAATGAGTACAAATTACCTACTAAAAATAAAGTAACAACACCAGATACAAGCTGCATTATTCTGCACATATCGCTTCCTTGCTGACTAATTTGCTTTCCATTGAATATATTTCCTTCAGGGGACACCAGCAAGACATGGATAGTAGCATGGCGTATAAAACAGACTCCACACTCCATGTGGA
Organism: Hippopotamyrus pictus; assembly: GCA_026781145.1. Lineage (NCBI taxonomy): Eukaryota > Metazoa > Chordata > Actinopteri > Osteoglossiformes > Mormyridae > Hippopotamyrus > Hippopotamyrus pictus. The sequence goes on from JAODLC010000113.1 coordinate 11,331,490, forward strand.
ATAAATGACGACTGACCACTATCTCCAGTAGCCCGTTAAATAAAGCAAACCGATCCTGAAAACCAGTCCAGTAAATACGACAGACCAGCGGCTTTGCAGAACATGCGCAGAATGTCACCAAAATGCATCTCTTATGCTGGAAAATTCAGCAAACCAGTTCAACAAAGAAAACTGAGAGGGAATATGGAAAACATCCATCGGGGAGTAAATAACCAGGCCTTATGTAGCATACAGTATCCTTGGGTGACTGCACAGCAGACAGTCAACCACACTAGTGAAAAGCTACAAAGTCACCATGTTGCAAGCTTTCATATAATAAATAAAACTTTAAGTATTATAAAAATGTGTTACACTTCTCATTCGTAAGCATTTTAGCATGGCCAATAAGCACTCAAATGATTTGCACCAAACGGGACCCACAAAATCCTTTGCTGGAGAAAATCAATTTGACCGCTCTTTGACCTACCAAAATTCAATGAATATAGACATGGTCACAGAAGAGGTGTCCATCAGGAAAACACTATACTGAACAGATCAATGAAGGCAGCTTCCTTGTATGAGGGACATGACTTAAGGAGCCACATTCAATATGACTGGAATCACCAGAGAATAAGTGCTGCTGTAACAAACTAACTACTACTACTTGCTAGAATATGAACCCAACTTTAGTTAAAGCAACATCAGCTTCAATGTGCTTCTCCAAATAATGGACTAGCAAATTTCAACCAATTCATTTCATTGTAACTGATTTATGTAGTATAAGCTATATTTACAAATGTACATAATGTGGAAATTTAGGGGGGAAAAAAAACGCAGAAATCTGTCCTGCATAGCATAATGACCATGCTACTAAAACTAACTTGAACAAACGGCACAAAAAGTTTCTGATCTAGAACCCAGCAGGACACCTACTGCAGTATTAACCAGCAATTCTCAGTTGTGCTGTCCAAAAACATATTCTTGGCCATAGCAACAACGTATAATTAAGCTAAATATGCTTGCTTATGTAAGCGTTAATGCAAGACAAGCCGCGCATTATAAGTTTTCAAACCACCCAACGTGCAGTGCATTTAAAAATCTATAATGCATGGCTTAGAGTGCCTTAACCCGCTTGTACCATAGTTACTACACGTTTGGCTTACAAGTTTGTACCATAACACGTTATTTTCACGTTTTTAAGTCAAAAGTGCATTTTAACATAACTACTTTCTTCCGCCAGTGATTAAACATTTTGCTTAGGCAGGATGACCCAAGTCACTGTTGTTGATTTGAAACGCGCCAGTTGCCAAGACCATGAGCAAGTCATTAGTTCAAAATTGCTCATTAATGGTCTTTTTTGCTTGCAGAGTGTCTTAACAGGAATGTCCAAATTGGCCTTTGCCCATTTTAAAAGGAGTTTTTTGCTGTGCAAATGTTCAAATAAAGGGAGAAACATATATTTAGCATTGTTGTTTTGTTTTTATAGTTTCCATTAATTTCAAATTGCATTCTGAAATTTTAAGTAACTTTAGTTTAAAGATGATAATAGCACACTGATTTACTACTGTGACTTGCCTGGTGGGCACTACTTGTGTGGTTATAGAAATCCTTCTAACCAATCAGATTTGAGAATTCACCAGTGCCATGGTGGGGGGGAGCTTATCCCAGGTTCACAGCAGGTGTACCCCCTAGATGGGATGCCAGCTCATCGCAGGGCACATTTGCTATGTGCGATTCTTGTTTACTGGAAAGAAACAAAGGTGGCAGAATGATATCTGCTCAACATATGTAGAACATGCACATACACGAAGCAGGGATTCAAACCCACACCCTGAAGGTTAAAAAAACAACAGTGCTACCCAAAGAGCTACCAGGCCAGTCAGAAAAGGGAGAAAGCTGGACTTTAAATGTATGCAAATGTATGGAGTTAAGAGCTTGCTCAAGGGCCCAACAATGAAATCACTCGATTTGAACCAGTAACCTTCTGATCACAGAGTCCAGCCCTGAGCCAAACACCATCCCCAACGATACTGTCATCATAGATATGCAAGAAGAGCAGTTGTGGTACCACTGATTTTAAGCAAACGGTACAATCTCAGTTTACACATTCCAATAATTGTGTTCCATCATTTTGTTAGATCATTGATGTTATTCAGCTCACAGCTTTGCACAGCAGTGAAATGTTAAAGGCATAGAGTTAAGCCAGAACATAAGTCAGACAGACACAACCCTAACTACCACTGCTGTGGTCTGAGCCGGATGTACTCAGAGGACATGCGCCACTGTACAGACACTGCAGATGATCTAAGCGCATTGAGCCCAATCTTCTCTACAGATACATGACAGCTTTTAGCACATTTCAAATAAGTTTTTAATAGGCTTCTCAATGTTTTTTGGGAAGTTCATTTCATAGTGAACTTCTTTTCAATTGGTGACAGCAACATTGCTTTGCAGAGGCATCTACCAGCAAAAACACCAGGTCTACAACCCCGTTTCCAGATCATATAAACCCAGGTTTATTTTTTTTATTTTGAAATAAATATGGTTTTACGTGATTTGCCAATCATCACATTCTGTTTTTATTTACATTTTACACGGCATCCCATCTTTTTTGCAAGCTATGTTGCATCTGCATACTTTACACCTGCAGTTTTCTCCCCAAATGAACAAGACTCAGTCCAGTGGGTGGAGGGAAAAATCCTGAGCAGGACCAGAAATAAACAGCTTGCTTCGTTTCCTGCAAACGTAACACTTGTGCTCTGGGTCCTTCACTCATACTAGATCAGTAGGCTTAGTGACAAGCGAGGTCAAAAGCTAGCAGAACACAAAGCGTAGCAGAAATCAGATGTGCTCCATAGGACAGTTTTAAAACCAGAACTTAAGGTCAAAATGCCTTCACAGATAGATGAGGATATTTGAAAACAAATATATGTTTGTGAAAACTGACTGCTTCCAAAGACACAAGGCACAGGCAATTTATAATGTACTGAGTCCCTTCATGAGGTTTGGCCACCGCTAAAGCCACAGAAGAACCACTGACAATGAGCTAACCACAAAGAAGTGTTTTCAAAGCAGACAGGAGGAGCTTACTGGAACTACTGATGCCCCGCCTCTACGACAACCAGTACCCCTCCCACATCCCCCGACAGTCAGTATCAATTCACTTTTCCTGCCAATGACCCCAGTGACACCTTCTTTGAAGAAAGGAAAGAAGAAAAAAAAAAAACAGCTTGCGTGTCAATCACAGTAAAATAGAAAATTGATAGAACATTCTGTGGATCATCAGCTTGTTTCAAAGAATTAGCAGGTGAACTCCACCCTGGGGCTTTTAATCAGGTCAAGTGAAGAAGAAAAAAAATACAGAAAATCAAGAAGATTTTCTGGAAATTTTCATGTATGTGGTCTTCCACACAGCTGCTACCACTGCTCTCAATGTTACATATATATACCAAAGAGCAACCTTTAAGTCAGCAAAAAAAGAAAGAAAATGAAGATTATCACGATTTATTACACGGCTCTCTGGAATGCTTGATTCTGATTGGTCAGTTGAGACATTTGCAGGTTCGTTCTTTTCAAATA
>JAODLC010000113.1:11344260-11359181 GCA_026781145.1 Hippopotamyrus pictus
TCAAAGAGCATTCATAAAGTATTATAAACATGGCTATAATGTCTTATGCCTTTTTATGAATAGTTATAGCCATGTTTTAATACTTTATGAATGCATTATAATGCAATATGAAGGTATCTATAATGCGTTACACACACTTACTTTAAGTAAAGTGTTACCTTTGTCTGTTATAAAGAAAACAGACTATGAAAATACCAGTAACTATAAAATCCACACTGAAACCGAGGCAGTTTCAGTATCTCAGTTTCAGTGTCTATTTCAGTGTCAGGGCAGTTACTATGTTTTGTAGAGGAGCATTGAATTTTTTTTTTTTTAATTCCAGGGAACAGTTGCTCTAAATACAAAAATTCAAATACTCTTCCAGTTTTGAGGTTTCTCAACAGTTTTCTTAGGACCAAATAAAGAAGGTGTACCTTAACAAAAGTGCCTAGTGAGGAATATTTAGATTTAGTTGTTTAGCTGGTTTGTATTTTTTATCAAGTGTATACTGTTGTTTGACATTCTAAAATTAAACATATTTTAAAAATCCAACATGTCATCAAAATTATAATGATTAAAAATTCAAATGTAAAAATGAAGCATATAATTGTAATTGTACTCATGATTTGATACTAATAAGATATATTCATATCTTTTCTAACTTTCTTTCAAATATGCTATAATTATTAAAAACAGACATTAATGTAGCACTAAACAATTTATTGAATAGCCTACTTGTGTTCTATAGTCATTTACAACATTTCAATATAACAATAATACAGTTTTAATTAATGAGATCTTTTAAAAAACAATAAATTATATCTATATCAATCGCCATCAGGTTGTGCCCGAATGGCTGATGCTGCCTGGGATTGCTGTGACTGTGCAGCAGTGGCTAGTCTCACTGTGCCAGTCATACAGAAACGATCATCCCGCACAAAGAAGCAGCTTTCATTGACATTGTCCTTGATAGTTACCAGGGGACTTTGTTTCACAATAACTTAAGACAGAACAGGTGCAGTCAGGCAGACTGGACCGGCAGCCAGTTTCCTTTGACATGAATTATTATGCCTAACTTGTATTTATTTCTGTTCATTGTGACTATATGTACAAGTTGTTGACAGAACATTATAACCAGCACCACGCTGCAGCTTTACCCCTTTAACAGCCAGAGTGTTAATACACAAACTTCTACACAAAGTTCTAACGTTGGGACCAAAGACATAGTAAAATGCAGACAATGAAGCTGAAAGATTTGCAGTAAAAACATTAGTAAAAAGCTAGGCCTGACTTTCAAAGATGCCCGTGTACAGTATGTGACTGAGTGTGGTTAGTAAAAAGCATGTGTCCGTTTCTTGTATTATGAGTGTATGATGGTGAACAGTGAAAGGAATAAAAGAGCTTGATTATTCTACCTTGACCCACTGGCTGCTTCTTCAGTAACTGAATATGATCTTCTAACCAATTATCCTGGTTGGGGTCACAAGGGACCCAGGCACCGCAGAGCTCGAGGCTGGGTTACGGCATTGGACAGGACGCCACTCGCTTATCCTGTATGCTTTCAGACTGATAAGGCCATTTGCCAACAGAAAGAGTGAGGATGCATTTGAAATGTTTTAAGAGAACGCGGTATTGCTTTAAAAATGTGAGATTTCGTTTCATAGTTCCGATCACACAGCTGCCTGGGTCAATAGGTTTCACTTTTGACCTGGACCCCCGGTGTGAGGATTCACTAATCAACAGTATCTGAGTAGCTATTGTCTATATAGGTCATACGTTCGAACAGTCACACTCATCAGTCCTCAAAACTGCACTACTTCCGGAGCCAAGATTTATTTTCCAGTAGAAATACAAACAATACAAGTAATTAAATCAGGCAAAGTCTGATTGGACCATGAGGGAATTTCTATTTTAACGTCTCAGACTGGCCCCAGGCATGTTGATTAGTGGGCGTCACTGCCTCACTAGTGTGTTCAGCAGGGCATCTGCTATTTCTAATGTGGCCTTGTGAGGGACATGGAATAACACACAGTAAAAATACATTTATATTTTCACAATCAAATTTTCTGTATTTTTAAAGGTGAACAAAAACTATAATTACCTACAGCAGGGGTAGGCTACCCTGATCCAGCAGGTTTTCTATCCTACCCGATGAGTTACTATCTGCCTGTGATCAGGTGTGGCTCATCAGAGACCAGGTAGGATGGAAAACCTGCTCTGGATGCCGACACTCCAGGATCAGGGATGCCTACCCCTAACATCTAGCATAGGTCATACATCTATTTGAAAGTCTTTTCCTTCTTCTCCGTTTAGCTTCACATTACCACATGTATGTCTTTGAGGTATCTATCTGTGGGTTCTGAGGGTCAACTGGTCCTTCCTTCTCCTTCTCGGCCTCATTTTCCCAGAGGTTGATGAGAGGTGGGTAAAGCTCATTCAAAGGGATAGAGGTTGCGTGCTGCATGTACTTTTTCAGAGAGTGATGGCATGACTTCTGTTTCATGCGGCGTCCCATGTAGAAGACTAACAGGGCCATGATACAGATGGCAAACATGGAACCCATTACTGCAGCCAGTGCGACATTGGTGGGCTGTGCCACGATCTCAACAGCAAAGCTGGCCTCTTTCGTGGTCACATTAATGCAGGACCATTGGGTCTGGTGCTCTGAGGTGACCATAGTCAGACAAACCTGGTACTCTGTGGATGGCAACAGATGTGTGAGATTATATTCTTGGACTTCCACAGGGACCTTTGCCGTATAGCTAATCTGCTGGTTGTCAATTTTCATTGTAGCGCTGGACCACTTGGGTTGAGTGACATCGCGACTAGAGGTGCTAACCAAGGGGTAGAGTTTCCATTCAAGCACCACAGACTGGGAGTGGATGACCTTAGCGAGGACAACCAAGGACCCCGTGGAGTTTCCTTGCTCACCAACTTCTGGCCCTCTATTATGCCAGTCACTCTTGTCCACGTGAACTGTGACACTGCGAGTGTCAGCCCCTTCTGCATTCCATGCAACGCATGTGTAGAGACCAGCATCTGCTGGTTCCACATGCAGGATCTCTAGAGCTCCCTGATCTTGTAGTCTATGTTTTTTGTTTTTGCTGATATCCGCCTCTTGTGAGAGAGCCTCTGTGGTGACCTTATCTCCAGTTGGTGTCACCCAGTAGAACTGAGGTGCAGGGTCAGCCATGGCCCAACAATTTAGAGTCAGGGGTTGTCCAGCAGTGACATTCAGCTCAGGGGGGAAAGTATGTAAGGAAATCAGTGGGAGGCAGGTGTTACTGGCCAGATTCCAACTTGCAACAACTTCCTGCAATGTATGGCCAGTTAGCTGGGGCGGGGAGGCACAGAGGGTAGTCTGTGACTCCAGAAGCCTCAAAGTAGACTGGTTCCCCAGGATAGACCACCAAATGGAAAGGCAGTCACATCGAAGCGGGTTGCTGTGCAGACTGATCTCATCCAGATTGGGAAAGGAAGCAAAAACTTCATGGGGCAAGAGGCTGAGGTCATTGTTACTGACTAGTAAGATGTGTAGACCCTCCACACCCTGAAAAGCAGCACGGTCAATGTAGGATAGATGAGGGTTATTGCAGATTTCCAATTTGGCCATCTCTGGGAGATTACTGAAGGCTCCCCTCTCAATGGCCACCAGCTCTTCCATGTTGTTTAGACTGAGCTCCTCCAAGTGGAGGAAGTTTTGGAAATCACCTTCCTGCACCCGAGAAATAGGGTTTTTGTTGAGGTCCAAGAACTTGAGGTTAGGCAGCCCACTAAGTGCTGCTGTGGGCACAGCAATAAGTTTGTTGTCAAAAAAGGAGAGGCTCTCAAGGTATTCTAGTCCCTGAAAGGCCCCTGCAGGAACATCTCTGAGCCCCATGCCAGCTAGCACCAGGCTGTGTAGTTTGGAAAGAGGATAAAAGTTCATATCCTGCAGCCCCAATATGGGGTTCTCTCCAATCATGAGGATCTCCAGGTTGGGAAGGAACTCAAACCAGTGGCTGTCTATGGCAACCAGCCTATTGGAGTTAAGATGAAGCCTTAGGAGGTTCCCCAATCCAGAAAAGGCTTTGGGGCCAATGGAAGAAATCTGATTGTGGTTGATGTACAGTTCTTCTAAACTGACCAGGTCCTTCAGACAGAAATCTGGCAGTGCCTGTACCTGATTCTCCTCTAGGTAGAGGGTGATGAGCTGAGTTAGGTTGTTCAGCCCGATGTCCTGAATCTGCTCAAAGTGGTTCTGGGAGAGGTCCAGTTCTGTGAGATTAATGAGATTCTGGAGTTCTGCAGTAATGTGGGAAATGTTGTTGCTCTGCAGAAGCAGGACCTGAGTGTCCCCAGATATGTTGGATGGAACCCTGCTCAGATGCAGTTCGTTGCAATCCACGGTCCTGGCTTGGTGGTATAAAGACTGAGGAGTGTACCATGGGCGGGTCTCACAGACGCACTGAGCTGGGCAGAACGTGCTGGCTAAGGCAGAGTGACACCTCATTAGTGCCAGACAGATGCAGGGCAACAGAACCAAGGGCACAGTTCTACTCATGGTTCCCAGCTTCGGATCAGTCTGAAGCTCGACCTGGCTTTTGGCTCTGAAACTTCTTCTACAAAGCCACCTTTCGGATCTTCAGCTCCTGGAAGAAAGAAGGACCTATTATTTTGTAGAATTACATTACATCTGCATGAATTTTAATAATCTAATATATGTCCGTCTGAAATTATTACAAACATTAATAATTACTTAGAGAATGAAAAAGGACACACTGTGGAATTGCAGTCAATTATAACTTTACCATTAGTAAAAGTCTTATGAATCTTAGTACATTTTCACTGCAACTGCTAAGCTGTAGATTTTTATGAACCTTTTCACAGTTTCCAGTTTCATTCAAATATGTTTTCATGGTCCCCATTTGCAGTGACACACATGCTTACACACACAAATATAAATCTGTTGGTATAATGGCAGGATCGCAGGCTTGACAGAAAGATAAATTCGATTCTCATGAAATAACAGCAACAGAGGACAACTCAGGAAGGGAGTGATCTAAAGCTGAAGAGGGTCACCATAAAGCACAGTCCACAGCAGGAGAACTGAGGCAGTGAAAATGGCAGTAAATCAGGAAGGCAAAGGAGATCCGTAATGCCACAAAAAGTAGAAAATACACAACTCTCACAGATAACATCTGTTCGCTTCCAGATAGCCTACTCAGCCTGTAGACCATCAGAGTAAATACCGCCAGTGTAACAGCAGCTGGTGAACTGAAACTGGCGTCCCTTTCGGGTTTCTGTGCTGCTCTTTATAGAATGTGACTGCTTTAAGCATCTCCTGCTATGCCTCCCCAGTATCTCCAGCACTTGAGTATTTGTAGATAGGCTTCCCTGTTGGTGCTGTCATGCCACGCTGCTCCCTCTCTAATGAGACTCGTTCTGCAGGGTGGCTGTGGAGAGGCGGCAGATGCATTGTGGTGGGTAATAAGCACTGCCGCACAATGAATCACCCCTGGGCTAAAGCGTCTCCCTCTGTCTCCCTTCTCTTTGCATGTGTTTCTAGCTTCCTGGAGTCGTCAGATAAGACAATCACCTTAATGAAGAAAGAACCGCCTGCCAATTGATTTATTGATTGGCAGTTTGCAAAGATGTAGATGAGACTCCCCCGCTCAAACTGAACAAGCCCCCCCCCCCCACCCCCCATGCTTTCTCGTGTTTTCCCAAAAGAACATTGTCCTCAAGAATTTAAATTTCATATTTCCACTGTGAGAATAAAACAATAAATCCAGCCGTCAGATATTTTACATTTAAGCTGCAACAAAGTATGAGTAAACTTCATGTATTTTAAGTCTGAATTAGCTAGTGACGTCGTGTGTAATATAGCAGCAAAGGTTGTGTGTCAATATCATCTTGCTTCAAACTGTTTGCAAAAGAGGTATTAATTAAAGTTTTTCTTTTCAGTTACAGGAAATACAGAATCCTTCTGTATTTTATAATACTGCCGTAGACTGAAGTATAAGCCATATACCAAAAATACCCTAAATGCAAAAAGGCAATAAACTCTGGATTCCAAACGAGATAATTCAATATAAAATCGGAGTCAGAAAACCAGTGATCAATGGTTCAAAATCATTACTCGTTTGTGCAACATACATTCAGGTCATTGCTTATTTCAAGATTTTTTTTTAGACTTTTTTGAAGAAGTCATATTTCTTCCATACAATCATAAAGGGTGCAAGGAACCCTTTATAAAGTAAATGCATCCTGCCTTGAAAATTAAAAAGACTCGACATGAGGCCTCTATGATGCAACTCCTCGTAATGTTTTGTCAGGAACAACCCAACACGTACGCTCAAATCTCAATTTTGGCTGTTCATTTTACAAGTATTGTGAAGACCATCCCAGGTGCCGAGCAGATCCCTCTCTAGCAAAAGGGCATCCAGAGGATGTCAGCATTTGCTACAATGGAAGTTTCAGGTGGGAGATAGTTGGCCTTTTCTCACTGAGCTTCCAGCATGTGCGTGCATCCATCTTGTTTGGGTTTCATGTACACGTCTGTCCTACACTCAGGGTATAAAATAAACAGATCAATGGCCATGCTTCCTCCCCACTGCAAAAACAGCAGGTTTAAAGCACCCAGCGCGTGTCTTTTAACCAGTCCCCGGGGCCGTCGGTCTGCTCGGGGTTAGGAAATGCTCGTGTGACTCAGGATGTATTCCTGCCCGAAATGCTTCAGGCTACAGGGACACGCCGCACTGACACCTAGAGCTGCAGTACAACAAAAAAATATGATTGAGAGCAAGATGGGGATAATTACTCCGCTCCTTTCGAGCAGCATACAGAAATGAACTCCTGGGAGAATTGCATCATGGGGGCTGAGCGGCGGCGGCCTATGGGAAACTTCCAGACAGCCTTAAAGCAGAATCACAGGGTGCAAACAGCAGGCCATGGTGTACCTGCCCCAGCCACCACTGTGGACTGTTCCGGAAGCTGGCTGCATTCCGGCACAGCAGCGGGTGCGATGAAGGACTCCCACGTGACAGTCGCCACCATGCCTGTCTGATTGCATTAGAGAGCAGGGGCACACTCAGGACATGTCCCCCCCCAGGCCCTCTCCATGGCAGGAAATGGGGCCATCTCGCCAGGATGCCATGGCAACCTGAGATGAAGCAGCAACTGGGAGCTGGCCCTGAACTGCTGTTATGGGGCCATCCTCTGGGGGGCGCTCCTGGCCCCTCCCACTGCCCCTCCATACATGGGGTAACACAGCTAGAAGAGCTGCTAGTCTTTCTGTGGTGGGGGTGGGAGGGACATCCTACACAGAGTCAGTGATGTCGCGGAATCATTAATAAGCCATGGATCCTTCATGTGTATTTATGAAATGATCATAATGCATAATGTAATGCACATTAAGGTTTAACGATGCTGTTATGTACAGCCCTTCAGATGGAGTTTTAATTAGCAGTTTATGGGTTCTGAAATAAGAATTTGTACTTTTTAAATGTATTGCTTTTAAAGGCTTAATGCATAGCTTAAGGTGGTATAAAAATTACAAAATGTTCTTTTAAAAAAAAGAAAAAAACATTAGGGATGATTGTTGTGCCTCAGCAGCTGGTTACAGCCCAGCCAGAAGGATTAAAAAATTAACTATAATTCATTAGGAATATAAGAAAAGCAACAAAAACAAACAATAAAACATCTGCATTTGATTGGTGTAAGTAACTGTGGCAGGTGGGCCTCGACAGATTTATTTTTACAGACTTATAAATGAAATAGACGGCAACTGTATCTTCCAATCACACAGAGTGACATCAATCATGCTGAGGTCAGATGGGTGCTCTCCAAAGAATACTGTCAGGGCAGGGCAAGAAGCTCATCCTAAATTAGTGTTTCTCAACCTTGTCCTCAGGGCCCCCCCACAGACGCTCTATGTTTCTGCTCTCTCCCACGGAGCAAAAAATGTGGACTGTCTGGGGGTCCCTGAGGACCGGGTTGAGAAATGCAGTCAAAAATGACCCTTCTCATTTACCTCAAATGCTGAGATGGAAGATTAAATAATTCCACATGGAAAACCCTTGCAGCTCACCAATTGCTGTTACTGCCCATACTGAAGATGCGAAGAGGGGTTTAGGGCTAGAAGATAACAAGCAGCAAGAGAGCAAGATATGTATGTATAACCCATTTAGTTGGAATAATAATAATAAATTAATAAGTAACGCTTATATAGCGCCTTTCACAAACCCAAGGTCGCTTTACAAGGAGAAACTTACTTATTATCCATTATCAGCTGAAATGCAAAGATAAAAACAAAGATGCGAGATATAACAAGTGTCTTCACAGACAATAATCTAACTATTTGAGGTTCAGTGTAATAAATGCCTGAGAGAGAAATCCTTAAACAGCACATCTCAGTTCATAGCCTGCAGGGCCACAGCAGTACATGCGACACTGAGGATTTGGCTCACTCCCCTCACTCTTTTGACACCCTCACTCTGGAAGCTGGAGGCATGATAACGGTCTGTCATCAGCAAACCCTAATGGTGGGGGTTCCTGAAACTTTATAACGATTGTGCATAATGCAACTCTTGGTTTAAATGTTACGCCCGGCTGGTCTGATCCTCCTGTGTGCCACGCCCCCTCATTAACCTCGTATGGAATCCCTACGTTTACCAGCTGTTCTTTGTTTCCTGCTATTAGTCCTGTGTATTTCAGTCCGCGTTCGAGTATGTTTCCCCAGTCCAGTCATTGACATTACATGTTTCCTGTGCCCTTGATAGGTTTGATTCTAATAAACCCCGTATTCCCTGTTTCTCCATCTCCCCGCTCCTGCTTCCCTGGTCCGCACTCACACCATCCGTTGTGACATCAAAAATGGAACTAAAAGCAGATGATCACATGGTGGAGCGGTGAGGTAAAGGTTCAGTCAGTTTAGATGTCTTAAATGTGGCCTTGTAAAATAATCCCGATTAATGATGACTCTCTTCTCTCCTGCCAGCATTATTATGTGCAGTGGGATGATGCATCCCAATTGAGTAATGTCCATACTCATTTTCAGCTGCTGTACACTCTGGACAGATTTCCAGAATAAGCCCCAGTAAACGCTGTGATTCCCTGCTGCAATAAATTTGTAGTTTACACTCAGTTTGAGTCAGGATGCAGGGTTCTTTTTTTAAAAAAACAGCCGATGGCACCATGAACGTCTTGGAAACTGGCAATGAGGTGAGAAAGACTCGAGTCAGCAGAGAATTTACACTCACCCACTTACACTCAGCTCATCCTGGTGGTGCAGAGTGCCCTGGCCACCGGCAACAGGTCCCCCGCGAGATCAGCTCCGAGCAGCAGCACTCAGTCATAGCCATCATCATATTCCATATTCTAATCTCAGCTCCGCCCCTCACGACTACTGCGGTGACCTTCAGCTTTGTGTGGAACATCCAACTGGCAATCCCTTTTCCTAGACTGTCATGGCAGCAGAGCGAGCACAGAAGTGGGTTCTAATTTGCCACCTAGTGACTGCCCAAGTGACTCGGCTTCCCTCCTGAGTGTAGGCTGGCGGTCACAGATCTGAACACCGTCTGCATGTTGCTTTGTCATTCACCAACAACGCTCAGCAACCACCTCGTGGCAGAATGAATGGGCTTTTTCCTGCACAGAGAGGGTCAGTTTAAACCAACCCCAGTGCCTTAACTAGCTGTTGTAGAACGGAACTCCACTGATATGTCAGATTGCTGCATGTTGGTGGCTGTCAGTGGTAGAAGTTTCACTGTGAACCACAATTCAGAAATTGATACCACTGCAAACACATGCAGTATTGGATGCGTGTACCTCTCTCCAGTGTTTATCATGTTTATAATTTTTTAATTATCAAGTAGCACTTTCCTTCTTAAACTAACCCTAATCCAGCCTTTTACCCCAGCGTACACCTATCCAACATCCAGCTCCCTGGCAACCGAACAGCCAAGTCCATGACATCAGCCGAGCAGGAACTCTTTTAAGTCTGTGTCAGCCTGCATTGAATATGCATGATAAGAGGCCCTTGCTATTTCTATTCACACTCCGATTCCCGAGTGTCCCAGAGCACTACGTTGATCATGCTGTCAGCTGCTGCCATCGAAAGGTGCCTCCGGCATGTGTGCGAGCATAGCTTCTCATCTCTGTCTCTGCGAAAACGCGCAGCCGTTTCTCATGGAAGCAACGCCAGGCAGCTGCTCTCTGCTATGGCCTTTTAATTCTCCACCTTCATGTTACGAGAACAATCTCAGAGAGTTTTGTATCTGCCTGCATCTGCTGACCTGCACATTCTGTTAAATAACTTCTAGGCCATTCAAGACACAAATTCTGGTCCTTTTCCGCTTATTGACAGTTAGGTAGCATGGCTTTCAATCGCACAGTGAGCCCACTCAGCCACACAGCAGCCCAGCAAACTGGGGGACACACTAGGGACCGCGACAAATACTAAACATAGAGAAGAACGGGGTGACCAGCGACACCCACTGGCCAAACAGGGAAGAAACGCATAGAAAGGACAAGACAGGGATCCATCCTGACACTTATAGGAAGGCATACTTCTCTCAATCAAAGAGAGGTGTTTAGTCCTGTTTGCTTATACAGCTGAGGAAAAAAGTTAAGAGATCACTCTACATTTTTAATCAAATATGCATTTTTTAATCCAAATTTCAAAATCTCTAAGACAGCAGTACACAAGAATATGGTGAAACAGGAGAGACTGCGAACAACCAGAAACAAGCCAGGTAAAGGGCGGAAGCGACTTTCTAATGCCAGAGATGACCGTTAACTTATCCGAGAGTTTCTCAGGAATCAGAGGATGACATCAAGTGACCAAAAGATTGGGGAACACACATATACACACATATAATTCACAGGTGCATATCCATAAATTGAGAAATGAGGGAAACAAAAAATTGTGCTGTGGCCTCAATTTTTCCTGCGGCTGTACATCAGGCTCATGTGTCGTAAGATAGATGTTTACACAACACTAAAACCACAAAATCACAAAGGACACCATTTCTTACTGGTCCACAATGTCCTGCACTGCTGTGTAAGCAAGCAGGTCAGATAGCAGTAATCAGAAAAACAAGAACTCAGGTCCTTAGAAAGACACATTGTTTCAGTAATAGGAGATTAGCCAAATGTTCTCGCTAGAGAGGGCTGCTGCTATTCTCCATATTAAAGTGAAGTTCTGTTATAATTAAAACATACTCAAGATAACGACTAGTGTAACGTTTAATGATACTGATATTAACCAGGTTTATGCTTCAAATATGTAGAAGGTCGATCTGAATAAACAGATGTGCAAAATATTTTAAAGTATCTGCAAGGTAACTGAAATTATTTACAATAATTGTAATTTCTGGCCGTCCGTTTTATGGTTCTTAATCTGACAAAGCAGAATCACTGTCTGTTTACTCCAATTCATTAAAAAACCATAAACCTGTGTTGAATTTAATTTCCCGTAAATGTTGGCAGGCACATGCTAATCGCGCCCCGGCTGGGCCATTCAGAAATCCGCAGTGGCTTCACCCTCCATTTCCTGTGTACTTTAAGTTACAATTCCACCACAGATATGTATTTTAAAAAGGAGTTTTTTCTTCACTCACTCTTCAGCGCTCCTGCTACATTTCACATTAGCAAGCATATTCGAGTCAATAAAAAATTCACCACTGCTTTATTAATTATTGAGCAAGCTGCAGGCAGGTCTTTAATTTTCATTCCTGCCCCCTCGGATTGAACAAAAGACAGCTGTTAATTGGCCGGAGTAGATTTTTCACTGTTTTGAACCTCTGATTCAATCGGGAGAATCACTCCTATTGCCCGGTTTCCTATTTTTAGCATATTGTGTTAACGGGTTTTGCAAGCCGTTCCCATTTAGCGGAACAACCTTGACTTGTTCCAACTATCTGAATAATTGCGCTTCATCTCAACTTTTGTCCAGCTTTCCGTTGATTGTTCTTGCACAAAGATATTCCCCAAACCTCTGTCTCGAGCTTCCCAATGATCACTGAACGCCTGGGTTCAGTCTCCCTCATTGCCTCCCCTGAGTTTTCATTAAAGCTCTACATCATAAATGGGGCACATCTTACTTCTTTCTCCAGATACCATTATTTATTACCGTAGGTGTGCCATCCTGCTGTCGCTTATATGAGGCGTCTCTCACTACGTTATCTGCTAATGCTGTACTATGCTTATTTTTTGTTGTTTTTCACCATCTTATAGCTAACCCTAAGCCTTAGTGCACTCCTGGTACAGACTCGCGGCTAATGGCCTCCTGCCTCCCAGCATAAACTCCTGTCCTCTCCGTCCCCTTGCTTCCCCACTCCTCACCTCACTCCCCTTTGGCTGCTATTCCTGGCTGCCATCCAAAGGCCTGATCTTGGGTATAAGGACCTGTTCTATAAGCCTGTGTTTTTCAACCAGTGCACTGCAACCCACTAGTATACCATTAGAACTGGCCCAGTGTGCCTTACACACACACACACACAGGGATGAGAACCTGAGTGCAGCAATGTGGCAGGTGATAGAACAGCGTGAATTTTTTTCCCAGCAGCTGGAGTGTCAGTCCTGCCACCAACCCCCAAAATTTCCCAGTTAGGACCTGCTTATAGGGCTGGACGTAGATTACTGTGATACCCAGAACAAAGCAATTGCAGGTTAAGGGCCTTGCTCAAGGGCCCAGTGGAGAAGAACCACTATAGACATTCACAGGATTCAAACCAGCAACCTTCTGATTGCTGGGACAGAGCCACCACTCCACCCACCTATTGAGGGTTACACTATAAATGTACTTTAAGTGGCTTAAATGAAGAAAAAGCTGACATGACATTTTATTCATTTAACTGTCCAATAGGCTTGAAGTGCACTTGTCATGAGATCGAATACAGCCAAGAATAAGCTGCCCTACAACTGACAGGTATGTTCGACAATTTGCGAACTGCCTTGTAGTAAAAAGACAAGATCATGGACAAGTTTTTGTAAGGAAAATTTCAGGAAAACACACCTGATCCTGAATCATCAAAGCGATACCTTTGATTGGTAAGAGCCAATTAGTAGCAGGTGTGTGACACAAGCAGGGTCACACCAGGGACTGTGACAGGTACTAAACACAGAGAAGGTGTGCCCTGGGTTAACTACCTTATGAAAAGTCTGCCGTGGCAGAAGAAAGGTTGGCAGACACTACTGCAGGTGTCTACAACACTTCCACAAAACTTGCAGTTTTCTAATACCTAAACTTACAGTCTGGAGATTTCAGGCTCTTTACCCAGGGCTGGTAAATTATCACCCTATTAAGCAGCATGATTTAATTATCTAAAAACTGGTAAAATACTAAGGGGTTCCTTTGCTTTTATGAGGATATTTATAGAGGCACTTAACAGTGGACAGGAAATCAACATAAAAGCAGGACATTGTCTGTCTGGAAAATGACATATATACAGTAACACATAGGCACAGAAACAGGAAGTAAAGTACAGAAGCACTGAAAAAGTATGATTTACAAATAACAATATTAGTTCTCTTATTATTATTATTATTATTATTATTATTATTATTATTATTATTATTATGTTAAGGCACACTGAAATACCTCAGACTCTTGGATTTCACACCAAAATATAACTCATGGATTTCTGTAATTAACACATTTCCCTTCTGCTTTATTTGCAATTGCCCTAAAAATATACATTCTGCAGTATGTATCATATTCACAGTGCAGCCAGGTTCCCTGCACTGTGTGTCGTGACACAGTACTCAAAATTATCTGCCATTTGTGCCTCCGTAGCCCTTCTGTTGGTTCGTACCAGATGGGATAGCCCACATTCACATCTTGCGTGGATGAGTCTTGGCGGCAAGACACCCCGTGGACAGATCATGGTGTTTCCCTCCTCAGACAAGTAGCTACTCACCACGGTGGACCGTGAACACGCCACAGGCCTGGCCGCTTCAGAGATGCTCTTAAGCCAGCTGTCTGGCCATAACAGTTTGGCTCCAAAAGGACACAAGGCGCAGCATCCATTAAGGCTGCGGAAGCAGGAAGTCACAGGAGACGACAAATATGCAGAGAAAGATTTTTGCTGCACAATAAGCCTGCTGATACGTGTTGGTGAAAAGCTCTGAAGAACTTCCACTGCTTATAGCTGGAAGATGGGAAAACAAAACCAAACGGGGAAGCAAGGAAGTGAAGAGCATATGGAGCTGAGATATAAATAACGTGAGCAAAGTCAGTAAGTCAGTTACAGAAATATCTTCCCTCTCTTGTTCAGTGGTTCCTTCTCCATTAACATGTTATGTTTTTATCAACAAAAACCTTTATTTCAGTTCTCAGATTTAGTGTTTTTGACTTGAACGGCTGTTAGGTCCTTGCCAGGTTCTGTAATGTCCTGCATAGCTCAGGCCCCGATGCTAACTGGCACTTGGTAGCTCAGCGTAGCTGCGCTCAGCTGCGTCCTTGACGGCTGTGTGCCAGTGATGTATCAGCCTCACCTATACACCACTGCGGACAAAAGCATCGGCGAAATAAACGTGAACTATACGTGTGCGTTCAGCACACTTCTCAGGATATCAAGGATCACCTATGATGTCAGGCTTCACAGGCACAGGTGAGCTTCACTGACCTGAAGGAAATACTTCATTTGGCCAGGATGCAGCACCCAAAAAAAAAAAAACTGAATCACGATGCGTATTGTTACAGAGAGAATGCGACTGTGGCTCGGCGAAGCCGCGAATAGGAGCTAAATTTAATCAATGCATAATATGCTCATCTCATTAGTGTATCTGCAGTGGGCTTTTTGTTCTTATGCATGATAAACTGATCGCTGAAAGACAGAGGCAGGCTGAGGACCTTGCAAGGAGCCTCTGCAATTGAACCACAGACAGACAGACAGACAGACAGATAGATAGATAGATAGATAGATAGATAGATAGATAGATAGATAGATAGATAG
>JAODLC010000113.1:11359281-11392711 GCA_026781145.1 Hippopotamyrus pictus
AGATAGATAGATAGATAGATAGATAGATAGATAGATAGATAGATAGATAGATAGATAGATAGATAGATAGATAGGACACTGAAACAAATCAGTGTGAAATAAACACAGTGAGTTAAGGATACTCTATACGGCTCTTTCATGTGCGCTTCTTCAAGAACATGAAAAGCTCCTGTCAGCTTCCCTCCCACAGAAAGCCGCGCTTTCACTGATCTGCTCTGTGAAGCTGCTTCATTAGCCTTGCAGAGAGGCTATGCAAATGTGCTCCTCCAGCGCGCCATTCCACGTGACACAGACATGAGCTGCCGAGACCTTCCCTCCCATTCTACCGGCACCTCGGCACGGGTCGCCCCCCAGTCGCCCTCCACGTTAGTGTCCACTCTGAGCATCGCCCTACTTCGCGTCGCCCAAATCTGATGAGTTGGCAAGCAAGTGCTTCGCTGAGGACATTTGCAGCTGGATTTAGGTGGCTTCCCTTGTTATTCTGATTCAGCAAATACATTAGCGGGCAGGAATAAACGACGCAGGCAAGACACAGAAAAGTATTAAGCTGAACTGCAAAAAAATAAAGGCCATTAAAGACACTGTGGAGTATCCCACGACCGAGTCTGTAACTACACTCTCACAGTTTGTTTACATCTTAGTACTGAAAAATCAGAAACCCTTTCAGAGAACACTTTTGAGAGGCTGTCTCTTAGCTCACGGACCCACAGTGAACAAGAGGCAGAATGTAAGGTTTTTAAGTTGAGCTCTCTATATTCCAGTCCAATTCTGGCACCATGTTTAAAGTCTGTGGGCAGCACCATATTCAGGCGGGATGATTTATAAACTCTGTGCCACACTGCCTGTCACAATTTAAAGGAATGTTCCACACAAGCATCAAGCAGTGAAATGTTTATGTTTCAGCTAATTTGATAAAATGTGCTAACACTACATATGTCAATAAAGAATGCACGTTTTTGCAGGCTAATTTATGACACTACGATACTTTTAATATTATTTTATCAGATTTATTTTAAGCACCTTCATTAAAGGCTCCTCATATTTAGGTACAGTACAACACTACTATCACTGGAATACTGCCAGTATTTTGCATCCATCTTTGGAGCGCTTATCCAGGATGGGATCATGGGTGGGGCTGTATAGGACACAGGCAGGGTAAAAGTGTAAGATACAAGGTGTAGGTATACCCTAGCGGGATCCTAGTCTATTGCAGGGCACCTACAAGCACCCACTCAAACAAAAAGCACTTTTTTGGACTGCTGGAGAAACATGGAGTGCACAGAGAAAACACATGCAACAAACAACAAGAACAGACTCCTCAATGAGAGAGCAAAGTCAAGATTTCAGCCCCCAGCACTGGGGGGCAACTGTGGAGAGCAGAAGTACTGCGCTAAATCGCTACATGCAGTCAATGTAAAACAATGTGTATACAGTCTAATTCAGCTAATTAAAAGCATTGTGCAACTGGTAATTATTTCAGGTGGGGTACACTATTTTAAATTTTACACCCTCAGCGATCATTCCTCTTATTTTTTCACATTTTACACAACAGACATTTTATTAGAGTTTCTGTAAGCTATAAACTGCATGCAGAAAGATGTGGATATTTAGATGTTAGAAATTTTCAGGTTGGCTCAGGTTGCCGAACATGCACTGGTACAATGTGTTACCACGGCCACCACACAAAAAAACACTTCCAGATCCTGGTTGGTGACCCCCCAGGGTGACACGTGGTCTAGTCCCACGCTCCGGAAATGCCTGTCTATCTGCTCTAGTCAGGTGTTAAATGGATGTCCCCTTGGCCTGGTCCAGCCACTCAGCAATGAAGATCCTGCGAGCTGGATCACCCTCAGGGACTCGCGCCACATGGCCGTAGGGCCATAACTGACGATCCCTCATAATATGGGAAATATGCCTCATTCGGGACTCCTCTAGCAACCGCTCATTCGGCACAAAGTCAAACCAGCGGTAACCAAGGATTCTCCGAAGAGACTCTGTACCGAAGGAGTCCAGTCTTCGTCTCAGGTCACTGGATAGCATCCATGTCTCGCAGCCGTGCAGCAAGACAGGAAGCACCAGGACTCTAAAGCCTTGAACCCTCGTCCTCTTACAAAGATATCGGGAGCGCCACACACCCCTTTCCAGCGACCTCAGGACCCTCCATGCTCTCCCAATCAGTCTGTTGAACAATAAATGTATTTATTTATTATTATCCTATAGTCAAAACGTGTAAAATAAGGGGAGACCCTATTTTTGTACTCACCGGAGGGCATGGAGCACTTATTGTTAATGTGCAGTGAAAAACAGACCATAAAGTCAGCTGGAGATTAAACCCAGCAGTGCACTGCTGAAGCAGAAGCTGGCTGGAGGCTTTCCCAGCATGCTCCTATATGGAGGATGCACATAACACTTAGTTCCGTATTATTAGTAAGGGATTTAATGTTCGTTGTAGTGTAAGTGGTCTATGTGAGATATACACGCAGACGCACTAGTTATTAACAGTATGTAACAAAATAAATGCATCCATAATGTGTGATAAAAATAGTGAACCGAGCTTGAGAATTGACTTTGGAACAGCATCCTACATACAGACAGTACTGGGCAAAAGTCACAGGAAATCTTTAAAGCTATTTTTATCTCTGAAATTAAAACACAGCTTAACATTTGAACATGTGCAAATTATCAGTAACACAATAAAAACAGGAATTTCTTTATCCTAAAAGTTACTAATATCTTGTTAGAAGGCTAGAGTAACACCGTCTGAGTTCCTAAACCCAAATCAGCGGCATCTCAGCAATTTCATCTTAAAATGGATTAGTATTGTAAGATGCTCTTAATAAAAGTGTCTAAGAAGAACTTGCATTTGTCTTTAAGTAAGAAATATGTGCTCTCCTGTAGAGCATACACTTGTTCTCCTTCCTTCACAAACTCTCACATTTACTTTGAAATTCAACTTTTCAGAGTCGTTTTTCAGTCCAGATCGTAAGTGTCTGTCACCATCTAGGCTCCAGAGACCCAGAACTCAAAGGTCTTTCCCCTTCAGAAGCCTAGACCCACCGGCTCCAATATCAACACCGACAAGTCGCTGAGAGACTCACTTCTTTTAAAAAGCCTTTTTTAAAAAGACAAGGACAAGAGCATTTTGGCTTAATTGTGCAGCTACATGTTCAACTGCTTAATGTAAGAATGACATCCTCAGAGTGATGGAGCAGTCATTGCATAGCAGGAATCAAAGGTGCATAAACACTGAGGATATTAAAACATTTCTTAAACAGATCAATGGCAGATTATGACTAACTATGTGTCATAATCTGTTCAGCACAAAAATTGCTGCAAGCAAAGCCGGTGGAAGCCCACGGCGCGCCCTGGACAATCTTCACCGCCCTTAGTCTCGGACGGCGCGCTCTACGTACTCCTCACGCCAGGATGGGGCGCCGGCCGTTTTCAAAATCAGCGCCCTCTCAAAAGATGGCGCCCTAGGCAGCCGTCTACATCGCCTAATGGTTTGACCGGCACAGGCTGCAAGGAAGGGAGGTATCTTCAGTTCAGGAATGACTTTATCAAGACTAATCTTAGATGTGATGTGCACGGTGCATCTTCATGATCACACCACGGTGAAATCCATATTTAAGCACAAACAGTGCACTTTTGACCAGAGAACGCAACCACAGCAGCAGGATTCACAAACGTTTTGCAACTGTGCAGTTGGTAATGTGTCCTGTGCATTCACGGTAGTCAGCGCATTGCCCGTCTCCTGAAGGACATGACATTTCTGCTCGTTCTTCATTTGCAGAGCTCATTAAAGCGCCGTCGCTTAAGTTAAGTTTGTAAGGATGCACAATCAAACGTATCCAGAGAATGCAATATACGGATATATTAAACACTGATTTCAGTCGTGTTGAAACCAAGCCATGTTTCAATAACTTCCTATAAAACACGGGAAATAAAACGGCGTGCAGGCGCATTTTTCACATCAGAAAACTCTGCATGGTTAGGCACACTCAGAAAGACGGAATAATGAGGCCGTGAATTAAAATATATAAAGCAGAAGAATTCCTTTATGAAAATGCCTTGTTATTTAACACCTTTCTAACACCTTAAATGTTAGAAAAAAGTCGTAATATATGTGCGCAATTTTCACATTAAAATGAATGAAGATGCATTTTTATCGCTTATATAAAATACTTTGGGAAATACTATACCTATTAAATAAAAGAATGTTATAATCAATACATTTTAACGAGAAAAATGTATAGTATTACCCAATACGGTGATATATCACGAAATTCCATCCGACACTTTTAGAAATGGAAATCTAACAACGATAATATTTCCAACACCAATTAAGATCTCGATACTTGTGTATTTCTATCACTTTTTAAATCAGCAATTATGAAATCAGGGGCAGTAATTACTCAGCATGCAGTGAACATTAGAGAAGCATTACTTTACTGTAAACTTAGGAAAACGGTAATCCCGTGAGCCGAAACACACACATCACACCCACCTCTGCGTGAACATATAAATAGGGACACATTCAAGGATATACTTGGGACGGAGACCAGCAAACATAGTCAGCATGCATAACGCGGCCATGAGTATTACATTAATTTCAATAACTTTCAATAAAACGGTTTGGAACACTACGACTATGCAAAATAAGCACTAAAAAGCTCGAAGTAAGTAACGCCCTTACCTTCAGCATTTGCAGGCGGAGTCCAATATGAAGATACACTTGCGTTACCTATATGTAATTTCAATATATATCCAACAATATTAATTTTCAATACCGGCAGGTATTTCTACCGAAATAACATGTACGCTTTTTATTTTTGCAGTCCTAAACCTGGGCAATCCTATCTGACTTTGGACGAATTTGTTGTATAGCGACTTAGGCACCTCCACCGCGTCCGCGCACGGAAGCCTACGTCCCCTCTGTCACCGTATTTGAAGCACAATGCGCGCCCCGAAGTGCCCGCCTCCCGCATCCCCGACTTACAATGTCATTAACCAATAGCTTTATTAGGCCACGCTTCTCCTCCAATAAAGTGAAGGAGGCGGTCGCTCTTCCAGGCTGGAATGATGTAATGGTCCAGTTTAGGTTTTGTGCTAGCATTTACCGCACGTTCCACTGTAATGGGATGACTTAATATAATAAAATAATGAAATGTGTAACCCCAACAAATAAGTGCCCCCATTTGTTGAGATGATATCACTCACCTGAGTTTCAAATTGTCTATAAAATATTGCGTAACGTGAGTTTCAAATATTTAAGTATAAATTCACTACCCAGCCTTACAGAAAATGTATCATTATTACGTTCTTCTTATATTTAATTTTAAATCCTGAACTTTGCTGTGAATTATTAATATTTGCCAAATATATTTGAAATTATGGTTTATGATTATGGTTATTTTTATTGTTGGTGTTGAGTAACAAAGAACAATAATAATACAAAATATTTAATGACAACAACAAAAATAGTAATACCCCACCACCTTCCATTAATGCTCTCAGTGTGTACAGCGGTTTGCGTACCTTAACGAGCTGCAGAGCTATTTAATCATAATGGTGCCTTGTCATTTGGTCAAATACCAGTACAGGTACTTTATACAGAAATGGACACATCCCATTTTATTCTCCCGTGAGATACACAGGCACAGGTAGCGGGAAGGTCAGAGTGCAGGGGCAGACGTCTATCTGACACCGCCAGGTCACAGATACAGACCCCAGTCTCACAAACCCACAGCATATTGCTTGAAGCTTCTGTTAGGGCATCTCTTGGCAAAAAGGTCTGTGGGGAGAGGCCCAGTAAACTCCGATCCAGTAAGAATCCAATACGGGAATAAAAGCATTTGTTCCCACCTTGGACTAGGGTTTGGTGGAAAGAGTGCCCTGAGAAACTGCTTCTCTTCTCACTGGGAGGCAGTGATGGAAACTTCTGGTGAATCAGCTTTCCTGCAGTTATGTGTGTGGTTGTGGAAATATATGTCTCCATCTACTTCGTGGGCTTGAAGAAGGCTCATAGGAGGACCATGTGCCCAGCCACATACTGTGGGAGGTGCTATAGAAATCTGGGGTCACTGCTGTGTGTCATTCAGTCCTTGTATGGACATAGTGGGAGTTGTGTCTGCATCTTTGGCACAAACCTGAAGCCATTCAGAGTGACTTTTGGTGTCTATCAGTATGGGTCTTGTCTCTACCCCTATTGATGATTTTCATGGAAAGGATATCAAGGCACAGTTGGAGGATCGTCCACTAGGGGGCCATGATATGGCATCCCTATTACTTGCAGATGATGATCCACGTTTAACGTAGTTTGAACAGGACCTCCAACGTGATACTTGAGCAGTGTGGGTGCCGGAACAAATCTGACGGCCAGGCCCAAGAGTGTCAAGCAGCAGCGAACAAGAAAGCAAATGACACATCATCTGCGATGTCTTAATTGTGCATTGTTCTTTAGTTCATTGTTTTGAGTGTGGGGGGGCACTGGTTGGAGCACTGTATTTGTGTGAAGCAGTCGGGATGAGAATAAGCATCTCCAACTCTGAAGCCATGGTACTTTCTTGGAAAAGTAGCTTCTTCCTTTCAGGTGGGGGCAGAGTCTGGCCTTAAAGCAAGGCTTTAAATACTTTAAATAAATACAATATACTGTATTGCCAAAAGTATTGGGACTCCTGCCTTTACACACACACATGAACTTTAATGACATCCCATTCTTAATGCATAGGCTTTAATATAGAGTTGGCCCATCCTTTATAACATATAGAGTTGGCCCATCCACTATAACAGCTTCAACTCTTCTGGGAAGACTGTCTACAAGGTTTAGGAGTGAGTTTATGGGAATTTTTCACCATTCTTCCAGGAGAGCATTTGTGAGGTCAGGCACTGAAGTTGGACATGAAGATGTGCTCGCAGTCTCTGCTTATAATTCATCCCAAAGGTGTTCTATTGGGTTGAGGTCAGGGCTCTGTGCAGGCCAGTCAAGTTCCACCACAGACTCGTTCATCCATGTCCTTATGGACCTTGTTTTGTGCACTGGTGTGCAGTCATATTGGAACAGGAAGGGGCCATCCCCCAACTGTTCCTACATAGTTGGAACCATGAAATTGTCCAAAATAGTTTTGAATGCTGCAGTTTCACTGGAACTAAGGGGCCAAGCCCACACCATAATCCCCCCTCCATCAAACTTTATACTTGGCACAATGCAGTCAGGAAAGTACCTGGCAACCAGCAAACCCTGATTTGTCCATCGGATTGCCAGACAGAGAAGCGTGATTCGTCACTCCAGAGAATACGTCTCCACTGCTCTAGAGTCCAGGTGAAGCTTTACACCACTGCATCCGACGCTTTGCATTGCACTTGGTGATGTAACAGTTGAATGCAACTGCTCAGCTATGGAAACTCGTTCCATGAAGTTCTCAGTGCACTGTTCTTGAGCTAATCTGAAGGCCACACAAAGTGTGGAGGTCTGTAGCTTTTGACTCTGCAGAGGTGGCGACTTCTGCACACTGTGCGCCTCAGCATGCGTTTCCCCACTCTGTGATTTTACGTGGCCCCCTCCCCCCCTGTGATTTAACGTGGCCTACCACTGTGTGGTTGAGTTGCTGTTGTTCCCAATTGCTTCCACTTTGTTATAATACCATTAACAGTTGACCGTGGAATATTTAGTAGCGAGGAAATTTCATGAATGGACTTATTGCACAGGTGGCATCCTGTCATGATACCATGCTTGAATTCACTGAGCTCCAGAGAGTGACCCATTCTTTCACAAGTGTTTGTAGAAGCAGTCTGCATGCCTAGGTGCTTGATTTTATACACTTGTGGCTATGGAAGTGATTGGAACAGCTGAAATCAATGATATGGAGGGGTGTCCCAATACTTTTGGCAATATAGTATACTTTAGGATCTTTTTAACAGGTGACAGTAAGAAGGAACACACAATTGACATGCTTGGTTTGGTAACTGCTGTTTTACAGACACTGAGGAGATCCCAGGTAGTAAAGTAAGAGTTAAGTCATAAGAAGAGACTCAAAGTTAACCATTCAATGTATGTTCCTGCAATCTTCACCAATGGTCATGAGCAGTGGGTGTTGACTGCAAAAAACAAGGTTTTGAGTATAAGCAGCCAAAATGAGGTTTATTTGCAGGGTTCCTGGATTCAGTGACAGGGAGAGAGCCCTCGAAATAGAGCCACTGCTCCTTCAGATGGGGAGATGGTGGTTTGGCCATCTTACGAGGATGCCACCTGGATAGCCCCTGAAGGAACCGCTCCAGGCATAGCCTTCTCGGTGGAGGCTCCAGGGTAGACCCAGGACATGCTGGAGTGATCACGTCTCCCAGGTGGCTTAGGAACACTGAGGGGTCCCTCAGGACTGGCTGGAGTCTGTGGCCACGGAAAACGAGGTCCAATGTGACCTGTACTGCAGGGGTGTCGTTAGGCCTTTGATGGGGGCTTTAAAATCCCCCTATATAGCATTTGAATCATATTAGGAATGATATCATTCTTCTGTCTTCTGCATGCTGACGGCTTGATCACGGAGCTTGAGTATAAGCACAGGCATTGAAAAATTGATGGCAGTGAAATATATATATGTGTGTGTGTGTGTGTGTGTGTGTGTATAGAGAGAGAGAGAGAGAGAGAAAGGTTTACAGACCTCTGTACAAAAATTAATTTTAGCAACTAAAAGATCTGTGGTTGTGCTTCTCACTTTTTAAATATATGTGTCAGTAATTTATTTATTCATTCAAAATTCCCCAAATATTCTGATATCTTTTACCCTCAGACTAGCTGCTCTTTCAACCCATGTATAGAGCAGGACAAGCAGGTTCACAGTGCGTGATGTATAAAAGGAAAATGAAATAAAGAGTTTAAGAGGATTAGATGAGATTAGATACAGTTGAATTTACAGCCTTGTCAGCATTCAGACCCCATTGTCCTCCTTTCTCTGTGCTGCCTTCCACACTGTTCAATCTGCCTTTTTATTTGTACCTTGTGGTGTCAAACGTAAATTCATTTGGGGTACAAAAAAACCCTTCTATTTAAAAGTTGGAACATACTGTCTCCAAAAGAGAAATTTCACAGAGCATGATAAAGGAGCATAAATACACAGAATTTAACATTTTGTGCTCTGCTTAATTTTGCACTGGGTGCGAACACTAACTAGTTGTGTGTGATGGTACTGGCCAGAAGTAGGTTGTCTCACATTACAAAGCTTCGGTTTGCGCAGTATCCTGGTAAAATGTACACTTTTTTTAAACACACTCTGTATGAATGCCTTTGAGATAATCTGAAATCTGAAGCCCATAAGTCAATTTGTGTCATGTAAATACTAAGTAGCCTTAAATTCCCATAGAAGCAAGCAATAATACAAAATTGATGTGTAAGACGTTTGTCATTCATTGTTGTTACATATTTCCTGACTCAAATTTCAAATCATTTTAACATTTCACACCTGCAGAGTTCTTGCATTACTGTTTGATGATCATAAATAAATACCAGTTTCACAAAACAGCCCCGTTTATTTAGGACTGCAATGATGCAGGATTTATCAATGTATCACACTATACAGTAGAGCATACCATAGATAGGACACCAAACTGTCACCTTAAGACAGGTAATATCCAGGCAAATCCTGATATTGGCAGTCTGCTGTCGTGTGAGTGATTTCACCATTTTCACCTTGAGTGAAAAAAGTTGCCCTGTAAATAGGGAGGCACTTTTGCTGTTATTCCAGAAGGTGATGCTACTCCAATCGCAGATGTTGAGATCCTACAGTTCATCCCCTGGGTCACTGAATAGAATAAGACAAGCAGAAAAACGGTTAGAAAAGCATTTAATAATTAATTATGTTACATAACCATGTTGTTCTTGCATCCATTATGGTCTGTATGGAGGATAGTATCATCTAGGCATTGTAATGTGGTATGACAGACAACTATGAAATTACACAGGGATAAAAACAGCAAGTCAACGATCATAAATGTATAAGGACAAAATCAAAAACAGCATACAGCTTAATGCAGCATAAAAAGCTTAGTGTCTTAATGTTCTTGAACACTTCTGCTCTTTGTAATGAAGAGAATTAAGTCAAATTCATTGAAATGCAATGAATACACTTACACCACAGGCATGATCATAGTGTCCCAACATAAGAAAAACAGTGATGCTGAAGCGTCAATTGCAGCCACGAAAACCACAAACAAGACGCCAACCTGCATTTTCATGGAAGTCATACTGTTGCCGTGTATGTTTTTTTTTTCCATTAAATCACTTTCCTAATTGATAAAGTAGCACGGAATGTGTCTGTGATACCCAGACGAGGTCAATTAATGTAAAGTTCATATTTTCTGGGTTTTGTGTTCATTGCCTCATAAGGTTCCCCTTTTACAGAGCATGGAGTGGTCTATGGTAATCACTGACCTTAATATTCTGCGGACACAGCACTATTATGCTTTAATTCATCATAATGAGGATTTCAAGGGTAGTGAGGACTTGTTATTGGCCCTTGCCATGGTAGGCCTATCCAAAAAACTGAATTACAGAAAAATCTGGTAAAATGCTAACCATTGCCTTTGGTCACCAGCGGATAATGTTTTACCTTAAATAGTTTGCTTTTAACTGAAAGACAGTAATAGTCTTTCTAAAATAGTGATTCTAAAATAGCACAAACTTCTGTATGTAAGCAGAATGAATATAATTCTTAAAAAGCATGAATGCTTGCCAGTCTGTCTTTAAAAAGATTTTAAAAGGTGCAGTGTCACCCTAAATCATGAAAGGAAAGGAAAGTTTTAGCCTGTGAATAATTATATGTGTCCTTCACAAGTCTGGCAGCTGGTCAGACATACTGAATAAAAAAATGCATCTCTTAAAATGTGGGATTAACTTGGATTAGGCAGGCGAATGTTAATTCCTCTGGAAGCTGTGCCAAAGATATTAGTCTGCCCATTCAACCTCATCCTGCCACTGTGTGACATTCACATTTTATTTGCCTGAGAATCAGTCTCATCCTACTGGCCCCGCTCGTTTGCAAGGTATTTGAGGAGACTCTCCACCAGAACAGACACCGGCCATATTTGAGAATTTATTGGGAAAAGGAGCATTTTCTTGGCTTGAGAAACAGTTCGAGTCTAAGATAAATTGATGTCCGCTTGGATTGAAATGCTGACTCAGTAGCAGGTGAGTGGACACGATATGGGCTGTTTTAGGTGACTATCCTCTCCTTCCTCTCACCTCAATGTCTATTTTAAAGCCAATTATATGTATGTATATCTATGCGTCTGCTTGTAGCGTCGATGTGGTTCAGCTCCACCCCCCACATCACACATGCATGTAATTCAGCAGGTGCTGAAAACTGGCATGGATGCTGCTCCTGTAACGTCCGCATTAATCTCTGTGTGTACAGACAATTTATAAAGGGGACCAGAAATACGCCTGTAATAAGAAATCAGACGCTACAAGGAAAAGCAGGTTTTTCAATAAAATAACCTTTCCATATCCGCGGCTCTTAGTAACATGTTTTTCCGAAGGCCATGATGGCGTTTGATTCTGGAAACGGTGCGATGTGAGAAGATCTCAGCTGCTGGTTCATCTGTACCTGATGCAGCTTCCGAGCACATATTACTGCTAATGATCCCCGATACACTGGGCTCCCCGTGTCACCCCTAATTAGGGCAGGACATCAGCGGAGCCAGTCATGGTAATGCATGGCTCTAGCACTGAAGATGCTAATGTTAATAGATGACGCTGCCATCTTAATGGAAAAGACTTTTTGGAGGATCATATGGCTAAGAAGATAAAGGGCTTCTGGCCTGGGATCTGCCGGCGCTGTCATCTGATACCCTTTAATAAGCGACATTATATGATGGTGCAGTAATGACGCGGAAAGTCAGTGGACATTTATTTACGCAATTTGAAAATGGTGGGGTGACAAACAGCCTCACACGGCAACCAGAGAATTTTATTCAATACTAACTGCAGTTTAGAGGCTGTACAAATATAAACATGACAGAAATAATCAGTGGTATTAAATGAGTATAAGAATGAATAACTTGTGATTATGGATTATAAATCATTATTTAAGCGACAAAGGCAGCCTAGGTGCATTGCACCCTTTGTGAGCATTCCTGGTGTTTAAAACTCACAGAAATGAAGACCGGCACCATCACTGGTTATTCTCTCTCTTTCGCACACTCAGCTGTCATCTGCAATGTCAAGCTGAACCATGCCTGTGTGTTGCTGTGGAGACGTACTCGGCTACCAGACCCTAAAGAACTCTGGGGAATATTATAGGAACAGATGTCAGCTCTGTGGCCTGGATGCTTATTGATTATCTCATACATTACAAAGACGAGGCTAAGTGAGACGGCACTACAGTAAGGACAAAGGTACAACAGACCCTGTACAGTCAGCAGGTGCACAACAAAGGAACAAATGTGGTTTTCACCCAGCATATCTCTAGATAGACCTATATCTAGATCTAAATAGCTGAATATATTTGTAGTGTTTTGGAATTACAAATGTGTCTTCCCTTGTTAACTGAAATCCACTTTTAAAAGACAAAATATTGAGCTACTGCCAACCAAAATATCCGTAATTTGTGAACATAATGTTTTGTGTAGTTTGTGTAGCTTTAAAACAGTTAGACAAAAGAAAAAAAGTTGACTCTGTACTAGATAATCAATTGGAAGATGGATGGATAGATGGATTCTGTTACTTGGAAAGTAACTGGAAATTAACCAAAATGGTATTCTGAATCGCAGTAGCTCACCAATCTCTTATTCTGGGCGAGATGCCAAACTAACAACCAAATTCAAAATTGTCATTAAGGATGCTTTGGAGCTAGTAAAAAGACCAACATGCAGGGTAATTCGACACACTGCAGTCAACCTTAAAATTGACGAAACCAAATTGACAGTGAAAAGGCTGTAGTGCAGTAATATGACCTAATGCGAAGCATTCTAGTGTCTAAAACAAGGCTGATGTTTAGCCAGTTTATGGATTACTGCACAAACGCACCAGACACGGCGAAAGCACATTAGGGAAGTGCAGAGTGGAAGCGAGGCTGCATTACGGTGCAGCTGTAAGGGGCAAGACAGAAAGGAATAGAATGACTGTGTAGGCAATGGAGCAAAATGTTATGCGGCTCAATGAGCCGTTGCCCTGGAAGCCAGCAGAGAGGCCACTGTACACGAGCCACATTCAGTGCCACATGACATCAGCAGATGCTGTTTGCGAGCGCGCGGCATGCACTGCACCCTTCACTGCACCCTTCACTGCACCCTTCACTCTCCACACGGCTCAATACAAGAAAATCATTGCCAGTGTTCAGCTTGTCTACTTCACGTCCACACTCCGCCCGCTGTTTCCTTCTTAATTATTACCTGAACTTCATCTATCCCTGATAGATGCCCCCCCCCAGGCATGAGGAGGTGGGGGTATCAGTAACCAGCAGAAAAATATGCATCTCAGGGTGTGGTTGGAAATATCTCAGTGTATAATAATGTGAGTTCTGATTTAGACGACTGCAGTAGCCCTGCTCTGCATTTACCCCATATAATACTGCTGAGCAGATATTAATAAAGCAATTAATAAAAAAGCAAGTTCCTCCAGGATAATAATGATATACACTTTCCTCGTTGCTAGACATTTGCAAGACTGTCAGTATAGAGTTCGGCATGGGAATTATGATTTTGACCTAAATATTACAGGACTTTGGATTACATAACATTTGTGCTTTAAAAAAAGAGTTACTATTGCTGATTTTTACTTTCTGCATTTAAAAGTCATGTTTGTATGTCACTTATGTAAGGAAATTAGTGTCTCACAATTTTCAATCACTAGTATCCATACTTAATGAGACCATATATACTTATTGCAAGAACTTTCAACAGAAGCTTACCATGGTCAAAGACCATGAAGGAGAGTTAAGTGCAATGCAGTCAAAGCTTATCTACAGTTAGCTCTTTACTGTAGAAAATGAGTCTAGGGTCAGCAAGACATTGGAGATACAAGTATCATGAGTAATTCCTTGCTGCTTGGTCTTCAGAGCAGAAACATAATTATTTGCTCTGCCATAACAATCACTAGCGCCATACAAATAACCTGCAATTCAAATTTTAAAAATCAAAACTTAGAAGGAAACTTACATGTTGGCAACAGAAATGACAAAGATGCAAACAACAAAATATGATTTTTTTTTTTTTTTTTTTTTTAATAACTTTTTCATTTTAGGTTAGTTCCAGCGCTTATATAAAAAAAAAAAACAATATTAATGTCTTTAACATATATACAAACAAGGTATACTGTGCAGATTAAAAATAGTTTCTCTCTCTCCGGTAAATACAATATAGATTGACATTTTTAAAAATATAAGCAACCCCTCCACTTTGTAAATAAACCCCCAGTAACAATCTTACAGTTGGGAAAGGGAGGAGTTGCTATGGAGATCTGCAAAGTTATGCGACAGCAAAAAAATATTTAATGACACACAAGTGCTTGTACTGATTTAAGCCAGAAATATCGAAAACCTTTGCACAAACATTTACATCAAGTTCTTCACATATAATACTTTCTGAAAAACACAGCCAAAAATGTTTATTACATGAGAACAACAAAACATAATGACTGAGCTCAGGTACTTGTGTCATGATCTCCTGAGATGCTTAAATTCTCAAGACCTTTAGAAAGACGTAACTGAGGCAAAGTTATTTTTGTTCTGCAATTCATCACACTAAGGTGCCAATTCCCAATGCTGGCCATGGAGGAACATTTAGTTTAACGACACATGGAGCATATTGCCCACGACACTGATTAGACCTCCTGCAAACTGGTAACACCCATTTAAATGATGAAACTGCATTCAACCTCAGTGGAACCCATAAAACTATTAGATCTAGATAAATCAGAAAACCAAGTCATTCTAAAGTTCATTAGAAAAATCGTATCTTTGCTCAGTGTTACACAAATATCCCTGTACTGATCAAAAAATAGGACCAAACAGCATAATGTTGTGTAGCACAGCACTGATGTGCAGTCAATGTCATACGCATGCACAACATATACCTCAAATCTATATGTTTAATACTTGAAACATTTCTTTTAGCTTTTTTTCTTTTTCTTCTAAAAAAAAATCACCGCAATGTTTCAGTTAGCAGGAGATGTACAGCAGACCATATACTGTACTACATAAACAGAAATAAATGGTTCTGAGTTAAATGCTGCTGCAATCCTCTTTCAAAAGTAATAATGATTTACCTACAGGTAAAATACTTAATTAGTTTGAAACTGACTTTCTGTTGCAAGCTATGGGAAACTAATGACAAATAAAACACGACTATGTTACTAAAACATAGTAATATAACTCGCTTGTTGCGCAAAATATAAACAATGTATACATCGCACTTGACATCACCAGCGGATTGACATATGTGCAATCAAATTTGCATTATTCAACAGTTTGATTATTTTTGCCAATATTCAAATCGTTACGGTGACAGAAATACGCACTTTTAAAGCATAGGATAAATGAGTGATTTTAAAGATGCAAAATATCCCGATTTTCCTATTTGTTTATGGCTTTGCTTTTCCCACTTTGCATTGTGTTCACAATGATAATTTTAAGTATATTTAGTATAATAACAGTCTTCAAAGGGTTAAAAAAAACCTAACAGAATAATTTTAACACATTCTGAGGCTGAACACAATTACTGGGATTAAATGCATGATGCGACCAGCAGTCAGAACTGCAAAAACCCACAATAATCAAGTTACAATATTTCATCTACTCCCATCTATAAACATCTGTGTTCCCCTGGTCACAAAATGACCTCTGACAGAGAAAACACAAGATGAAAATATATAATATCCTTGGTTTCATAAAAATATTAACTACACATATTACAGTGAGAATCACAGGACTTATTAGGGTATTAGCTTTCTAAGAAGACGCAGAAGTACAGCTCGAATCAAAGAAAAATGACCATAATCTTGACATTACCAGTATTTTATATTTTGGCATTACATAGTCATGTGTCGCTTGAACGATTTGGATATTGTTTTTATATAAGGCACCCAATTTAATGGTTTTCTTCAGTAGAGTCATTATCAGGATAGGGGTTTAAAAACAAACACACACAATACCTTTAAAAGACCTCACTGACTCAGATACAAAATATCAAATGTCCAAAAAACACAATTCGAAGCAGAGCCAGAACCTTTTCCCACAGCTAGCTCAGTTTTCCGTTTTGAGAAAAACAATGACAAAGAATAACCCATCCTCAATAAATAATTATCAGATGCAGCACATTATACATCACCTATTTTTCATCTGTTTTGGAATCATGTCAAAATTAAAGCCAGGGTGATTAATACAGCCCTGTCATTTTTAGCTCATTGATAAACAGCCTTTTATATAATAATTAAGGCTACACTCTTGGGAAAACATACAATTATTCATAAATATAATAAATCTAATTAGCAAACCGATCATTATACTGTACTTTTGTTGTTGCTTCTTAGCAAGTACCCCTTGGTCAAAAATATTTATTCAGTCAAGAAACTCCCTTTCAAAATATAAGCAAACGATGACCAACGGGACAGTATTTCACACAGCTTCAGAAGAGCAGACATGCCATTGCAAGGCAGAGTAAGCATGGCCATGCACAGGTGGCATGATGGGATAGCTGCACAGGGTACTTCTAAATAGACAATTGAATCCATGCACCTGCATTTCACTTCCTGCCACTTCTTCCTAATATAAAATCATATAATTAATGGCAACAAAAATTATTAATTACACTCCAACACTCTCCTGAGTGTAGAATATATTGGGATCCCATTGGCGATACAGGTACCTCAGCTGTCATTTCTGTAGGATTAGGAATGTTAGCTTTGAGCCAGACTTGCATAAATATTATCAACCCAATCAAAGGCATGAAGCTGACACCTACAGAGTCACTGTTTTTATGATGTACATAAACTGGCGAAAAATGAAAAGAAAAAAAAAAAAAACTTCTTTGCATGATGTATTGCAGGGAACATTATAAGCTTACGATGGTCAGATGAGTTCAGCAACTGACCAAAAAAATTACTGGTTTTGGATGCCTTAAATGGACACTAATTGCTTCCCTAAAACCTAAAGCACTTATAAGACACTAAAATATTTTAGGAGTAGTTATTTTCCACTCTGTCCATGTTTTTCATTGTAGAAATGGAAAAATTCCATAAGATAAAAAGAATGATGTTAATCAATCACACACGTTAGTATTTTAAGCTTTGTAAATATGACACTTCAGGTAGACAAAGATAAATACCGAGATGCAAGGGGGGGAGCGGGAGGGTGGGATTGTGAAATAGAGAACAGTTTAAGGCAACCAGTGCCGTTTCTGATATTGTTTTAAACAGTGCTGATTACCATGGCTATTCATTAAATTTTTTTAGACAAAATACTGCAATTCTAGATTGCTGGTGCAGCAGTAGCGTAAACATAAGGGAGAACGAATGCACAATTGTTTTGCATTTTTGAGGCATGTTGCAGCTGGGTCCTGGTCAGCATTTCATAGTGCACTACCCAGGCTAAGAGAAAGACGGCACCTGACAAATATGCCAGGTAAAGCCTATGTGCGATGTATTCCATAGCTTCAAAATCTCAGCTGTTCACTACCACTTCGGGTTGGCATATCTGTGTATGTTTGGTAATGGTACAGGATAAGTATTCTTCTAATGGCACAACACTGTCGAGAACATCAAAAGGTAAAGTGCAAAAAATAAATTAAAAACCCTCATGTCGGCCGTTTGTGTTACACGAGCATCTCTGCCTTTTGCGCTCAGCAAATCTGAAAAATTTCTACGTAAGCACTTCTCATGGGGCTGGTATGACTGTAATGACATCATTTACCTATTTCAAGCACATGCTTATGCAGTGTGTGTGTGTACATGTATATATCAGGTTTGTTGGTTACTGGTGTCTGAAGAAACAGGGCGTCAAACGTTCACCGACAGAAAAGAAAAACATCTGAATATCATAAAAGCAAGTTTTCCATTAGTCCTCATGATTGTGTCGAAGTGGGTGATTCAAATTCAGCACCAGTGGCTTAAAAAAAAAGATTAAAGCAAACTCTTGTGAATATTTTGTTCCATCTTCCACAACTGGTTATCCCAGGAAAATAAGCAGGACACAAATAAGCAATTTAGAGACCAACTCCATTGAAGGAAACTAGAGAGCACTCAGTGAAAGATGCAGGCAAAATAAACCAAAATTGTTTATACCAAGAAAACTAGATGGTCTTTTGAAAATCTAAAATTCGTCCACTCTATCCTCTGAAACAACCCCTCCACGTTTACAAAGATCTACTCCCTTGTTTTAGCAGTAGAAGGCATCATCAAAGCAATGGATTGTAACAACAGGAAAGAGGGATTACAATTTTCCATAGTCCGTGTGTATAAAAATCTCAAAGTGCAAAATACTCAGGATAACAAAGTGGTCACATTTTATCAACATTTTAAAGAACCCGTGTAACGTAAGCAAGCTGAAACATGGCCACTGCCGAACCGTAGTGCTGTACATTCCAGTAACGTCGTCTGACTCAGAAACAGTCTCATATTTCTGTAAGGTTTCTGAGTATGATCCTGGAAACAGAACGCGATGAGAGTCCAGGACATGTTACCCAAACAACTGCTCGATTTTAAATGTGCAAGATAAGAACTGGCTTTTCAATATATTTTGTCAGGTGACACTGCGACAAATACCACAAGCACTGGCACACAGCAAACCCAAAAGAACAGAGGCTAGAAGGAAAGTCAGCTCACATATCTGAAAATATCTATTAAATATATCGGTAGATGTACTGTACATCTATGGATATGCAATCATTTGTTAACATATATATCGATGCAAATTGGTACAAATGATTCTAGTTTGCAAGAAATCAAATGGTATACATTTACTGTAAGTATACAGTGTGATTAAAAAAATAGCTGAATATAAAATTTTGACATCATATTCCATATTAGACTATGCATTTCTCAAAGAAATTTGGTGACCTTATGTTACGGAATGTGGTCAATCGCTTTGGAAAAACATGATTTGCTTTGATAAATGCAACTGAAAGTCTGTCATTGCGTAGAATAGTGACTTTGACTTCAAACAGGCCGCAAATATTTCTGTATCCAGTACAGATACTAAGCATCCATCTACCAAAAAAACAACATTCAAGGGAAAAACTAATGCTCCAGATTGTTTCTTTAGTTACCTCTTCTTTTGTTTTAACACAATGTTTGAATCCAGTAAATGTATGAGCCAAAATTTATGTCCATTACTTGAGAAAACTGGGTTTTAAAATTTCAGCATTTGGTAGCATAGAAGAATAAAGTGTGTTATAGCCCTTTAATGAATGACAGCGAAACAGTGCAGCTCTGAAAAAAATATTGTGTAGAATTTCATTAAAACTGCTGGCTTTGGTCTCCTCTAGAGTTCCCATTAAAAAAGCTACAAAATTTCACTTGACATTTCAAAACCCACATTCCATCTTAGAAATAAGCAGAGCAATGTCAGAGATGTTACAAGCAATTAAACATTCAGAAAAATACTGGGATGGACAGAGCGTACCATCAAGAAGTGCTGTCTCGTTCACTTTTACAACAAAATAAACTGTATATCGTCTCTTAAAAATCCTGAACATCCCCCAGTAGCAGTCTGCTTAGCCCAAATGGACAGAATCAAGAAGAACAGCCCCTTTCTGGGGAGAATCCCAGTAACTACACACATACGATTTCAAAAAGAACATATGACAGGGACTACAGACATATATGGATTCTAATATGTGGGGAAAAAGATGTCCATGATGTCAAATTCACCACTTGAAACCAAGAATGTTTCTGGGAGAAAAGAAAAAACAAAAAAAGCACACTGTCATTAGACATGAAATGAGAAATTTATATCACAAAAATTCACCATCATTACTGTCCAAATTTCATGATGTAGAAAAAAATGTTTTTATAAAAAAAAAAATAAAAATATCACTGAATAAGAGACAAAAAATGGAATGGTAAGCGCTGTTAAATAAAGATTTAATTTAAAATGATCCTCCTCTTAGAAAGTCGTTATTTATGAGGAAGCCGCTCTGGATCCAAACAGATGGCTGGAGGGTAATTTGACTGACTACAGTTTCAGTTCCAAAGGAGATGAAGTAAAATCCGTAATGCTGACACCTGTAGAAAAGGGTGAAAAGCCACACAAAGGGAAACTGGGTTGGCTTTTATCTGAGATGCAATACTGCAAAAGCCACCTGCTGGCCCAGGCTCCGCCCAGAGCAAAGACAGCGGGCCACCAGAAGAGGGCGCTGTTGCTTCGCTGGGGCCTGAGACGCCAGGAAAAGCAGCGCAGAGCTGCTTTCTGCACAGGGCCCTGGTGACTGTGCCTGCTTCCAGGCCCCTTGTCCTGCGCCTCTGGCGAGCCTGCTTTGTGAAGTCCTCCCCCTGCTGATCGGGGATGTGACAGAGAGCCCGGCCCACGGCTCACGGTTTCTGAGGACCGGGGGAAAGTACCACTGGCGTGGACAGCCCATCTACACTCAGGGCAGGGATATGGATCTGGTTGCTCCCATTGGTTGGAAACTGTAACAGGGCAAACAAGATAAATATTATAGTACCATTAAACAATCCCATGCACTTTATGCAAGAAACGATTTAAATAACATCAAATGGATGATTCGTTTCCACCTTTGATGATGTAAAACATTGCATTTAATTGTGGTTTGTTGCAGTGCTTTCCTTGGGTAAATATTATAACCAGCTGTTATCCTCTTTGTACAATACAGATAATGGCTCATTAGGCATGTAAAATGGCAGAAATCCATAACTGGAAGCGAAAATAAAAATTCACCAACAGGGGGAGCTGACGCACCATGCCAGCAGGACATGTGACTGCACTTCACTGAAGGGCACAGGCGTGTGAAAGAGGCATGCGCGGCTTCCACAAACAGCACGCCGAACAGACTGGCGAGCAGCTGCCAGCACGGACTACGTCAGGGAGCAGCAGGAGCGGGGAAGAGGCATACCTGAAAGGACAGCTTGGCCGGGCTGCGGGGCGCGATGGGACTGAGCGTGCTCCAGAAGTGGATGGTAGAGGGAAGCGGACTTGGCGTCAACAGAACCGGGGTCTAACAGGGAAGCACAAGGGAAGTATGCTGAAAATCACCCCGACCTGACTACCAAGGCTGGGTCCATGAGTTGACAGTGTAAAAATACTCACTGTGCTGCTATTACACATTCAACTAGTCACACACATCTTCTAGGCAAATTAAAGTCAAAGTTACATTAAATATTTGTAATTCATAATGGATATACAGCACATAAATCCATCCATCCATCTTCCAACCCGCTTTATCCTTATT
This sequence comes from Hippopotamyrus pictus, assembly GCA_026781145.1. Classification (NCBI taxonomy): domain Eukaryota; kingdom Metazoa; phylum Chordata; class Actinopteri; order Osteoglossiformes; family Mormyridae; genus Hippopotamyrus; species Hippopotamyrus pictus. Next base: position 11,380,675 of record JAODLC010000113.1, read on the forward strand.
GGGTCGCGGGGCAGCACATAAATCATTCTATCGAAAATTAAATTTGTTGTTTAAAAATCATGAACAAAAAGGACAAACTTGAGTATAAAAAATGTTTTAAATTATTTTGAATTAGGTTATGTACTTGTAAGGGATACTTCCAACTTATGCTTAGTTCATACTTGACTTTTCCATGCGCACTTTCGACTGCGGATCGTGCATGCGGAACCTTGTGTTCGTACTACATTTGGCTGCGGAGGCAAATGGTTGTGGTCGGTGCATTCATACAGCAGTGATATGTTGCGTTCCATCTGAACTTGTAAATCCGGAATTCCTAGCCAGAAATTTCAACTGGAACGCCCCCTGACGTCGGAAGTCTGAGTTGTGAAGTCGGAGGAATCTACACAACCCGACCTCTGAATTCAAGATGGCTGCGCCCTATATCAATAGAAGTTAAAGCTGTAGTTTATTAGCACTCACATCTTATTTGTGGCTCATTAAATCGGTCGTACACACAGTACTGTCCAACTGCTATCTGTGGACACGTAGCTAAGGTGTTTTTATGCGCAAAATACTGAGTAATGTGTTATGCGATATAGATATTACTAACAATAAACAATTCACCAGGCTAGAACTGGGGTCGTTTCAGAAAGAAGGATTTCTTGCTTAGCCGGACAGCTTGTTGGGTAAAGGCTAGTTACACTGGATAAATAAAATGCAACAAGTTATCCGGCAGAACAAGAAATCTTGCTTTTTGAAACAAGTCCCAGGTATGGCTAGTGGTTTTCCGATTTGCTGTACTGGAACGCTGTTAACTCATGTGTGACGTCATTCCCAGTTCCAACCTCCGAGGTAAACGGAATGCAGCAATATTCCACCAGACCAGGAGAGGGCAGATGCATCGCTACAAACAAAAATACAAGCAGCTTAGTGAAATGGGTTAGCTTTTTATGAACGGTTTTGAAGTTGTGAGACTTGGGTGGTATTACGGTAATACAGCATACCAGCATTTTGAAATCCTTACAACAATATTAACCAGAGACACCCCAGCACTCGGCAAATTTTATTGCTAAGATTTTAAAATGCCAGAATAGAACTGTTTTTGAAAATACCACATACCAAGGTATGACGTCTGGACAGTATAAAAAGACAGATATGCGGATACCTCGGCACCAGCTGCTCACCATAACTACTACAGCAACTATTCTTTCTCTACTCTTGTTTTGGTTGACCTACGCTCTGTGAAAGTCAGTGCTGCCACCTACTGGACCTACATAGTAAATTAACTTGTACGGGTGATACACACAGACACAACAAAAAATCTCTGCTACACCCACACCGTTCACCACCATCCGGCACATACCCCCGTTGACGAACTTTACGTTACCTCAAATTGTGCGTGATCAAAAGTGCATGTGGAAAAGTGAAAAAAAATGGCTTTTACAGGTATGTGGATTTTAAGAATTCTCCACGGACAAGCCTTTCCCCCATTCAGCCCATTAAACTGAGGACACAGTATACTTCCATAAAAGATGCTGATACACAGAAACATACAGTAACAAAAAAAATGCCCCTGTAACTTCTCCTAATCGGCTGGTTGAACATTTATAGACCTCAGCAGCAAGGGCTTAAATCTGGCCAAACGTTGCAAGATCTTAAGACACTATCAGTATCTTCACTACCTTACTTAGCCAGTTGGGTACAGTGTTCACTGTCAGGTCTTAAAGCCATGTGTGTTAAGGGGTAAATACTTTACGTCTAAGTCAAAAAGAAAAAAGACTGAAAAATCTAGTAACTGAAAATTTTGTAACTGTAGTTTCATCTTAATGGGTTTTCAAATTAGCACAGCTATGTGTGGTAAACTACTTACGGCCACACAGACGTGAGTGCAACTCACAATAGTCTGATTTCAAAAGGCGTGTGTTTAACTGAAATAGACATGATTCAACTCCAACCACAATCTTCACATGCCTTTTGACAGAGATCTTGGCTCCTGGTCCAGAAAAGCTGCAGGTTGTGCTCCAGGTCAGAGCTCCCCCCACAGTACTGATGCTGACCATTAAAAAACAGCTGGTTAACTGGTTCATGCTGCAGGGCGAAGACCATTGATCTGAAGCGCAGCTCCGTGGGGAAGTGCTGTGGCAGGCGGGGGGGGGGGCTCCGCAGGGGTCCCACAACACTCACCAGCGCGTGAGAGGTGATGACGGTGGGGGTCAGCGTATTGGTTCCTCCCCCAGGGGCCAGGAGGCTGTTGACCGCGGCATTGACCTTATCCAGCGAAAGCCCAGGAGGCAGCTGAATAGGTGATGAGGGCAACTCCAGAACTTTGGGCTTTTTGGATTTGGGGGGCTGAGCTTCCTGGGGCGATGAAGCAGGAATGGCAGCTTCTGGGTTCGGGGTATGTTTTTCTTAAAAGAAAATAAAGAATTTCAGCTCTTTGCAACCACATGCCTTGGCACTTCAACAAAGGCCCTTCGACACAGCCCGACCTACACAAAACCCATTCAGCTTATTGACGAATGACAGACCAATCAGAGCATCCTTTCAGACAATCAAGTATAGGAGATGTACTGTTTTCCTGATCCGTCAAAAAAGAAAGAAAAAAAAAACACACTGAACAGACAAACAAATGTCCTGAGTGGCCATGGTTCACCTGGTAACTGAGCTTCGGTTTTTCCCTCCCCGTCTGCCGGCTGCTCCCCACGGCTCAACTCCGCACACGGCGGGCCGGCTGGCTCCACACAGGCCGGCAGGGCTTCCACTGATTCAGCACCTCCTGCGGGAGGTGGAGGTGCAGGAGCAAGAGCAGATGCAGGCGCAGCCACCTGACAAATGGAGGGGGAGAACGCATTTTCAGTCTTTGGATCCGGGCCTGAAATTTCGCTTAGGATGCTAGGGAGGCATCTGCTCCCACCTCTTCCACATGCTTATCCTTCAGGCCCACGATCTCAAAGATGTCCTCCTCAGGTGCCGAGGGTTTGATGACCACAAACACCTGGTGGCTCTGGGACGAAGAGACCACGCATTCACCGGGAGCCGCTGAGGGCCCGACTGGGGCCGACGGGATGAGGGGCGCGATAGAGCTTAGGTCAGGGACGCTAGTCAAATAGATCTGAGGGGGATCTCCAAGACCTTGGCTCTTCTGTGTCTGGGTGTTCTAAAAAATAAATAAGTAAAACAAACAAACAAAAATTTGTTGATCCATCGTATCTGAAATACCTGATATCTTTTCTGCAGCAAGAGTATCTGGTTTGACCAACAGCAGCCGCCGTCACTCACCAGACTGCCAGGAGCAGAGCCTGATGGCGTCTGAGGACTCAGGGCAGGTGTGACACAAGGGGACGGCTGGGTGACTATCACCTGCAGACTGCTCTCTATAGAGCCCCGCCCCGGAGCAGAGCTCCGCCCCTCCATTGTACAGACCCGCATCTGGATTCAGAAAGGCAGTTTGATTAACCATCTAACCCAGGGGTGGCCAATCCTATCCGCAAAGGGCTGGTGTGTATGTGGGTCTTCACTGCAACTCCCTAATTAGATTACTAATTAGAGGACTGACTGGCTGAAGAGTCCTCACACCTGGGTTTGAACAGCTGACCTACAAGTTATCCCAAAAACCTGCACACACACCGGCCCTTTGCGGATAAGATTGGCCACTCCTGATCTAACCTCTGAGTATTAACTAAGCAAAGAGTGTCTTTGGTTCAATGAATCATTGTTCTGTAGACAAGTTCCGTGCAGTTTGACAAAATTCTGCTGTGGAAGTAAACGGGAACAGTACTGCGCTGGCCTTTTGATTATACATGCAAATATGCATCTTAATTATTATCTAACTATGAAAACAGTAATTGGATAAACAGTACTATGCAGAAATCTAACGCTAAAGAAAATTATGTTTAAAGGAACTTCACTTTGGTGTGAAACTATGCTACTATGCCTGTCGAAGTATGTTAACTTAGACATTTCAAAACTTCTGCTAAAATCACCCCAGTATTTGCAGCAACCATCCAATACACCCATATATTTTTTTTACTTGACATCTAGCACACCTAGTATAGCTAATCAATCTCTTGTTGACTTTAATCAAATTAATGAATTAAATGAGCTGGTGGTGAAATTTAATAAAAACATGGAATGGCTGAGGCGGTCCTGAGAAGAAGCAGCGTTCATTTAACTATCCAACCAGATACCAGTAACTTCTTGGAGAACAGAAGAAATTCTTACTAGTTTTTATTGTTACTCTAAATTTGCATATATCCTGCTACTAAATTGTGTTTTTTTTGTCTGTCACAAAAGTGCACTTACTACCCAGATAAACAGGTTTAAACAGTTCTTTTGACTGCCTAAGACCTTTGCACAGTGACTGAATCTCCCAACTTCAAGCTGGACATCAAAGCCTCTGTGCAGATAAGGCATGCAGAAGCTCACCTCAGGCATCGTTTTCTCAGCACTGGGTACTTTGGGGGTGCTGTCTGTAGGAACGGGCAGCTCTGTCTTGATGGGCTTGGCGGCCTTGGTGGGGGCCTGCAGGGATTGGATGGTGAAGGTGGAGTAGAGTCCTGACTTCATGTAGTCATTGCGGGAGCTGCGCTGGCCCGAGTTTGGTGGGGAGCGCTGGGCCTGCAGGCTCTTGGAGAGGCAGGGGGGGGCATTGCCCCCAGGGGCCTTGGGCAGGCCCACAGCATCTGTCTGGCTCTCGCGCCGCTGGGACTCCTCCCCCACGCGAAGCCCCTCGGCAGCAATCGGATCAGGATACGTCACAAATTTGTAGACAAACTTTTGTCCACTCACTTTCTTTATGATATTCTGTGAAGGTGACATATGAAGATATATTAATTGAATTATATTAAATATACATTTTCATAAAATACACCAAGCACGTTTGACAGACTCACAGATTAAAAAAAAAAAATACACGGTTGCTATGATAAAAAAAAGTGTGTTTTAAAATGATCTTTTAATATTGCTATACAAAATCAAACAAAGGCTGAACGAAGACTTTTCAATGTAAACCTTACCATACCCAAAAAGAATGTGAAAGGGAAGGAAAAGGAAGTGGTGTTAGTTACGACTGTGACAGGGGTGAGAAAAAGAAGGTGACACAAGATACTAGCAGTAACTTGATTCAAACAAGCCACAATTTTGAGCAAACAAAGGGCGCTTTTCCACTGCACCAAGTATGGTACTTTTGATATGGTACTTTCGGTACTTTCACTTTTCCATTCACTTCTGGTCAAGTACCAGTACCAAAAGTTCCAGTACCAAAAGTGCCAGGCTAGCTGGGGTACTTCTTTGGTATGTCGGTACTTTGGGCTGGGACTTGAAATGCTTTACTTGGGCGTTTTTCCACCGCACCAGGTACCGAACTTTTGGTATTCCGAGAAAGTACAGAAAGTACGGTACTTCAAGATGTTGGATTTCCACTGGTGTAAAAACTGGTAGCAGCGCCGAATGACATCACAACTGGAGGCGGGGTATTTTGTACTGAATTCGAAAAATGGCTGTAGTATATTACACGGCTTGGCAATGTGCAATATTAATACAAACATTGCATGTTATGCAGATACAATTCTTGCATAGCTAGTCAGCTATATTAAGGCTTTTTCTTACTTTCAATTCTGTATGGACATTATAGCGTAGGGGTTAAAGTTTTGCAAAAATATTTTTACGCTGTTACTCTGTCATGGGACGCAGTGGTAGCTCTGAGGCACCGATCCATGCCTAATTAGATCGGGTTATCGGCCATACGTGTCCGATCCACATCCAATACTTACTTTAGTTTAGTTTTCAGCAGTCTGTAAACGATAGCTCCTATTTCTTGTTAGATTGATATGTATATACAATCACATGCCAGCTCTTTCCCATTTTACATGCTTTTGCAGCATTCAAGCTGAACGCTAAAACTGCCATTTTTTTTCCACTCAGTGGGTGGGAACGTAGCGACTTCCGCCTGCTGTGATGTCATGTGCATACGCTTCGCAGGAGGAGGAGCATAAGAACGTCAGGCGTAAGGACAGGAAATGCCACTTGCAACCTTGCAAAGCAAACTAACAAATGTTTGCAATCTAGAACTATTTTGTGGGGCATTTTAAGCGTTCGGCGTATATTCTCTTGGAAGATATTGAAATTGAACTTCAAATATTTCAAAAATGCTTAAAACGAGATTTAAAAATGAGGTGGAGCAGTATGTTTCTAGTAGCCTGATTAACAAGGCTTTTCTGCTTTCCTACTTTTTTCCATTTGTATTTACTAGTTTAAAAAGAGCTCTAGTACCAAACTGGTACTCATATCGGCCAATACATTCTGTTCAGTTTTCAGGATTGGATCTGCACTGAGAAAGTGGGAGCGCTGCACCTCTAACACAGGTAAATATATTCCCTACTCAGGCAGGGTCAAAGGATCTTACAAACAGGGTCACCTTGTCATAGTAGTATCGGAGAGCCCTGCTGAGCTTGTCATAGTTCATGTTGGTCTTGTTTTTGCGAAGACCCCAGAGCCTCGCCACCTCCTCTGCATCCAGGAGCTTGAACTCCCCGTCACCAGAGGTCCAAGAGATGAGGTGCCTGTGGCTGCCGTCCTCCAGCAGGTGCAGCAAAAACTGCCACAATGTGATGGACGGGTCCATGGCTGCAGGGAACCAAGATAGAGGGCTCTTGACACAAGGACACAGGAAGCTGTATGTAACACACAGCAGCATCTCAAGGCTGGGTCATCAACAGAAGAAAACTAATCACCACTGCATTCTGAGAACCTTGAGGAAGAGGATATCCTATACTTTGACCGTAAAACATGCTTTAATTTCTTTTAGGCAAGGTGCAGAGCAATATCTAGACGATGTGGTCACAAAAACCGAACAGACTAAATAACACAAGAACACAATATAGAAAATGTGTGTTGCGCTAAGCATGTAAATTAAATCCATTAGCATTTTCCCCAATTACACAACTCCCATCCAAAACCTTGGAAACCATCATCGTGTATATGAGCAACTGTTACTAAGGGAGAGATATTGTAATGTTAATTTTCCTTGATGTCTGACAGGTAATTATAAATGCATAACAAAATAAGGACTTCCTCAGGAAGATAATAATACTGAAATATGGGCCTTGGTAAAAGAAGACTCTTCATACCTTAAGAATTATCACATGATCAGACTAAGATAAAGGAAATGACATGGCATAATTCTATCAACAAACCAAATGAACTAGTCAGGGGACACATTAATGCACAGAAATACCTCTTCTTACTCTAGTATTGCCACAGCAATTGAAAAGGTGATAAACCCCTGAAAAATCTAACTCACAAAATGCAATTAAGTTTAAAAGCATCTATGTAATAGATAGGATAAGAATCCTTAAATTATATTAGAGGCTCAATGTCACAGTGGGCCTATGTTCATAGTGGGGTACCGCAGGGTTCAATTTTAGGACCACTAATATTCCTAATTTACATTAATGATATTGATACCAATACATACATAAACTGGTTAAATTTGCAGATGACACCAAGGTGGGTGGTGTAGCAGATACTAAACTAGCAGCACAGAGGCTACAACAGGATCTTGATCTAAGTAGTAACTGGGCTGATACCTGGCAGATGAAATTTAACGTAGATAAATGTAAGGTTAACCATGCAGGGAGCAGAAATATAAAGTACAGATATTTCATTTGTTCCAATGAAATAAAGGTAGCTGATTATGAGAAAGACCTCTGTGTGTATGTTGATCCTTCCATGTCCCACTCTCGCCAGTGTGGGGAAGCAATTAAAAAGGCCAATAGGATGTTGGGTTACATCTCTAGGTGTGTGGAGTTTAAGTCAAGGGAGGTGATGCTATGATTATACAATTCCTTTGTAAGACCCCACCTAGAATACTGTGTGCATGTTTGGTCACCATACCTTAAAAAGGACATTGCTGCCTGGGAAAAGGTTCAACGGAGGGCTACAAGAATGACTCCTGGTCTTAGAGGAATGTCTTATGAGGAGAGTTTAGCTGAGCTGAATCTGTTCGGCCTCGTGCAAAGGAGATTAAGGGTGGACATGATCCAGGTATATAAGATTGTAACAGGTCTGGATGCTGTTCAGCCAAATGACTACTCCGACATTAGTTTAAATACTAGAACTCGTGGCCATAGCTGGAAATTAGTGGGAGAACATTTTAAACTGAATTTGAGAAAGCACTTCTTTACACAGCGTGTAGCTAGAGTATGGAATAGTCTTCCTGTTCATGTAGTGCAAGTTAAAACCCCGGGTTCCTTTAAATCAGAGCTAGATTTTAGATTTAGATTTTAACAACTCTGAGCTATTAGTTAAGTTCTCCCCAAACAAACTTGATGGGCCGAATGGTCTCCCCTTGTTTGTAAACTTCTTATGTTCTAATCAAATCCAGAACTGATTTAAATTGCATATTAAAGCTACTTCATACTCCCATATAAATTACAAAACTAATCCACCCTCAATTAATACATTTACCTATGACTGTCTCGTGAGCTCTGACCAGATGAGTAAAAGACTTCATGACTCCCTAACTGAAGGGTCTTGCGTGATACACCACATATGAATAATTCAACTCCACGCTAGCTACAAAACAGTCATAAACATATAACTATGTAAGCATTCAAAATGTTTTTTAGAAATGGCCAGTGCTATACCTGACCTATTGTAAATTATTTTAAGCTATTTTACAACTATCACCATTTTTCAACTATTGTTTTAATCATAATAATTTATTGTTTGACTTGTAATGTTGTAACACATTAACACTACCCTTTCTAAGCAATTTCTGAGCAGTGCGTGGTTAACTTTAAATCATACCATCCCATTTGTAGACTGTACCTTTTTGCACTTTCCTTTGTTTTCCAAATTCAGCAAAATGGAGGTACTGGAGAAGGTGAATAGATGGAAGGAAAAACAGCTCAAAGTTTCTGGCATGCACTAAGATTTAACCATCGTGCTCTTAAAATCCTTCAAAAATTGCTCAGGCTATGCACACTACACATTAAGAGAAGGGTACTTCAGCTGTTTTGTCATTTATGTATCCAATTATATGTATGTGTTTAATTTCTATATTCCTCTTCTATGGTATTGTCATTACTAGAATGAATCATAAAAAATACCCAGTTATCAAATACACAATGCCCAGCTAAACCTTTTGAATGGCAACCCCTCTCACTGGAGGTCTTTAGTAAAAATGACCAAAAGATTTGGTTATTTTTTATGGCTGACTAAGACTCATCATTTGAATAACTACATTAATAAGTTTATTGTGTACACATTTGTTAGCGATGCAAAATGAAAAAAAAATGAAGACGATACAACCTAGACAATTAATATATTTCAATTACCACCGTGAATGGATCATTTCTAAAGGAGTAGACTCACCTGTCAATCACAGAGTCAAACACATTTTAAATGACCCATTTTAAATAAAGCACACCAAGGATATCAAGACAGAGACTCAGATTTATGAGCCTTGGGTTCTCTGTTCAAGCCCTTCATCTTAAAGGTCATGTAGTCACCTAAAAATTCATATTCAGGGGTTTGTAGTTGTTATTGCACATTTATATGGGAATAGTTTACAAAAATATCTATTTAGCCATCTGAATTAAAAGGATAGACAATGATGAATATGAAAGTTAGCATAACAATGACAGTGACCACCGATACCACAAAAAGCAGGTCTGCTTTTGAAGTGTAAATTTACATTTGTTCCAGCCATTCTCAAAGCCAGAGCTCCTGGTCAAAAGAAAGAGAATGATGATAATATTTCTAAGAGATGGTTGACAAAATACACTAGACGTCGATATCTTATGTCTTGCTTGTATTGCTGACATCCATAACCTCTCAAATTTACTTCTTTAATTGCCTGGTTACCAAGGTGGAGTTTACTGTAAATTTGTGATCCTTCCACACAAAAGAACTCTCTGAAGGCTACCATTTCCAGAGCTGCACAGCAGTGCAAAAGACCCAAAAAACTTAGGCTTCTAGCAATCGACCTGCTGGTCACCGTTTAGAAGATGACTGCTACTTATAGTAAGATGCTTTGTTATCGCTCATTTGCTAGCTCAGTAATGCTCTAGGTTAATGAAACATAAATCTTCATCTCGTAAAAAAGAAAACTCAACAAAGGAACAATGCAAACCATTCACCCCTCTGGTAAGGTTACCTTTATTACGCATTTAACTTAGGTGCCTGGCTGACAAAAGCTTGAGGCGTTTCATGGAACCTGAAAGCAAGGTATTCACTAAACAGACCAATAGGAATAATGTGTTCTGGGGCTTTGTGACTCAAAAGACCTCACAGAAAACCCCGTCATGATAGCATTCTTCAAAATAATATAATTCTCTTGCATCTCATTTCAAAAATCCTGAAAACTAATTTTAAACTCATATAAACATTTTATGCAACCTTTAAAAAAAAGGATGTAACAGTCATTAACCTGACGATAACCTAATAACCTGATGACAACCAATGATTCTCGAGACCTCTTCACCTGAGATGGTTTATACTGAATTTTACACGCAATTTATATGTCTATGCCAATCTAAGTACATATTACACGGAGCCAAAGCAGTAATGTAAACATGCCCGTGGGCTGGTACATTCCAGACGCTTATAAAAAAAATCCAACGGTCTGACAAAATATGTGGGCAAAACCACCAACCTTGCAGTGTGTATTACTGAAGGGAAGCTGGATAAGGTGCCGGGCTTCAAAAATCTGACATCAGCTCAGCTCATTTGATCAAGGCAGTTTTGTAACAAAAGCAGCTTCATGTTTTACTTGGTGATAGACAATAAGTTATAGATTTACAAGGCAGAGCCGTATTCAGATGTTTGGCCTCAAAACCATAACTCTTCCACTGTTTCATTCAAATGAGTATGTCTTGTGAATAAAGTCCAAACTACATTTTAAACTTTACAACTGCTCTTTCTTAGTTTTGAAGACCTGCATGCTTTGACTTGGATCTATTTGTCAGGTCTCCTGATTTGTTAGAACTGCCGAGCAAAGAGAAGGTAATGTTCAGCAACATACATGCAAGTCAACACTGATATTCCATTAGGTGTAACATATATATCGAGCCACTTAACTTCCAAACTGCATCCTGTTTTCCCAACTTAAAAAACATGCAATTCATCACTAAAACTCTGGAGCGCCACTGCCATCCCAAAAGAAAATGACAAATCAGGGAATCAAACGGCATTACTGAACCAAACCACCCCCAGTATGGCTGAAATGGCTCCTCTCAGCTGCAACATGCTTTGCATAAAAGGTGTGAATGCTGTATGGATTACTGGCATATTTCACTTGTAAGGTGTGCCTTTCTTCTCTATCCAAACAACGTGAGGCCAGAAAAACTATCCCACACTATTCACAGTGTGGGATTGCTTGTGAGAGATGACAGAATCCCAGGGCTGTATTTTTAGGCAGAACAGCGATGCATAATATATCACTCGGTATTTTCTATGAAGTGGACTAAATATTAAGTTATAAGTCGAAGCCACATATAAGATGTCACAAATGTTTATTAAAACAGCATGGTCAAACGGAAATGCTAACACGGGGTTTCCTTCCCTATTTGCAAATATACAACTACAACTTCACACAAATATACAACTACAGCTATTCACTAACATTTTCTTTATTCCAACCAGGTGTTTCAAAACAAAGACAAAACGAATTATGCCTATATCTATGTAGCAAGGGCCAAAGAAAGCAGCGACAACGTGAAAGCATTTCACTCCACTAGGTCCACCAATGGACTCATTTCTCAGTTTATGACACTGCTCTCAAAATACTAGGTAAATGTTTAAGGATAAAAAGAAATTAAATCTAAATCTAAAACCTATTTGGCAAATAGCCCAACAGAAGCCTTACAACCACTAAAAGTACACTAGAATAGTGCAATAATAGGGCAATAAAATGATCTTGATTTTTTATCGATAAAAAATGAGGACAATCACGATGATACACACGGACTATAAAACTTGATCAACCAAGTTTGCTCCGTTTTAGAGAATGCGCTGAGACAGACAACTCGATGGCCTATCGAGCAGAGGTTTACTG
>JAODLC010000113.1:11392811-11417545 GCA_026781145.1 Hippopotamyrus pictus
AAGATAGCTGCCAGGAAAAAGATCAAATACATATATTTCAAGGATTCAAAGTTTTTATTGTCATGTACAGAGTACAACGCAATTCTTACTTGATTGCCTTCTTCACAGACTGGACGATTAAACATAAAGCAGCGCAACATTACAGTAACTAACAATAAATAAACCACTAACTAACGTGTGCTGTTAGAGCAATTATGTAATTTATTTAAACTTTATTTTACCAGGTAAATGAACTGAAAACCAGTTCTCACTGTTTTACGTGCTTTTCAGGAGAAATAGCAGATAATGCATTGGAACTTCCAGGGATACAAACATCATGCGTGTGACTAAAATCTTCAGCCAATAAGGGCAAAGTTGTGTCATCACGGAGGCGGTTCAAGTTTGTGCTGCACGGGTCTGTCTCAAGTCGTATAGCTCTCGCGAGGATTTCGTACCATGTGACATGGTGACGCGTGGTGACGTTTTGCAGCGCCAGACAAAAGAATCTAATCATGATTTGGCATTTTTTTGAATAAGTGTTTTTTGCTTGGTTTAGATACTTTTCTACCTCAGAATTTTAATAAGTTTTTAAGAGGAAGATACTTGTTGCAGTCAGTTCTGTCCTGCTTTATTTTATGTTTGCCCTTTAACATATTTGCAATACAGTTTTGCACATTGTTACATTATATGGTTTTGTTCATTTGAGCTATATTTCTTTGAATACTTGAAAATCAATAACCTTTTATAATTTTAAGAGAATTTTATATGTAAACAGTAAAATTTTTGGAAAATAAGCATTTGTTTACTAATATTGTTTATTTCCATGTATTCATTATTTATTCCAGAATAGGGTTATTTTTATTATTATTTTGATTATTACATGGAACAGCATTGTCAAATTATAATATTGATAATTATCGATATCGGTCAATACAGGAAAAAATATCGTGATCATTTTTTTTGCCATATTGCCCAGCTCTACACTAGAACACTCCTTATTTTACATTATCCTTCAATAAAATAAAACAAATAATATTTTTTTCACCTCAGGCATCTGGCAATATTTTAAAACAAAATCAATCAAGTAACAACGTTTCCTCACCTCCATCAACTTCCCTGTGAGATACTAATTGAATATTTTGATTTTAGCTGTAAATTCCTGAATTCTGTGCAATGTCACGACCAAAGCGCTCATGTTGTGTAGTCAGGAGGTGGTCTTGGTTGTAAGGAGGTCTAAAAATACTTTTTAATGCACAGTTTTTAAAAAGTGTAAACAGTATTGTCTCCTCCTATATCTCATTTGAAAATATATCGATATACCTTAAAGAATGGAAATACTGCCCAACCCTAACACCAGCTTGTTTTCCTTCACTGTCGATTTACATGATGTGCCACTGCCATGCTAATGGCCAAACAAGCCTCTTCATTGTGCTTCTATGTAGGATTTGCAAATGCCGCTGACCAGAAAGTCCATTATCTGTAACTAATTAAACCAACTAAAAGAGCAAACGAAAACATAGGGCATCCAAGCCTGATGTTCGGAACATCCAAAATCAGATCACCAGCCTTGTTATAATCATATTCTCAAATAATAGCATGTTATACTGTATACTGTAGTAATTCAGTATAATTTCTTAGTATAAGTAATTCCAGTGTTTAGACACTGTGTGCACAATTGTGCAGTAATTTGTTTTGAAGGGTGTGTCAGAGTAACATGTAATTAAAATAAAATAAATAATAATAAAAATATTAAAATAAAAACAAGAAATGAGGCCCAGAATTGTGTAAAGAACTCTCAAAGTCAGAGAGGACAAGTACATACTTCTGATTTTTGCCAAGGAAAGTTACAGTTCATCACCTGTTCTTGAAAGTGAACTACTCCACGATTTACTGGCATTCTCATCTGGCAGAAAGAAAATTGGCACACAGGGAAAAAAAAAAAAAAAAACATAGGAAGCAAGGGTTCATGAAATTCTGGATAACTAAACCACGTCCTGGGAAGGTTTGCCAAGTATAGGACATCCCTGCAAAGTTTCACTGCCCTCACTAGGAACAAACTTATGACAGGTGGAGAAAAAAAGAAATAAAAATCAACCACCCCCCCAAATAGGACATTTGGAAATGGGTGCCAAACCGTTTATCTAAAAGTTTGCATTAAATCACACAAAACAGCACACAAAAAGAGAATCACACACAAAAAAAAATCTATAATTTGCGAAATGTCATTTTAAAAACCACAAACACAATATCATACTTATTTTGTTATGATGCTATCCACTTATGGAAAAGAAATAACAAGAACACATTTGTAAAGACCGATATATTTATTGCCAATTGGATAACAATACATTCAGGCATAAGAGTTTTTCTAATAATGAATCGATAAACCTCAATGAATCATGCATTCAAACAATGTAGCATATAATGCAAATAATGCAATATATATTACGACACCGGAATCCATATATAAGCATAGCTATAATTTTATCTTTCAATGTTTATCTGAAATTAAGTCCAGCATACACATGTTGCCAGAAATATAAAAGATTTGCTTCGCCATTTAGTGAGGGTGACAAGACTATCGTACACCGGGCCTCGGGGGCGACATGGAATTACACGTTCGGTATAAATTGAAAATCAAACTAGATCAGTTCCTACGAACAGTAATCGTGTAATGCCTAAAGACAATTTCAGTCCTTTCCATGCATCATCTTCATTTGGTGTACCACTATACTGTTTCTCGGAGAAACTGATTTGTTTTATTTAACCTGTATATTTTGACAGTTTACCCTTAATTATACACAAATTGTTCTACTTGTTGTTTTAGCATGTATAATCTTTTCAATACTTGGGTTGGCCATCTTACAATTTTGCTCTGCACTGTTCTGCCAATCGAGGTCATAAAGTAAATCAAGTTAGTTCATTAAAATCAAAAACAAAACGTTTCATTCCTCTTATAACGTTATAACTCTTAAATGTACGTAAAATTATATATATATATGACAATTATACAAAGGTATGAAGGCGATATTTTTCCCAGCTTCTTTACAGCCATCTATTCTCCAGCGATGCGGAAAACAATGCTGGATGCATGTACTCTCATACGAAGATCAGTGGGACAGAGTTGGAAGCAGGGAGCAAGAAACGATTTTTCAGAACACGTTGAGAACGTTTTGGTAATTCAATTTTACCGACTGCAATCTTAGAACGAGAGTTCTTCATTTTATCTATACTAGATAAATGGTCTCCAGGCAGCAGCTAGATGCACATTAGTTAACGTGGTCCCAAATGTACTACTTACTACTGCAGCAGATTCTGTACGTTAGCAACATGCAAAACAAAAATAAAATACTGACAGTTACGTGGTTATGTCAGGATAAGTCTAGTCGGCGCGACAACGTCGATTACATTCAGCAGTGAGTAAGTAGTTAAAATGAACACGCGGTTGCACAAAATCAAACAGTTTGCAAGCAACAGTTACTGGTAACAAGTAACCACCCAGCTAAGAGGACTTACCACTTAAGAGAGGACTTGAATCCATTTTCTCGATATCTAGTTCTTCAGTGCAGCGATATCCATTATTTTACGATCGACGCAAACGTCAAAAGTTGTCTTGGGTGAGAAAAGAAACACGGAGGTGCGACGGACAGACACGAGCCGCGGTCGTAATTATGTAACAGCGCCCTGGTAATAACACACACATCTCCACCATGTTAGCAAGCTGCCTGTGGCCGAGCGTGTGCCGCCGTTTTCTTGTAAATAACTACTCTCGTCTCGGCATTACGTCGGCCGCCGAATACAGTGTCCGATACGGTTCCCTGGGGTTTCAAAGTCCCCAGCTACCCAGTTAGTTATCACCCGAACACCTGGGCGACCAGCGGGAAATTTGCTGTAATCAGTGCGCTATCGCAGACCCCCCTCTCCGTCACTCCCTCGGTCAGTTAGGAGATCCGCGTCAAACACTGGCGAAATCCAGCCTCGGTTAAAGGACGTAAAGACGCCTCTGCGCTCGCACCCCGGCTATTAACAAGTCGGGTAGTCAGAGGTGAGCTTCGGTGCGCCGGTTCACTACGCGGCCGAGCTCAGTCTCGCGGCTCAGTTCGGCTCTTCACCCGTCTTTCTGCTTCCTGTTTGCACGAGCGCCTCGGCCGCTCGCGCGCCGCGCTCTCTCCGCTAGACCTCCTCCGGTCGGCAGGCGGACGCCTGCGAAACTGCAAAGTGAAAGAGCGTCATGAAGTCAGTGACGTTGGCTGCTTCGAGAAAAAAAAACAACACAGATTCGTGGAATCGAGGGCTGTGTGCTCTTTCGGCTTCATGTCGTCTGTCATGTAGGAGAAACAAAACACAAATTGAATGTTAACGAGAGAAAGCTCTACAATCAAATCGATGTCCTCAGCTTGCTTACTAGACAGCTAGCTACTTAACTACGGATTTGCGCGGACACATCAAAGTTACCGCCAATGAGGGCACGATGTTCCAATCGGGCTCTGTAAAAGCGCCATTATGTGTTGAGGTTTTTCTCTATAATAGAAGATTGAGTTAAAATCTTTGACTGTGTTTGATCTGTCAGCTATAAGGAAAATATTTGCACACGTTCATATCTCCAGTACTGTACAACATGGTACAGATGTAAATATTAAGGGTTTAACCAAGTATTTACACCAAGTATTGCATATATATATACATTGCCATTGGTTATAAATAAAAATGTAAGCTGTGCGCGCGGAGCGGAAAGGTTAAATTATACTTTTAATAAAGTATTGTATTTCAGATTAATAATTTGATCGCTGATCAGTGTATGGGTTTAGGATATACCGAAATGTAACATATCTGATTAGTTCATTACTTAAGATTTAATATCCTTACGTGTTAAGGCGAACTTTTGGCAAAAGTTAAACGTGAAAATATATTAGTGTAATGTATTAAATACGCCCACGAACTTTTCCACTTCAGCAAAAACATTATAAACCTGCGGTCATACAGTCATGTCAATATTTGTTTATCATTTTGAGGTACAGGGAGAGATGATGCACGATTTCCAGGTTAAAAGTTGCTCAGGACAGGTTGATTGACAGGTGTATGAAAATCGCCTAGTGGTTGTCGGTTTCCGGCAGCGTAAAGTACACCACTATCCCATGGCCAGTTTGCACTACTTGTCATGCATTGGTTATAATAAATACATGCGTAGTCGTGAGGAACATGGATATAACTAATATAGGACTGAACTTGAACACATTGGACATTTTATTATTGAAATTATCAGTGTGAGAGAGATGCTTTTTAAAGCACGGGCTTTAATACGAGGAAAATGAAAATTTGTACTTTATCCCATGTAGTCCTATATAATGCCAGCGATGCTGAAAACTAAGATCTTAAATATTAATCTTATATTAAACACAACGATTTATTTAGGTTGCTGTGCCGACAACCTTAAGTATTATGATGTTTTCAAGGTTTTTTTCAGCCAATCCACGTCTTAATTTTCACTAGAAACTGTAAGGATGTTTCCTTAAAGTGTGTGCAGTGAATGTGAGATTGTGCGGTGCACGTGACAGTTAATGTGTCCATCTGAGTCAATTTAAGCCCATTTATACCAAAAATAAAAAGAAATCTATTTTGGGAGGCAGGTCTTACATTACTGCCACAATGCAACTCCTAGTTTCCATAGTAACTGCTACTAGTGTGACTGTGACTCCATCACGAAAGGCTAATGATATATAGCTAGGGTGAAACTTAAAAATACAAAGTTTTATATGTTAAAATGTCATGCATTATTAAGAATATTAACATAAATATGGATAATATTGCTAGGTAACGTGTATAACCTTGAGACAACTGCAGGGATTTAGCAGCGTGTGGCTTAGTGAGCAAAGTCTCCGTGCCTGTGGTTGGAAGGGCGCCGGTTTAGCGCAGCCACCCTGCAGAGTAAGACCCTTAACCCCCAGCTCCGTGGGCTCCGTGGGCTCCGCGGCAGGTGGCTGCCCTTCGCTGCCAAGCTTACAATCACACGTGTCTCATGGAGAGCAAGACGGGGTATAGGCAGAAAGAGAAACTCCCCACTGGGATTAATAAAGTGGCATTATTATTATAAACATCTAATTTAAAAGATGGGCTCTCTTGCTGTAGATTTTTATTTGCTTTATTGTTTTGCATTCATTAAAGTAAAACGTGATCCTTTAAGCCAAAATTCTGTCTTTTTTTTTTGATAAAAGTACAAAGCTGTATGTCATATATTAGGGTACCAACAGCCATCATGATCTCAATATGACTCAGTATGAAGTCAACAGTGACAACATCTGATATTCTCTTGACATTTGAATCTAAAGTGCAAGTGTTTCTACTAGATGATCAAGGGATGTGAACAAGCAAATGCAATGGAGATATTATATATGTACATGTGTATCTACAATGTTTCTTTGCAGTATCGATGTGTTATTGTACTGTATTTTAATATTTAATGTCCAGATTATTCTCAGATGTCACTGTCTTCATGTGTATGTCATGAACTAAGACAGATTGGTTTTTGGTATATGCCCAGGCTGATCTAGAAAACCTTCCTATGCGGAATGCTCCCCGAAACTTGACCAAAAGGAATTGGAAGATGGATGGATGGAATATGGAATGTAGAAACACAATGCTCTGGTTTACACTACAGATTACTACAGTAAGGTTACGTAGCGTGTCTCTTTAGGATTCCTCAAGGGGTTACATTTACAGCCATGTATTTCCATCCTTATAGTCACCATCGTGGGTGGATCCCGGAGCCTACTTCATACTGCATAATGCTCAAGGCAGCTGCATATCCGGAGGGCATGGCAGGGCATCACTGGGCACTTAAATGGGACGTTCTCCATCCCGATTGGAAGGGATCGTTTATGCTATCCCAAAACATGGCAAATAGTTTACCTGCGTGACTCAGCTTTGCAATCTGAAATCGAAGGCTGTTTCTTCTCCCACCTTTAACTCATGTTCGGCCTGCCCTAAATCTAGCAACTGTTTAGAAACAGAGTTGAATGAGCCTAAAAAGAATATAGTAACTATTATTAGACTAAGACTTAGACCTTAACGTTCCACTGGGGACTCCTGTGTGGATAACTTAATATCAATCCCACTGATAGGATTGAGCCACAACTTAAACCCACTATAAAATGCTCATTACTGAACGTTTACTCTTTTGGAAAGAAATCAATGACATGGTGTTCGACACTAGTGCAGTACAGAAATCTGACTCAGACCTACAGACACTATTCCTCTTGTTGAAGCCTCACCTGATGAGTTTAGTTTTGTACAGAGACCACGTGGCTCTGGGCATGGAGGAGGCCTGGTAGCTATTTTTAACTCACTGTTAAAAATTGAACTCAAAATTATAGATGAAGATTTGAAGCAGTGCTAATTGAAATGGTGTTTGACCCACTCATCTATATTCTTATAGTATACAGACCACCTGGACCATGTACTTTGTTTCTCACTGAATTTGGGGAACGTCTTACTGATTTAGTCATTAACTTAGAGAATATTATAATACTTTCAGATTTCAATATACATGTGGACATAGAGACTGATGCCTTCAGCTAAAATTTCCTATCCCTCCTGAAAATTACCAGCATGTAATGGGACCAACACGATGCAAGCACAGCATGCCACATCCTTAATGATTTTTAATTAATCAATGAACAGGAGTTAATAACTAAAACTAAACTGACCACTTGTCCACTGGACCCAATGCCAACTCAACTTCTTAAAGAATCCTTAGGAGTTCTGGCAAAACCTATAACTGCCATAATGAACGTGTCCCTGTCCACAGGTGATGTGCCTGACCAATTTAAAGTAACGGTGATCAAACCACTATACTGAAGAAACCAAGTTTTGATCCACAGGAGCTCAGGAATTTCAGACCTGTCTCTAACGTGCCATTTTTATCCAAAATTCTGGAGAAGAAAGTCACTGCTCATCTTCAGTCATACCTGGAGAAGCACAACATACTGGATAGATTCCAGTTGGGACTAAGCTGATGACACCCAAATATACATCTCAATTACACCCAATGACACCACATCTATTGTCACTTGCTTTAATAAAACAAGTAATTGCTTTAACAAAGTAAATTCTTGGATGACTGAAAATGGTTTTGGATGAAAACATTTTATCATTAAATGCTCAGAAAACCGAGGTAAGTCTGCAGATAAGGAATGCTATAAACTCCACACTTCACTCCGAGGGGCTGAACTTATCCCTCAGCAGCTCAGCCCGTAACCTAGGCCTCATGTTAGATACAAGCCTCTCATCGAATCGCATGTGGATACAGTATCAAAGGTGCGCGTTCTACAGTTACGCAACATTGCCAAGCTACGACGATTCCTAACTATTCAAGGCTCTGAGAAATTGATACATGCCTTTGTATACGGTAGGTTAGACTGCTGTAATGCTCTGTTATCTGGAAGCACACACCACACATTAAACACCTTGCAGCGTATTCAAAATGCAGCAGTTCCAATTGTCGCCAAGAGCAGGAAGTTTGAACACATCACCCCTGTTCTCAATTCCCAGCATTGGCTTCCCATTCCCAGCATTCTGCCTATGGTCTCAGTCGTTAAATCTCTACTAAAGACATATTACTTCAGTTTAGCTCACCAGCAGCTTAACACCTAACACACTGTAAATATGGATGCTGGTGCTGCTGTATATGTTATTTTTATGTACTATGCTTTTCCATTAATGTGTCTATACATGTTCTGACCACCCATATTCTCAGCCTTCCCACATCTCCAGATTGTGCCCAGGGTTGGCACCATCTGAGCTGGAGTCCTGGTTCAGTCCCATGGAAAGGTGACATTATGGATGTGACTTGCAAACCGTTGCATCGTGGGTGCAGCCTTCAATCTGCCACCCTACACAGGCCGGCCTGAAGAACTGACTCATTGATATACTTTGGCTTTGAACTTGATCGCAGTCTACACCATGCTTTTAGTGAGCAAGCCCACTCTTTCTCTTTCAATAACGTTAACATGCCCAGGGGGGTTGGGCAGCCAGTTGACCTTGGACCCCCAGAGGTTTTTTTTCTCCTTACTTGGGAGTTTTTGTTTCCTCTCCTCCATTGTCATCTTTGTCTCTCCTTTTCCCTGCTTTTGTATTATTCTTTCTTAATGATGTTGTATCACAACATACTCATGTAAAGAACTCTGTTGTGAAAGATGCTAATACAAATAAATTGAATTGAACTGAACTTAAAGTACATAAACTATGGGAAAATTAGAGACCCCAAGTAGCCCACCTGCATATTTCTGAGAGAAGAACTACGAAATGAAGCTTGGACAATCCTATGACAACATCTAAACTCCACAAAAAGTGCAGGCAGGATTTAAACCCCAAACTCTTGAAGTAAGAAGCAGTTATGCTGCCCTTTGAGTCACATTTAAGTCACAGCCCCAAGCTGAAATTTAATAATTTATTTTGAAATAATGCTACAAGTGCAATTCCTATTTAGCGTGTTAGTAATAAGCTTATTAAGCTATTTGAGAAAATTATTTTCACATTTTGTTTCTGGGTGTCTGGATTATACACATTATGAAATGGTCTGTTCAATTTTCTTGTAACAATTTGCTTTGAATTTCTGATTTCCGTGGAAAAAATAAAAGTTTATTTTTGCATGGAGTTTCCCTTCAGACTTAACATGGAAGAATATATCTTTTGTCACTTACAGCTAAACATCATGCTTTAATGTTTGTTCTTTGTAAGGTCATGTCTCAAGGTCTTAATTTCTTATCATTAGGATTGTTCCATCCATTATCTAAACTCTTGGAAATCTGAAGCATAGCACAGAGTGTGTGCAGAATCCTGTTATATTGTGGGGTGGTCTCTCTCACACAAACACACACACACACACACACACACACACACACACACACAAAGAGTCAGCAATACAGCTAAATTTTGTTTTGATTCTGTGAGCAGACTCAAGTGATGCTATATTATTATCATTGCTTTGAAAATATTTCAGTTATAAAGCTCATTTAGTCAGCTAGCATGGTGACTCAGCAGGTAGCATTCACCTCAGATCCCCAGGATTTGGAGTTTGAATCCCTTCCCTGCTCTCTGTTAGTAGAGTTTGTACGTTATCCATGTGTTGTAAGGGTTATCTTTGGGTACTTTGATTTCTTCCTCCAGTTCAAAGATATATCATAAGGTTAACAAGCAATCTCTAAATTGACCAATTGACCATATTGTGTGAGTATGCGGGCTGTGTGGAAGACTGGACCCCATCCAGGGTGTTCCCCTGTCTTGTGCTACCTGGATGGGCTCCATGGCCCTTTGGTCGACCAAATTACAGTTCCTGTCATCCTTTCAGTATGATGGAAGTGTTAATATGAAAACATCTAAGAAATGAATTGGTTTGGTAATAAAATCCAATACTTTTTGGACGTGGAATTTCTTGCAAAAACTAAATCGAACAGAGCTAAATAACCTTACAGAATAAGCCAAAGGTAATTCTCAGTTCATGATGTATACTGATGTGTTTTAGTGTGAAGTTTTCTGACTGTATAAATGGGGTCTTTAGTAAAGCAAACTCAAGAGGTGTTTGCCAGGTTGAGAGCAGGCGGGGTGGCACATAATCCGGTATGTAATTATTCCACAATAATTATCTTGTCTGGAAGAAGCTGAAGTGTATAAGTCAAGACTGATCTCAAATGATTCACCATGATCGCAAAATGAAATTTATGCTTTTATATGAAATCTTGGGTAAACAGCATGAATACTCAATCCATCCATTTTCCAAACCGCTTATCCTTCTGGGTCACGGGGGGTCCGGAGCCTATCCCGGAAGCTATGGGCACGAGGCGGGAAACAACCCAGGACGGGGGCCAGCCCATTGCAGAGAATGAATACTCTTTACCAGATTTTGTTGTTCTAAGGACCCCAATGCTGCTGCTCATTTTGGGTACATAAAAAATAATTGTGGGAGAGAGGCCAATTCTGTGTGGGTGTAATAAATCTGTCTGTGGCCTCAGTGGCACTACAATCTTTGGAAGCATATGATGTTGTGGTTGATGTTAGACCATGAAAAATATATAGCTGTTAAATTAAGCAATCCAGAAGTTCAAGATATAAACAGTATTAGCAATCTATTGTCAATTAAACAGAAAGAAATATAGTGACTTACAGTTTGACACCAAAGAGACTCCTCTGTGGATTATATTATCAGCTTTCAGGGGAGTCAAACTGATACATTGGTGTAAACATGACTAAGGTCTAAATCCTCCAAAATTATATATTTTTTCTATTTTAGGTGCTCTATTTTCTTACAGCTGTCTTTCTGAATAAGTAAGTTGCAGGTAGTGTGATATTTGCCCATCCATGTTTGAAAAATTGTCCAGTCTATGTTAAATTAGTTTGGAGGTCAGGTTCACAACCATATGAATTTTTTAAAGCACAGGTATTTACCTACCCGTAAATCCTGCAAAAACAGGCAGTGTCTGCTATTGTGAAGCATCCCCAGGACGTAAAGCCACCGTCTCATTTTAGAATGGCTTGGTTTTATCTGTCAAGATTGCATATTTTACAGTATTTTTTCCCCACACACAGCACTTAACGTTCAAGCCAAAAAGTTTCACTTAAGTCTCAACAGACAATGGAACTTTCGGTCAGACTTCGTGACATTTTTCAAACTCTTTGCAGGTAAACTGCTTTGTGGCATTTATTGGGAGTTTTCTGGCATCTCTGAATTGTCCATAGTGTGTGAGCCCTGTGACACATGAACAACCCACTCAAGGGATTCCCCTGAATCGTGGCCTATATGCTGCCTGGAATAAGCTTCAGGTCCCAGCACTACCAGGTAGTGCATAAGCAGTTGAAAGGAAGAAGGGAAAATGTGTTTATTTTTAGAATGATGCATTCTTTGACCATAAGTTTGGCAAAACATAGAATTTAAAAATTAGAAGTATACTGCAACCTTGAGATTTCTTGTGTACTGTAGAATTCAATGTACTCTTTATTTAAATAGTACTAACCACAACTACATTAGACAATATTAATATTTGGAATTTAACTATTGGCTAAATACTTTGATATTCCAATTCTTCAACAGATTCTAGACCCACAACCATAATCCTCTGTAAGCAAATTTCCATTATCAACATAGAAAAAACCCTCGAGTCACATCTAATGAACTACGTACTGCATTTTTACAAATATATAAACAGTAATCCTAGAAGCAAGATATGTGAAAGAGCAAACACATTCAGATTATATAAAGGATGTAAAGCCCCCCCCCCCCAAATTTTCCATCACCAGCCTGTGGTTTTAGTCCATACCAGCTTTTCATCTTTCTGCTTAAAGCCATTTTGGCTATATAGGTGCCCAGAAAGTAGTAGTGTTTTTTGTCATACAAGTATACACATTTTGGCAAGATTATTGACATCGACCAGTTTAATGTCAAAGCTGCACATCCACATTGTTTAACACAGTGACAATTAGCATTTATAACAGGGGATGCAGTGTTCCTGATGTCTAACCAATGCATAAGGACCAAGTTAATAGCATTAACATTTACCAGTTACCTTCTCTGTATACTAAGGCCACCATTTTGCTAATGCAATGTGCCTGGAAATCAAGGGCAGTTAAGCTCAATTCTTATTAAAGTATCCATAATGCAGAATGGTTCAGTATAAATCAGTTATGCATTTAGAAAACGCACCTTATTTCTTGCAAAATTAAAACCAAAAAAAGAGCACAAACACTGTAGGGAATTTTATTTATTTACATTTGGCCATAAAAAATAAATGTGCAGCAAAAAAGCTATTATCAGAACACAGCTAGGCACAAGCAAAACACCTAGAACACTTCTCTCCTCTTGTCTTCAGGAAGATCTTTGAGACCCTGAAGTTCCCTTAAGCCCTATTAAAGGGAAAGAAAGTATGTGCTTACCATTTCATGTTCAAGCATTTCCCTCTGGGGTCAAGCTCATGTAATCGATTTAAAAAACAAAACATCTTGTTACTTTAAAAATGTATCAAAACGTAGTTACCTCCAAAACCAGGCGAATGTTTGCTTTGATTTTTGCAGAGTCCTTGGTTAGAGCATCTGTATATCTTTAAAGAAAAGCACACAAAATATATACAACTGCATCAAAATGTTTTGCAATACAGTAATTCTGTTTACATGTATTTAGAGGTCATCTGGTGCTGATGCTGCTAATGCCTAAATGACCCTTGAACTACTCATACTACAGTGTTGTAGGTGCACTGCAAGAGGTAGGTGCACTCTAGCTTTTATTAAAAGGTGAAGTAGCAAGATCTGATAAGATCTCATGAGATTTATCTACTTTGTTTTGTTCTACTTATTCAGGAACTATGACAAATGCTGTCTACATGTAAAATGAATGGGAGTTTCTGTTCCTAAGAAAGGCCAAAGGGTCACCATTTTTAAATAAAGATCATGAGAATTTTAACAAAAGACAAATATCAGCAAATTAAACCTGTGTTAATAAAACCATACAGCATGGGTATAAAATTAAAATTATGAGTTGCATCTAAGCTCAGTAGAGCTCTCAGCACTGACAAAATTTTTAACTATAAGTGAAACTTAATACTAAAATCATAATTTGTAAAAACTGAGTGTCCCTAACAGATATCTAAAGCAAGGAACACAATTTTTAAAAATGCCCACAAAATCCATTATCAAAGTATCGAACAGCTTCATATTTAGTTTATGAAACAAGGGGTTAAGTAAAGTACTGATATACCCATTAAAGCATATTTTAAATTCTAAAGCAAAAGTAGTAATATTAAAAACTCATTGCAAACACAGAAAAACTAAATTTCACCATTAAAACCATCCATTCAGACTTACTTTGTAAGTTGATTTGTCTTCTTCTCAATGAACTTCAGAGCTTCTGGTAACGTAAACTCGACAAAAAATCCATAGCCAACAGCCACAAATATCGTGGATGAGTCCGGACTGAAGAAAAGTTATTAAACATTCTGTTAGGGTGCCAATGAAAAATGTGGAATGAGAGCAACTTCAGCCAAAGCACGACTTACACATGAGCCTGGACGTAGAAATTACATCCCAGGTCCACCTCAGTCTTGAGTTCTTTGCTACCAGCTTCCTAAAAAAGCAAATAAAACCTTTATGAAGTCTGAAGAAAGTCAACTGCAGAAACATAATATTTTATTCATTTGTTTTTATAAAATAAGTATAAATAAAATTTAGTATAAAAAGGTAAAAATAAAAATATAGTATAAAAATACAAAAATCTCAAGTTCTTGAAAGAGCATATGTATCAAGACACCATACCTGTAGACTCTCAATGGTATTCTTTAACTGAAGATACTGAGCTATCTTCTCATATACATCATCTCTCTGCTCCAACACCTTCCTGTTAAATATCATATTGCAAACCAAGCAACACTGGTTTAGGGATCTCACCTTTGAATTTAAACTTAGTACGTTAAAAGTACATCTAAAACTACCAAATGGACCCAGCTTTCAGTTACATATTTCCTTAAGGTTTACAACAGAAAAAAGAAAAACGTTTGCTTTAAATGTGTAATGAAAAATTATATAGTTTTATGTTATTTTAACAAATGTGTAAACGTTAACGAGCTATATGTCCATAGAAACTTACTGCAAATCAATCTTCAGGACTTCATTGATAAAAGTTTCGTACTGCAAGACCTTCTCATCGATGTTCGCTTTGCCTGGAGTCATGGCGTTTTTCCCCTTACACGTGCGCCAAATCTGAAAGGATACAAATTTATTACGGATTACTCATTAACAGTAGTCGCCAAATTGCATAACTAGGTTATAATAAATATACAATGTCGATAAATCGTTTGCCTATGTAGGTAGCGTGGCTGCCCAAGACTAATTAGTGATAACACATTCGGAGGTAGCTAAAATTAAAAAAAATTAAGTCAGAGGAGGAAGTCCACATTTCAACGGTAAATCCAAGTATCGCGAATATTTATTTTGGTTCTAAAATAGCTCAAAACTCATAGTTACTAGACTGAAACGAAACGGCAACATAACCTAAACATTTAACTACAAACGTCCCTTTCTAACATACCTACAGTGATCGTTCAGTGATCAGAAAGCAAAAACAAGCGATCAACCTAAAATAAACTTCTGCATCTTGATCTATGTGGAAGACTGGAAAAAAGCTACTTCATAAAAAATTTTTAGAACGATTAATATAACAACATCGTTGTGATTCAAGCAAAAAGACCTAACTACAACCGTGACTGTACCCTGCCAAGCTGCATGAAACTCGCCATCTCATTGGTTACTATGAACGTCGACCTTTATATTTTCGTATGTTTTACTTCTTGATTGGCTAGAACTCTGAGCTCTAAAGAGGACAAATGGCTCCGCTGGCACCAATTGAAACACGTACTTTAAGACGGTTCTTACGTCTGATTAAGGGCCTCCTGCGAGTCTATTATTACGCGTAAAAAATCTCATGTGACTAGCTTGCACCAATGAGTAACGGGCAAGCTTTGGGTTTAAATAGAACATATTTCACGGTTTCCTATTATGGGAATTGCACGTGATAGACTTGGAACAGTTAGTTAAGTGAATGTAGAGTTAATTCCAGTGTATTTTTTACACTCTTACTTGGCTAGTTTTGTTAAATTAGGGTCACGGTGTTTGTCCAGAAGCCACAGAGGAGTATTGAGCGTCACTAGGTAGCCATTTAATGCACCTGCTGATATATCCTGCAAAGTTTTCGATATAAGATTTTTAAATAAGCGATAAGTACAAAAAATGTTAGGTAAAAGGAAGCAGTGTAACCAGCTCGTCGTTATTTAAAGAAGCAATTTCAAACCCGTAGTTCAAAGGCTAAGTTGACGTCAGAATTTTATTGCTAAGGTAAGGATGCTGTCATTGTTATTGTGATTTGTTAGACTGATTTAGTTTTGCTAATTATTTTACTAAATAGGTCGGTGACTATTTAGTATTACTACGGAAATGAAGTTTCGATATTAAAACGCTGCATTGTTATAGACTAGTATCTGAAATTCTCCGTGGTTGAAAAGTAGACATGCTCAATTGGTCCGCCAATGCTGAAAGCCGTTCCTTAAAGTCTAGCCAGTGAAAGCTATTTCAGTACTGGCAACCAATATGGGCTGAGAGCTACACTAATTCTCTGGCACTGTGTATATCTTTTGAAGTGTGAGGAAACATGGCTGGACCAGAATTGTTTCTAGACTCCAGTATCCGAATTTGGGTCGTCTTGCCTATAGTATTTATAACGTTCCTTGTCGGAGTTATTCGCCACTACGTTACTCAGCTGTTGCACAGTGACAAGAAGGTGGAACTGGAACAGGTGTCAGACAGGTAAGTGCTGTCATTAGTGTTGCTACATAAAGGTTTGATTAATTTTAGTTAGATAATTGAGCGTCATGGTTCTATTCGCAGCCAAGTCCTACTGCGGAGCCGGATTTTGCGAGAGAATGGAAAATATCTTCCTAAACAGGTATCTTGTTCGCTGATTATTTTAAAATCTTCGATATACACTACAGTTCAAAAGTTTGGGGTCACTTGGAAATTTCCTTGCTTTTAAAAGCAAGTTTTTTTTGTCCATTAAAATAATGACAGATTGACAGGAAATATTGTGCAGACATTGTTAATGTTGTAAATGACTATCATAACCCATTATCAGCAACAATTAGTCCTGTGCGAAGTTTAGGAAACGGACACCTCATAGGTCTTCAACTGGCAGCTTCATTAAATAGCACCCGCAAAAGACCAGCCTCAGTGTCAACAGTGAAGAGGTAACTACAGGATGCTGGCCTTCTAGATATAATTGGAAAGAAAAGCTGTATCTCAGAATAGCCAATAAAAAGAAAAGACTGAGATGGGCAAATAAATACACTGGACAGTGTGGGGGAAAAAGTGCTATGGATAGACGAATCTAAATTTTAGGTGTTCACATCACGAAGAATGTTTGTGAGACACAGATCAAATGAAAAGATGCTGGAGGAGTGCTTGATGACATCTGTCAAGCATGGTGGAGGCAATGTGATGGTCTGGGGCTGCTTTGGTGATGGTAAAGTGAGAGATTTGTACAGAGTAAAAGGGATCTTGAAGAAGGAAGGCTATCACTCCATTCTGCAATGCCATGCCACACCTTGTTGACGGCGCTTAATTAGAGCCAATTTCGTCCTACAACAGGACAATGACCCAAACACAGCCCCAAACTATGCACCAAATGTGACCCCAAACTTTTGAATGGTAGTGTACCTACACATTGGCAAATTCAAATGTCTAAATGTCTCCATTTCAGGCTTTTGCTATGCGGAAACACTACTTTAACAATGCAGAAAGTGGATTCTTCAAAAAAGTTAAGCGGAAGGTAATTCCAAAAAACCCAATGACTGGTACGTGGCTTGAAGAAACACTATTTATAAAGAAAAATTAGTTAATCTGAGTACTTCTATTATTTTATCTATTTTTTATTACGTGTATGTGTACTCTACTACTACCTTTCTCCCCCTTAGATACCAGTATGGTGACAGACATGATGAAAGGAAATCTCACTAACGTGCTACCTATGATCTTGATTGGTGGATGGATTAACTGGGCATTTTCTGGCTTTGTTACCAGTAAGATACAGATTTAATTTTGTTTGTAGCAAGTTATTGTAAATGCTATTTGTTTACAGTAATAGTAGCATTGGCCTCAGATTTTGACTTACGCATTGGTTGAGGATAGTGACTTAACCTGAAGATCATTCATTTAGGGTCTCACTTGGGTTCTGCTCTTGTACCCCTCAGCTAGGTACTTAGCCTGAATTATTCCAGTGAAATACCCAGCTCTGTATATATCTGTATGTAATAAATGTAAGTTGACTCTAATAAGCACGTCTACTAAGCACGTGAATGTAATATTTCCCCCCAGCTAAGGTTCCTTTCCCATTGACTTTGAGATTCAAACCCATGCTTCAGCGTGGAATAGAACTTCTGTCTCTTGATGCTTCCTGGTACAGTATTTATTGCCAGTTCTTGTAAATACCTGACATTTCCATATCTTGCATATATTGCATCAAGGTAATATTTGGTTGTAGTTCCTGTGATACTCTAAAATAGTTTCTGTTACAAAGTAATGGCTCCTGATATTTTTTCCTTCCTTGCTGTCACAGGGTGAGTTCGGCTTCTTGGTATTTCCTCAACGTTTTTGGCCTCCGCAACATGTACAACCTCCTCTTGGGGCATAACAATGGTAAGTCAGGTCATAATAACATACTCCTGCGGTCAGACTTTGGTTAATTAAATAATAATTGCATAATTCAGATCAGTGCTTAATTTAGCTCTTGGGATTGAGGACAGGATGTCTGTATAGTAATGCTGTATTTAAGCATTATACATGTGTGTAATGGGTGTCCAGTTCTCAGAGGATGTTTATGAGACATGATATGGCCATCTCATCTAGCAGCCGATCAGTCGTCCATCATGCAGGACCACGTGACAGGAGCTGCAATGTCTGTATCTCCTGATCCCAACAAGGCCTTTAAGGTATGTTTTTGCAGCATAGAAGGATCTAATTTTAAAGATTGGACTGTTTCCTACGAAAACTTACTTTGTCTTTAGCTTGAAATATATACACACACTCATAATAGGGACAATGTAGAAATGCCGATTAGCTTAACTGCATGCATTGGAAACACATGTGACGTGGGGAGAATATGCAAACTCTAGCTGCTTCTTGGAGGTGAGGCATTGTGCTAGCTGTATTACCATTGATGAAATTAAAAAGTACTTACAGTAAGTAATGCATATTTTGCATTCGTCTTTAATGTCTGAGGAGATGGGTGTACATCTTTGGTTTCAGAGTGAATGGGAGGCACTGGAGATTGTTAATCATCACTGGGCCCTGGAGAGTGTGGAGGAGGAGCTCATATGTCGGGACTTGAATTTTGGTGGCATGTTCAGTCGTGAACTAAAAACCACTATGTTTTGACTATGTATTTCTAAAGAAGGTTGCAGGAAATGCCTTTTCCTCGTCAATGAAATTTTGATGAGCCACATGAAAAAGGTCATTACAATGCAAATTTTCCATTAAGTAAAATTTAAAAATGTATTGCTTGCCTTTCCCCAAGAAGTGGATTAGACCATGTTCTCAAATTAGGGTTTTAATATATATATATATATATAGGGTTTGTAGGTGATTATACCAGAAATTATAGTTACCGTTAACATTAAACCACAGTAGGGGGAGTGTTTTGAGCTGTTGTATTTGACTATTCTCTATCACAAGTGTTGTTAAAAATACATCAGTAAAAAACAGGATATTTGACGCGAGTACCCTCAATAAATGTCCTGTCAGCAGGAATGTAAAGTACTTTTGCTTGAAGGCTAGTTACAGTCCTTAAGAACTGACTCATGTTTGTGTTACACTACTGATAACTAAGAAAGTGACCTAAATGTATTTAAGGCATTTAGTGGAAGTGTGTGGTTCAATGCCTGTTTGTAACAAACATACTGGACTCAAGAGATGCAAGTAACTGAAGAGACATACAGGAATATGTGTAAACTAAAATTGGACAACTGCATATTCCTTTATGCTATGAAAGGAAATATTTGATATTGCTTGTCAAAGAATCTGTAAGAGTGCAATAAATTTGTTGAAAAATACTGATAATAGACTTAAGTAGAAACCATTTACAAAATGAAATTGACCTATGGTAATGTAGTTGTGCCCTTGAGGGGAAAAATGCTTTGCAGCTTAAAACTTAATAAAGCAGGCAGCTGGTTTCTGAGCTGTTCACAGGGGTATTATAAAGCCCAGTCAACAGTGGTTGAATTTAAGTAGCGAGAATGTGGATGCAATGAGGATTTTTTTTTTTATTTGGTAAGAATATTTTGTTACCAACATAAGTGAAAGAATCAGTTGAGCAATCTTACGCGATTACATTTCATAGCGGAATATTTAACAACGTAAATAAACTAAAGTTTTTAAATAGCCTTTTATTTACACTTTTACAGCATGCAAAAAATTCTATACAGTAAATTTAACTGCAAAATAACACACAGCAAATTCTTGATCCAATATGTCTATATATACATACAGATCTATGAGCATATACAGGTATAAGTAGTACAAAATGTCAAGTTATTGGCACATGATGATTAACTTACAAAATATTAATCATGGTTTTTCATAAGGGGAAACATCACCGTTGCCTGGTTTGAATATTAAACAAGCAAAAATACCTGCTGCATGTTTTTGTTATAGATCTGATCATGTGTTTTGTATAATAAAAGTCTTTAATCACATTTCCAAGTAAAAGTGTCACAGGATCTGAACCTGGGTGGTTTCAATTTGGAGCAAAAAATTTAACACTAGTCTCACCTCATTCTCTGTCATATCACTGTGTATAATTCATCACTGTAAATCACATACATACAGCCTATTCTCATTAAGGAACAGTAATGTTTAACCCATTTCATTGTGATATATATTATCCAAATTCATGCCAATTATGCGATCCCTGAAGAACACAATGGAAATGGCTGTATAGGTGCATTTATGAGTCAAGGATAAGTAAGCTTTTGTTTTCACAATCGTTTCATTTAAAAGTTAAATCCATGTTCAGTAACCACTATGAGCAGCATAAATCATCTGTTGTATGCATAAAGGAAGACATGGGTACAGAATGCCCAACTTTGAAAACAAACACCTGATCGAATTTACTGCCTGTATAAAAGCTTTACACGTTATAAAAGCCCTTCCCCACGTGTTCTGATGACAGTGGCCATACGTGCAAACCTAACACGAATGGGAGTCATTAGATGAAACAAGCAATACAGAAACAATGAAAGTTAAAGGTCAGAGTGGCGCTGGCATTTCGTTTGGACCCACAACAAACAGCTAACATCAGTCTCCGTCACAACTGGCATTCAAGATTAAGTTAATATTGTCATAAATGTGCCACATATCAATGGAACAGACTGCAGCTTTTCTCGATATAGTTAATCCAGAAACAAGCCTGACAGTTTCTATCCCAAATTTTAACATATCACACGGTTCCATTGAAACTAAACCACAATGAGATTTATTGCTAGAGGACATAGTTAAAGAAATGAGTGGATAAAAATCTCACTTGAAAAGCAGGGATAGCACTGGAACACCCCATGACAGACGGACACTGGGCACAGCAACAAGTAGAGTGTCACTCTCTAATGACCAACATCTCTGGGAGACTAATGTCATCTCTGGGATAGCTCTGTGCACAGGATACACATCTGCCCCCCCAGGTGTTTTTAATGAACTGTAGCAGGTGATGCATCTTTATGCAGACATGAAAATGCTGAATCATTATGGTTATGAGGGCTATATGGAAATGGAAAATATGAACATCTGCTTTTTGGTTAACAGGTTTATGGAAAAATGTAACCAGACTAAAAATACAGGGGAAAAAATATTCAAACTCTTCTATATGGGAATATGACAATACATTATGATGCGAATGAGACGAGCAGTCCGCTCTCAGGAACGTGCATGCCAAAGAAACTCTTCTCGTTGCTGCCGGTGAGGTGAGCGTGGGCTGTGTGGCACCCGCCCCCGATAGCTCTGTGGAGGCAAGCGCCACACCAGACCACATGCACATCCAGTCTCAGTATGGAAAAGACAAGGACTTTACAGGCGGGATCCACAGGCTGTGAGCCATGATAGTACGGACAGTGTAAAACCTAACATTGCATTTATTGATATCAAAAGGTAGATATACAATAAAATATTCCATCTATTATTAACAAGGAGATAAAATGGAAAAAATACCCACCCCCTGCTCATCTATGCCAGATGACCAATGATAAAACAAGAGTAATTAGAATATAAAAATACTGTACAATTACTTTTGAAAAATCAGTCAAGAATGCATTCAGAAAGCACATCTCCGATAAATTTCTCAGTACTAAGACTAATTATTAAGAAAGATCTTTGCATCTAAATTCTAATTACTTTCCTTAACAATAAAAATACAAACTCTTTATGGATTTGAAAAATATGTTTCTTGTTATATTCCATAACAAAGATCCTTTCCCGTCATCATATCAAAGGAAAAAGCTGATCATCATAAGTTATAGGTTTTTCCTAAAAGCACTCAAATGCCATTTCCCAGAAACAAGCATGTGCTACCTATGAAAGACAAGAAATTCCTGCTATGAACATAAATTTATTAAGAAAAATAAATAACTGATAATCACATAACTGATACCAAGCCAATATCTCGCCATCCGCTTTAAACGTGACTCTTCTAACACTATGGTGTCTGACTTGTTTCTAAAGTCCATAGTGATGATATTGCAGCTTCTACATTATATTCCCGTTCATGCAGTCCCTGATGTGAAGTGGAAAAGGGTGAAATGCAACCCAAGCTGAATGCAGGACGCCCAACTGTCTTTTAGCAGTTTCACAGGATGCTTTTCTGTCATGATTTCACCTTGAATATCCGTGCATTAAAACGGCCCATCTACTGGAATACGTTGATTAAAGAAAGCTAAAATGTAAAATTGTTTCGATCATCAAACAAAATCTTTCAGTAAAACTATAAGTCACCAGCAAAATGCATGGACAGCAATGCGGCAGGATGCTTGTAGCTAGACAACACACGAAACATTCAGAGTTCCTCCTCTCAGACAAGAACTACACTGAGTGCATAGCTACTTACCACTGGCTACTGGAAAGAATCACTGATCACTACAAACCAAACTGTCCCAAACCTCCAGAAAGGAGCACGTGGATTCAGTATCTTCTAACAATATGTCTGGAATCTGCTTCAACTAGAGTATGATTCTTCTGCATCTGGTATTTTTATTTGAGTCTAAAGCCGGACAGCTACTTATAATATTCATACTGTTTTCCCATGAGAACCTGATTCATTGCTTTTGGATGTTTTCCCCTGGCCTAAACCTGGTTAATATAGGTAAGGAAACCACCTAGGATTAATCCACAAATGGTATTTCAGCTCCAACAGTTCGCAGTCATCCAATTATCAGACCCAAGAGCCAGCGGGGCATTGCTCTCCAGTACCTCTCACTCGTGCACCAGCCTGAGAATTCTGACCCACCTCTAACATCAAGAGGAGGCAGTAGGTTCAAGTTTTTCTTCTTTGAATAGGACACATACAAAGCAATAAGAAACAAAAACAGACAAGAATAGCTGCCCCTCCTACACACAAGAAAAAACGAATTAAGGATGGAGAACGCTGCTTTAGTCTGTCTCCATATTGATAGAGGAACTGGCGCCGTCCACTTTGTCACGGAAGGGGAAGGTGGTGGTACTGGGAACCGGCAGAGATGAGGAGCAGCTATCCGAGGGAGCAGGCAGGATGGGCTGGCGGATCTTGTCTTGTCGTTGGTAGAACAAGAGGTAGGCAGCATTGGTCTTAGGGTGGGGGGGAGGTGCAGGAAAGGGGGTTTGCAGTTACAAGAGTCACCAGCTCAATCATATAATGACAACCATCATAGAAAAGCCCCACATGTAGTTCAATATAGTCCAAGAATCCAAATCAAACTTGACCTTTAGGCATCATTACAGAGCCACTGGTCATTCCATGGAGATCATGCACTGGATTGTCTTGCTGCAGTCCATGTTCCAGAATTGGCCCTTTTAGGTCCTCCTTTTGCCGATTGCTAGGGCTGATACTATGCAGATACAATACTATCGATTCCTACCTACTCTCCCCGCACCGCACGCGCCTCCCTCCCCCTTCCCCACCTCTAACAGCACGTCTTCGTTAACTGCTAGGTCACCCGCATGGACACAATGGAGCAATCCCAAACTGCACAGAGAATTTATAGATTTTATTCTCCCCATATGTCTGCACTCATTTAACCCACCTAAGTGGTCAGCTTACCACGATTTGTTCCTCCCTTGCATAGGTCACCTTGCTGTCGTCGAAGTAATACCATTGGCCATTGTCCTTGTTCCGCGCATAACTGGTATCTACAGATGATAGAAAATAAGGATTGCTATAGAATCCTCCAGCAGAAGATCTGGAATGCATGCAGGGCTATCTTCTGACACAGCCTGTGATTGTGTCTGTTTGAACCAGAGCCTGGTTTTGATGCATTTTTTAATTTCCAAAATCATACCGTTACTTATAATAGCCATACAGCTGTATTGATAAGAACTGAGCTCATTGCTTTACCATTGCTGAAAAATATACTCCGATGCAGATTGTGCTGAGAGACAGTATGAACTTACAATGTCCATCTCTGAGTCCACCATAGTGATTAGAAACAGCCATCAAATCATATCGGCTTGGAGGTTCCCTGTCAGAATCTGTCTTCCTCAGCAGAAACTGTGAAAAATCCAGATCCCTACAACAAAGAAAGGATGCTTATATCAGAATGCTTGGCTGTGAACAGTGTATTTAAAATACAAACAATACATCCTCTTTGGAAAAGGAACACCAGAAAAAACTCGAGCTCTACAGTCATGAAGACACTGCTTTCAGACAAGCATGCGGCATACCTTAGGGGAGCAGTGACAGGCGGAGTGCATGCGGCATACCTTAGGGGAGCAGTGACAGGCGGAGTGCATGCGGCATACCTTAGGGGAGCAGTGACAAGCGGACTATATACCTTAGGGGAGCAGTGACAGGCGGAGTGCATGCGGCATACCTTAGGGGAGCAGTGACAGGCGGACTATATACCTTAGGGGAGCAGTGACAGACGGACTATATACCTTAGGGGAGCAGTG
Organism: Hippopotamyrus pictus; assembly: GCA_026781145.1. Taxonomy (NCBI): domain Eukaryota; kingdom Metazoa; phylum Chordata; class Actinopteri; order Osteoglossiformes; family Mormyridae; genus Hippopotamyrus; species Hippopotamyrus pictus. The sequence goes on from JAODLC010000113.1 coordinate 11,417,496, forward strand.
ACAGGCGGACTATATACCTTAGGGGAGCAGTGACAGGCGGACTATATACC
>JAODLC010000113.1:11417645-11429603 GCA_026781145.1 Hippopotamyrus pictus
AGTGACAGGCGGACTATATACCTTAGGGGAGCAGTGACAGGCGGACTATATACCTTAGGGGAGCAGTGACAGGCGGACTATATACCTTAGGGGAGCAGTGACAGGCGGAGTGCATGCGGCATACCTTAAGGGAGCAGTGACAGGCGGACTATATACCTTAGGGGGAAATCCACTATTGTATCCAGTTTCTCACGGGAATACTTGGTGTAAGAGAAGCGCTTCAGGTGGATGATGAGGACTTCTGGAAGGGACCACAGGTCCAATTTCTTTGTTGCCAGCTGATGCTTCTTGCATAATGGGCAGTACCTACAACACACTCTTGTTTTTACCAAAAACTTGTGTTATACCTAAAGCCTTGCAGGGTCAAATTCTATTGGGTAAGGGCCTTCAAAGATAGAGGTTTTATGAAAAGGCCCTTATTTAAGTTTGAAATGTTTTCTCTCCGGCACTGAGGAGGGTTTAGAAACCAGCGGTACCAGGGATTCTCTTCCTCCAGCGTCTCCACTGTGGTGAAGAGTTCGATGCACTGCTGCAGATCCACCCTGGCTTGCTGGTGAGGGACCTCCATGCTCCTGTCCTTCATGTACTTCTGCAGGTGCGACATGACACAATGACAGCGACACGCACAGGCCGTCATCACGACACACCAGAGCAGAGCGAGCCTCAGCCCCTCCCATACCTCAGCCTCGTTCTCATTGTAGTGCTTCTTCTTCATGTCGGGGTCCCAGTCAATGGCGACGTAGGGTTGAGCTGCAGACAGACAGCAGAGCATTCGCTGAGACCTGGTCACATGCTCAGGGACGCATTCTTAGAAAAACCACCCATGCAGAAGATTTCAATAAGATGGTGAAGAAAGGGGCACACTCTAAAATAAGTTTTGCAGAATTAAGTCAGGTTTGCTGCTGACATTGGGGGAAAAAAAAACACCAACAATATTTCTGACAATATATAAAAGACTAAAATTCACAAATATCACTTGACATAGCTTTATTTATAAAACTAATAATGCTGCAATAAATATTTAGGTCACATTAATTACAACTGCTTCTAGATTTTAACAGATCAAAAAACCTATTTATTACACATCATTGTCTTATTCTACTCGGGGAATGTGGATAAATCTGCAGTTGCCTTTTGCACATCATTTTTACTTTTTAATAGATTTACTGAAAACTGTAAAACTGACTAGCAATACTAGGGTGTATCTAAAAAAAAAACACACTCATATGCAGGTGAATAATTTACAGTAACCAACGAGGCCTATTAATCTATAACCTACATACATATCTTGCCATACAACATATATGGGGGCTTCAGGCTCTGGGCCACAAGGTTTCCTCAGCGCTTTTAAGTCAAACATCTCAGTTTACCTATTTATACAGCTGGAAATTTTGCCACGGCAAGTGAAGTTATGTTTGTATTAAAAAGTACAATGGGCTGAAGTGAGCATGAGCTTAATGAGCACATGCGTCCAGAGTTTAGGGGCAACCTAGAAGGACAATGGCAAGATCACTGGTGCTGAGGTCAGGGCTGGAAATGAAGCTCGCTCATTGGCCTGAGGGGGTAATTAAGATGAAGGCTGAATACAAAAAAAAAAAAGCTCAACATTAGGCCATTGGCTAGTAAAAAAGATTGCATGTACAGATGTAAAAGTTATCACATTAGTGTTGATTTTGAAGTCACAAGTTTAAAATTGCATGCATTCATTTTGATAGACCAACGGAAAAAACAGCATGAGCACATATTAATAGACTTTCAATTTATTTTGATACTTCTGTTTGAAAATAAATACATTTCTACACCGACTGTACAGAATAATCTTTTTTGGATGGTATCGGTGGTGTGCGGAGGGGGCCGAGCCCGGCACTCACAGCTGAAGGAGAAGGTGTTGCCGCCGTCACCCAGGCCCCTCTCTGTGGTGCCGTTGGAGTTCACCGCCTGGATGGAGAACAGCAACTTGCTGCGTTTAGCGGGACAGCACTTTCTCTTCGGTTGGCGCTCACTGGACTGAGGGCTGGGGGGTGTGGCTTCATCCTTATCTACTTCCTCTTCGCCATCCTCATCCTCCTCAGAGGGCTGCTGCCTGGCAGCCTGTGGGCTGCTAGAAGCATCTGGTAACTCCTCTGAGACGGCAGCTCCAGGCGACTCCCCATCCTCTGCAGCACGACCCTTTCTCCTTCTGCTGTTGGCTGCAGCACTGTCCTCCTCCCCCGTAATGTCGTTCGCGCGGCTGACCTCAGACTCTGAGCCATCGGCTTGGCCATCCCCTTCTCTCTTGGAGGGGCCTGGCTTGTCGCTCTCTTCTTCGTCGTCATCTGCATCCAGAGACAGAAGGAAGAGTGACATCCATAAGTGACTAATTTTTAACAAAATGCTCCAAAGACTGACTCCATTGGGAGCTGACAGCAAAAAATAAATCTGTTCCTCCACAAAGAAAAGTGAGTAGAGAAGAAAACAGAAAAGAAGAGAAGAAAGAAGAGAAGACAGGAGAGGAGAGACTGATCTGACTCGCAATGCACTTCACAAAGGTTCCTCAGGATAACTATGTATTCAGAGTAATGGGGGTAATATTACCATCGCTCACTCCGTTGGTCTGAGTCTTATACAGCTCTTCTTCCTCATCGTCGTCATCATCTGCCTCCTCCTCTTCATCCACCTCTTCCGATGGGTCCGGCTGACGAACGTAGCGTCTGAGCGAGAGCAAGACACTTCAACTAACTCCAGGGAACGAGGAGCTCTACCTAACCCTTGCTAAATAAACAAGTCAGTAACTCGACCGGCACGTCAATCGAAACCGGGTTAAAACGAGGGATCAGCACGGGCCGGAATATAAGTGAACACACAGACTACCACTCACGCCAAACGCTGAAGGAAGTAGTGATAGAGGGCCTCCTGAGAGCACAGGCTGCGCGGCGTGGAGATGAGCAGCGGGTGGCCGAACAGCGACGTGCCGTAGTTGCTGCTGCCCGAGCCGTAGTCGCGGTAGTGCGAGCGCTCTCGCAGGTAGAGTGCCAGCACCACCTCATCTCCATCCTCCTCGATGGAGCCCCTGCTCAACTGATAGCTGCCGCAAGGGAACACAAGGCCATTTACCCGCGTGTCTGGAGGGCCACGGCAGCCCGTTCGCTGGCTGCGGCGTGTGCCGAATACGTCCAGTCGTGATTCGCACTCACACGAAGATGTCGTCCCGATCCAGGATACAGCTAAGGGATTCATCAGCCTGGTAGATCTTATAGAAGCGATGGCTGAACACATCAGCCACGATCATCTGAGCAGCAATGAAAACCAAGGTCAGCTAGCCCAGGGCAAACATTCACGCGCAACAGAATCTCAGTAATAAGTTGTCACGCTATTCATAAGTAGGACTGTTCAAGGAGCACACAAAAAAAACACCCTCCGATTTACTTTATGATCGCTCTTGATGACAGCCATGCAAAAATGCTTGAATTGACAGGGTTTAAGAGCCCCTTAGCTTCAACTCACCTGACTGGCTGGCACATTAGTCAGTTGGGACAGAGCCAAACATAGATCTGACACTTTGCCTGCTTTGGGTACAACCAAGCGATACTAGTTGAGGAGGAGAAGAAAAATACATGTCAAATAAAAACAATTTCAGTCCCTTCCCGCAGTAAGTATGGAAATTTGGCAGGATAATTTCAGCCAGGAGGGTGGTTTACCTGTTTGGGTTTGGCTGCTGGGTCAAGAGAGACAAAAAATACTTCCATCACTCTCTCCTTGCTGACAGGCAAGGGCACACTCAGGTAACAGAAGGGGTCAAAGGTGACAGAGACTTTGTGGCATTCGGGGCAGACAAGGGTGGACTTGAACAATCCGTGAAAAATGTCCACAATCACAGAGTCGTTCCGTCGCTGGTGGTTACGCCAAGCCTCCTCAGCCACAGCCTGTCACATGACATGCTAGGCGGTCAGAATTCAACAGAGTTACACTGTCCCTACTCTTACATTTACGGACAACTCATAACTTTACAAAAATACAAAATATCTAAGTATAGAGAGCAAACACAAACATACACAAAGAAGAGGTTGTTATAATACTGTATCAACCTACAGCAGGTCTACACATGCATCTTGACAGTGATTATGACAACAAATACCAGGCACAAAAGATGAAACTTGACCCAATCATCTTACAATATATGAATCCCAGTTTATGTACTTAAGTGTGCATAGATGACTCTTCACAAACCTGGTCAGGTCTACCATCAGCATCCCGTAACTCTATATACTCCTTGTTCTTGACACGGTTGAGGTCCTCGTGCAAGCCATCGAGCAGAAAGGAGAGCAGCTCCTGGGAATCGTGCTGCTGATAGCCCAGGAACTGGGAGGCAAAGTGGCCCACCTTGGTCTGCACATGAACAGCCATATTAGAGGATCTGGGTCTCTACTGAAAGAGCGGCGTACCTTGGGGCCTCTACATCGGCCTACCTTGAAGATACGAGGCACCACAGAGTAATGGCGGCCGGACCACATCTGCTTGATGACGTCAGCATAAGCCTCGGCGATCTCGCCTTTCATACCCAGCGGGTTGGTGAAGTTCAGCTCCTCCAGGTAGCCATTGCATAAGAAGTACTCCGTCAGGGGAGGGGTGTTGCTGAGACACTGGGAAGGAGAAGATGAGGAGGGGGGGGAGGTGCACTGCTAAAAACACCAACCGTCCAGACAGCTGCCCTAATGCTGAAAAGCCATCGCATTCACTAGCTTGCTTAAAATAAGCCGGGTGAAAGCTAACTTAGCCTGTCATGCAGCGAAGCTGCCAGGCATGAAAATCCACTAAATAAACAAGGACATAAAAACAAACGCCAGTAGCAGAAGCAGCAGCAACCTACCTGAAGGGCAGAATTCATGAAGCATGTGTTTCCCAAGTTAGTGAGGCCACACACTCCTGGCTGGCCATGGTACGAGTCCGGCTCGTCCATAGAGTTCCTCCTGGAGACACGGTACAAGGTAACACATCCACAATTAGCACAGTAACTGTGCTTCAAATTGCTCAACTATCACTGTGAGATTATAGCTACTATCACGCTGCATTTCATTTCAGTAGAAAATACAAAGAAAAAAAGAATAGCTTTTGATTATACACACAACCATAGGTGGACAAGCTACACAATTCAAGCACCCCAACATAGGTGAGCCATATTAGGGTGAATAAACATTAGCAGCTATGTGTCAACTATAAGTGGTCAGTCTATTGAACCTCCAGTCAAAAAAAAAATCTAAATTATTTAATGTGTCAGTTCCATTTACGGGTAGTTCTAGAGCCCAACTTACATTTTTACTTCTCTCATGCCTCAAAGAACTGTAAGCTACTGAAGGGATAGGACTGAAGCTATTTAAAGGGTCTGAAGGTCAAAGGGCGGTCCTAATCCTTATGATACCCTTGCTATTGATATGTTTGTATTATTTGTTCCAACCTATGGGTGTCCATATTCTACACACACACACACACACCTCGAAAAGGTGTGTGCATCCAGCAGGGAGTTAATAATCATTTTTCACCTGGTTCTTTACTTAAGCTATAGCAGCAGTGCTATGATGTTGACCACTGAGAAGATACTTTCTTATGTTCAGATCTGACACCTGACTTCTTCATATTGTGACACAGCAATACATTACGGGGTTTTCGTGAATAGCCATATGGTTAATCATTAACAGCCTTGTTTTAAGATATCATTAGAAGCCAAAGAGGTAGCCAGGAGCTATTGATGTGTGATGGAGTACATAATAATTTATCTGTAGTGACTAATGGTGAGCTGACACGCTTCTGAATGCCCATAAAAGTTCCAAAAGGAGGCCTTAAAGCAACACATTAAGTCCCCTAATAATCTTTAACACTTATTGACAGTATAATTTTTATTTTTGCTGAACCAGACTTCAGGGCTATGACACATTTCAATTGTACCATCTAATTTTAAAAACTCTATTCAAGCTTTTCACTGGTAAGATCTAATTAACTTCACGAGGCCATAATTCAGAAGCATTGAGAAGCAAATGCATCATTATAATAGATGTTCAAATTGAAGATCCTTGCTGTGGCTTGCAAACCAGCCAAACTCGCAGTACATCACTCACATAATTTGAGGCCTGGAGCTGGGCCAGGTACCATCCGTGTTCCTCATCTCCATGATCACTGTCTGCAACACAACAGGAGACCTTCAGGAAGGAGGAGGAGGAGGAGGAGGAGGAAAGGCCTACATGCGACAGAGCTCCGGTTTGCTCAGAGAGGGGAAGGAGGGACTTACCATGCCAGAGCTGAGACAGGACTCAAGCACGCTGATGTGAACATTGCGCAGCCGCTCACAGGTTGTGTCAGAGCTTTTCATCCACAGCCTGGTCTCCGCAGTCTCTGGTACCTCAAACAGCCTCCGCATGGTCTTCTGAATCGCAACTGTTAAAAGGACCGGGAGGGGAAACGCCATGGAACCACATTCGACAGACGTGCCAGCACAAAAAAATGAATATAAACACGAAGATACTCATCAGGATACTACATTGTCTTCTACAGCACGTGTCACAGAATGTATTGTAAAGATGTCAAGTTTGACAGTCAGGAACTCTAGAACAAAGAGGGCTTACATATAGAGTCTGCACGGCTGAATTTCTCAGTGAGAACGTTCTCCATATCACTATGAAGACACAAGAAGATCTCCACCGGATACACCTCCACTTTGACGGTGCTGGGCAAGTCCACCACCTGACACATTTAAAAAATAATTAAAAAAAAGGTTGAATTTACATCCCACTGTGCATATGATGCATTTACTGATTTTTCATGAATTCAGACGTTTACCAGCTAAACGTATACAAGATCAAGGTGATACACAACCTAAGACACAGCTACCTCCATTCAGCTGAATCCTTCTCTCGCTTTATGTGAGATCTGACAAGGATGAATGGTGGCGACAGGAACCTACCTTGCGTTCAAGGGGGGGCTGATCAGCCGTCCTGCCATACCAACTCAGAAGCTTATGCCAAGCCTCTGCTGGGATCAACACAAAATCTTCATTCTCCACGAGCCCATCCCTCAAATGGTAGGACTCCAGATCTGTATCAAGAAGGATTAAAAATATATAACAGCCTGTTATCATCCTTCATATTAAAGCATTTATTGTCAAAAATTACTGAACATCGTGATGCGGTTGTTGATATGCAATAGCCAGAACCATTCATTCATATATAATAAATAAGAGCAAAGATAGCATGCATCCCAAGACATTTAGCCATTTATTTTACAGAACCACTTATCCAGTAGTGAGCTTGGAGACTATCTCATGAAGAACAAGGGGAGACTTGCAGGGGAGACCCTGAAACGGATGCCAGTCCATCACACGGCACACGTTCCCACCCGCAGCTACATGTCATAGACGATTTACAGCTCCCTGCTTACCTAACCACAATTTTTGGACTGCAGTACCCAATGGAAACTAATGAGAACATGGGAGATCATGTAAACTCCACACATACAGAGCCAGGGGTGGGAGTCTTTCTTGCTATTTCCCAAAACACACTGGCAGAGTATTTAATACTTATATGATTCCCTGAAAGGCCACACTGGAATTCTTCAGGTTCACCAAACACTAAAATACTGAGATCTAAGATCAAATGAGAAGTTTAGTGTAACTATATTTGACCAGTTTGACTGATGGAACAAAACAAATCCATTATCAACCATTCATCTAAAATTAAGAAACTCTTTTTGGATAAACCTTCCTTCTTTACTGATCTTCTGACTATTTATTACAAAAACTCATATAATACTTTTGCAGTTTCTCTGATTAACTGCTCGGCTGTGCTTCCTTTGAACATGTGAGCCTTTTCCACACCTGCCTCTCGTGAGAAGACATGCAGCTCAGTGAACTCACCCTCGAAGAGTTCTGTGTTGTCTATCTGCCCAGGAAAGGAGGAGGAGTTTTGGTCCCCTGTCTCAACATACTCCTTCCAGAGCTCATACCATCGTTTGTCCAGTAGGTACCTGAAATACCGTCGAGACAGATTTTCAGATTGATTGTTCCTCTTACCTTCCATCTGCCCCCATTGTCGTTCATTCCTGTGACAAAGTTGCTGATGTCACACATTCCTTTAAAGAACTGTCCCGTCTGGAACTCTCCATTCCACTTCTGCCCCAAACCCCAGTTTCTCTAAACTCTTCATTAGAGACCAACTCTCCACCCTCACCACACACATCTTCATCCTGACATTCCTAAGCTCCTTCTGTCAGATCTCAGACTGCTGCTTCTCTTGATGAGTCTTTTGCTCCTGAGACCTGAGAATCTTCTCACGCCGAAGTGGTGACACATCCAGGATCATGTACCAAAGCCAAAGAACAAGAATCATGCTGTACCGTAACTAAGCAGAACCTTCTGGAAACCAGTTTGAATCCTTGATGGTCCATAAGAATCTATAACTTCTGTGTAGATTCTTAAGAAAACTTTTGCAGGGAGAGGAGTCACTAAGTCATTAAGTACTCCATTCAACATGGACTCCTACGACCAGGAACCAGAAACCTTTCAAACACGGGGTCAGAGTCCGAATCCACAGAACCACACACTACCCTAGTGAGTATATTAATATAATACATTTATTTATCCACAATAAAAGATGTACCTAATAATACCTGAACCTGTTAAAACACTCATACAATTAATACAGATGTAATTTGCCAAATTAGTGCACCAACTGTTAAAATATGTCATGGCAAACATCCAGAAAACGGACGTATACAAAAAAGACCGAAAAAAGACCACAAGAAGCAAGTATTCTATGGCGCAAAGAAATGTGGACTTTGGGAATAAAAACTTTTATTTATAAGTACAGATTCTTTAGAAAGGATACTATGACTTCTTTACCTTTTCAGCGTACACTGCGCTACGCTTCTCAGCTTTTGCCCAAAGCGTTCATCAAAAAGTTCTGCGGTTTTGGAAAGAAGTGATACCCAGAAACGAAATGAACCCCAAAAAGCTGCAAAGCTTCGGGCGCAGGTCCGTGTAAAAACTGGAACAGTTCACAACCCTAAATATGCTAGTTCACTTATGTTTTACTGACAAGATTGCTGGCAGTGCAACTACAGAAATTATAATGCACTGGTGTTACCGAAAGTCAGGAGCTGACGTAAAAGTTAATGGCTAGAAAAACAGATCCAAGTTGAAACTGAAAGTAAAAATTAACACAAGGCTTAAATTTTTAAGACTTGGGAAAATCTGGCCATATGTATATATGCACTCAGTCATCCAGGTTGTGTGTATTTAACACAGAATTAAGACGTCTGAAAAACGATAGCTACTCAAGCTGCGAACAGACCTTTCAGTAACGACCTGCTTTGAAATTATTAGTTAACTCGCCAACGGACTTGCGTCGGTTTAAAACTAGGGTTTTTCAACCATTTTCAACTAGGGACCACAAATGAAAACATACCAGAATTAGGGATGGCATAACAACGACGCTATAAGAACCAGGGGGGGGATATTGAAAAATTTCTGGCTCAAACACGAGGGTCCCCCTTCAATATCTGTCGCGTTTAGTAAACTGGATACCGACAATAATACAGGTGGCTGCGCACCCTGTTACTGCTCTACGGACCCCGAGGGTGAAAACCCCCGGTTTCCTCTGCGCTAAGAAAGCGGCCACGCACAGGGTTACCGGCTGCCTGACAGTCTGTGGGCGGTGCGTCCCAAATAGTCCCGACGAAAGCCTGCAACCTCTCCAACGGCGCAGGAGTCAGACAACAGGAATTCTGCGTATTCTTTCAATGCAGCCTCAGTGTGATCATGACATGACAACAATCTCTCAAAACCGCAGTAAATAAAGGCACCCGAGCGAAGGGACTCGTCGGGAAGGACAAACGAACCGGTCGAGTTAGGAATCGAGGCTGAAAGTGCAGACCTGTATCCATGGTGGGGCACCTCTACGACCGGCAGGACCGCTGGTGGGACCGGGTGAACAGTCAAGGTTTACTCGGCTAGGTGAATGGCCAGCTAGCCCGACAGCTATGTTATTGTCGCTGATCGGTGGGTGTCAACCAGAGGGCGGCAAGTCAGTCTTACCAGCTGTCCCCGGCGCGGAGATGGTGGTTCTGGACCAGGCCCTCAACTTCCCTCCGTTGGGTTTCTAACCCAGGCGGTTCTGCTGCGGCGCCGTCGGCAGACCCAGCCATAATACCGCATAAATGTCAGAATGTGAAAGGAAAGCACTCCACTCATCCACCGTGAAGAAAACCGGAAAACTGGAGTGAACACAGGAAGCAGGAAGCGATTCGACGATGACAACTTCCGGTCCGGGGGAATGGGGGGGGCTGTGATGGGATGCGTCACTTCGTAAGGCCTTTGGGTCATTTAACTTAAATGGTACACATGTTTTAAAGTTATTCGTGGAAAAACGTTACGTTACGTTATGTAAAATGTTCAAGTAAAGTAGAGCTTTAGCACTGCGCAACTGGAGACTAACAGGTTTCTGTCTGGGTCATTTCCACAGTTTTTGATCTTTTTACGTCCATTACGCATCGTGTGTTATTGTATAAAGCCAAATTCTCTTGAATTCCAATGGAGTAGGTGGCAGTATGTTATAGTGTAATTTATGTATACAGAGAAATGTTAAAGAAGTTGATGATGACAAGGGAAAGATGTATTTTATGTTTAAAACATTGATGTACTGTGCATCTTTTTTGGTAGAGCATACGATAGCTGTTTCTTAATAGCCGGAAATAGTTTGCCCGGAAACAAATTAATTGAGAGAAAATGTTATTTACACTTTATTACTGGCAGTTTAGCAGCACGATTTAGCCTCGGACTAGAGAAGGAATCTTGTACGACACAGGGAAAGCCTGCAAAAACTTTAGAAGTGTGGGGCAATAGCGCTATATGGCGACACACACAAGTGATCTTTTTAATTGCGGGATGGTTATTCCGTAATGCCTAAGTGACATAAATGCAGTCATACACACTGTGCCTTAAGGGAAGAACCGGAAAACCTGCTCCGGGACACACCCACTTATGAACAAGTTATTGTGTAGAACAGGGAGCTCTGAGAAACCAGGATGTGAAGAATACGGAACAGTTCAGATTTGTTTTCTGCCAGGTGTATTTATTGTGCACATCTCAGACTTCTGCATACAATACTATATGAGAAAAGCCACCCTAAAAAGAAAGCCTTTGTAATGGGACAAGTGTTGAATTTGTATACTTTTGTTTACTTTTTACATGCACAAAGAATGCAGGGTTGGGTTGAACTTGGAGCTTATCTTGGGAAGCACAAGGCACGCGGGTCAAGCACAGGATTTAAATCCATAAACCACACAACCCCACCTTGAAATATGAGGCATGAATATATAACTGTTGTTGTATTTATATGGATGTATGCTCCCGCTTAGATTCATGTATTGTAAAGCACAACAGAGCTCAAAATTTATTTATTAGGATTACACTTACAGAGTAAATAGTGTGGCTATTCTGTTAGTTTTAATTATACATATACATGTGAATAATTTTAAACTTTAAAATTTAAATTGCGTATTTCGGAACTAATTAAATATGAATTTGCCTCTAAAAGGAAGAGGGGGGTAAAACAAATGCGGCTCCAAGCAGTTTCTCCTGTAGGTTGCGGTTCAGTTAATCACCACCAGAGGGCACTGTCGTCACATATGAGACTGGCACATTTCAGATAATGCAACTGCGTCTTTCCACCTCATAATGAAATCATATTCCCCTCTTCAGCTCCCATTTAAACCAAGTATAAAAATATTGCTCCTGAAAAATATTTTATTTCATTACTCAATTCTGAATCCCTTCCCCCGTCAACAACATTAACCGTTGCCTCCTGTCTCTCCCCAGTAAGTAAGGGGGATTCTGAAAACTGAAATAGCCCAGGGGTCTCTCATCATGGTGACTTACCTCTGTCAGCATTCACGTGTCTATTCAGCCCTTAAGTAGTCCCCTAACCATCCCCCCCC
>JAODLC010000113.1:11429703-11440614 GCA_026781145.1 Hippopotamyrus pictus
CCCCCCCCCCCCCCCCCCTTGCAAAATGCTCCCCGGATGCTGAGTACATGGCTGACCCATGACCCTATGCTGTCAACTGTATATACAACAATGTGCAAAAGTCTTAGGCATTCAAAGAAAATGATGTTTAAATAACATAAAGGGTACTATGTGTGTGTGTGTGTGTGTGTGTGTGTGTCTCAAAAGATAGCAAGATGCACAAAGAAGTCTGTATTCATATTCAAGCAAATGACAAAGTATCACTATATTTCATTTTTTTAAATAAATACATATAAAATGTTGAGTACATTCATTAAATTATTTAATTTAAATTTAAATTATTTTTTTGTTACCTGTCTTGTTTTGAAAAATATATACTTTATCTATACCTGCCATTATGTCAAAGGTTTTGTAGCCTAAGCAGTGAAATATTTATTACTGCTGGAATGCTGTGTATGTGAATGAATGACGTTTAATCACACTTCCGGTGTGACACCGATCCCAGTTCTCCTTCAGTTGGCTCAGTAGATGATTATGGATCTTCCGTATGCATCAAGCCCTAAGTGCACAGGGCAACAAGCAGTTTGTCTGGGTTCCTCTGTAACTGCTGTGTTATCTCTGTACTGAAGATGGTCCCTGTGGCAGGATGTGGCCCTGAATCTGAAGTCCAAGGGCCAACCAGGCCTTTTCATCCTTGGCCAAGATTTCAGAATGCAAGTGACAGACTGCCAGCACTGGTCTCCGTGTTAATTCTCTGTTAATTCATGAACAAGCTGAAGACATTGATGCTGTTCCGTTTCTGCACATTGGTTTACTGTGGATGTTTCCAAGGTTGATGTTCACCTGGAGTACCACAGATCTCACCCAAAGTTATCTGATAATAGTATCATTGGAGAGAGAAAGGCCTTGATTGAGATCAACACAGAAGTGATCAGTGAACATATGAATAATGTATGATTTTACTTATTTACCTTTTTTACTTATCTGATAATACATACTTAGGTATTATAGAGTATGTATTTGATAATACATACTTATGTATTACAGTGTGTGTATCAGATAATACATACTTAAGTATTATAGAGTATGTATCTGATAATACATACTTATGTATTATGTATTATAGTGTGTGTATCTGGTAATACATATTTATGTATTATAGTGTGTGTATCTGATAATACATACATTACATATTTTCCTGACATTTGCAATAATGGGATAGTGGTGAGCTTACATAAATATGGTTTCTTTAATTCACAAAATATGGTCATATTCTATCATTAAAATTCTGGAGGGCCACCTTAAGGCAATTTACTTTAAGCAATAACAAAATGCATGTTTTTAAAATCTCTCATCTGTATACTGTATTTCAAAATTAATTTCCCTTTTATTTAAAACAAACGTAATCCTGATATTTTAATTTTTATTTAATACATTTCCATTTGGGAAGGCAAAATTAGTAATAATTATTACAACAAGCTAGTGGTACTTCAGTATTTATAATTTTTTTCCACCATAATAAAGCAACCAGCATTTGTCTTGCACATCACCCAAAAAAAATATTTGCAATATTCAAGTACTCATTACACCTCCTAGTGGACAACTGCAATCAATTGTTATTCAGCAACGAGCTACCGAATGTATCGGTTCTAATGTCGATTTAAAGTACTACTCACCATTTTAGAGGCTACATCTGGAAAGACTTGAAATACTAATTATGTATTTCTTTTATTAATAGAATTGTAGAAATATTTACATTTATCTTAAGTGTTTTTTTCAAACAATAGTTTTATGGAAACGTTTCCTTCATGACCATGACCAGGTTGAGAGATACTTGTAGATGTTGATAACCAGGGATGTATCTAGAAATTCTGGGTACTCTGAAGGGTGTGGGAGGGTCCCAGTAGATTTTGTCCACCGGGCCCCCGAACTTAGAATTTGGGGGCCCCTATAAAGTGCTGCCTCCTCTGAATCTGCCCCTCCAATGGCCCCGCTTGCAGTTCAGAAAATAATGAATCTATAGAAATGAACTTAATGATCTATGGTTTTGATACTACTTAAATGAATACAGAGAGACTGTTCTTTTTAATGTAGGCCTTTTGACAAAACATCCCCTTTTATTATGTACAATTACAGAAGTTGTAAACGGAACACTTATGCAACTGCGGTTTTCTTATAAATAGCTTACCTGGCATGTTACTGTGAATTACAGTTTATATTACGTTACTCACTGTGAATGACTGTGGAGTGCTAAGCAGTGTACGTTTAATTGACCTTCACTGAAACATGAACAATGTTTTCAATGTTAGTGATGATGAAATAAGCAGAACTGTAACAAAAATTATTTTTATATAGCAGCGTTATGAAGGCAATATCACAGCAGCAAGGCCTTTGAAATAAAACTGTAAATTGTGGAGACGGAAGGAGTCAGCCATGCTCAGTTCAGTTTTATTATTAAATCATTTATTCTAACATGCATATCAGGCAGTCTGAATACCCACTGATGCCCAGATCTTGCTGCCCATCAGGGAATGGCTCTCCATTTCGATGGGAAAGAAAGGTCATACAAAATGTGAAAGCAGAAATCAAAGAGCATTTTTTTTTTCATTTACATACACAACAGAAATCCTGAGTTTTGTGTTTTAAAGAAGAAGACAGTACTCATCGCACATACCAAATACACTACAAAGGTCACCATGCCATTTATGTCATCATCAGAATGCATTAGACGCTTGGATGTTACCTGTATTTATTTAGTTGCCCTGACCCTGAAGATCCCACTCTGTAAATCGGTTTAATCTCACTGTGTTTAGACACTACACCCTAAACCCCCCCATCTCTTCAACCTTTTGGCCACAAATCAGATATCAACAATATGAAAAAAAAAACTAAATAATAAAATGCTTCCATGTTAGTTTCAGGCTATAAACTGGAGAGCGGTTTAATTAACCCTTAGTTACATTCCTGTGTATCATTGTAGATAGAGGACACACTTCGCTTATTATCCTATCCGTGTCTATTGTTTTTCTGCTTGTGTGCGTGACTACACATTACGAGTTATACGATATACCAATATTTTTCTAAATGGAAAGAAACCATTTATTACACATTAGAATTTGACAGTACACACATCTGAAATGCATCAATCACACAAGGTTAATGTTTTTTTTTTTCATCCCAGTTGTTTAAACTTTCATTTTTATGGCACAGTTTTGTTCACCCCTTGAAGATGGTTCTGTGGCGTTTTCAACATTGGAACGCACTTCCCCAAAGTATCCTCTCTTATTGTCACATCATGGGCAAGTACAGAGGTAAAGGCAGACATGGGGAAAACCAGAGAGGGGCTTTATTAAATGAAATAACAGGCAGGGCAAAAGGAAACGGACCACGAGGGGTCAAAACAGGATAGGAAGGATCAGGCAAGAACACAGAGCACAGGGCAGATGAGGGAGCACATGCAGGCCGCTACATCAATGACTGGACTGGGGAGCTTGAGGCAGAGAGGCATTATATACACTGACGAGGGAGCAGACAAGAGGCAGCTGGGGTGATCCATACAAGGGCTGTAACAAGAGGCGAGATTAAACAAGTAACAGGTGTGTAACAAGTAACTCATTAGAGCCACACAACAGAGAGAACGAGGAGGAAGGGATGCACCTATTTACACGGTAGTCAAACTGGCTCATTGGTTGGACTTATAGTCAATGTAAATGAAGACAAAGTTCAGACTCTGATGGTCCGAATAAAAGGTAACCCTTTACATTAACTGCACATTCATAATGCCTTTATAATATATTTGTATAACATTCAGAGCACCTTCATTATACATTAATACATTTTGTGCACCTTCATAATGCATTTTATTTAATTAATTTTTATTATTTATGCATTAAGAGAACCTTTAAAAGTAGCATGTAAATATATCTTAAAATCTTAACATACTTTACCAGCTTTGATATACATTAATAACAACCATTCTGATTATTCAAATATATTTGCTATTATCATATACTGTAATGTTTGATACTAATATGAACTAAGCCTGTTACAATAGGTTAGGATGTTAAGGAATACTTGCATGCTACTTATGAATGATGCTGTACCAGAGCACCCAAGACTGTTAAAGACCCATCTCACCCCAGTAACTGCCTGTTCGATCTACTGAGATCAGGCAAATGCTTCAGGAGTATCATGGCAAAATCAGAGGCTCAGGAAGAGCTTCTAGCCTCAGGCTGTAAGACTCACATGCCACAGGACATGCCACCACAGAAAGTCCATTTTCATCAACAGCAGCTAGCACACTGCACTTTACAACACAAATATACCGGTGCATAGTCTATTCTATTATTTTACACATTATGCAGATACTGCCTATAATTGTAATGTTGCACATTGTACAGAAATTGCCTGTAATTGTTATTCGTATATATATTTTTTGTATATATTTTCATTACCTTTAGTCTTACACTTTTTATATTTATCCTGAATTTGCGAAACCTTATCGCACAGCCTCAGGACTGAATCAAGGTACATTTTACCACATCTTGTACTTGTATCACTGAGTATGTGTCAAATAAAGAATCATGAATGTTGAATCACTATGAGTATATAATAAAAGTGTTTTGAAGGTGCATTAGATATTCTATGAATGCATAACAAATGCTTTATGAAGATGCAGTTAATGTAAAGCACCACATAATAGAGTCTAGCTATACGTCCCATATGAGTTTGCACCATACATATATCAGAATTGTCTTCCCATGCTGCAGATTCTCTCACAAATTCTTTAAAAACACATTTATTAGAATGGACCTATTCTATTGTTCACATATAGGTTATTCCAGAGGTATTGATATCTCTTCTCTTTCGACGACATGCACGTCACCTGTACTGTGGCAGCTGATTGAAGGACGTGTTGCTACAACAATGAAAGCTTGTGCTCCTGGTGTCAAAGTGCACATTTTTCTTTTCCGTTTCACACACAAAAAAAAATCTCATACAACAAATATAAATAAGGTAAAGTTGCAGTTGTAGACACAGTGAAGACGTATATTCCAATTTTCACAGGGAATAAGCAAAAAGATGCTTATTACTGCCCACATTCCTGGGCATATACATATTCGTGCTGGGGGCTTCTATGGGCCGTCAGACTTCTGTAAAGCTTCCTTCAGGTACAACACCTTCAGCGCCACTCTCAGTAGCTCCTTAGCTACCTTTCACTCCTTAATGACGTTCATTCAGACATTAAAAATGTGGTGGACCCACGGACTCCTTCTCCAGAAACATCCCTGCATTGTAGGGGCCACACAGTCCTCTATTCATAGTCTTGATATAAAAAATAGTTTACGCACACCATTAAAAATGTTTTCACCTAAAGTCAAATTCAGTAAACTGTCCTTCATATTAACAGTTACATTTTGAACAAAAACATTAAGAACATTAATCAGTACCTACATCCATTAATAAATGTTACACCCTTTTTTGAGATTTAATACCGAGTTACTTGGTGGTTGATCTGTATCACCCACTCTCCACTCTTACAGTTTTTTGTAGATTCAACACATTACAGTACATGAGCACATACAAATTTCCATGCCATCTTATATATAAAAACAGTTACAGACACACAGACAAACAAACACACAATCCATGCTGAGATGACAGCCAACCAAGCACACAAACGGCAGTCCCGATGCTAAGCTACATTGTTGTTTGGAGCACTTCCCCATTAGCCTCGCTAAGGGAAAACTTTCTTAGACATGGCTGACAAATCAGCCCCACATACTAACCAGCTAAGAAAATCTGAACATCAAAAGGGAGTAAGCGCAACTATTTGTCAGTACATTTTCAGAGACTGATAGGTTGACGTCGTCTGGCTCCGAACCGTGCCGATTCCCTTCATGCCATTTTACCTGCAATACTGTCAAAATACATACCCAGACAAATACAGTTATGAACCATAACTTTCCATTTCAGTATTCCAGGTTTTTTAATTATTATTTTTGTGCCAAGTCAAATATGATTATTAAAATCCCAGTAATTGTATCAATTATTGTTATTTCATGGGAATTTTTTTTCTGCTGAGTAATTACTGTTCCATGATGTCTCCAGGGAGAAACCATTTCCTGGATCTGTTGTTGTGGCACATTATCTACAATTAAAAAGAGAATTAAAAATAATTGTTTTAAAATGATATTTCACAGTGTTCCACACAGTTTCTGACAGTGCCTAAAGGGAACAGTACCTTTTTAATACAAGTGCAATAAAAACAAGTGTTGATATGTACTATACATGCTAAATACAAGTAAAACCTCTGAATATTATTATTATTATTATTATTATTATTATTATTATTATTATTATTAATAATAAATGCGTAATTAAAAAAAACTTTGGTACTTTGGTTTGTGAGGTAACTAGGCTGGAAATGATGTAAGCCACAACACAAAGCTTGAAAGCAGCGTATTCACTCTGGAATGCTTCCATTGCTCATAAGGAATGACAGAGTTACAATGTGCCTTTTATGGGATCATGGCACCCTGCTGTAATGAACCGTGTTCAAATAACTTACTGAAATGCAAGTGAACACAGATTCTTGTGAAATAAGTTGTACCAGCTGTCGACGAAAAAGACAATACATCAATGACAGGAGCCTTTAGGGTCCAATATTAATGGGTCACAAGTGAATTCATTCAAAACAACTGAATGAAATCAGTAATCCAGTTATGTTAGAACAGTATTATAATTACACTGGTTTAGTAAATCTGTACTGTATTCAGTTGTGCATGAAGGACAATCTAACCTCACTGTACAGGACAGAATATTTTCTCAAGTTTTCTGTATTGCTATTCATTTTGACTAATATCATGCACATAAAAATCATTTTCTGTAGTGCTCCCTTAAGAAATTGATGCAGACCAAACAACAGTGAATTATACC
Organism: Hippopotamyrus pictus; assembly: GCA_026781145.1. NCBI lineage: Eukaryota > Metazoa > Chordata > Actinopteri > Osteoglossiformes > Mormyridae > Hippopotamyrus > Hippopotamyrus pictus. The sequence goes on from JAODLC010000113.1 coordinate 11,436,622, forward strand.
TGCTAGTATTAATGTTATTTAATTTTGTCCCAATATAACCTCCTGCATTGGACAGTCAAAATAAATGTGTATCACCAGTGCATTAGTTAAATAAGCTGATGGATTTGATCATCTGGTGGGCATAGATGTTACACAGACAAATCGCTAAATCATTCAATAAGAAGGAGGCAACACACATCATTAGATGAGATTGAATGTTTTTAGGTTATGTAATTTCACAGTGGATGGTCCATTTACATGTAATTGGTATTACAGCTTCCTCTGATAAAGTCTCCTCTGTTTTTTCATGGTTACTCTCTAAAATGTAGTGCCATAAATTTCCACAGAAAATAGGAATCGATGCTAACAGATCGACAAATGCAAGGAAAAAGCGTCCCTCTGACTGAAATAACAATTATCTGTTTCTTTTTTTTCAAGGACTGCCTTCAATGTGAAGGTCAACCAGCATCTAATTAGGCTGTAATACTCAACACCGAATGAGAGAATAAAGGTGACAGAATGGGCTGAACACAAAAGCATTTCAAGGAAACTATGACAATGGGATCCACAGAAACAGACGAGCTCATTCACAAAGGAATCACTGTATGGAGTGCACATTGAACAGGAAACCCTCAGGAACTTCATGGGAAAAACTGAAATACATTTCATCAAGATTATTCATTCATCCACCTCCAACTGCCTTTCCTGGACAGAGTAGCCTGGAGCATATTCCTGGCAGCGTAAGGTTCAAGGCGTATGTACTCCCCAAATGGGATGCCAAGCCACAGGGCCCAAGCAACAGAACTGCTGGAAGGAACGGAACCCAGAGGAACCATGCACAGCTGAGGGAGGACATGAAAACGTCACACATGGACTGGGAGGCAACAGCGCCACCCCCTGGCCTCATCCACCCTCTTCATCAGCTAAATTAGCTTCATTAGCTAAATATGCTGTGGAGGGTAAAATTTGATATGATTTAACTATTTAATTACAAGAGTTTGTTGACCATACCGAGTTTAATTTTACCTTCAAGAGTTAACGACTAATAAACTGTTACAAATTATCTTATAACTTTTTAATAGATAAAACTCATTCCTAAATACATCCTGTAGCATTAAATAAAGCATTGTGCTGATAACACAAAGGTCGTAGGTTCAAATACTAGGAAGTGCATTTTTGTTTCTTACTGTATAGCCCTTCTCAAAACAGCAAGTCATTTCAGACAAAAGATAATGAATAAATGTAACACAATCATATACTGTATTACTCCTGTTATTTACAAAACGGTTTGCAAATCATATGCAAATATAAAACAACGGGCCAGTAAGCATACCTAGAAATGAGTCATAATTGAGCATTTACAAGCTATTTAGTAAATACTTTGTTAAACAGGAGTAAGTACGTTTTTAAAAATTGATTATAAGGGAATCTTTTTATTTACTAATATACAGTATAATCAAATGATTAGTAGCTTAAAGAGCAAACCTTAAACTAAAATGTTACTGATAAATTTATTCATTACACAAAAGAAATAAAGAATTCAATAAATATTTTAATAAAGATGCATTTGAATTTAAATTATATTTTATTCATTAAAGGAAGTTAAAATTTAAGTATTACTTGCTGAATCAGTACTTTTACACTACCTTCTGGTAATTTTCTGTCTGTCATAATTTACATTTATCTTAGTTTCTTGCAAGTCATAGTGTCTGTTGAAAGGTGATAATCATATCACTAACCATCATTATTTAGGGATTTTAGGTAGCTTAGCAATGTTTCGTTCCAAATAGGGCGTAGGAGCTGAGGGAGGTGGGAGAGGACGTATACCTTCATTCATTGTGTCCCCTCAATATCAAACTCTCTTCTATGCCATTGGTTCCAAAGAACCAATTGTAAGGCAGTGTGGAGATAAGCTACCTGGAATTTGTCTGCTGCCAGAAGAAAGAGGGTGAGCACTGAACAGGTGGATGGGCTTTTCATATGGGGACATTCAGTGGGCCGATGACAAAGCAAGCAAGTGAAAAAGGGAAGGTTATTACAAAGAGACCAAGAGCAGGTGATGGAAGCAGAACAGGGACACTGGAAGGTGGGTAAAAAAATTAAATAGTTGAAAAGACAAAAGATGGAAGTAAAATATGCTAATTAAATGAACAAGATAAATCTGATCTGTCTGCATATACACATATTTCCAAAGAACACAATAAACCATTTTTTTAAGCAAAAGGATTAGGGCCCGGTTTTAATTACATTGAGGGTATTCAACACTATGATGTGTGTATCTGCTGCACTGATAGTCTATGTATCAAAAATGCTTTCGCATTTTACAGATGCAATATGGTACATGAAGATTAAAGCCGTTTTTTAAAGGAAATTGTCAAACAGAATGAGAAACATGTAAACACTTACATGGCCTACTGTGATCTGTCCGGCTCCATTTTGGTCTCCCCGTTCTGTTTGTCGCTGGACTTCTGCGACAGCCGCGTGGACATCGTGGCCGCCTGCGCCACGGCCTTGAAGCTGCGCTTGCGCTTCTGCACGTTCTGCTCCGGGTGGAAGATGATGACGTACACCTTGGGCATGTAGAGCATGCCCAGGGACACGGAAGCGCTCAGGCTCATGGAGACGGTCAACGTCGTCGTCTGGATGCACATCTGTGCAGTGACAGGAGAGAGCCGGTCACAATCTCATCCAGCATGCCCCTGCACTGTGCATGTGCTGAGACTCCACACACAGTCATGATCTGGTGTAATTAAGGTTTAACATAAAGTAAAGCTATTTCAAAAATTAAATAAACCAAAAGTATTCTTGACTAAGTAACAGACTCCATCCAATTTTCATTTTAAAACTTTTATAGTCATTGTTCTGTATTGACGTATTGAGGCATTATTAATATGATCTTTCACTAGTATTCCACCAGACTGCATGTCATTCTGGTTTTGCAAAATCTAAAATCTTCAGGAGATAATAGGTTTCTGTAAAACTGCCATTTTTACATAGTTGCTCATTGACAGAAATACAATCCAGCCATCCATTTGTAACTCTAGAAGAAGAAGTCATCCATCTCTCTGGTAGGGCCGGCAGAGCTGTTCAGAATGATGCAAGATAAATTTTCCATCCATCCATCCATCTTTCATAACCACATATCCAGTGTGGGGTGGCCTGGAGGCTTTTCCAGGCAGCACAGAGCACAAGGCAGGGCTACAGCCAGGATGGGATGCCAGTCATGCAGACACTCACAGGCATCTCCCACAATGGGCAATTTAGAAACTCCAGATCGCTGTGAGAGGCAACCGGAGAAGCCAGAGGAAACCCGCACAACACTAGGAGAACACAAACACCACACACAGCCATGGGACCCAAATATAATGCTTGTGTAAAAATGTTAATAGGAATGAGTTAAGCAATGACATGGCAAATCCATACAGAAGACAAGATCTTCTGGGGATCCTTTGTGGGGGGGGTAAACAAGAGCAAGTATAACAAAATGCCTTGTGAATAAATAAAAATGAATAATGAATCTGCAAAAACCTCATTGCAAAATAATCTTATAAACAATACCTATATACTTCCATAGCCACAGGTGTATAAAATGAAGCACCTATGCATGCAGACTGCTTCTACAAACACAAGTGAAAGAATGGGTCACTCTTAGGAGCTCAGTGAATTCAAGCTTGATACCATGACAGGATGCCACCTGTGCAATAAGTCCATTCATAAAATTTCCTCACTACTAAATATTCCACGGTCAACTGTTAGTGGTATTATAACAAAGTGGAAGTAATTGGGAACAACAACAACTCAGCCACAAAGTGGGAGGCCACATTCGGTTTGGTCACCATACCTTAAGAAAGACATTGCTGCCTTAGAAAAGGTGCAACGTAGGGCTACGAGAATGATTCCTGGTCTTAGAGGAATGTCTTATGAGGAGAGGTTAGCGGAACTGAATCTGTTTAGCCTTGAGCAAAGGAGACTAAGGGGGGACATGATCCAGGTCTATAAGATTCTAACGGGTCT
>JAODLC010000113.1:11440714-11452634 GCA_026781145.1 Hippopotamyrus pictus
AGCTATTAAAGTTCTCCCCAAACGAGCTTGATGGGCCGAATGGCCTCCTCTCGTTTGTAAATTTCTTATGTTCTTATAAAATCACAGAGCGGGGACAACGCATGCTGAGGCGGACAGTGTGCAGAAGTCGCCAACTGTCTGCAGAGTCAGTAGCTACAGACCTCCAAGCTTTGTGTGGCCTTCAGATTAGCTTGAGAACAGTGCACTTCATGGAATGGGTTTCCATGGCCAAGCAGCTGCATTCAAGCCTTACATCACCAAGTACAGTGTCGGATGCAGTGGTGTAAAGCACGCTGCCACTGGACTCAAAAGCAGTGGAGTCCTGTTCTCTTGAGTGACAAATCATGCTTCTCTTGGCAGTTGCCAGGAGAACGGTACTTGCCTGACTGCATTGTGCCAAGGGTAAAGTTTGTGGAGGGGGGATTATGGTGTGGGGTTGTTTTTCAGGGGTTGGGCTTGGCCCCTTAGTTCCCGTGAACGGGACTCTTAATGCAGCAGCATTCGAAGCCATTTGGACAATGTCATGCTCCCAAGTTTGTGGGAACAGTTTGAGGATGGCCCCTTCCTGTTCCAACATGACTGAGCACCAGTGCAAAAAGTAGGTCCATAAGGACATAGATGAGTGAGTCTGGTGTGGAGGAACTTGACTGGCCTGCACAGAGCCCTGACCTCAACCCGATAGAACACCTTTCTAGATGAATTAGAGTGGAGACTCGAGCCAGGCCTTCTCGTCCAACATCAGTGCCTGACCTCACAAATGCTCTCCTGGAAGAATGGTCAAAAATTCCCATAAACACACTCCTATACCTTGTGGACAGCCTTCCCAGAAGAGTTATATAGCTGCAAAGGATTGGCCAACTCCATATTAAAGCCTATGTATTAAGAATGGGACGTCATTAAAGTTCATGTGTGTGTCAAGGCAGGAGTCCCTATATATATATATATATATATATATATACAGTATATGTATATATATACAGTATATATATACAGTATATATATATATATACTGTGTGTGTGTATATATATATATATATATATATATATATTACCAGAGGATTACATTTTCAACATACCTCTTTTAACTATTTCTAAATGTTTTTCCAAATATGTAAAACATTATTCTTTTAAAATTAAGGCTAATGATATGCTGTCCTTTACAACAGAAGTTTAAACTTTAATTTTATAACTGATCACTGCGCATACATTTGGAAGTCTGAATTCCATTATTGTGTCATTCTAAATATGACTTTGGTTAGCCATTAAAAGGAAAGCTATCACTTCTGAGAAACTGAGACTAAAGTTCTTAAAGTAAGGTAAGCACGGCTTACAGAATATCTTCTTTGTGGTCAGTAATGAATGCTATATTTCTCTTACAGAAACATTCTGAATAAAAGACTTAAGTACAGATTTGCAGTCTTTGTTCCTAAAGTCTGTCTTCAGATGTTTTGATGTTTTCAAACAATGTCCAGCTACAACCAGGTGATGCTTCATTTCTTTTTTGTAGCTAGCTTGCTCTACAATAAGTATGCATAAATATACTTTGAACGTATTTGATCATTCTTTTAAAAATTAGCTTTCTTTTAGCACATTCAGGACTGCATTGGACATTCATTCTATTAGTAATTGTTAATATTTATAGTATTTAAATCAGAAATCCTTTTTACCTCTTTTTTATGAGACCCTGGACAAATAGCTTTCCTTGCATTTACTAGCCTACAATCCAGCAATTTCTTTATTTAATTTCAGATTAACCGTTTTTCCAGTGTAATCAAACACTGCTTTGTTACTGATTATTGCTCTGCAGTAGCCATTAAACTGGGCCCTATTCACCTTCTGCAGCCTGTAGCTATTCAGAACATGTAGAATATCAGATTTACTTGTTGCCATTTTACCTCAGAGAAGAAAATTTAAATGAATCATGACTAAAATCCATAATTTAATGTTCTTTTCTAACCTTCAGTATCTGAGAACAAATATTGCACTAATACCTAAGTATCCCTGTCACTACACATCAAGTGATTTATTGATATTTACATGCATTTTTTAAGTAGACTGCAGACACCCAGGTAACCCCAGCCTGGATAAGCAGTTGGAAGATTCAAGGATGGATGTACTGGAATTAGCAGTAAATGAATCTGTAAATTACAAGCAGTGTCCCGATGTTCATTCACCTATTGTTATTATTTAAATATATCTCTGTGCCACTAGCAAATTATAAAGGCCAGATAGAGGGAAGCCAAAATGATAAGAATTAGACAAAAATCAAATTTCAACCACATTACAGCCATTGCTCTGCCCTGGACTTAATAATAATGAATAATAAAATGCTACTAAAATGATTGGTCAAAACTGCTTCGATGAATCTGATTTCATTTTCAAAATCCACTCTCTGAGCTATTGGACCACATTTAATTTAACTTCCACGGGAGACTGATTATAATACTGATAATATTCAGTTATAAGTAAAACTAAAATCCATTACAGATATTTGATCAGAAGCAACAGATTTCCCCCATGGGCAGCTGCAGATTTTTAACACATTTGCCATCATCACATTGGACAATTCATGCATTCCTGAGGTGCTGTCAGTAGGAATGATTGATATACTGAAGCCATTCATTAGAATGTCTGTCACTGCAAAGCCAAACACAGTACCAAACACAGTACCGAACACAGTACCAAACACAGGTCAGACTGGACTGTGACAAAGAGGCAATTGGGACAAATCTAAATTAGTTCCTGTTTAAGATCTATGACTAAATGCTGATCTTTTAGAGTTCTTTCTCTAATCCAGTGAGTCAACAAGTGCACTGAGGAATCATTAGGTGTGTCAATCCCCTAGATTTCAATCCACGAGAGAGAGCAGGAGACAAACTCAATGGCTCTTTCCTTCAGAGCAGGGTTTCTTAACCCAGTCCTCAGGGAACCCCAGACAGTCCATGTTTTAGCTTCCTCTCAGCTCCCAGCGCACCTGTACCACGTATTCGGTGTTCCTGATTGGCTGGGAGCTGGGAGGGAGCAAAAACATGCACTGTCTGGGGTTCCCCGAGGACTGGGTTAAGAAACACTGCTTCAGAGGCTTGCTGAGGTACAAGCTACCAACTAGCAGAAGAAATACCTACAAACGTTTACACTCTAACTTCTAGAGAGTGCAGGCATAGTTACACAGAAGGAGACACACAAAGGCTACAGTCACAGCAGTTTAGAGAGAAAGCAGTGCCAGTTTTCACTGAAATGCGGGCCCAATTCATTGGCAAACACCTAAAAGCTGTAGCCTGCTCCCAAATTATTTACAAATGGGTTGCGGTTAATCTCATCACCGTCGAAATGTGTTTCTTTAAGTGATAAAAGCCAACGACAAGCTGATTAATGTTCCCTGGATTTATTTTACATCTTGGGTCAATCTTTCCCAGTCAAAAAAGAGGAACACTTCAGTTATTGCACCCTAAGCATTTAATTAGACGCTAACGAGTATGGTTTGCCAGCAACCGGAATAAAACCTCCAAGCACAGCAGCAGGATCATAATTAAACTAGAAAGGCGCCCTCAGTTGGAATCCGCTGTCGTGTTTAGAGAAAGTCAATAGCACTTAGCGGCTAAATATCTCAGTATCTGCAGCTCCATTCAGCCAAATTGACCATGTGGCTTCAATCCTAGTTGGGAATCATTATTGATTATGTGCTTTGCAACAGTGTGCTGAAGACATGATTACTAGTCTCTTGAAGTGTCCCAAAGGAATTTTTTTCCCAAAAGAAGATTATTGGTTCAGACAGTCCCCAGACAGTACTGAGAGCAGAGGTACCTGGGCTGTACACGGCGACTGGATGCCGTAAGTCCATGCAGGAAAAAATGAGTCTCGCAGCACAGGAGGACTCCCTCATTATTCCTCAGACTAACTATCCCTTTGAAGGTTACATTACTGGCCATTAAAAACCCATGAGCATGATGTGCGTCCTACAGTCTGGTGACGAATCTCCTTCCTCTCTTTGCACCTTCACTGCTGAAACATCTGAAACGAATCCAAGAAAACAGCCCTCAGAGTGCTGATTACTTCCAGCTCCCTTGTTGCCTTTTTGCTATTCAATTTTTTTGTTTTGTTTTTTTCCAATATTCCCTTATTTAGCACAGCAGCAATTTATAAGAAACATTGTTAGCCAAAGGCTAAATAGTCTTTTACCATGTCTTACTAAGTAATGTCTAGAAGTGCTTCACAATGAATGTTACTAGATGTATATGCCCTCCTTGCCTTCCGGTTGATGTCTATTTGTATTAGTTCACGTTTCATTAAGTATTTATATGTGACTCAGCGTTACAATGCCCTGCCATACTGAGTCCCATCCAGCTTACACTGTGTCATATCACACACAGAAAAAAGCCGACTTAGTCACTCGCAATGTCACGTCAGGTCACAGGCTACCATGTGCTCCGTCTGCTTCTGAACTTCCCTTATTTCCTATTATTTACGAGACGTCAAGTGAAAATTCAAAAGAAAGGATGCCAACTCTCATGTTCAGGATCCCAGTAAAAATGCCACCCAGTGTCTAAAACCAAAGTGGCATACAACGGACAGTACGTGAGTGAAAAACAACAAAAACGTAAGTATTGTACAAAGTACATTGTAAAAAGTATTCAACACCTATTGGTGGCTATTTACTATGTTAAAAATGATCCATTTAAACACACTAAGACTAATGGAGTCTAGTACCTTTATTGACTTATTTGCTGCATCCATGCACACAGTACATACTGCTCATAAATCAAACTGTGATTATGTAACAGATTTATTATTTAAAAGAGACATAATACCAACAACAGAAGGCCTCACACACTTGGGATTTGTCCTCATAACAACCAATCATCTGGCGGTTATTACTATCCAAAGATTCAGCATGCTTTTGTCATCGTAAACCGGATGACCATTAATGCCGCTACTAAGTAAAGCTAAAATGTGATGGATAGAGTCAGCTCTTCCACATCACGGGGGTTAGGGGCGCAGGCCCCCTGGGATCGTTAGTCCCTTTGGTCAGCAAAGCGTTTCAGGTCGTAGTACAGTTTAGGGCACTAAAACTGCACAAAAAGATGCAAGAAATGCAAGATACAGACATCCCTGCGAGATATCATGTGAAAGACTGCCATAAACACACAGCGTCCTCCACACCGATACTGTATGTATATTTTACGCGTTTATGAGTTACTAAACTTCTCCTGTCGATTGCTGGCCTTCGTGTGTCGCCCGTGGCTTTCTCAAGACTGCCAAAAAAATGTCCCTTTTCATTTCTTATGCCAAAACCGCCATAGGGAAAGGGTCGATTGTACTTGCACACGGAATTTAGCAGGGTGACACAGGGGAAGATGGCGTCTCGATATTCGGAGCATGAGAGCACAGGACCTGTATAGGTTTAGAAAAGGTTGTGGTAAAAGTGGGCGGAGATTGCAGGCCCGAGCGCTAACGACCCTGACTGGTACTGTACGCAGCCAAGGTGCCGATCACTTCCCGCCGCACCACAGGCTCGCCCGAGGCGACTGATGCCTCTCTTCCCCATCTCCTCCACCCGCCTCCGCCCACGTTCGGCTGTAGCCGGCGAGGAGAGCCTGTTGTCTCCGTGTCGCGGTGTGTCTCCGGCGCCGCTCTCCTGCTTCATCCCCGCTCATTTCCACATCAAAGACGGCCTCCGAAGTCTTCCCGCCCTGTAACTTCCTGTTATCAAGCGGCGGGCAGGCTGTCTCGTACGTCTGCCTTCACTCTCCGAACACAAGTATTTGAGATGAAAAGTCATTTGTCTTTGAATTTCCTGCATTTCCACTGCTTTTTCAGAAACGAGAAAAGCCTCAAAGTGCCGAGCCATACTTGGGTATTTGCAAATGAACATGTAAAACTGCACTAGGGCCTCACTGACATCGGTCTCAGGACAGGTCTTCTGGGTATCGGGAAGCTAATGGCATTCTGCTGTCACACTTCCTTACATTCTTCATAATACTCTACTGCTATGCAATGCAATGCAATGCAATGCAATTTATATAGCGCATTATCACAACATTACATTGTCTCAATGCGCTTTACATTTCTGCCATGTAAAGACCCCCCAGTGAGTAAGCCAAAGGCGACGGTGGCAAGGAAAAACTCCCTAGGAGGAAGAAACCTTGGGAGGAACCAGACCCAAAGGGGGAGCCCATCCTTCAGGGGCCGGCAGAAGAGTCAAACAAGACAAGATGATATAACTAAGCTAATTCAGGGGTTGAAATTTCAGACTCAATGCTCTATGCTTTCTAATGTATGTGTTAAAGTCAAAACCACATCTACTCTTTCTGCCTACCTAGTGATGGTGCTTTGGCTCAAGGCCCGTCATGGGTTTGAATCCAGCCCCCTTTGTGCACATGTGGAGTCTGCATCACCTCCAGAAACACATCAGGTAATCTGGTGTCTCTAAATTGCCCATAGTGTGTGTGGGAGCCCCTGAGTGTGGACTGGCGTCCCTTTCATGGTGTTCTCCTATCCCCTGTGAGGAGCTCCAAGCTCTCCAGAACTCTGTACTGGATAAGTGGCTACAGAAGATGGATGGAAATTCTGTGTCTGTTTGTCATTATTGTTCAAAAACACTGGCAGGTGTTGCGGAGGCTTGTTGTCAAAGGCCACCCCCCCCCACACTAAAATCTGGAGTGATATCAAAACAATAGGTCTGCATCAAACAAAATAAAATCAATGCTGTTTACTGCTAGCCTGACAGACAGAGTGAACCTGATTCCCTTTCATCAATAAAACAAGGAGTGTTAGCGAGTTAACGGCGCATAACCGTAGCAGACAGGCAGCGCACACCTTCTCCGTGGACTGAGCTGTGCCAAAGAAGATGGGCACGAAGGCCAGCCAGACGATGCAGGTGGTGTACATGGTGAAGCCGATGGGCTTGGCCTCGTTGAAGGTCTCGGGCACGCCCCTGCTCTTCACGGCGTAGACGGTACACGTCACCATCAGTACGATGCTGTAGCTGAGGCAGGAGATGAGGGACAGGTCGGACATGTCACACTTCAGGATGCCCCGCGCCAGCTCCGGGTTGGGTGGCCGTAGCTCCTCGTAGTCGATGATGGTGTGCGGGGGGACCACGGCCAACCAGATGAACACCCCCACCACCTGTGGAAACATGGGCCCAGCTGGCATGGCTTGGATTTTCATGCAGACAAGGTCATCCATTCGCTCTGCAGGTTTCCCCTTTCTACGCCTAGCAACACATCTCGTTTTCCCGCAATACCCCAGAGCGGACTGAGAGGCCGGCCCACGTTGCTAAGACACGCGGTGACGACACAGACGTTCAACAGCACCACAGAAGCAGACATCCTGCAAGGCCGGCGACACGTTGCCATTCGCCATGACCATTATTTAACGTCACAACTTTGTGGGGGAAAGTTCTGCTTCTTGCTTGCAGTCTGCGAGGGGGGGCAGACAGACGATGGCAGGCAAGAGCGAGCAGCTGCTGCCACCACGGTGTGCGCAGCAGGATCTGCGAGATCATTTCGTCTCTCCTCCGCCCCTCCCCCATCTCCTCCCAGCCTCAGTTTTGCCTGAGAGTGCCGCCGATTGCCTGGAATATTGTCCCCTTTAACTTAATTATGTTGACATCGTGTCAGCGCATGGCCTTTGTGATGTTGCGTTCCAGATGTGCTAAAGAATAGGAAGAGGGATGATAAAAATGAGCCTCATAGAGTAATGTACCGGGGAGTTTTTAGGACATTCCTAGGCCCGCGGGATTTACTTACCTGGTCCCACTGGATCAAATGGTATAATCTGAAGTTTAAAGGAGATTATAGCCGCTGATCAATATCAATAAAAACAGATTAACAGGGTTTAGAAGACACGCATCCAGATTCTGTCACGGGTAAAACGGCACAGGGACTCACTTGCACAGAAATGAGGACAAAGGTGATGATGAGTTGGGAGGTGGGGCTGATGAACTTGGGCGGAGTGACGGACTTCTTGCCCTGCTCGAAGATGCGGTAGATGCGGTTGGTCTTGGTGAGCATGGCGGAATAGCTGATGCACGTGCCGAGGCCGAGGAGGAGACGGCGGAAGGCGCACACCGCTGTGTCCGGCTCCGCGATCATCAGGAAAGTGATGAGGTAGATGAGGAAGATGCCGGTCAGCAGCACGTAGCTGAGCTCGCGGCCAGACGCGCGCACGATGGGCGTGTCGTTAAAGCGGATGAAGGTGACCACCACGAAGGAGGTGGCCAAGATGCCCAGGATGGCCAGAAAGACGGGGATGACGGCCCAGGGTGAGTGCCACTCCAGCTTGATGATGGGCGTGGGCCGGCAGCTGGTGCGGTTCTGTGCGGGCCGCATGTCGAAGGGGCAGCCCTCGCACGTGAACTCGTCCAGCTGGTACTGGTAGCCGTCGCACAGCTCGCAGTGCCAGCAGCATGGCACGCCCTTCACCATCTTCTTCCTCTCGCCCGGCTTGCAGGGGAAGCTGCACACGGAGTCTGGAATCTGCCGGTCCCCGCCCGACCACTGCATCTCCTCCACCTGAGACAGGAGATGGAGAACACCATCGATATCGGGGAACTCCCACCGCAGCACGGCTCTCTGGAGAACTTAAAGAGCTTCATTTACGTCGAGTCGCAGGTTGTTGGTCCACTGGCCGATGACCTTGTACCCTGGGTTGGTGGTGTTGGACAGCTGATACTGGAAGATGTCATAGCGCCCGGGGGCATCGCCGTTCTCGTTGAAAAGGACGGCGGTTCCCGCACTGCCTGCACAAGGACACAGTCTGACCCTTAATGATGCCACCTGCCAGCACATCCAAAGCGCCTGTTCACCATGATTCATACGCCACATTCATCTGTTTCAAGCCAAACCCAGCATTCAGACCCAGAGCAATATTACGATACAGTCCACAATAAAATCAGGCAAGAGCACAGGGCTTGATCAATGACTTAAGTCACGGTGACTGAAATCCTTGTGACCTGTACTCTTTACAAGGGAGGTGCAGCACCCTGACCCGACGTCTCCAGAGCCGTGGAAAGGATAGCCAGCCGCAGCTTTGTGTGTCTGAAGTCTGCATACACTCCCCATGTCCAATTCCTCCGGATGCCTCTCACAGATTGCCAAACTGATGTTTCCGCACGGCGCATAGTTTGCCCTACATTCACTTGTTTGCACGTTAAATGCATGTTCGTCTGTGCTCTACATACCTTGCTGCTGTACGCACAACTATTTCCCTCTGGGACCAATAAAGCTAGTCTGATCTAATAGTGTGTGATTGTGTATGAGCCCTGTGATGACTGGCATGTCACCAGCCTAGGGAGTATCCCTGCCTTAAGCCCTATGCTTTCTGGGATACACTCCAGGCTCACCGCACCCCTGCATGGATAAGCAATAAGGATAGATGAATATAATGTTTACCCCCTGCCTGCTGATCATGAACAAGGCCTCTGCAGCAAAAAAGGCACATTAAAGTTCCCATATTTTACGTTTCCACGTGCAAAGGATGTTAGGAACCTACATCCATGAGTCACGTCGCATGTTAATCCGGTCCCTTGAGGCTCCCGCTTCACAGCGGGCTCCCGCGCCGCCGAAGCAGTGCCGCAGAGAGGCAGACCCCCTCCGGAAAGCCGCTCAGCCGCTAATGCGTCGGCGCAGGAAACGACTTTCTGCACAAAGGCAGCCCCAGAGAAGCGGCCCTCAGCGGAGAGGTGGCCCCGGGCGGTCACGGCGGATTACAGAGACGGGCTCTTCATGAGCTGGCGTGCCGGGGAGTCTTTAAAAACACCTCCCCACAGCTAGAGCTGCCGCCACTCTACACCGCCACTCCTTCCACCTTTGCCTGGCTGCCCTGCTCAGCTCTGAAATCTGGAACAGGGAGGGACGATCAAGATTGTCACCTGAGGTCACCCAGAGCCCCGAGTAAACCCAGAGCAAATGACCGGCAGGGTGTTACACTAACAACTGAACCTAGTGCAGAACCTGCACCCAAGGTCCGAGGGGAGAAATGGAAGGCCAGAGAAGATGGGACACCACCTACTTCAGGAAGCATCAGTAAGAACTTACAGCTTCACAGAGAATCACGCTAAATAGTAAAGCAGCACAAAGGAAACCTCGTAGAGACAGAAGATCAAAGCATGAGGCCATTGTTATGGGAGATCCTTTACAGAAAGGTAACTGTTACCAATCTGGGTCTGATTGTCAGGACAACTGTACTTTTCTGCCAGCTTGAATTCAAGAATCACACACACACACACTTTTTTGGCATTTGTACAAGTACAAGAACAGTGGAATGATCTCCATAGATGGGGGGTCAGTGTAGGGTCAACTAATGGGCAGCACCCCTGGAGATGGGGGAGAAGGGCCTTGCTCAGGGGTCCATGGACATGTGGCTGTTCTGCCAAGGCTGGGGCTCGAATCGGTGACCTTCTGATCACAGACATAGAGACTTAGCTCATCGAGCCACTCACCACCCCCACTGTCTCTCACTGCTCAGATGTTATTATTTATCATAATAAATTCAAAGTCTTTCCAATTATTAACTCCACAACACGTTTGCATTATTGTCCATCCATCCATCCATCCATCCATCCATTTTCTATACTCGCTTATCCAATTCAGGATCGCAGATGTCTGGAGCCTATAGCCCAGAGGCTACAGCCGCAAGGTTTCCATTGCTGTTTTTAGCTGATTCCTTATTCAAAAGGTTTTTTTAGCATCTCCTCTCATTTACACAATACATATAGGGAGACAATATAGATCATTCTCCAAGTAACGCAAACTTCCTGCTGCTGATCTGTAAAACAAAGGCATGAACAGCTACTGAGACACTGAAGACACCAAAACCATGAGGAGATGTTCATTATTCAGTGATGTCATAATAAATAATGAATGCTTTTCCTCCTGCACCTGTCATTCTGTCTACTTCCCCGTACAGCTTGGCTCAGTAACAGAACAGACAATAAATGTGTTTTTACGTGCTACTGACAGGTGTTGCTTTTTTCTTTTGAGTAGAAGAGGATCCTGGCAAAGGCAGATGCCTAGGGCAGTACTGGGGTACCAGTGCCCCCCACCCATTCCTCCCGCCATCTCTCCCCCCAACTTTTACCATCACCGCCTGGTCGGCAACCGTTTCTGCTGACACCCCCACCCCCCGAACTCTTACCGTTGCCCCCCTTCTGGTCCACTGATATGTATGCTGACACGAGTTAAACTGGGTAGTGGGGTTTGCTGGGGTTGGGTGGGGGGGAGGTGGCATAGGCTTCAACCAGCACTGTTACTGTCTAATGACCTCCATGCCAATGAGCATGGGACTTCTGGAGTATATAATGAGAACCATGTTGGATATAATGGGTGGATAAAATAACGTGCGAAAGAAGTGTGCAGCTTTCTGAAGCTGAGAACAGGGCCTGGCCACCCATGTGCCCCAATACTTACGCCATACTCACCATTAAAGTTAACCGAGCGAATGTACTTGAGCAGCAGGCGTCCCTCTACCGGGTCCATCTTGTCGCAGACGCCCGTGTGGCCGGGGCAGAGGTCCACATGCATGTTATGCAGGGCGTGCGCCACGGCGTAGACGGCGTCGATGACGAACTGCACCTTCCCCTCCTGCTCATAGTGAGAGTCGCGGCTGATCCTCTCCTCCCCTGCCGGACAGGACGGCACAGAGGTCAGGAAGGCAGCTACGTTCCTTCAGGACCTGTCTCGCTATCGACATCTATTGATATCCGTGACCTATTGGAAAAGCAAGCTCATATATTACAAACGTTACGGCTTACAGTAATGCAGCACTGCGCCCTTAAAAGTCTTTCAACGATATTCATCTTCTATATCTTCTAATGAAGCAAATTACATAAGAACATAAAGAATTTACAAATGAGAGGAGGCCATTCGGCCCATCAAGCTCGTTTGGGGAGAACTTAACTAATAGCTCAGAGTTGTTA
>JAODLC010000113.1:11466822-11523084 GCA_026781145.1 Hippopotamyrus pictus
CCTGGAGGGCTACTATCCAGTAGGTTTTCTATCCTACTTGGCTTCTGATGAGCCACACCTGCTCCTGGTATTTACCTAAGAACAGGTGTGGCTCATCAGAAGCCAGGTAGGATGGAAAACTTACTGGATAGTAGCCCTCCAGGGCCGGAGTTGGTGACCCCTGATGTAGACAAAGTCATCTTGCCTGACTTGATGATGAGGCAGAATGAATATTCTTCATTGACTTGACAGTTGTACAGCATTTTACTGTAACATGCCTTTCATTTAGATTTTTTTAATTTCGTCTTTTACAGTAACTTTTTTAGTAGCGCTGATAGATGAATGCATGGATGGATAGATACTGAAAACATTACATATTCATTTATGAATAGTTGTATATAAACTTTTTTGCCGAACAATGAAATTTTCTATAGTCTTTACGTGCAGTTGATTTCCAATACTGCAATTCAACTTGCAAAAGACCACATCCTCATTAAATATGTTTATCTATATGCTAGGAATAGTTATGACAATTTTTTTGCTGTAGTGTGTAATGAATGCTCAGTAGTGTTTATGTAGCAACCGGCTTTGTGTGTGATCTGAAAGCAGTGCCTGGTTTTGAGCAGAGATAAAACAGTTTTGCAAAATGAGTCACAGGTTTTGTGAATGACATTTGAAAAACGTGGTTCTGTGCTTATTGTTCTGAAAAAAGGACAGAATGTGTCCAGAAATGTACCAGAGCAATTCAGAAAAACTGGATAACAAGTATTTTGGGCACTACAAAGCAACTGTATTTTATAAACAACTAAAAGATGGTTCCATTAGCATTAGAATTCCACATTCACATTAAAACTGCTGTCAGGTTTTTGGAATGTATTAAGGCTTTATTGCATAATACAATTGCAGTTGGTGGGAAAAGATGAGAAATCTTAGATGCTGATCTGCACTGTTTACATTTTCTATTTTATATTAGTCAGTTATTGTTACAGATAGTTTAGATAATATTATAAGATGCATCAACAGCTAATACAATAAAACATAGAAAAAATGTGAAATGCTAAAGTATTTTTTGGCAGTTTTATTTCTGTTTTTTTTGCCTTTGGAGCAACACTATGCTTCTCGTTAAAAATATCTGTGTCGATGTCAGATAGTTTTATGACAACAACTGTGTTTGTTGCTGAGATGCACCAGCTGTCATACAAGCAAGCATGCATATTTATAAATTCAGAAATGGCCACCCACCCATAAGATACAGTGTCCAGGTGAACTGAACTGTTAAAAATACAATTAAAAAGCAGTATGTTTTCACCTAAAGATTTTGGCATTATAAAATAGACCACTGTTGGACTACAAACACTGACTGTCCTCGCAGGAATAATCCAGGTGTGTTACACAGCACTGCAGACCAATGTTGTTCAATAGAAGCAAAATCATGTTTTTCAGCCAGATGCTGAAGTAAGCAGTGGCTGGAGGAATGAAGATATTTTAAACGGCTTTCACGGGAATGTTGGTCTGGCTGTGTTCCAGTAACTCCTTGTTTGTTAAATGTTTGCATGTTCTCAATCTGTATATGGCCATTAATCATATAACTGGAACACAACAGTCAGAAACCAGGGCAATGGAAGCCAAACTGCTCTCCTGGGAGCAACCAGATACACTGTGACATAATAATGTCGGATTAGTCTCCCAGTGCACTACTGTGTGAATGAATATTTGTATGAGTGAGTGCAAACCATCCAGGCTGCTGCCTCCTTTACACACTCTGTTTCCCGGACACTGGCTATGAGCCTCTCTACTCCTAATTGAATAATCTCTCATTAAAATGATTGCATAGATAGTTTAGTTTTAGTTGATATTTATACACCAGTTATAGTTCCTTGGCTTCCCTGCCCCAGAAAACGTTACAAAAATATTTGTATTATGAAACAATATTGTCATGCCCTCACTTTCCAATCTCCCTGCTCACAGTCACCAACACTCACCCTTGTGGGGATGCTGACTGGATGATTGTTTTAGCTTATACTGTATCTGTAAAGACATTTAAACCCTGCGCATCTGCCTCTGTTGTGAAATCTGGTGTCTCTTTCTGGAGATGCATTCTGAGCAATTCTGGTTTGCAATTCTGGAGTATGACTATCACGTCCTGCCCACCACGTCTGCCTGACCCTCCTGCCTCCTCCCTCACGTGGCCCTGATGGGCCACACCTGATGCTTGTTGCCCTGCATTAGTCTGCGTATTTGACTTTGTGTTTCTGACATACAGTTCTGGGTTATCGTTCATTATTCTGTCTGATTGACCTTAGCCTGGATATGGACTGATGTAAAATGATCCCTTTGCACAAGGAAGAATGACAATGTTTCCACAGGTCTTTTTTAAGAATTGAACTCGCCCACGATATTTCACACATTACAATGAGTGGGCTCCATAGAATAGACTGAACACATAGCCAACACATATTGTGCCTCATGTAGTCATGTAATTTATAGATTTATTCTTTTTTCGCAATTTTAAATATATGGTCACTGGAAAATAACAACAAAAACCTAAATAATTCTAATATAAAAACCTTCTAACGAAAATCAACTAACCAAACAAGACTAGAGGCATATGTAGTTTGGACTTTCAAATAAGTAAGAATTACAGAACTTATGTGATCATTATTTGAAATTTGATCATTCAGTCATCAACTAGTGTACTAATGCAAAGAAGGAAATTAGTCCTCACTTTACTTGCCTGTCCTCTATCCTCTGTTATTCATAGCTAAAATAGACTTGCCACCAGAAACAAGATGACATTTGAAAAAGTGAGACAACAAAAAGAAGCTGTGTTTAAATCAGTAATTATTTGATCCATCCATATTTAAACATGAATGAAATCATATTTCTGAATCTGAACAAGGAAACACCGTAACTTTTATGCTGGCTGATCAACTTTAGTCTGACATACATCTTCTTGCGGAACTTCACCATTAAACCACATGGTGGGGTTTTATCATTTATTTTTATATACCATTTATGAAATTGACTTTTGGTTGATGGGAGTATTTCAATTAAAATGATGAACTAAATGTCAGGGTCTGAGTCAACTTCTCTCTCGCACAGACCAGCATTTAATGAATCACATGTTCAACACTAAAACAATGTGCTTTTGACATCGCTAAAGACTGGTTGCAAGCCTATTAGCATTCACATGTATAAATTTGTTACTAAATGGCTCTGTAACCTTGTACTGGATAAGCAGTCTGCTGGATGTTATTGTGGATCCTGTAAGAGTCTGAATGTTGCTTGGTGAAACCCAACCGCTCCCTGAAAGCCACCACTGAAAGGCTGAGGAAGAGTTTTTTTTTCTCAAAGCAATTCAGACCCTAAATGAAGACGCCAATGTTCCAACAATCCACACAACATACACATGTACAGTTTACATATGTATAAGTACCTGACAACCACAATGAACATTCAAGACCTTGAAAGTCATGGTTATGCAGCAACAGAAAATGCTACAAAAACGAGAAACATTAGCTTGCTATGTAACCTAGCCTGCAACATGGCAGCTAACCAAACAAACGATATAAATATGCTGATGCACATATCTATACACGGTCGAGTGAGAAATTAAAACTTCATCTGCAGTAGTGCATAAATAATTCTGGAAAAAAAAAAAACATTAACTTAGATACGGCATTCATCACATTAAATTGCACGGGTGCTTAAAACTTTTCAGCCTAATGCGACGACATCAACAGCAGACTGAGTAGAAGAGAACGGGTTTATTCATCCATTCTGCAAGGGCACAAGGGGCGGGATCTCATGCTTAAATGGTAACGGAACATTTCATTGCAAGTGAAATGGCACATACACTACATGGACAAAACTTTTAGGACACACCACTTAATCGCTGAATTCAGGTGTTTTATTCGGACCCACTGTCGCAGGTGAATAAAATCAAGCATCTAGCAATGCAGTCATGTTGTTTGTGAAAGAATGGATCATTCAGAAGAGCTCGACAAATTCAAGCGTGGTACTGTCATAGGAGCCCACCTTTGCAATAGTTCAGTTTGTGAAATTTCTTCCCTGCTAGATATTCCATGGTCAGTTGTTAGTCGTATTATTGCAAAGTGGAAACGTTTAGGAACAACAGAAACTCAGCCACAAAGTGGCTGACCTCGTAAAGTAGCAAAGTGGGATTGCCAAGTGCTGAGGCGCATACTGTAGTGCATAAAAGTCGCCAACGCTCTGTTGACTCAATACCTGCAGAGTTCCAGACCTCCTCTGGCATTAACCCCAGCACAAAAACACTGTGCGTCAGGAGCTTCCATGGCTGAACAGCTTTCATGCGAGCCTCACATCACCAAATGCAATGCCAAGCATCAAATGGAGTGGTGTGAAGCACAACGCCACTGGACTGTGGAGCGACAAATCACAGTCTGACGGACGAGTCTGAGAACATTACCTGACACTGACTCTCCAGTTGTGGCTAAGAGTTTTGAGAATGACACAAGTATTGGTTTTTTGCACAAAGTTTGCCGCTTCAGTGTTTGTAGATATTTTTGTCAGATGTTATATTGGTATACTGCTATACTGAAGTATAATTACAAACATTTCATAAAGTGCCAAAGGCTTTTATTGACAGTTACATTAAGTTTATGCAAAGAGCTAGCATTTGCATTTTTGGCCCTTCTTTTTCAAGACCTCTGCAATTTGCCCTGGCATGCTGTCAATCAACTTCTGGGCCAAATCCTGACCGATGGCAGCCCATTCCTGCATAATCAATGCTTGGAGTTTGTCAGAATTTGTGGGCTTTTGTTTGTCCACCCACCCCTTGAGGACTGACCACAAGTTCTCAATGGGATTAAGGTCTGTGGAGTTCAATTGCAATTCATCTGATCACTCTTAACATTCTGGAGTATATGCAAATTGCCATCATAAAAACTGAGGCATTCTAATAACTTTTGGCCACAGCTCTATTGTGCCAACTGTAAAGTTTTGTGGAGGAGGGTTAATGGTATGGGGTTGTTTTTCAGGGGTTGTCTAGGCCCCTTAGTTCCAGTGAAAGGATCTCTTAATGCTTCAGCGTACCAAGACATTTTGGACAATTCTATGCTTCCAACTTTGTGGGAACAGTTTGGGGAAGGCCCTTTTCTGTTCCAGCATGACTGAGCCCCAGTGCACAGGAGCAAGGTCAATAAAGACATGGTTGGGTGAGTTTGTTGTGGAAGACCTTTACTGGCCCGCACAGTGCTGTAACCTCAACCCTATCGAATACCTTTGGGATGAACAAGAGCAGAGATTGTAAGCCAGGTCTTCACGTACATCATCACATATCCTTACAAATGCTCTTCTAGACGAATGGAAAAAATTTCCACAGACACACTGCAAAATCTTGTGGAAAGCCTTCCCAGAAGAGTGGCAGCTGTTATAGCTGCAAAGGGGGGACCAACTCCATACTGATACCTGTGGATTTAGAATGGGATGTTATACAAGTTCCTGTAGGTGTAATGGCCAAGAGCCCCAATACTTTTGTCCATATAGTGTATAAACAGTACTGTTATATTTAATCTTTAGACTCTTTGTACTCCTACCTGTCACTTTACTGCAAGTTGTACACTATTTATGGATATTTATGAGTATTATTTAATGTCTCTTTATACTTACACCCACTATTTCACAGTCTTTGAGTTAGGCAACCAAGCATTTCACTGCACACAGTACTGAGTATAACTGTATGTCAAATAATACTTTGATTGATTGACTGAATGCCAAATTATCTACTTATGTCATGTCATTAATCTCTTTTGACCTTCTCTCGGAAGTTAGAGAAATATTCAGATCTAATTAATTAAAAAACATCAACTACAGCTTTTTTCAACCAAGTTTTATTTTTCATTTTGAAACCACTTAATATCATTAGAAATATAATAATATATGTGAAAGTAGATAGATTGAAATAAAAATAATGAGTTTCTTAGCATGATCAAACCACAGGAAATGAAAATAAAGTATCCTGTTTATCAAAATCAACTGCTTAAATTAAAAAAAAAAATTGTATGCTAATGAAGAGGAAAGTGTTCTCTTAGTAAGCTGAAGATATGAGTTTTCAGTTCTCATTACAGCCTGTATGCTAATTGTTAATGATGTATAGGTTGGGTAATGAAGTAGCTATAAGGGGAGGGAATTGCTTTGATTGTACTGTGGGTAAAGATATTTTGACAAAATTTAATTACACCACCAGTTACTAATAATGATGAATTTCTAATTTGCAGAATAACCTCTTTTTTGGAAAAGGAGGTATTTGACATGTTAGCCAGTGGTGTAGTTAGTGTGATACACAGAACTATGCTGTAAACCCACTAAAAATAACCAGGATTTCTGTGTACCCATTTAAACCTGCAACAATACGCTGTATACCCCCTAGGAAAGCCCAGGATTTCTCTATACCTGCTTAAAATATGCAATAATACGTCATATACTGTCTAAGTAAGCTCAGGACTTCTGTATACCCACTTCAAACATGCAATGGTACACTGTATACCCCCTAAGAAAACTCAGGATCTCCATATACCCGCTTAAAACATGCAATGATACCCCATATACCCCCTAAGAAAGCTCAGGATTTCCATATACCCGCTTAAAATATGCAATGATATGGCGTTTACCGTTGAAGAAAGCTCAGGATTTCTGTATCACTTAAAAATGTACAAGGAATCAAGGATGCAAATGTTTTCACAAACACTGGATTGGAAGAATGCAAGTTCAGTCGAAAATGAAAGAAAAAACATTTCAGCGACTCAGATGGCCGTGCCTCATAAAGCCATCAAAAAGAGAGAAAACCTCCAATAAGAACTGCCCACCAGTACGATGCAATCTGGCAATTAGTAACATACCAAGAGCTTTTCCTTCAGACAACACGCACAGTGCGCGTCACAGTGAAGACCATCATCCTGAGGTGATCAATGAACATTTGCAGTTCTCTCTGGAATGCATGTATCCCAATCTCCAAATGAGGATAATTCACTTCCTTGAGGTCTGTGGTCCTTACTGAGGTCTGTTCCACCAGTGCAAATATTTCATCTCCACTCCCCTTCCAGCTTTTATTTTCAGTGAAATGACTGTAACAAAGGATGGCATAACAGGGCCATGACGCCATTCTAGCAAAATCAACTTATTCAACTATGTGTGCTACACTCTACCTGATCTGTATTCTGCAGCTGTTTTCGGCACTGGTGTAATGTACATATAGCATATGTATTCAGCTTGTAAAGGGATCACACAAAACCTTACTTCACAAAAAGGTCCATTGAAGTGGTCTTGAAACACTCCTGTAAAGCTTAATTCTGCTAATTCCGTTCAGCAGACTGGAACTTGACCTGATGAATCAGTCTCTGGAAATCATTATTCTCAGGACAGGGGGAAATGGACAATTCCAGGAGTGATGATCAACCCAATGGGAGGACAAGCTCAGATTTCATTTTTATACTTTGCATCCCATTTACGTTTTCTGCTGCTATGTACGTCAGTCCCACGCAAGGAGATTCATTAAGGCTGAATTTGAGGCCACAATTATAAATTTGGGATTGTACAAAATATGCAGTAAGTAGGCAGAGAGAAAAAGACCCCTCTGTCTTCATTTAAAGCACTTATCACCTCTATGCCCAGCTGTCAATACAAGCAGCACCAATCACTGGACAGCCACCTGCTCCTGGTACAAGGAAGTTATAGTAAAACAGGGACTTTGTTTGCTGTCTCATTTGACATAGAGCAGCGTTTCCCAATCCAGTCCTCGGGGACCCACAGACAGTCCACGTTTTTGGTCCCTCAGGACTTTCTGACAGGGAGCTCAGAGGGAGCAAAAACATGGACCAATGGACAGACTGGGAAACACTGACATAGAGAGAACACAGAGAGTTCCTTAGGCTCTGACTGTCTTTCATGCTCCCCACAATCATATACTCAGTATGTTTCAGCTGTACCATTAGTTAACGAGTGCAAGAGCCCTGAAAAAACAAATCTCTAAAACGATAAGGCTTTTGAGGTACAGACAGCTTCTGGCATGCCTACAGAACTTTTTTAAGAAGCATTTTGGCTTCTTTTAATTGTGGAAAAAAAGGTGCAGAAGTGAAGACAAAGGCTTAGCGCAGATGGAACAGATGGGTAACGCTATCCAAGGAACGGCATGCCCCGAGGATTCTCACCTCAAAGAGCCGCAAGACGTTGGCCACCATGATGGACACGGAGCTGGCAGATGCCCCGATGACACCCACCACACGCTCCGGCTTTCGGATGATGGGTGGCTCGCCATTGGAGCAGCGTATATCAGAGGTGTCCTTCTGAATAAGCGCTTGAACAAAGGTGAGAGACTGTTCCAGAGCATAAGTGTCCCTTGAGCAGGTATCAAGGATACGTGCGCCCAGGGTGATGTTGGGGAGTAGATCCGGGTCACTGTTGATCTGATCCACAGCATAGAGCATGGCCTCCATCCGGTGAATTCCCTTCTCCTTCTTTATCTCTCCACATGGAACTCCTGCAGGCCCTCTGGCATGGACTGGGAACAGCCCTCCCAGAGTGATGTCACCCTCTATCTTGATAGAGTGGGGCTGGGTACCTTGGTGTGCCCACAACCCTGGGCTCAGTCCCATCCACAACATCCATAGAAGCTGGGGCAAAGCAATGGAATGACAGCTGGTCCATCGAAATGCCCAAATTATTCCACAGTAATGATGTAGCAGCGACTTTGGTGAGTATCGTGTCATGGTCATCACCAACAAACTCTGGTTTTATCTAATGGCTAAAGACTTCACCTTCTACCCAAAGCACCTGTATGGGAAAAGAGAAATTGAAAGTATTACAGAGGAGCTAATCACCATTTTCTTTGCTCGGGGGCTTTTCAAGTCACGACAAGAGGATTTAATTTCTAGGAAAGGGAGCAAAATCAAGTAGTGTTTGATATCCCAGATGACTTTAATATGCTTTAAATTTGCGTAAAATTAGCACGGAAAAAGAGAAATGTAAGGCTGAGAGTAGATTTTTTTCCCCTCCTGATGTACAAATAAGTACAAATGGATGCTACAGTTACAAGCACTTAGACTTCTACAACAATATTACATATCAGTTTTAGGACAGCTATAATTGAAAGCACTTTTTAGATCAGTCAGTGATGAACAGGAGCAGTGAAGTCACAGTCCTGTGATTATACCCTCTGTCTCATATTTTCAGCCCTATCCTGTTTTGTCTGTGCAAACAGTGTGATGGTGTCATGGGCATAATTTTGGGGGGATGGGGGGTTGCACTCCCCCAATAATCAAAACAAGCCAATACAACCACCTTAAATGGGTGGAGACCTCGACCCTACCAATGATCAACCCAAACTTGCTCTTGGTTGGAGTGCATGTGTTTGTATACTCTACAGACAGCGGCAAGTGGGAATTACACCCTGACAGTTTCTTAGGAACCTTTTTTTAAACACTACACCCGAAGGATTCATACTTAGCAGATGAGATTAGCTGCAAATCATTCTGGATGCAAATATCTACAGACTCAGCTCAGATTATGTTACGTCTATGTCTGGCTAAGCCTGAGGCTCCATTTCCAGGGATGCAAGCTTAATGAGAGCAGGTGTATTTTGTTATGGACTCTGCCAGTCTATGCATTCTGTGACTGGACGCAGTTACGCAATGCACTCTGCGTAGTTCTGGGAAATGCTGAGTGCAAACTTCCAATTAATGCCATATCCTTCGCTGAGACTGATGTCAGTCTAGGATGACCTGTGGGGGTGATGATCTGAAAGGGGGTACCTCACCCCCTTCCCATTACAAGAGGCGAGGCAGTGGTGCCAAGCTGTGGCAGACACACATTAAAGTATTATGCGAGGCTTAGCTGCATTTCATGACACCTTAGAGAGAGCCAGTGGAGTGTGTCAGGCTCAGGAAAACCGCAAAATGATGCAAATTCTGAACATCTGAGTACTCCACTCGGCAATATCCTGAGACGCTCATCGCAGGGAGCTGCGACGCTCATCTTATGCTTTTTTCATACTGCTTAGAAAGCCCTGAAGGAGAATGCCCTCCACTTAAATAAAAAGATGACTTTTCACCTGTTTGCTGCATTTTGCAATTGCATTTATTTATTTTTTTTTTTACATGCCTGTGAGGAAAATATATCTGTCTGATTGGTAGAAATGGGAGCTAGGAGAGCAATTAAGAACTTCATGACTGCAAAATAATAATGTTTGGGTAATTAAGAAACAATTGTTCATAAAAGTAATATGTCACTGCTAACAGCAACTCATGAGAGCTAAAACACATCCCAGCGTTTGCCTGTCTGACTGAGCCACTTTACAGGCCACACCAGTATACTTGACTAAATTATTTTCTCTTTTATTCTCCTTCTGCTGCGAGCTGAGATTAAATGCATTAATGAAATCGTGGCAGTATTGAAACCATACAGGATGTTACCTTTCCCCCTTCGGTGCCTTTTTTCAGTTTGTGCCTTGGGGATTTTATAGCTGGCTCTCTTCTTCATTTTGCAAACAGCTGACACCACACAACCACACTAAAATCCACAAGGGTTTAAATACAATTCACTGCGCAGGCAGCGGAATGACCCACTTCTATATGATGGACACTGGATGGCTTTGTCTGTCTGCCTTGAGAAAGTGAGCTTTTGCACCATTTACAGAGTGAACACGGCACTTGCATTTATCACGGAAAAATGACTATTATAGAAACAGTTACTACCATGATCACTACACTCATACAATGTTGCCTGCTTGGCTTTGACGAAATGAAAAGACCCCTTTTTCCTATCTGCCAAAACATTTTCCAGTCTGGAAACACAAAAGGCAGGGCATCGATAAAGTTTTCAAGCAGAGCTTCAGTTTACTCAACGAACGAACAGGTGTAAGAGCCGTTCACTGTAAACAAAGACAATAATCATAATATTGATCAAGCGGGAACTTCAGCTTCCAAATCAGCACACAGAGCACAGTGTGAAAGGACAATACAGGCAAAACTACTAAATAAATATGCTGATAGATGAATGAGAAGGCCTACTGTATGCATGTGTATGCATGATCAATTTAATGAGACACAAATAAGTGATAAGTGCTAAGAAACAATATGTAACTACAGCTATAATGAGGGATTGACATAACTGGCATGCAAGTATGGCTTCTTTAGTCAGTCAGCTTTAAAAGCGATACGTGCAGTAATCGATTGTTGTAACAGCATGAATGCGTACGTATTTTATGTGCATTTTTGCTGATATGACAAGAAATTGTCACGGGGTGTCCCGTGTTGAGTGCCCTGTAAGAGAGCCAACCCTAATGACAAATGGTGTTTAGTAGCCTTGCAGTCCCTTTCACAATCTTGCTTCCCTATCAGACACAACATATCAAATTATCCCAGCTACTGTCCTGCAGAATATCCCCAATAACTTGCTGCACACATCTAATTTTTAATGGATGACAGTCACGACATGCTAAAACTTCAGAAGATTACAACATTATGCTAATTAAATCCATGCTTATGTGATTTAGTGATCAAATTAAAAAAAAAATTCTTAACCTTGTTTGCACACTAGTGCTAAAACAGTAATACTAGGGTTAGGGTTAGATGCTAAGTAACTGTCACCTTTTCAAATCCGGCCAGCCCGCAAATACTCCCAAAAGATAATTAAAGTGTATTGTAATGTCTGGCAAACCGAGGCATTGAGGTGGCAGTAAAAGACATAGAAGATTTAAAAGAGAAAGGGATGCCATTTTATTGAATTTTATAAGGACTAACACAAGCACTAAACACATAACGGGGAAACACAGGGAGGTCTGACACCACACGGTGGGTAATTTATGCAATGGCTAAAAAGACACTAGGATGGAGCAGTTTACGCAAGACATGAGGATTTTGCGAGCCGGATCGCCCTCAGGGAAACACACCTCATGGCCGCAGTGCCGTAACTGACACTCCCTCATAATGTAGGTAATGCGCCTCATTCGAGACTCCCTGAGCAACAGCTCATTTGACACAAAGTCAAATCAGTACGAAAGGAGTCCAGTCTTCGTTTCAGGTCACTGAATAGCGTCCAACACTTGTAGGCATGCAGCAAAACAGGGAGCAGCAGGACTCTAAAGACTTGGACTTCATAGGAAGAGTCAACAGAGAAATTAATGTCGCTGCTAAGGTAAGTGAACCTCTCGACGAGGTCGACATTCACCCCGCAGACAGACACACTACTGAGATGGCTGTGCCCAGGAAGTCGTTAAAGGCCTGGATCTTGGTTTTTATCCAGGACACTCACAAACCCAGACATTCAGACTCCTCGCTCAGTCTCTTGAGAGCCTCGATTAGAGCCCTCTTTGACTCTGCAAAGATCACAGCAACATCGGCAAAGTCAAGATCAGTGAATCTTTCATCACCAATAAATGCCCCATAGCCGCTGGACCCCACAACCCAGCCCAACACCCAGTCCATGAAAGCACTGAACAGAGCAGGAGCAAGAACACAACCCTGATGAACCCCAGAATCAACTGGGAAGAACGCAGAGGTTTTGCCTCAACTCTACAGAGCACTCACAGTACCAGTGTACAGGCTGGCCATGATGTCCAGCAACTTCTCAGGATGTCCCACAGGGCAGCTCGACCAACGGAGTGGAACGCTTTATGAAAATCAACAAATGCTGCAAAGAAACCCTGCCAATATTCACGTTTGTGCTTAATGAGAACCCTCAGTGCCAGGATGCGGTAAGACTTCTTAGGTCTAAAACCAGACCGCTCTGGTCGCTGGTAGGTTAGCAAGCGATCACGGAACCCGTTGAGGATGACCCAAGCAAGGACTAATCCAGGCCATCACCCTTCCCTTTCCAAATACAGACAAGAAGTCTCATTTTCCAGTCAGCTGGGATGACGTCCGGCTCATAAACGGAAGCAAAAATTGCCTGCGATGCCAGCAGAACAGCGTTCCCATCAGCCTAGAGAAGTTCACCCCAGATACTGCAGATCCCTGGGGCTCTCCTTTCCCCAAAATTATTCACCATTTGTGCAACCTCAGTGAGATTACATGGTTCACAGCTAATCAGAGGATCAGCCTCAAGAACTGTAGACCCAGAGATCAACTTTAAACAGCCACTCAAACTACAAAAGTACAAAGCCCCTCCGACAGAAGAGGAAAACAGTCTTCATGCCTGAGAGACAAGATTTTTTACATGCCTACCCGGATGGGCCGCCTCATATTAGGACCCGAGTGTTGCCGTGCAGCGGCCAACACCTCAGCACCACACCAGTTTGAACCCCAACAGGCCTGACCCCTCTGGCTCTCTTGTGGCTTCAACTCTTCCAAGGATGAGGCTCCCAAGGGCTTTTCTCCATCTCTTTCAAGATGCGTGCAGCCTTCCTGTGGGCAGCTGCAGCAGAGCTACTCCCGTGGAGAGCAGAAAAGAGTCCTGTCTGCTTTGTCGGAGGTGTGTGAAGTTTTTGCGGTGGCTGAAGTGCCAATCCCACCACCAAAACCCTCCCTGCAAGTTGGAGGACCGCTTGCACGGCAAGATGCAGTTGAACATCATAATCAGGACAGACTAACATCCAAGGGGCTATTTACACTTTCCCAGCATGCTCCAGCACTATATATAGTGTTATGAATGTTAAATAAGAAATATGTTATTTGCTTTAATATTAAATGCATACATATCCATGCAACTAAGCAATAGCCTACTTTAAGTCTTACATATATTAAATGAATTCAACTACTTCAATCAATTTGGACAGATCACTCTCCCACACGTCAAGACAACACACAGGAACTAGGTGCGATTGGTCACACAAATTCGTAAACATAACCCAAAGTCAAATTTAGAGTTTTCTGCTGACAGGTCGTTGCACTCCACCACTCTCCGGATTCACAGATAGTCATTTACTGTTGCGCAGTTCTGGCTTATCAGCACGTTACCCAGCTAACCAGTCCATTCTGGTTATTTGTCAGCACACACATATACACCGCGGACCTAGCTAATGCCACACCAGAGTTCTGTGCTGTCTGCTATATCACTATAAGTGGCTGAGCAAGGGGAGGCTGACATAAGACGGCAGCGAATAAATGGCTATTTTACGCAGATTAACATCTCATTGAGAAAACGTGCTCTCCCAGTGACATGTATACTCTCTCTGGGCATATGCATGTTAAGCATTTTATTTTTGAATCTTTTGCTTTTGAATCCCACTGTTGCAGTTCAACTGGTTTAGTCACGTTAATAATTTCATGGTCCATTATTTACTTATTGAGCACTCGTGTAGTTGAGTGTGCGGTGTCCTTATCAAACTAAACTCCCTAAGAAAGCTAGCTGGCCGCTCTGGCTTGTTGTATTTTTGTTTACTCGGGGAATCTTCGGCTTTACGTTTTTCAGTGCTCGCACTTGCGCTTGCTGCATGCGCTTGTTGCATGGCACCATTTTGGCACAAGCGCCGGGAAAATGCCACACAGCAGAATGCCCCACACCATTCGTCACGGGAGCCGTTGCCATGCCTGAACCACTCAACTGGCCGCTCAGTACCTGATTTGCCACGAGGCAGAGTCTAACTGGATTAAATCGAAATCTGGCATTAAAAAAGCATTAAAGCCCTTCTGGCAAAAACAAAATAATAGAAAGAACAAAAGTGCAACCACTGTGCAAATTAAGGACTCTTTCCTACTGCTCAATTATTTTATTTAATGCATGTTTTACACTGAGGAACTTTTACTTTGGGTTCTCTTGTAAAGTGATCGCTATGGTGCCAGTGAGTGACTCAGTGTAAGCCTGCGTGCCTGTAATCAGAAGGTCACCGGTTCAGCCTCAGCGTGTCTGCAGGTCCTTGAGCGAGGCCCTTAACCCCCGGCTCCCGGGTGCCCCAACAGGTGGCTGCCCTTCGCAGACAGCTTACTCTACAAAAAGCAAGTTGATGGAGGCATAAAGACAAAGATCAATAAAAATATCGGTTCTTATTATTATTATTATTATTATTATTATTATTATTATTATGTACAATTGTAATTCCTTGTGGCAGAAATGATCTAGCATGACCTGGAATAGAGAGTAAAACAACACAAAAAACACAAGTCAAGTCAACAGCTGCCCAGATTTCCATTTTTAGCACATATATAACCAAGGGAAGACATTCAAAAGTAGCCAGGTTGGCTAATATAGAAGGAGCTGTGTGTGGCTATAGACTTAAATATACTGTAATCACCTAACCCTGTAAACAAATTAACTATAACAAGAAGTATATATGCATTCTGTGCCCACTTGACTAGGTGCACCTGCTTGTTATTTCAAACAGCCCGCTCCTACAAACAGCAATCATGTGGCCGTAACAGTATGCATACAGCATTTGGACTGGGGTAAGGGGTTCAGTTACTGTTTGGCTAAAGCTTAGAAGGCCACCGCATGTGGTCCAAGTAATTTTTAATGTGGTTTGATTGCTTTTGCCAGATGTGACGGTTTCAGCATCTTAGAAACAGCCACTGTCCCAGGACTTTCATACAGCGCGTATAGTTTACAGAGGATGGTACAATAAAGGAAAAATATCCAATCAGTGTGGGTGAAAACACCTGGTTAATGAGAGATCAGGCGAGAATGGATAGACTCATTAAAATTAACAGGAAGGCCACAAATGCAAAGAAAAACGGTTCAGCAGAATGGTGGTGGGCAAGAAGGCACCTTCAAATGCACAACTACTTGTTCTGGAGGCAAGAGCCCAAAATTAAACAAACTCACTGGGAAGAGTAGTGGCTATATTCAGTGATGTGTACAGCACTGTGTTTCAGCATCTTTATGTAAAATGCAAGCATTTAACCAGGAGAATCATTTTTAGATTATTAATGGCTTGTTGAAGGACTTGGTAGCCTGTAGATATCATGACACATTGAAAACCAAGTCAAATGGCAATACAGGTAATTCCACTGATGTGCCACAAGGGGGACCTCTTCACAGACAGGTGGGTGGCAATATCATGTCGTTTTCTAGGAATAGAGACTAAGAGTCATAATTCTGGCTGACAGCTGTGTGCGGAACTGACATTTGTTGCATGCAAGAGAGTGTGGAAGACATCACAATTAATTTGCCAGGCTGAAAAAGCTTAACATAATTCAACACAGTGTATGATGTCCAAGAGAAATTTGACTGGGCATTTCATTTTATTATTCTATGAGAAATGAGAAATATCCTCAAAATTTCCCAAAGGCAGACTGCTGTTGGAGCTTCAGCATCTGCTATAGCATGCAAAACAAAAATAACTAGTGAGATTTCACAAGTGCAGCACCCTGGATTGAAGTTCTTAAATATTTCCTAAACTATAGTGGAATCGTGAACTTCTGGGAGGTCTGGGAGAATTAATTTGGTCGAAACCAATTTTTCCCGTAAGAAATAATGTAAATTGGATTAACCCTCCCCCCAAATGATTGCCTATTTAAATTGGATTAATCCCCCAAATGATTGCCTATTTAAACCTGTATGTATACATACATAATGCTAAAACCATAAAGAAAAACTTTAAAACCCATACATTTATGAAATAAATGAAAATTTAACTGCACTTTTCCTGTACTGTGGAGAGCTTACGGCATACAATTATTTCCTTGCTCTATTGTGGTTTTCACAACTTTACTTTTTGGTTTGTTGCTATCATTAACCTTTGAAGGACCTATATAGTGGCTTATTTAAAAGCAAAATAAGAGCAACAAAAACAAAGAACACGAGAATATCCACAGCACAAGCGGAGATGTTCACTACGGCATTTGTTATGTGTAAAGACGCGTGCTTTAGCGCGAAAGGGTCATTTGGTCGAGAACCGAAAATACGTTCGACAGCCGAGACAATTTTTTGCCGAACAATATGGTCCGAGAACCATACTGTACGAGATGTGAAACGTTCAAGAACCGAAGTTCCACTGTATTTCCATGACTGCCATATTTTTCTATGTCTAAATATTGATTTCCATAGACCTATCACACACAAAATAGTTTCATGCAACTCCATACATGAGTCCCCTGGACCACAGACCTACAAAATAATACGAATATTAAAAAAATATAATAGAATATTAACATTATAACAACAATTTTTATACTTACAGACCTCTTTGAATTCATATTTGTTTGTTTAGACAATGTAATCAGTCCCATTTGATTTTCCACGCGATCAAATTATCCTGAATGAATCTGTTTCTTGGACTACCAAAGTAGTGGGTCCCTCACTCGGCCTGCAGACAAGGTAGTGTTCCCAGTCTCAGGAGTCACCTGTATTCATGGCTCCATGCGTGTGGAGTTCGTATGTTCTCCCCGTGTCATTGTGGGGTTGCCTCCAGGTACTCCAGTGCCCCCCCCCCCAGTCCTAAAACATGCTTAGGTTAATTGGAGTTGCAAAATTGCCCATCAGTGTGCACAGGTGGGTGAATGGTGTGTGAGTGAATGGTGTGGGTTGTTCCCTGCCATACCCCCACAGTTTCTGGGATAGGCTCCAGACCCCCCCAACCATGAAAAGGACAAGCAGTTACAAAAAATGGATGGATAGGTGGATGGACCAACATGGGTGACAAGATTCTGAGTTTCCCCCTGCAAGCAATAAAACATAGTATTGATAAGGTGTAGTACACATGATGTTAAAGACAAAGCCTTCCATTTCCATTTTTGACTGCCCAACCTAAACGATTCCGCGGCTTTGCTAAGGAGCCTCTTGCGCTACTTCAAGACTCCTACATGGGTTCGAGCCTCACATCCTTAATCCCCGATGATTCATGGACAATCCTGTCATCAACCCACTGAGTGATTGTGACCAGGCGCTAGATAGCTGGGTAAGGCCAACAATCCCTTCGAGTTTATCCCTGTTCCAGTGGTGTACTGGCCAGAGTGATGGGCTGAGAAGCTGGAGGTACTGGTTTCAATCCCAACACCATAGTATTATTTCCAATGTGCCTTGACATCCTCCTGAAATTTGGAGGACATCATTCCCTACAGACCCAGGTCTAAAGGAATGTATTCTCCTGCCCTATGGAGTGGTTACCCTCACAGGCCTACCAGGGACCCTGATGACATCATGCTGGAAATGTGGTCCCCAGAGTCTGAAACCTGTAGATCTGTAGCTCAGGTACATCCTGCACCACATAGTGCCAAGCTATTACCTGAAGCCCTGCAGGAACCAGCTCATGCCAAGAAAAAGGTCGTCTTGCCAGAGTCCCAGGTTTCCAGCTTAGATGAAGCTTTGCATCTAGTAGAAGGCCCAAAAGCTGCTGACTCCCCAGAGGAGGCTGCACCATCTGACTCTTCAACTGCCGTGTTAGTGTCTGATTCCACAAAATGCTCTGCTAACGTCTGACACCCTGGTTGCTCTGATCTGCGCAAGTTACCCTGATGTGAAGCTAATGTTTGTGGTGCTTATTGCGCTTCCCACAGCCCTTCCTGGTGTCAGTGTAAGTCCTTGTTACTTATTTCACCTTCCTACTTTGTGTCTTGACCTCTTGTGGTCCCTTTTGTTTCTAGGGTCATTTCATTTCAGTCTCAGTCAAATCCCTTCTGTTTCCAAGCCGCATTGTAGATCATCCCTGACCCTGCTTTTGTGACATCCCCTGTAATTCTGCCTCTATTTAATAAATGCACAGTAGCGATAAAATCAAATTAGCATTATGTGCATTTTCAGTTCATATTCAATTTCTAACTCAGGTCGCGGCTGGAAAACGTCAGTCATTCATTTTGGAATTCAGCATCAATCATACAAAACTGATGGATTTTTAGCTCCTCTCTTTGGTTGTCACATCTGGGCTGTCTTGTGCTCTGCACATTGTTAACTGCAGCATAAGATTAACCACAAGAAAATCTAGCTGGAGCACCGCCGCAAAGGCGGGGTCTAATAGGCCAGGGAATGACAACACGTTATGGCATATAAATCACCTGCCATGGGTGGAGCTTAGTTGCAAAAAAACAGATTATAACACATACAAAGGTGTGCTATTTTGCAGTTTCGATAGTCAGTCTGTACTTAAACCCCCGAAAGTTAAGCCGTCTTTTGAAGAACAGCAGCCACATCGGCGCTCAGTCAGTGTTTCAGAAACCTGCACCTTGTATTTGTATCTTTCTGGGGGAAAAAAAATACATAAAGCAGAGCACCTGCTGTGATGGAAATGCTCTGGAAGGCTTTGGCCAATGGCGCTCGTCTTTGGTCATTTCATGATGCTATGGCCCACAGCACTGTCTCATGTCCGAAATTCTTTTCGTCATCCCTTCCCTTCATTATTCCTTTGGGCGACTCTCGAGTAGGCTGTCTTTTTCCTCCCTCACTTCCACAGACCAGTTCGCTCCACTGGCAGTGCACTGGATGCGGCTTAACTTCGGGAATGAGTTCAAGCAACACGGTCTTGCTTACTAGAGCGTTACGGTGCCAAGTTGGCAAGTATCGCTTCCATTTCTCATGTTGTGTCTTAAGTTTCTCTTCTCCAGATGTTGGGGAGTGACCCGACTGGCAGCAAGGAGGCTTTTCTCTCACTGTAAAGAAACCCTTAACTGTGCCACATTTAGAGCGTACCTTCATAATATTGATGTCTTACTGTGCTGTGCTCACCAGTCTCCATCCTATGCCTTAAAACTGTTTCCATAATGCTTTTTAATGGTATGACTAGTTTGTCCTTGATGAAATTATATGTGACAGTTAGCTCTGACAAACAAAATAAAAAATCTTAAAATTCAAACGGCCAAAAAGTACCCGTGGGACAGAAGAAACACAGAGCACCTCTTATCTTGATTATAGGGAAAAGTCATTTTATGGAAAAATGTGTGTGTTTTTTTCCCCAAAGTGGATGATGAGTTTTATATTAAATATTTAGTTATTTTAAAAGCACCTTTTAAAATGAAACAGTGCTTCAGTGTTGCTATTTGTTTGCTTGGTAACTATACTAAACAGAATAGAAAATACAAAGGATTATACATTTGCAGTAATTACAGTGACGCATGTAGACCTGGTATCCGGCCATTCTGGACTATTAAAAGCGGTTAGGATGAGTCACGCTGCACATACACTGCTTGCAGTAATGCACACATTTGGTATCGACTTAAGACCACATTTTGTGTGAGTGACACACTCTACCTGATTATCCAGCCAAGGCCCTGACCTAAAAAAAGCTCTTGTCTGTAAAGGTGAACCGTCCCAGATTAAAGCTGTGCTGTGCTGCCCAGTGCACTCAGGCAAACAGGCCAGCAACATCCAGTCACAGGAACCGCCCAAGGCCCATCCACTCCGGCACAATGACAGAGAACCGAGGCAATGCCTCACCCCCATGGACTTTTAAGGTTCCACAAGGCACGGGCCAGAATCGCACTGATTAAGCCGGGAGAGGCGCAATTCCCCCCATAGCCATGTTTCTGGAGTCATAACTCGGCATTGAAAGTGTCTTCCGTGAAGCTACCCTGAAATGGTTTATTTCCCAAAAATCCCCTATGAGTCAACATCAGGAAGACGGCCGAACACAGTCAAGGTCTAAAAATGATTTTTAGCTATGAAAAACATAGACAGGAATTTCAACACCAAAATGTGTTTGTGAAACGTAGGAGGGTGTGGATGTTTCGGGGGAGGAGCGAGGTCAGGGAAAAGGCTGTTCTAGTCACTTGTAACTAACCTACAGTTATCAAATTGACTTTCTTCTGTGGGTCTGAGGGAGATGCTGGGATCGATGCTTCTTTTTCTGCTGTGAATCTGTTTCTTAAGTTAGAGAGAAAATCATGTGCAGTATTTTGTATTGTGTTCAGTTTCACTGACTTGTTCCATGAGGCGAAGCAATAGAAACAGCGTTGGGTGAACTAATATTTTACGTTAAATGTGGGGGGGGTCCTAATGAATGATTATGAAATGTGAGGGGGACACGTCCCCCTCAGATTTAATGGCAGCGACGCCCATGCATAGGTGGTAATTAGTCGAAAAACATTTTAAACTGGAATTGAGAAAGCATTGAAAGTACAGAGTACTCTAATCAGCCAGGAAGCTAAAACCCTGGGTTCCTTTAAATCGGAGCTAGATAAGATTTTAACAACTTTGAGCTACTAGTTAAGTCCTCCCCAAACGAGCTTGATGGGCCGAATGCCCTCCTCTCATTTGTAAATTTATGTTCTTATGGGAAAAATGCTAATACTAACTATGACATCCTTAGCCCCTAATCAGCTCTAACTATAACCATAAGAAATTGAGTTTTCCCATAAGGTCAAAAAATGGGCATTCATGACATTGTGGGAACATTTGGTCCCCACGATGTAATGAATTGCATTTATATAGCACATTTCCAACTCCTACAAGCACTCAAAGCACTTTACAG
Organism: Hippopotamyrus pictus; assembly: GCA_026781145.1. NCBI lineage: Eukaryota > Metazoa > Chordata > Actinopteri > Osteoglossiformes > Mormyridae > Hippopotamyrus > Hippopotamyrus pictus. The sequence goes on from JAODLC010000113.1 coordinate 11,488,109, forward strand.
TTTTTGCCTCACATTCACACTCTCATTCACACACTGATGGCAGAGGTTGATACGCAAAGCACCAACCTGTTCACCGGGAGCAATTTGGGGTTCAGTGTCTTGCTCAAGGACACTTTGATAGGGTCAGGAAGAACCAGGGCTCAAACCCACAACCCTCACACACACACACACACACACACACGAACACACACACACAAAGGGCAATTTGAAGATTTGGACTGCTCTTAATCAGTGGTTACCAACTGGATACATCCAGACCGAAATACAACTGAATCTGGGCCACACAAGTGACTCCCCTCGCCCATGTTGGCAAATTGTTTTGGACGCACTGGACCTTGGCTTTAAGTTGCTGATGCCTGCTGGGAAAAATAGTTGGGGACCTCTGCTCTAAATTTTGTTTCTTTTGACTGTGGAAGGGGTGTAAATGTAAAAAAACTAAAGACTATAACATTTATTGAAAATGTTTAAATGTAGATGGTGCTTTTTGGATGGGTCTCTTTTTCAAAGCCAGCTGATAATGGATTGCATGAGAGCAGGACAGAAAGTACCTTAAATGCAGGATGGTTGTTTTATTTGTACCCTGAAGTTTCTGAACTCAGAGGCTGTCCTGCTAATATTTACATTACATGTGGACATTTTTATCCAAAGCAATTTATAATTTTTTACCCATTTTTATGGCATGATATTTTTATTGTAGTGATTTAAATATTCTCCCTTGAGTATAGAAGGCCAGGAATCCTTTTGGGTCTTGAACAGCAACTTCTGGGTTTCAAGACCTTAATCACTAAACGACCGCCACTGTTTTAACCAGTCATGTGGCTGGACATTTAACTGAATTCGTCCAGCACCTGCTCAGTGGTAGCACACCAATTCCAACCTGTATGAACTTGCCGAGCTTTAGGTTCTAATGCCTGGTTCATTGCCATAATGCCTTAATTGTTACTTGAAGAATTGTTTTTTGTAGTTTACATGATGTTTGCAATGAAGTGAATTCAGAGCAATGAGAACTGATTTCATTTGCATGCATTTCCCACACATCACACAGGACAAAACCTTTGATATAATCCATCATTTTAAAGCTGTTCTGAAATGCAAGATAAAATAGGACTCTTTGTCAGGTGATAGACCGCTAACATCTAGTAATAATCTTTAAATGCCGTAGTTATTAACACTTCGACCCGTGTTCCCCAGTTCTGGTCCTGCTGGCCCAAAAACCAACACGGTTTGCAGACTTCCCTGCTCAAACACGTCTTAATCAGCTAATTACCAGGTTAAGTAGGTGTGTTTGCGCAGGGAAGTCTGCAAATTGTGTTGGATTCTGGCTCTCCTGAACTGGACTTGGAGAGCCCTGCTCTAGACATAAGGGGTAATTATACTTCCCTGTCCTGGAAGAGCTATAGGTATCATCGTGTTGAAGTAATAGGGCTGAATTTTTCCAAGTTCTCCAAACGTTTAAACCCCTTTTAAGAAGAAAAAATAAGCACTTAATTCCGTAGACATCCTAATAATGGTAGACCAACAGCAGTTAAAAACAATGTAAGAATGCAGTTAAATAAATACTTCCATATGAATCAAAACTTGGACAAGAATATTTTTCTACTACATTCCCAGCAAGCGATATGCAGGAAAATGTATGTTCCCTGATTCCACGAATTTCAGCACTTAACATCAGCCAGAGATTACAGAACAGCGGGGAATAAACGGACTTTACTGAAGCTTGCGCAATATAAGAGAAAAATGTCTGCATTAACTGCAAAGATTCATCGATCCCTGTACGGCAATGCAGCGTGAGAAGAAGCGACAGTTTACTTGGAGGAGCGAGATTAAATCGGCATGATGATAAATACGGGCACTGGAGCCCATGCTACTGTAATTAACAATCTAGAGGGTCCTTAATGAAAAACGCTTCATGACAAATAACTACAAAGAGTTCAATGAAACATTTGCACTTTTTATATCTTTGTAGGCTATATGAGCTCATAGAAGTCTGTGCCCGAAGTTGCTATTGTTTTCCAACCATAAAACATTAAGCAACTGACTTGTTGATATGAATGATAAAAGTGGTTTTTAATCAAATCCCTGCCAGATTTGCAAAGTAAACAACGAAAATGACGCAGATTTGGCAATGTGAGTAAGTTCGGAAGTTACAAAAAATGAGATATTAACACCTGAAGAACCACACGCATAGATAGACAGGCTGCTAAGAATCAGGGTTTAGCTCCCAGTTATTCAAATCTGCGATCAACCACCGAATTGTAAACTAAGTAAGCAACTTAAAATTATTGTTATCAGTTTTAAATAATACTTCATCATATATTTTAATATGCAGTTGATCGTACACGTACCATACGTACTGTAGGTTATATGTCCGTTAATTTCTAATGAAATGGAAACGCTGCTTTGCTGGCAAAGTATTCAGCTACGCAGCGAACGATCGGGTTCCAGTTAATGAGACGCGAGGACAGTTTCCATCATTTTTCTTACCTTGATTACAAAACGAATAGAAGAATTACCAGACATTTAAATTCGCGGAAAAGGGGGACAGTTACTTTAACAGGGAAAAAATGCGAAATTATTATTCCGATATCTTACCTGAAAACCGCATCTTGACGTTTTGTAAATTTGTTCCTACACTCAATTTAGACGTCAAATCCCGGAAGGCAGATTAAATACTACTGCAAATCGACTGACACGTAATACATAACACTAGAAACTGCCGAATGGTTTTGCAAGAGCCAGGAAAGCGTCTTCCATCCGAGACAGCGCGCGCACGCTCCACTCTAAAGGTGCACGGAAGAATCTTGAATTTTACTGTACGAGCCTCTTGCAAACATTTTTCGTTTGGGTTCAAGTTCTACATGTAGCGAAAACCCAGTTTTTGAGACTCTCCTGTAGTCATATTTAAAGTCTAATGAAAAGCACAACATTGCTCAGTATTGTGATGCTACAAATTACTGTCAAATCCTTTAAAAGCCTCTTCTCTAGATCCCCCTTTACCCCCCACATACACGCTCTCTCATTCGTCTCTAACTCTGGCTGACTAATGGGTAGAGAGATCTGGGCTTATAAATGTCTGTGGTATATTTACAGGTTTATATGCACATAACACACATAGCAACATGGTACTAAAATACACTCTGAGCTTCATAATCCACCTCCTTTTACTGATGAAAGATGTGAGAATATGAAATGGAACAGTTTGCTAATTAGCTTACCCTGTTTATACCAGCTCTGTGTTTGTGTGGGTTTGTTCCCATAGGCCAAAGACATAACATTTAACGTGTGTTCATGTGTAAGTGTGTATCTGCTCAATGTTGGGCTGACATCCCATACAGGGTGTCACTTCTGTGCCACCTGGAATAGGCTTCAGGCAATATGAATGAAATAAACACATTTAATAGTCTATATTTGTACTGTCCTACTGATCTGTGGCTAAAGATAAGTTCTTTCAAAACTTGCTTTTATGGGAACAATGCATTAGCGGCTGTTTGTAACATAGCATTGGGAGTATTAAAGGTAATAGATGTTATCCGAGGTATTTTTAACTAATTTCTTTCATTCTCCATTTTGGAAATTGATCTGGACGTTTTCTAACGGTGAACAGAACCATCCCGCAGCCCCTGTCCTGAGATTAGTCAGTTTCATAACGCTGACCCAGTCTCTATTTAATATATTTGTCACAGCAACCCTAAGAAGGATTTTTCTGTTCACGAAACCGCCCCAGTTGTTGTGTCAGCAGTAGGGTTTGTGAAGAGGTGACACAATACACAGGCACAGACCCGTAGGACCGGGGCAAAAGCGACTGATCTAACGTGATTCTATCCACATCTCAGGCTTGGTGGTGCAGCTGAATCCGAGCAAGAATGTGAATTTTCCCAGTGTGGCTAATGCTGTATACTAGCATGTTATACAACACTAAGCAAAGGACGAAGGGCTACCAATCGTCCGTCTGTCTTCTAAATGCATCGACGTGAGTGTGGAGCAGGGGGTGGTCTGGGCAGGCTGCTAAGACACAGATATACCACAAACAGTACTGTACTGCACAATCAAGAAAAGAAAAAAAAGACTTACATGTAGACAGTGTTCACAAGGCAGGGAGATGGGTTGCCTGAGAGAGTCTGAGCACATGCTCCTTTTGCTTCGGAATATCTGAGGGTACCATTTTGATCACCAACAGTCAGCAAAGTTTACCGATCACCGACAATCACACTAAACGGTGCTGCTTTTCCTTAGTTCTTAAGTCCACCAAAAAGTAGTATTTTAATCTTTTCAGATCTTATAATTACATTGCATACAAACTTGGATGGGTGGCACAGTGGTTAGCACTGTCTCACACCTCTGGGTTCGAGTCTCCGCCTGGGTTCCATGTGTGTGGAGTCCTCATGTTCTCCCCAAGTCATTGTGGGATTTCCTTTGAGTTCCCTGGTTTCTCCCCACGGTCCAAAAACTTGGAGATACCAAGTCACCTGTAGGTGCGAATGGTGTGTGAGTGTGCCCTGTGATGGGTTTGTAAAAAAAAATCTGTTTTAAGCACTTGTATGAAAGGACAAAAGTGAGCTGTATAAAATGAACACACAAGCGTGTGTGAGACACACTGATGGTGCTTGATATGCATTAGCCCTGGTGACACCATGTGTAAGTAACGCTGGCTGTGCTTTTAAAGCAGCAGAGAAAGTTAGCCAAGCGTCATTCTATGAAACATTCATGAGCTCCGGGGACCGGTTTTAATGATAACGGGAGTCCAATGCGCTGCTTGATTAAGCCGGCAAGTCACGATAGCCGACTCTCCAAGGTAAACTTTGCACAGAAATATAAGTTTTACTGGCTTTTAGCAACATTAACAATAACCTGCCTTTAACCAATTTATTTAAAAAGATGGAACCATTAAAATATATTATTATGACCTAAAACAGTCAGATAATCTCTCCGGCTTCCAGCCACTCTTCCAGGTCATGGCTGAGGTGGGAACGGCCTGAATGAGGGGCCATTGTAGTACGTAGTACACCCACATACATGCCAGTTAATCTGCCTGTATGTCTTTGGACTAAGGCAGGGAAGACACATTGATTATTGCATCAGTTTATTATTGCACATTGACTGATTGCATCAGTCTGCAAATACAAACCACACTGGAGGTGTCACCAGTGGAACCACCCAAATCAGACTAGGCAGTGGCGTTGTCTTATGACAGCTTCTAAAAATAAAGTTTAAAGACTGATTTGATTCATGTTTCAAATATCCTGATTTTCAAATTGCATGACATATTACAAAACATAAATGAACAATATAAGCTTTATAATCTATAATATTTTCGGATTATTTGCCAAACAAGCATTTAACGTGAAAATGTGAATGACTACCCTTTTAAAGACCTCTCCCCCCCCCCCCAATGCAAGGAACATTTCTGTGTGTTTTTTTTTCTAGGATACATTATGGCACCGTTTTGCATGATAGGTCCACAAACTGCATTATTTACATTCAAATAAATGTTCTTTTTGACAATACATTTTTCATTATACTTATTATACTATTTAATCACTGTTGATTATAGAGAAGCCTTTACTGCTCAGTCTCAGTGGTGAAAAGTGGATATTTGATTTGTTAAACTCTCCAACAAAAATGAGAGCAGCAATAAAATGATCAATATAAACGACATTTGTCAATCTTCACTTATTGGTCTTTTGTGGCTGTGTGGCCCATTTGCAAAGTCCTATAAAATGGGGTTGGCCCATCAGACCAGAGAGAAGTCGAAACTGGATTAAGCATTTATATTTTCTCCTGGATTCATTTTTAGATGCCCACTCAGAAGCACCCTGTCTGTCCACATTTGGTCACGTGATTAGTTAGAGGCTTGTGTGACTGGCCATCCTAAGGGATCCCCAGTGACACCTTGTTCATCACAGTCCTGACTAAATTCAGAACCGGACACTTATGTGGGCCACAGTGTTTGGGCATTTTCTCCATGTGCCCCATGGGATTGTGGGAAGTGTGGAATAAGCCGGTTACTCTCCCACACTCTCAGTGCTTTACCAGCAACAACGTAAGCCATGATCTCTCTATGATTGGCTGCCAGAGGTGTATCACCTCCCAGGCCTGACTCTACACCGGATCTTGCTGGGCCGTGGGGAAGCCAGAGATGGGATGTAGGTCCTTGTGCTTGACAGATGGACATTTTGGAACATTTGAGTAAAGGGTTTTACTTTTGCTGCACATACCCACACTGTAGATTGATTGTTTTGTTAATCTTGGCTATGACACCAGAAATATATTATATCATATAAAGGGGGGTTTAAGGCAACCTAGAAAATGCTGTATTTAAGTGAAGGTGATTAGTTGTCATTGTTGACACCACAGCATAGTACAAACATTTTATGGTGATTTATAATAAAATTTATAACAGACAATGAAAGAGAAAAAACCCAAATGCTTTGATTTGGAAAAAAACATCCCAATATTGTCATTTTAAATGCACATTTTATTCTCCTTCAAAAAATGTAAAACCTGCCATTTCCGTTTGATTCAGGAATGATTGGCTGGGATTTCCTCTCCATCAACAGAGATCTGCTGCATTTTTGTACTGTATGACAATCACTGTCCCATGCAGTAACTGATAGGAGAAACAATATTTTATATCCTACTGTAAATTTGGCAGGTGACCAAAGCAGGGAATCAAGCTCAGTATTAAAATGTTCATGTTGATTGTAGTAAGATGCCCTAAGATCCCTAGAACTGCTCTGAGGGCGCATTTGTGCAGCCGACAGAGGTAAATACTGCCTACACTGGCTTTTTGTATCAGACGGCACTTATTTGACCTTGACTATGTATTACAATTGAAGGAAAATACAGGAATACTATAGAGATATTTCTAGATTCTAGAGTCAGGTTCCTGTCAGTTGTTACATTGATCTTTTTTTGTTGCTCTTCAATCAAGCCATTCAGTTTCATCTTAAAACCTGACAAAGTATGCATGAGTAACTTTGGACTTGCTAACATAATTTCAGCAGGGGGACGTTTTCTGTCCCATAGTGCCTAATGCCCTTTATAGGGGTTTAGGGAGTTGAAATTTTAAAGTAAAATTTAGAGAGTTTAGAAAGTCCTACTGGGTTTCACATACATATTGGAATTTGCATTGTCAGTGTAAAAATGATAATTCATATTATATGTTTGCAATTAACATCCCCAAGGGACAGCATATTGTCTCTGTCCAATGAAAAACACATATCTCCAAAAAATTCATTATTTCAGAAATAAGAAAAACACATTTTCTTAGAAGCTACTTTACAAAACAAACCTGACATAATGTTATGAGACACCACAAATATCTTTTCATAGTCGTCAGTGAATGGTTTAATGTTTTAAATGGATGTGGACTGTTGTCGGTAAGTCTAATATGTCAGCGTCAGCAAGATACAAACCGATTTCACTTTATGATCACGATTAACAATGATGTTAGTTAGCTAGCTCTTTAACTATCAGCTTTAAGTTGTTAAAAGTAGCAGTACAAAGTCATTCATACAAAAGCTGTCATGAATACAAATCTTAACTAGTACAAACACAAATATTAGTTAAACTGATGACTTCAGAAAGCATATTTGCATCGGTCAGTTATATGTAAAATACTATCAGTAGACAGACAAGAATAGGACTACTCCAGCTATAGTAAAAATTCACAATTATCATACATGTTTTTCATTGGATAGTGATGATATATACTGTAGCAGGGGTGTCAAACTCCAGTCCTGGGGGGCCGCAGCTCTGTGTAGCTTAGTTCTTTCCCTGTTCCACCACAAATGATTCGGCTCAACAGCTATGTGGTAATTAGTACAAGAAGTTGAATCGGGTGTGTTAAACGAGGGGAAACCCAAAAATGTGCAGGGCTCCGGCCCCCCAGGACTGGAGTCTGACACCTGTGATATATAGGGTCAAATGTAATTGTCCCAAGAACAGGCTATGGAGAACCCCTAACCCGAAGTGATAAAAATATGAATAACAAGCCATTAACCAGGGAAACTAAAAGATCATGAAGGTCTACAATGTCAAAGTCAGAATTGACTTCTGTGAGTAAAGCAGAAGAAAGTACTACAGTGAGAGAACAGAAGCAGGTCAGGAGAGTAAAAAGAAACACACTCTCCCTGTAATATTTATAACAGCTCTTCTCCTGGGTGCAGCAAGGGAACAAGCTGATTTGAGTATGTTGCTCATGGTTCAGCTCTGTGTCACAGGCTATTGATATTAGCCTCCTGACGCTTAGCTCTCCGCGTGTCAGTGTTTGCCTTGATTACTTACGCGCTCTGCCCCGTCTGCCATGCCCATTCTGGAGCTTCGGCGGAGCTCACACGCCGTGATGAGGGGCACATTGCGCCAGCCACGGCACATTAATCTCAGGTAAAGCGCCCACCCCCTGCTGCTAATGCACATCTCCCCAGTTTATAATAGATGCTTGAAAGTGGCAAATAAATGCCTGGTTCCTGGAGTCGCTGGGGCTCCCAGCTGAGCTCCGCGCAAATCAGGGAGGGGCCGCTCCCACAGCCCCTCCCGACAAAGTGGCCGATATTAAGGTCTCTTCTCGTGTCGTCTCCGTAGAGACACTACAAGGCTCATGAAAAGCCTCGGCGGAGGAGGGCTGCGGACGCCTGTGACTCTAACAGGAGCTGTCACCAAGCCACGAGTAGCCGGCTCCGACTGCCTTCACGCAGCGGTGTGTTCGTGGTCACAGCGGAAGCCCTCAGCCCCCTGTAGCTGTGAGCCTGAACGGTTGGGTGTGTAGGACATTCCACGCCAGTGTACGGCAGGTCTCACGGCGGAAGCTTTGCCTGACTGACGCTAACTGTTAGGATAGAGTGAAAGTTGAGATATGATTGCTTAAACACACACATAAACGCACATACTCACAGATTATGCATCTGTATCTTTGTGGGGACTCTCTAGTCATTTCTATGGGCATAATGCTAATCCCAACTATTTACGCTTAACCCCCTAACCAGTCCTAACCTTAACCACAAGTAACCAAACAAAATAGAAGATTTCTGGCAGTTTTTTTTTAACTGCGTTCACAGATTTTTATGAAATTGAGTTTCCCCTAAATGTCAAAATAGTAAGTGTTTATCGCATTGTGGGGATATTTGGTCCACACAATATAATTTAGACATGACTATATACACAAACACCACACATGTTTGTATTCATATCTTTGTGGGGACCGTCCAATCATTTCTATGGAAAAAGCCCTAATCCCAACAATAACAACCTTAACCCCTAACCTAACCTTAATCCTAACCTTAATCCTTACCTTAACCATAAGTAACCCAACAAAATATGAGACTTTCGGCATTTTTCGTTTTTTGATTGGAGTCACAGATTTTTATAAAATTGAGTTTCACCTTGTGAGGATCGAAAAGGTGCCCCCCACAATGTCAAAATAACAGATTTTTATCACATTGTGGAGACATTTGGTCCCCACAATGTAATATATACACAATCCACACACACACACGCACACCATATCAGTGTGCAGAAGCAGTGAAGCAGACAAACACATCAGGAGTCTTACTGCTGTCACAAATAGGTTCTCATTCATCTAAAGTTATTGTTTTCTAGATGCCAGATGTTAAAACAGACATGTGCTATAAATGTGCATTAAACGTATTTAAACTATTAAAACCTCTCTGATCTACCACTCTTAAGTTCTCTAGGTGAAAAAGGTAAAGAAAAAGTGAATTAGATTTCCTTTTAATAAACATTCTTTTTTATACAGCGCAATGCCCAAATCTAATAAGTGTATATATTGTACACATTTCCTAATATATGCAGTGTTTTTGCACATGTCAGGTGTCCATTTCCCACATCCAAATCTGCAGTGGACTGTATCAGCTTTATCCTCAACAATGCAAGAAAAAAACAGCAGCTGCTCATCTGTGGCACAGGCCGAGAAACGGCGTGAACTGCAAAATCACACTGAGACGTTACGTGCCTCCCTTCAGTACCCATGAGATGAGTAACAGAGAATCTGAGGAGAAGCTCTGATTCTTTAAAAAGACACAAATACAAGCATGAAGCCCGTGATTATTATAATATAATAATATAATAGCTGGGATTATGGGGTGATACAAACTATCATGGCCGTTGTTTTACACGCTCAGTGGTAATATAGGGGCCAAGGACACTGGAGCGACACACGTGGGTCCTGTGACACTGTCCGACTGCATTCACCCCTTGTCCTTCCATTCCCTGTTTCCCGCTTCTCTCCACGCTTGTCACAATGCATCGGTGCCTCTGTGGCTCTAAAGCTGCCGTCCATGTGTACAGATGTGCTGGACAGTCGCTGTCAAAGGCATGTCTTAAGCTGTCATTCACATGGCAAATCAAACAGACACACAAAAAATGCAGCCTGCCAGGCATGTCAGATCTGAACCACAGCAAATCTCCGTCTAACGTGGTTATTCTAGACCAATACTAACAAATATTTATGATTTAGTCGTTTTTTTTTTTTGGAAGCTAAAAGAAGAAAATCCACAGGACATCAAGCACTTAAACATATCTGTGTGTCATGTCTTTATATACATAGAGTATCATAATATCACAACGCTAAAGAGGCATATTAAATATCCCAAATGCTCTTTTAGAAACATTGAAGTCCCAGATCAAGTTAAAAAGCCTGTGTTATACCCATGGATTTGGCAAGTGTGTATTTGCAGTGACAAAAGTACCAGAGCTATTCCTGGCCGCCCACGTAGTGAGGTTCTTCAAACCAAAGGGTTGTTTCTCCGTTGGATTCATGCAGTGTCCCAAGGGGAGTGGCAATTGTGTCTTCTCAAGGGGATCCATGGGACAGCTGAGGCTGGCAAAGGCACAGTGATCCTGAAGTTCAGCTGACTCACATGGAAAAGGAGAGACCTTGGTCTGTCATGCTGATTTCATTTACACTTACGACGTCTCCTTGTGAAAAGCCTGCTAGCGTTGATTAACTAAAAAGAAATTAATTTTGCTTTTTTAGTTTATGTATTATGGTTTGTTTTTCTTCATTAATGCTTGTGGTATAAAAAAGGTGCAGTATGATCTTTGAACTTTTTACATATATATATTTTTGGCAGAGTAAAGCTCAATGCCTGACCTACATAAAAAATATACACAAAAAATACAAATATATATATATATAATTCACAATGTTGCACTGGATGGGTATGCAGAATCCTTTTATATAACTGTGGGCCAGTATGAAACATGCTGGTCCTTCTCTCTCCTGGGGCACTGGCTTAGGTTTATATATTTAAATGGAGAGATGGACCACTGACAGGGCTGTGGAGCAATTCCATCCATAATACTCAATAATGCAGCAGCACACATGCGACACGCATGCACACACTGCCATGCATATTAAAACACCCCGTGCTACCAGACAGAGAGGCTTGAGAAGGTCTTACTTTCTGGTTGTTCAGTACTGTAGCTCAGCACCACATTTTAGACTAGATTTCCTTTCCCAGTTTCTTGTCACAGGAGATACATCTCAGGTGGGCCTGTACAGTGGTTTCTGCTTGAGATTCATACCGTGAAGGAGGTTCTGTGTTCTTAAGCCCATCCCTAGAGTAAAAGACTCCTCTATCGTATGTCCAAGAAAGGCCAGAATCAGATTATATAATACAGATTTAACAATGTATCATTTACATTCAATTTCTGATAAATATACAGTCCTGCAACCCTAACCTGTGTAAGGAGCCAGGTAGATGGATGGATGGATGGATGGATGGATGGATATACGATTCAGTTACAGGTGGTCTTCATTTTCACCATTAAGGTGCTAGCAAATGACTTGGTTAATGAAACAGATATTTTTCCCAGCATAAATTCTTAAGTAACAATGTGTTGCGCAGGCCTCTTCAAATATGTGCAAAACTACATTAATAAAAATAATACTGATACAAAATGAATATATTTTAATTTATGGAAAAAATAAATGCTACTATTCCTTAGGGATATGTCCTGTTAGTCAGTTAAAATACCAAACATTCTATTTCATTGCCTTAGAACACCGTCAGAAAAAAAACCTCTGAGGGTACAATTACTTGTCACTGGGGCTGTACCCTCAAGGCTGTAAGGCTGGAGGTACTTTATTGTTGTATGTACCTTGGGTACAAAACAGTATCAGGGTTGTACCCTTTTTTCCGACAATGTATCAGGTCCAGAGAGTACAAATCCACACCAAGATTTTGTTTCAACCAACCAGTTGAGTATCAAGAGTCACAGTCACAGAGTACTCAGATGGTCGGTTGAAACAAAATCTTTGTGTGGATTTGTACTCTTTGGACTTGAAATCTCCACCTCAGCAATGTATACTAGCTTAGTATTTTTCTGTGGGCTACAAAAAAGTATTTTTTTCTGCATACTCATTCTGGAAATTTATTCGCGTAGCTCATAATTGTATTACTCTTCTGTCACGGATATCCAGTTTGTTCCATTGCTGTCAAATGCAGTAACTTTTTAATCGGATTATTGAAATGAGACGCTTCCATGGTGCTGTATTTCAAGCAAGCAAACGAATAAGCAAGGCAGACGCAACTTAATGTCGCCATCTAATGGACCGTAGCCGTAAAAACAGGGTATAATGTATGTATAATGAAAACAGAACAATGTATTACCGCATACTCTTGTTTAGGGCTATGTGGCAACCGTGTCGTAAAAGTCGCTGTGTAAAAACAAAAAATGAATTGAAATATTGCAAGGGATCACTGGTATTCTGTTTTGATAATAAAATTATACTGAAGAAAGCATATTGTAGTAGTAAGCAGTGGCTATGTGGGTATTCGATATTAATCGAGATAACTAATTCCGATTATTTCTTAAAATGATCCTTTATGATCCAAACCTCAGCATCCTAGCACATATATATAATTTCCATGACATTTATTTGATATTATATTTTTACATAATACATTATTGTAATCTACATATATTTACACTGATTCCTATGGAAAGTACACGAACAGAAATCTAGACGTACTGCAATCTGTCGCATTCGTTTTAATGTTTAAGACGGACGCACAAATTATCCGAGCTAGAAATAATTGATTAAGGCTACTGTAGGAATCCGTCTGAAATAGCCTACTTTGGTCATCAGATTTTATGCATGGTTATGACGTCGATCACCCTTGATATCTTGCATTTATTTTGCGTTCGCGTTATACAGGAGGGATTCGGAAAGGAAATATTCAGCGTAAATATAATCATGTCTAGAAACAATCCCAGTTATCACTTTCTTACTATTCACACTATCTACCGTGGCTGTCTAAATAAAAACAACAATTAGGATGTTTCATGTGGGAATATGCCTACGCTGTGCTGTATAAAATGCATATAATATTTTAGTATAAAATTAGGTACTTGGCATGTAAAACATTTTTGACGCCTGTGTGCACAAACAGCCTCCATTTGGTGTCGCATATACTCCCGAAAATAAAGCCGGCGACACTATTGATCTGGATGGACTGTTTTTGGAGTTGTTTGCTGACGGCGACGCTAGGGGGCGCCTGCCATTCCAGCTCCACTTTCCCTACACGTGTAGATTTATTTCAAGATGGCTGCGCCTAATACCTCGTGAGCTACACACAGGATTAAGGTATAAGTATACAGCTCAATAAAGCCACATCTTTACGTAATTTAGGATTTTGTATAAGTTATGTTAAAGTTAGCTCTTTAGCTTGTTGCTTTCATGTTTTTGAATTAGAGGAACGGGTTTATCTGTCTAGAAGTCTGTCCTGCTTCGTGCGGATGTGTTCAAAGTAGACCGGCTCTAACTAGCTTCCTGATATATTTGTCAGTGACTGGCTAGTAATTAGTTATGTGCGAAACTGTAGTATGTAGTAATATTTTACATGAAGACGGTAGAGCTATTCCTGGCCGCCCACGTAGTGAGGTTCTTCAAACCAACGAAAGTACTGGAAGTTGAGTAGAATATCTTTTAATATTTCTTTTACTGTGAATTATATGTACGGGTATGTTAAACGTTTCGCTCCGGCGCCTGTTTGGCTGTGTTTAAACAAGAATTCCGCACTTTTTGGACTATGATAGCATGTCAAGTAAAGGGGAAAGTCAACTGAGTGTGGAATTCGAGATGGCAGAAGGCATGCTAATCGATCAAGGTGAGGAGATGGCGAAGACCACACCTGAGGAGGATGTAGATGACTGTGATGGTGATGATAAAGAGACTGAAGAAATTGATGGAGATGGCAGTAAGAAAAAGAAGCCTACAAGCAAGAAGATTGTACCAGGCATTTTATATTTGGGCCACATCCCGCCCAGACTAAAACCAAGTCATTTGCGGAACATGTTAGGGGTGCACGGAGAGGTTGGACGGATCTTTCTCCAGCCAGAAGGTGAGAACATTACTTCTTTAAAGTTTTTTCAACGTGGTTCCTTGAATCTATGTGAAATAGATGTTGGTGAGGTAGCATTATAAAAATGCCTCTTGAGGACATTCTTATGATGGAGACCTTTTTTCATATTTGTTAGACCATTCAGTACGTCGGAAGAAGAAGAAAGCTGGTTCTAAGGGCCACGACTTTACTGAGGGCTGGGTGGAGTTTAAGGACAAGCGTGTTGCCAAGAGAGTAGCGGCCAGTTTGCACAACACCCCCATGGCTGTCCGAAAGAAGAGCCACTTCGCGTCGGACCTGTGGTGCATCAAGGTCTATCGCCGCTTTTTCCTGCTCATTTAATGTGTCTGCAGTGTTTAGGAAGTATTACAAATGCAGCCTTTCCTTAAATTCCAGTGTACTTCAACTAAAATAGTTAATTAATTTAGAAATTAGTTCCATTTGAGGGCTAGATTTTCTCTCAGCAACTGACACTAAATATAATTGGCCATTAAACATGGTAAGGTAGGACAAATATGAATTACTGTTGTAATATAAAAGCCCAAAAGGAGCCTGGAAAAATCCATATTCTAACCGCCTGTCCTGGGTTAGGGTTGTGGAGGGACCCTAACCCTATTTTATGTAGCCAAGGGCACAGCCTAAAAAAATGATAATCCAAAATTATTTTTGTTAGTTAGCAAGAACCAATAAAAGGGCAATTTAAAATCACCCGTGAGGATGCAGAATGGTCCTCAAAATTGATTTGTTTATTTTGATCTTGTTTCTAACTTGTGTTGTGTTTACACTTCATCCCTTCAGTACCTCCACCAGTTCTACTGGTGCCACCTGAGCGAGCGTCTGGCCTATGAGCAGACCGTGAGGCAGCAGCGCTTGCGCACCGAAATCTCGCAGGCCAAGCGCGAGACCAACTTCTACCTGGCCAACGTGGAGAAGAGTCAGAACTTAGAGAGGCTGCGGAAGAAGAGGGAGAAGAGCGGGGAGGAGGTGGTCGAGAAGACCTGGGACTTCACCCAACGGCGCACTGAGGAGGAGATCCAGCAGAGCCGCCTGCGTAAATACGCCATGTCGAAGAAGAGCCTTCAGAAAGCACAGGATAAGGCCCGCACCATCCAGGAGAAGGCCCAGTCCAACGTCTCCCTGCTGGCCAAGATCTTCAACAGCCAGTCAGCTGACAGCTGAAATAGCTGAGACTGAAGACGCACATGGCAGTCACCCTGAGACTATGAGATGGAGGACGGATCAGAATGCTTCCTGTCACGCAGAGTTGGAAGAACCTTTTCAAAGGTTCAGTGAACCCCAGGTTACTCGGATATCGCCGTTTCATCTTCAACATATTGTAAGAGTTATGATGACTGGTTAAATTATGTATGAAGGTGGCCACTGCTATCATTAAGGTATCAGAATAAGATGGATGCAGCAAATGGGACCTTAATGTGTTGGACCATCGGGCTGGATGCTGCTAAGGAATGTGCTCTCATTGTATTTTGATTCATTATAATGCCCGAGTGTATATACAGCGATGTTTCTCAGCCTGGTCCTCAAGGAATCTCGGATGGTCCACGTTTTTACTCCTGTGGACTGTCTGGCAGGAAGCTGGGAGGAAGCAAAAACATGGACTGTCTGTGGGTCCCCAAGGACCGGGCTGAGAAACACTGATATGATACTGTTGGACACAAGGTCCCAGGCCTTCATGCTAATCCTTATGCTAGTTTTTTGTTTAAACCAAACCCTTTAATAAATTATGAAATAAGAAAATGTTGCATCTGTCAGGTCCCTAAGGTGCAGATCATCTGGCACAAATTTGATGCATACATTTGAGGGAATAAAAATTAAATTTTTGCGCTTCAAGCATTGAAAAAGTGGAGCGTAATAAGAGTCACTTAAAGGTCTGCCCCCCCTTCAGATTAATAATACAATGCTACCCTTGAAAGGACACAGAAATTTTAGTGGGCGTCGGGCGATGATATTTGGAGTCAATCAACAGTACAATCTTGCCTGTATTGCGAGCTCATCCAGCACATGAAGATGACACCAGGTTGATAGTCGCAGCAGTTCTTCAGTATGTCTGCCTTAGTCTTTGTTCCCAAAACACAACTGACCATTGTTATTACTATTGTTTTGGCCAGATGACAAATTGAGATATGAGCTAACTTGAAAGGAAAACGTGTTATTGAACCAAAAAAACATGTTCAATTATGGATGCTGTGATGCAGAGTCTGTAGAGGAAAAACCCTTTACCTTGAATGAGGTGCATATCCGTCGAGAGGCACTGTGGAGCATGTGAGTAATTTAAAATAATCCGTAATCTACAGCCCTGGTTGCACTTGTTTTTAAAATGTGCCTTGTGAATCCTAATGTTTCTTGATACATTCAACAAGAACTTCACAATAATTATGAGCAGAGCAGTAATGAAATCTGAACGCAAGTGGTCAACCGGACACCTTGGAGACCAATGATAGACACAGGTGTAAACAGCAGTGTTAGTTGGTTGACGGCTCGTGATCTGTTCACCCAAGACTCATTTTAAAACCAACTGTCCAACTGTAAATAAGGCCTCAATGTTATGTAGCATAGCCCGAGCAAGTGGGGACCAAGACGATTGTTTGTAGTGGGTCATGAACTCCAGGAGTCAACTCACAAACACAGGGGGGACATGCAAGTACCACAAACATAGCTTCTATACCGTGAGCTCCAAACCCCCAGTCTTGAAGGTACAGTGGAAATCCCTAAAATATCATGTTGCATTGTATGGTATATCGTACTAATTTAATTGTAATCAGGTTTTAATCATTTTAGAAAAATGCATCCCAAGTACTATAAATTAATGTGCATTAACCATGTCTTTTGCGTCAAAAAAAAAACATCACAAAAATGAACAAGAACATATTTCTGTTTTAACACTTTTTATGAACATTTAGTAAAAACTAATGCAGTTTCACATTATTATGCAGTTTTTATTCATCATTTTATTGTTCTTGCACTTTAGGCAAGACTAATATGGTGTGAACCACCAGATCTAACAAGGTCTTTCAAACACCAGTACAGGACAAGGGCAATTATCTTGCTTCCTAACCCAAGAAAATGGACTTCTCCAAGCCATCTTCTACCTTGGTGTATTCCAGGTGGGATTTGAAGTAACGGCTCTCATAACGAGGGCTGGTACGCACATACTCCAGGTACTCTGGGGTCCCAGGACAGATGACATTGTCTGCCAGCAGCACAGTGCCTCTCCTAAGCAGTCCACATTCCTGGAGAAAGACCCGTATGCACACCCTGGATTAGCAAAGTCTACGGAGCTCTTCATATTCTGATTTTTGCTGTTAGAGATTTTTCTTACACATGGGTAGTTTTGCGTACCTCTAATAGTTTGATGTCAAGAAGATATCTATCCTTCCAGTGATCCAGGAAAACAAAGTCAAACTCTTTGACCCCAAATTGTTGCTTCATCTGGGGAATCAGATCTCCTGAGGCCCCCACCACAAGCTCCACCTGCAACACCAGAAACAACACGTCAGTATTAAGGCTTCACCTCCGCAACTTAACAGCTTGGTGACTGAGCCACGTTCCTTCCCCACCCCCCTAACCTTATCCTGAAGGCCTGCCCATGCGATGACCTGACGGGCCACGACTGCATAATCAGGGTTGAACTCCAGGGTGATGAGGCGGGTTTTAGGGGGCAGCAGACGAGCGATGCGGACGGTGGAATATCCACAGTAAGTTCCGAGTTCCAGAGCAGTGCTGGGATTCACCTCACTGACCACAGAGTCCAGGATGGCACCTGCACACACAGGGTAATGACTTCACATAAGCGTATTTAAGAACGGTCTCCTTATTGCTGGTGTTCTTTCCTCAACTAGAGCAAATTTCCTCTGGAGGAGTTTAAGTATCTCGGGGTTTTGTTCACAAGTGAGTGAAGAAGGGAGCAAGAGATCCACAGACGGATTGGTGTAGCATCGGAAGGAAAGCGGACGCTGTACCATTCTGTCATGGTAAAGAGCCGGAAGGCAAAGGTGTGATTTACTGGTCGATCTACGTTCCTACCGTCATCTGTGGTCACGAGCTTTGGATTGTGACAAAAAGAAAGATATCACGGATACAAGTGGTAGACAGGAGCTTCCTCCATGAGGTGCCTGGATAAGAGCTCAGACGTGGGAGAAAACCTCGCGGCAGATCCAGGAGACGCTGGACAGGTTACATCACTCGGGTGGCCTGGGAACACCTTGGTATTCCCCCGGTGCAGCTGGAGGTGAATTAATTTTTTTTTTTTTTGCCCCCAACTTAGAACATTTTAACGAGTGTAAAATATTGTACTTTGTTTACCTCATCAAGTTTGAAATCCATTGTTAATAAATGTATAAACTTGACAAAAAAGTTTATTCACTTACAAAAAATGTATTCACTTGACAGTGAATATGTTTTATATATCTAATGTTGGAAAATCTTAATCTTACAGTAATTAGCCATTTTATCATATCTGCGGAGTCTCTGATCATGTTCCTGGTCACGTGTGCTTCTGAAATCAGAAGCACACCATCAGTAGTTCTGTTGCTGGACTCATCACACACGCAGGCACTCGTTTGTTGTGTCAGATTTCACAGAGCATGATTAATATAGAGTGTGATGTTGTATGATAAAGGCTACATTAAGACCAAATTCAAATTGCTGATCCCTTGCAAACAACGTGATTAGATACAGATACTTGGTAAATACATTGGTATTAAATTTCTAATAATCTTCAGAAAAATTGACATGTCTTGACAATTCTTCAGGCTATTATATTAATGATTGTAGCATCTAGATGAAATACATGTAGTGGTCCAGAATTGCCATCATTTTTATATGTAATGTTATGCAATTTTTAATTTCCATAATGTGTGTTCTCAATAGATTATACATGAGACTTAAGAATCCTCGTATAAGAGGCAGGTTTTAAAAATTCATAAAATAGAACAAGATCCAGTGGTAAAATCAGCAGGAGTGTTTTGATTGGTCAACCGGTTGGGTTTGTGCTCTCATGCAAAGGCCGCATTGGCCTCTTGGGCAGGAGGATTCCTTCGCTTCACATCCTGCAAAGAGTAACACGATGTGACTGGGCTGCTTTAGAGCAGACTGGGAGGAGCGGCATTTAGGAAGCCAAGCAAATGGGGGGAAAAAAAGAGGATTTACAGAGAGAAAGGAGGGAGAGGCCATCCTGTGTGCACAGGAGAAAAAACAGGGGCTACGATACCTTTCTCATCGCCCACATTCATGGCCCACTCTTTGTGCCGGCAAAAGCTGTCGATTGCAGAGATGACGCTCTGGGGGTCCCCTCGAGTAGCTTTTTTCTGAACGGCCTTCAGGAGGCGCTAGAAAGGAAGTCAAATTTTGAGAGTGAGATTGCACTACAACTGCTTTCAGGTCACTGAGATGGTAAAATGAAAAATTGATACTGAATTCTGGGAAAATGTGAAAGCTGTGCCAAAAAATATTAACGGTGAAACATTTTAAAAAGTATGTATTACAATTTTAATGTTTTATACACAATACTTGTTTAAAAATACATACTGCTTTTAGTTCCAGCTTCACTGGCATTTTTTGTTGCATCGTAGTAGATGATTGTAAGATTACTCCACATATTGTAGCATGTAGAAATTTCATGGCCCAGCAAAAACTTTACTGAAATGAGTTATTGTTGTGCAATGAAAACAGGAAAGGTGGGCATGTCTAGAGTAGCGCCAAGGGTTATGGAGAGCAAAACATCATGAAGCTGTATGGGGGGGGGGGTCACCTGAGGTCGTGTGGACCAGGTTAGGGCATTGAGGATCCGTTCCAGAATGAAGTCGTGCCACAGGAGAGTTAGCCGGGGGCTGCCTTCCACTGCAGCTGGTATAAGCCAGCCACACAGCACATACAGGATAGCTGCACCCCCTCCACACAGAGACAGGAAGTAGAGCCACATGCTGACCAGAAGAGGGAAGCAGGTTATTCCAGGGTGCTTAGCAACGGCAGCCTGAGCAGAGAGGCTGAGAGGCTTGATTACATCACATGACTTCAGTTACATAACATGCTGTTGAAAGCATCAATGTGCTGGTAACCCATTTCAAATTCAACATATGGGTGTAGCTTTCTGACAGCTGTCATGAGGGCAGAAAAGAAAAACATGGTGTTTCTAATATACAAGGCGCATTTTGCACAATCAAAACTTACTATTAAAGAATATGGATTACAAATGTTTCATTATCAGTAACAGTACATAATTCACTGACTCTTAGATCTGACCTTGGAGCCAGCATATTGACAATACTTCACACGTGTCTTGCAAAGTCATTTATGTTCATCTTCAAGAACTGGATATCTAAGGGGTGGCCATATGATGTTTTTGTCTGGGGAAAAAAAAAAAGTTGAAAAAGATCCATCAAATACTTTGAGTTACTGAACTAATAGGAAAATCTCTGCTGCACTGCACTGGTGACGAAACTATATGTAATCCCAGTCTAGGAAATACAGTAAGTGAGCAAAAAAGATTATAGGAAGGGAGGGATATAGGGCTTTAAAATATTTATATAAAAAGTAACACTACAAAAATCCACTTGAAACTTGGGAATTGCAGTATAACTGAAATAGTTCATTTTATATTAAAAAAGCAACATTACTGCAAAACAGCCAGCGATCAACTACAGCAACAACTCGCAATAAAAATTGTACATATTAAAGAATGACCCGAGATACACCAGCCACACAAATGCCTTACATTTCATAAGCAAATGCAAAATTATATATACTGGTACAATTCATTTAAGTCTGCAGGTGCTATTCTCCAGGAACGTCACTGTAAGTGTTCCAAAATATCAAGCATATCCTCTAACAAGCCAAGCAACAGGTTAATGAGGATGCTCCTCTCTTTCCCCCAACATTAATTATTCATTTGCATGCCAGATGGCTTAATTATCTTACAATTCACTGTTTGTCTATTGACTCTTAGTTTTACATGAGCCCGGGACTCCTCCAAATCTAATCATCAAAGACTCCTAACACCCTGGACACTACCTCCCCCCCACCCGGCAGACGCTACAGGTCAATCAGAGCAAGAACAAAGAGACTGAACAAAAGCTTTTACCCACAGGCAGCCATCCCCCCTACCCCCAAATGACTGTCTTATATGCAATACTAAGCTTAGGGCAGGTCATTAAGCACAAACTACCTCGGACTGACATATTGTACACATTGCACTCAGACACTCATACTGTAATAGGATGGTTGTTTCTTATTGTCACTATCTTATCTAATTCATTATTACCTGCTATGAACTTCTGAACCTCTACTCTCTATCCATGACTTATATGACATTATTTTTAAGGTTGCCACCTCACTCCCATAAAATCCTGGACACCCAGTAATTGACCAGAAACACTGCACATGGTGACACCATTCCAAAGGTCTGTTTGATAAGGAAATAGTCCATCATCTTCCAGAATGAAATTCATTGTTTCCAGGACAGACAACCAAAATCCAGGGTGGTCTGGGAAAATCCTGGAAGGGTGGAAACACTATATATTTGACTGGTTAAAGAAAGAAGTGTGACTCACAGGCAAAAATAGTGAGGAGTGCAATAAAATTAGTGAAAAACAAATTATTTTCTTGAAAAGTATCCTTAGCAGAAAGTACTTTGAAAAATTCTTCCAAATTCCACTAAAGTTCCACTAATGTGAATGCAGACCATTACTAGCCACTTCTGGTTATTGTTCACCTCGTTGCTGCCAACTAGCTTCTGCAAAGTTTACACAACACAATGATCAGTTGCTCTTATTTTGAAAAATCTGACTAGATGCTTTCTAAAAGCCTTCGGTTTCATTTGACATGCAGCATGCCGCTTATGACTATTCATCAAAGGCATCCTCTCTTTTCATTGCACCTTTTGTGCTACATTAATGAGATGCGTATTTAAAAATCCTCAGATAAAACGGCTCCGTTTCACCTTTTGCTTGTTTTAATTCACAAAACGGGCATCGCGTAGTAATCCCCACCCTCTCACTTACGCTCCGTCACTATATTCACTCGCCATTAGATTTTCCATTCGAGATAAGACTGCACACGCATTTAAATGTATGTAACAGTTTTATTAACTTGTAAAAATCTGTAGGGTTTGCAAACTACCCTACTGCCTTCGATGTAGCCAACTGTAAGTTTATAATGGAATAATATAGATTCGCTGCAAAATTTCTCGCGTGAGTGCGAGTCAGAAAGCTTGAGAGTCGGTAGCCCTGTGACACACAAGAAGCAACAGATAACATGAGTTACTCAACACAGTACTGTACACGAATAGCCGACTTATATGTTTGTAATGTCTAACATTGCCATGCTCGTCCGCACAAGGCGACTGCATCAAAAATTAGTGCCACTCTTGCAGTACGTTTAATATTTGCTGAATGGGTGTTTTGCATTGCAAACGGCAGTGCTTCTTCTGCTCCTGTACCATCTCCCATTAACTTGGATGTTCTTGTAACCTAGAATTGAGATTCTAGACAGGAATCCAGTCACAGGTACTCTGGACTAGGCTAGAGACAGTACTCCAAGTTTACATTCCTTCGTCTTAAGGGGCTCCACATTTCCCCCTCAGCCCTCAAGGCTTTAATTCCACCTCAGAGTTTCAACATTAACAAGCAAGTCCTATCGCACAAGTAAGCACGCTGAAAACTTCCAGACCGCTGGGTAGCCACATGAAAATAAAATCCCATTGTCTCATTTCAGACCAAGGTAGGATTACAAACATGTCACATGGCAGAAGTTAATACAGTACGACCATTCGTTCTATAGGAAAAGGTAAGGCAACTGGAGGCAGTAGGCCTCTCCACCCTTACAACGCTTTGTATACCGGCCAGCTCGTTCTGCAAATATGAAAAGTATGTTTCAAAATGAACAAAATAAAACACTTTGAGATTAATTCTAGCACACCATACTGCCTTAACACTAGGAGGATCTAGAAGCAGGTACCTGAAGAATTGCAGAACAAGAAAGATGAGCCGAATATCCGAGTGAAACGAGTATCCGGTACGTTCTTTTCGAATCCAACTGCTTTCCGATTATCGTTAACGAATATCCGTGTCTGTCTTCAGTGCTTCTTTCCGTTTTCTACTGTGTGTGGATGTCCAAAATCCGCCCCGAGCAGCGATTTTAAACGGCCAGCAATTGTCTCTCTAACTGTATCATATTCTGCCCGGCCAATAAAAATAAGTTTAGCAAGGCGGAACTAATGTGTTTATTAATGAAAGCAACGGACAGTAAACGATCACACGCAGTTGCCGAATGTTACTTTTCCACTAGACGTCAGTGAGTATCATTAACATCTCAGAAAAAAAGTAACATAAAGCTACCCTCTTTCAAGAACAGTGAGAATATTTTTTTCACCGAAAGACGAAATAGTTGTTTGTCTCATCTGTCAAAAAACTGTTGAAAGAATGAATGTATGAAAGAATGTAATTTGAAAAGACATTACAAAACTATGCATGCAGAGTCATACAGGACATTCTCCGGAGGCAAACGAGTAAATAAACTGTAGAAACTGTTCTATCCTTCCAGTACCGGCTTTTTATCCGAGCCAAGGAGTCAAAAGGAAATGCTACTAGGCCTGGGACCTGTACAACGAAGTAGGATTTCCTGCTTAGTCGGATAACTTGCCGGATTTAAGGTGCTCCAGTTTAAATGGACTTTATCTTCGTTCGCTTACATTTAGCCCAGACTACCTTAAATGTGACAACTTATCCGGCTAAGCAAGAATTCCTGTCACCAGTGGCCTGTACTACGAAGCGGGGTTACTGTCTTAGCACAGTTATCAGGGTAACTTGTCGGATTCAAGTTACCCTGATAAGCCAGTAACACTGCTTCGTAGTACAGGCCACTGCTTGGTGGTACAGGTCCCTGCTTATGAAGTAGCAATGTTAATCGCTAAACATGGCGCGTGTACTGCCTTCTAGAGCTCAGGTTCACCCCACTCATTAGTGAACTTTCTCTCAGCTAGTGCTACTGATTGAACGTTTATTTCAAAGTGCAAGTTTCTGAATGTTTTGAGCCACTAAAGATGTCTTAAGATGTTATTGATGTAGGTTTTCAAAGGCATGTTCAAGTTTCAAGGTCAATATCCACATTCGCTTACAGTTTTAATTGAGAATGTTTCTGGATTTTTTTTATATTTTATTCATAAGTTGATATGTTCCTTTCAAAGAGCTGAAAGGATTATTATAAGTTTTTAAGTGCAGTACCTTAGAAAATAGAACTTATGATTTACTGATGATTCACTGGCTATTAAAAAAAAAAAAGTTTTTTGTTACTGAAGGCACTTTAATTTTAAAGGTGAGCACAACTTGAAAATTACGCAAAAAATTAAAATACAGTTTATTGGTAAGTAGGCTAAGTTTTTCCTAATTTTTAACCAATATAGTATAGTATATCTGAATAGTCGTCCCGTGGGTATTTATTAATCGAATTTGGTCTGCTTAAAGTTTGGACACTCCTGGGCCCTGTCTTAGGCCCTATTACGGTAATATCGCAGCAAAATTAGACACCGCCCAAAACTACTTAGACGGCTTGTTTACTTTGCATAGTTCACGTTGCGTTTAGTCTTTGTCCCTTGTGTGCATTTTAACAGTTTTCTCTGTTTATATCAGATTTACTTTTACTAATACAGGCCTATGTTTGGCTATGTATCTGTGTTATTTTATTTTATACTGACTCAGGATGTTCTTCAGCCTAACACCAGACAGCTGTGGGGCTCAGTTGTAAAGATATTACATTACAAAATAAATACAATGTATAAATGTTGCATTACAGCTTTAATATTGCTGACTGGCCCTGTCATAGCTGTTTATAAATTTTATGGCCAGACCGAAATCTAAAGTTGCCCATCCCTGCTTTATGGGGACCAGGACCCCCTCTAATCAAAGAGACAGAGATTCACAGCACTGCTTTTGAGCATTGGTGGTGCCTGGGCAATGTTTTCAGGCTTTCAATAAAGATTCTGTCATATGCAGAGTGTGGTGTAAATACGATAATATGGAGACAACAGATGGAAGAGCCTTAAGCACCCTAGTGTATTACCTACTACTGTAGAGTAATCATATTCATTCTGTTACTGATCTCCATGAGTATGTTGACTATGTTTATTGGTTCAAATTTACGACTTAAACAGTACATTTGTTTAAAAGGCTTTTTAATAAAAAACGTCGCTGCCACTTTACAATAAGGCTACCCATATAAAGAGTTTATGAATGGTTGATAAAATGGTTATTAATTAGGTTGTAACACTTTGAAAATTATTAATAGACAATTTTAAACAATTTATAACACAGTTTTCTTTTTTATTAATGAGTTACTACCATTTACAAGAGGCAAAAGGGAGCCTTATTATAAAAATCTTTGATGAGGTGCAATGAGATTTTTTGGGAATTTACCTTTTTTCTATTTTATAAGCACTATCCACATAAAATCTACGGAGGTGGAAAAGCTTGAATTGTGACGGAAAATAACCAAGCCCCAGTGCACAACCACACTTTCCTCTCGTAACATTCACAGCTGCACAAGAAACAAAACCTTCAGATCACTGTGCCAAAGACACTTTTCACAATATGAAAAAGAGACATTAAAGGCAGGCTGCAGATATCTTACATTTTGCAGCAGGTGTGTCCTGTCCAAGCAGTGTGGCAACGCTCCTCTTCTTCTTCCTGCTCACTCTCACGCTGTCTCCCTCCTCTCTCCTCGTCTCCTCTCACCCAAGTGCTTCCTTTCTTCCTCACTTAATCTCACGCACATTCGCGCACTCTCACAGGAACTGCAGCTGTCTCTTGCTCCATGTCATGATCTCGCCACTGCACCTTCCTCTCTCACCCCTGGTTTGTTTTCATCGCCAGCAGAATTGAAACTGTAGCGGGAAAGTGGCACCACAGCTGATGCACATGTACGGAGAAATGAAGGAGAGAGGGCGACCGCTCCTCTAATCACGGTTGTTTTCAATCCTTCTTTAGCCAATTGTACAATAATCCTTTTTCCTCTCTCCCTGGTTACCCCTCCCCCAGCTCTCGTCCTGCATACACAAACCGGTTCGTACAGTTCACGAAGGCAGCAAGCTCACACATGAATTTTCCACATTCCCATTAATTGATTCAGAACACACAGTGAATGTGTATATTATGTCATATATTATTTAATTATACATAATTCATGCATTTTATGTATATAATATAAAAATGTTAATGTTTATTATCATACTAGATCGCACCATAGGTGCAAGTGTAGTGGTGAGAATTCACTCCTATGTGTTTCCAACTGAAGGGAAACGATGCATGCTTCACTCACAGAGACTCCAGTAGCTCACAGCATGGCTATGATGGGGTATTCACACACCAACATATACACAACAAACCTTGTATGGTGAATTTAAACCTCACTGGTATCTGTTTACTTCTGTCGTTACAGGACAAACTTATTGTGCTGTAAACAAACAGGCTTTTCCATGTTTGTGGAAATAAATGTGAATAAATGTGTTACACTTCAGCACACAAGTACTGTTTGATTTGTATATTTCATCTGAACTAGAGATTTCGCTGGGTTTTTAGCTCTCAGTAGACAGCCATTCAGAATCAGCAACAGATATTTCAGTGACTGATACAGTATGGTGATATATTCAGTGCAGACTCACGCCAAGTCCTGCTCATTCTGTCATTAGCTGTTTGTGAGGAATGAGTCATTTTGGTCCTATAATGTGAAACAAAGTACCCAGAACAATGGTGGGCTGTTTAGGCACACATGGTGTGGTTACAAATGAAGCTTGTTGAAACATCTCACATATTTATCCACAGCAGTCGCCTCAACGTTGCTAACAGCGGCCACTAGTGGCTTCTGGTTGTACGTTCTGCTACAGGACCGTAACTGAACAGCTTTCAATAGTAGGGTCCAAACAGGTATTTAACATAATTTTTAAAGAGTTAATTCATCTAGTCATATTCCGTAACTGCTAGTGTATGGAGAAGGCATGCATCCATAGTTGTTTGCAGTGTTGTCTTATGGTCTGATAAGATCCTTCCCTGTTTGGAACAGGATCTCCATAAGCGGAGCGTCACAAGATTTTACGATTGATTAGTTAACAGCAACTATTGCTGACATGCAATTGACAAATTGTTATACATATAATAAATAATAATAAATAGAATTGGGCCATTAACCTTCTGTATTTATTTCCCCAAGTAACATCCTGTGACTGTTCTGTGGGGAAGCTATGGGGAGTTTACCTAGGTTCCCTGGTGACATGCCCCCAGCCCTCACCTCCTGCTTTCTGCTTAGCAAAATTTAAAAAGCCCAAATACCCCCTCCTGGATCTGTGTGGCTCATTACCCCAAGTTCAATGGCGCAAACAGACTGGTGTCCACACTCCCCTGCTTACCAAGAACTCTTCCCTGATTACATTCTTTGAGCCCTTTTACGCCCCATGTAATCTTGTTCTAAAATTATAGGGTTGGGGAGGGGCAAGATTACCATAGTCATCACACAATACTTCTGTCCCATGTAAATAAGAGGAACTTGCTGCCGCCTGGAGTCTTAAAATGATATCCCTCTGTACACACTTAACCCCTACTTATTTACCCATTTTGCCTGCTCAGTCTTGAAACAATCTTACTCATGCTCTATATTTAAGTCTAGAGGAAAAACCTCTTTAATCTCTCCGACACTATAAGGTGTTGAGTGGAAGGTGGATTTTATCATTAGAACAGATTGAAAGCTGATTAATCAATATTGTCACCGTAACATTAAAAATTATCAACCCTATTATCTGGTGTTGCCTCTCTCTGTCATCTTTTAATTATGATGCCTTGAGAATGTTCACCTGGGCTTATTCCATATTGTACGTGGTTAATTCTTCGAAAGTAATGTAGCTAATTATGAATGCAATACTCAGCCTCTTTTCTTCTCCATTCTCCACAGACTCCCACCCAGGGCAATCTGAGCTAACAGGTCATCAACTGGTTAAAGACAGCTGGCCTGCAGCAGCACCCAGACAATGGAACCAGTTGTTGGTATCACGCGATGTACTGACACAGTTGTCCATATTGGCCTGTGGTTTATTCGCTGATCCTTATATTGCACAATCACCACTTTCCCACACTTGCTGTCTTTTATCATGAGGTGATTTTTATACAGCTTCATTTGTTATCTGTACATCCTGTAGTTTGCATTCTGTGAAGGAGCAGCTGTAGCAATAAATTTTATTTTATTTACTTTATTTTTTTGAAAATTTTCAGAAATCACTTAAAAGCACTCAGCGACATGTTTATAAATATGCACTTTACTAATTGATTGAAGTGTAGAGATAGAAAATAAAGACATGAAATAGTGCTTAATCACTCTTTTACACAGACACATTTGGTATTATAGTATTGTGTCAAAATTAGACAGTCTCAGGTTGCTCGCTGAACAGTGTCACAGGCAGATTTAGATAAATAGAAGAGCATTGTGTGTACAGCAATATTTGGTCTTGGAACCTACCTAAGCACCAAGGCAGATGTGCAAACAGCAGTATCAGCATCAGCACCAGCACCACTACAATCAGGAAGCAAGTTCTACCTGCAGAGATTCACTTAATGGTGAATACTGTATGTAACCTCCTTGCCCATCACAAAGACTGTATCAGGATCTGCCCCAACCCAGGGTTGTCCTTTACAGCTAGTATAAGAACAGGGGTCATACATAAATGCTTCAGTCTACTTTCCAGCATCCTTGTGCTTGTTACCGTAATACAATATTACAGTCAGTATAAAGTGTGCTCTGATATTCAAGGGCCGTTTAGACATACCAATGCCTGTTTTCTCAGAAAGGTGAGTGCCAGAAAGTGCTGGAGCTCGACCACCTGCTGAAGTAGTGATTTTATTGCATTTTTATCGCATCTGATCCAGTTTTTCACAGACTCTCTCAGTCGCATTCTGAAGGACACCAGATGATATAACATTCAGTGTAGGATATTATTTAATCTCAAAATCAAAACAAGCCAGCTAAACCCACTGATATTTTTCAACCATTTGAGGCTTCAGGGAGCAAAAAGATGCCAGTTAATCACCCAACATTATTTTCTTTTCATACACCGTCAATCTGAGAACATGCAGCTCTAGTCTCATTCTACAATGGTCTCTATCATTTTTTCCCACTGTGGGAAAAAATTTTAGTTGTACATTCTATTACTTTCTCATATCATGTCTGTCCTGGTTCTGCTATAACATGATAGGATCTACACCTTGACATATTGCATGAAATTCCATTATTCATGAGTGTATCAATCAAGTCATGTAATTAAAGCATTATATATAATTTATGAATCTGCCATCCAACATGAGGTGTAGAGGTTTCTGCTTTACTGTTTCTAAAGCCCTTAACCCTCAGTGGACCATAATGAATAAAACAAGGTATTGGCTTTAGGCACTGAGAGGCATCGAGACAATAGTTGAATAGGTCATTAGATGGACCCTTAACATAGAAGGACCCTTGAACAAACACTGTGTAACAGAGCATTATAAACCACCTAAGGGTGCTGGCGTACCTTAGCTCTTCATCACAAGATACAAATATATAAACACACGTACCTGAATAAAATACCTGAACCTGCTTGTTATTCTGGCATGCCATCTATGCGCAAGTTATCCAAAATTTTTGACAGCTATTCACCTACTGTAAATTTGTTTAAACCCTGTGGAGGCATACTCAGTCCTTATTGGTTAGGACTTATCGGTGCTGATGTGTTCTGTTGGTGACAAGATAAATAGCCTGGTGTTGGGTGAAAAAAGCACATTGCACTGCAGGGAGCTGCCTTGACATAATGACAATACCAGACAGCGGTTTACTCTATGTCAAAAAGCAGTGGGGCAACCTTATCAGATACAATCTTTATGCCTTCAGCAGTTTGGGTTATGGTTTGTACCTGCTGAAATTCCTATACCTGACAAGATTGAAGTTCTACACGTGATCTGTTGTCAGACACTGCATGGACTGTCTATATATTTCAAAAACCATTCAAGTTGATGAGACATTATTTCATAACCCCTACTAGCCTGATACCACTACATGTTCCCAGAATGTCCTTGATGTTGCACTTTCTGCTTATGTGAATTGTAGTCTTATTACGTTCTAGCTTTGTTTGGAAGATCTTGTGTAGCTGTTGCTCCAATCCTGTTTACCCTTGCACCTGAGGATTCACTGGAAGCTCAGCATAGCTGTACTTATGTTTAATCGATTCCGTGAAAGCATGTCTGTCTTGTGTTATTTGCTTACATGGCACATCACTTTGAACAAAAGCATCTGCTAAATAAAAGTAAATGTAAATGTTAATGATAAAACATTTTGGGGCCAATTCACCAGAGATTAGGTATAAACAACATTAATGTACCCTCAATGGAGCAAAAATGTTCCTTAGAATCCACTTCTGTACTTTAAGAGGTACATTTACCTACAAATACAGTACAATTGGCAGACACTTGAGGGTACAGCCCCAGTGACAAGTATTTGTACCCTCAAAGGTACAAATTTTTCTGACAGTGAAACATTGAGAGCTTTACAAAATAGATTTTCTTTAAATAACCTTTTATTAATAAGACTAACTTGACTACCTGTGTCAAGTTAACAGAAGGTTGCCTTTGAGTATAACACTCTGAAAGTTCAAGTTCAAGCTTCATGTTTGTCACATGAAGTACTATTTAAGCCTCTTGGCTACTGATTCATTGCACAATAAAACAGGCATATTTTTGCTGTGACCTTAGTACCACTGGGTTTGTTATCCAAAGCCTGAGGAAATACTTCACAGGCTTCAGAGAGTATTGGGGCTAGGGGTTTTGCTATAAAAGCCAATCTACTTAATGAGATTTTTAATTCCTGCAGTAAAATGTCCCTAAGAACCAATAATCACTTTTTACACTTTGCCTTAACCTGGAGAAATTTCGTCCATCCCTTCATGCAGATTCCCCTTTACTGCATGATGCTAGATGGGGTTTCTTACATGTAAAACCCCCAAACATTTCAATTGGATTAATTTGACTTAACCATTCCATAACCTTCCATTACTTTGTTTTGAGTTACTCCTTTGTAGATTTGCTTGTATGTTTGGGTCATTCTGCTAGTTTTTTGACAGACGGCTTCACATTCTCCTCAAACACTCTCTGGTATGATGTTGAATTCACTGTAGACTCTGTGATGGTGAGCTGCCCAGGTCCTGAAGCAGCAAAGCAGCCTCAAACAGAAACAATCCCACAGTGGATATGAAGTTCACAGTGGGTATGAAGTTCTTTTTTTCAAAGGCTGTTTTTCCTCCAAACATGACATTTGGAATTGTGCCCAAACACAATCTGGACTCATCTGTCCAGAGGACATTTTTCACAGATGTTGTCCTTCTACCTTGCCTTGATGCTTTTTTTTGAGAGCAGAGGCTCCTTCCCTGCAGACCTCCCATGCAGGTTAAATTTGTGCAGCCTCTTTCTTATGATTGACTCGTGCACTTTCACATAGACTGTGGCAGGTGCTCCATGTAGATCCCTTGATGACACCCTGGTGTTTTTTGAGTCGTCCTGATGCATTTTGTGCTCTACACTTGGGCTGAATTTGGTGGGACTGGGACAGTCTGGCCTGGAGAGATTGCCAGTTGTCTGAAACCTACTCCATTTGTAGATTATTTTAGGAACAGTGGAATGGATTATTTCACATTGCTTGGAAATGGATTTAAATCCTTTCCCAGACTCATCAAAACCTTCCTTCTGGGGGTCTCAGGCAGCTCTTTTGATCTTGGTGTGATGGTACCATGCACCTCAATGATTATGATTAAGCAATACCAGTTGTTTATGTAAGGAATGATTCTTAAATATACTGTAGAATAATGACCTAATGTCAAGGATTCAGGGGATTCCGGCACGGAGACAAGGCATGGTGCAGGCAGGAAGGAGGACTACCCTCTCAGGACAAAACAGGGGTTTATTAACAGAACAGAAAACACTAGGGGCACTATAAAATAAATGGATCACAAGGAGTCAAAACTAAAAGGGATAAACAAAGGCTAATTTAAAAAGGCTCAGTGCAACAAGGGGCGGGAAGGTTACAAATAACAGAACATTCATAATAACAGAACAACTTTAATGACTCCTGAAGGAACAGAACAGGATCCGGAACTTAAATACAACAGGCTAACAAGGATAACGCAGGACAGGTGAAAACAATTAACAGGGACTAGTAAAACAGGCAACAGGTGACACTAATAATTAACTCAAGGAACTAAACAGGGTAACTAAAAACTGACAAACAAGGAAAACAGAATCTAACACTGGGAATAACAAAGACCAGTAAAACACAACTAAGGCACAAAGCAAGAAACCAAAACTGAATACAAATCACAGGACTAAATAGATACAAATGAAACACTAGGAACAAAATACAAAACCAGAGTAGGCAGGATTCAAACACAAGACAGAGGGGTTCACATGCTTGACAGGTTGAGCCATGTGGCTGACAGGGAGTAAAGGAAACACTGAAGACTTGAACAACAGGGGAAAACAGGAAAGACTGGGACAAACCAGATGCTTACCCTGACACCTAATCATTTGCACTTGATTTGGTGAATTTTATTTTAGCTATTTTTTTTTTTTTTAATGTAGTGATAAATGTAGGGGTGTGCTTTTTTCTTACATGAAATTTAAATTATTTTCATTGTGTAAACCATCACTAAATATAAATTTGATTTTTTTCAATTTTATTATATATCTCTATCACTATTGTTGAAATTAAGATCTAATATTTTTCTGTGCAAATATGCCGTAATTGTTTTTCTAGGGTTGTACTTAGTGTTTCACCACTACATCTGCTCTCAAGCTGATCTGTGTAAAAGACTGGAAAACCTACATATTTTATGGGTGCCGAGTCTAACCTACATTCTGTTCAGCTAACCCATGATGCCACCAAGCATGAATTACTCCACCACAGCAAAGGTGCTCTTGAACCACACAGGCAGGCCTGCAGACTACTCCACCTTCTGAAACGCCCC
The DNA here is from genome assembly GCA_026781145.1 of Hippopotamyrus pictus. NCBI lineage: Eukaryota > Metazoa > Chordata > Actinopteri > Osteoglossiformes > Mormyridae > Hippopotamyrus > Hippopotamyrus pictus. The sequence goes on from JAODLC010000113.1 coordinate 11,521,505, forward strand.
AGGTTAGTCTTGACTCTGGATCCCTCTGGTATCAATAGTGCCTGCTCACTCTTATAAAAAAGCAGCACAACATTGATACCAAGCTGCTTTTACTGACAGACAAATTATAATAAAAATAATGGCAAATGATATATTTAGGTCACACTTAGAACTTAATATCATAACAGTAGAATAAACAAGAAAATAAAAAGAAAAAAAAAATGATTTAAAACCACAATATTCAAACATTACAAGGGCAGGGGGGTGACCTTGTTGCCTCGCACCTTCATTTGAAATCCCACCACCGCTCTGCGTGCACTTTGCATGTCCTCCCTGTGCCACATGAGTTTGTCCTGGTTATTTTGGTTGTCTCCTGTGCCACAAACACATGCAGTTAGGTGACTTGGTGTCTTGAAATTTCCCACAGGGTATCAATATGTGTGTATATGTCCCCTACAATGGATTGACATCTCAAGCAAGGTGTGTCCCTTAGTTTGGTCCTCTGTTCAAAGTTCCTGTGATTCAACCCAGAATTAGTGGTTGGGAAATGGATGGATGGATGCAGAAGTACATGACAGTTGAGATTAGAGAATAATTTTGAGTTATATACGATTGTTCAGATAAAATAATATAAAGTCCTAAATGGTTATTTAAAAAACACAAAACCATTCCAACCCTGCCAACCTGATCCTATGAAGAAATTTCATTGACAAGTCAATGAACAGTGATAAAAAATTAATATACATAAATCTGTTTTAATTTTCTTCTGTGACAAGACCAAATTTTAATTAGTTATTGTTTTACTGACACTTGTCCACTGTTTATATCTGATGTTGATAATCAGGTTGTCAGTGTTCTGCCAGCTGATCAACACACATGGACTATCCATCCATCCATCCATTTTCCAACCCGCTTTATCCTTATTGGGTCGCGGGGACACATGGACTATTGACACTTTATTAATACCCATGAGGAACTTCTCTTTGCCCCTTCTTGCTCTCCATGAAACACACAGACACACAGTGAGAGTAGGCTTGGGGGTCTTAGCTAATGGGCAGCCACCCTGTGGTGTCCAGGGAGCTGGGGGGTTAAGGGCCTTGCTTTAGGGTCCATGGACGTGTGACTGTTCCGTTGAGGCTGACGCTCAAATCAGCAACCTTCTGGTTTCAGGCTCAGCTCACAGAGCCACACAATTTGTAACGAATGGAAATTCTGGTATTAATTGTAACAATAATCTTTTTCAAACTACATTGTTTATATAATTTGCAGTCGTCATTGTGCCATCAGCCATATCAAGCATTTTGTTAAAGAAAGACAGTAATTGTGTTGTAAATGTAAAGCATTTTGGTGGATAAACTGCATAATTTGCAGTACTTCATTCAGTATTGCTACATATCCTACAACCCAAGGTTTCAATAACAGAGCCCATTGAACTGGTGGGTTTGCTGGAATATTCCTATGCTGAAAAAAACCCAATACCTTTTATGGTCTTTTGCTCCCCTGAAATGTTTTAGCTTCCCCCAAATAAAGGTGTATTTATTGCCTTAAGTCATGAATAGATTACTATCAACCCTACCCTCTCCCACCCAGTAAAGACACAG